>CM052797.1:108971823-108994113 GCA_028533885.1 Nasua narica | reverse complement strand
AAGAACCTAGATGTCCATCAATAGATGAATGGATAAAGAAGATGTGGTATATATATATATATATATATATATATATATATATATATATATAATGGAATACTATGCAGCCATCAAGAGAAACGAAATCTTGCCATTTGCAATGATGTGGATGGAACTAGAGGGTATTACGCTAAGCGAAATAAGTCAGTCAGAGAAAGACAATTATCACATGATCTCTCTGATATGAAGAATTTGAGAGGCAGGATGGGGAGTTCATGGGGTGGTGGGGGAGAGAAATGAAACAAGGTGGGATGGGGAAGGAGACAAACCATAAGAGACTCCTAAACTCATGAAACAAACTAAGCGTTACTGGGAGGTAGGGAGGGTAGGGATAGGGTGGGTGGGTTATGGACATCGGGGACGGTATGTGCTATGCTAAGTGCTGGGAAATGTATAAGCCTCATAATTCACAGACATGTACTCTGGGGCAAATAATACGTTACGTGTTAATAAATAAATAAATTTTTAAAAATTTTTAAAAAATTAAAAAAAAACTTCAAATGTTTCCGGTATGTTTTTAAAAAGGAAAAAAGAACAAAAACATTGAAATTTTAAAAATGCAAGACATTTTATTCAAAATACAATAAAAAACCTACAAAAAATTTGAAATCCATGGACTATGCCTTTTTTGAGACAATGACAGTGTTTTAACTAAATTTTATATTGCCTTTGTAAGTAGGTAAAAGGACAAGACCCAGTCTACTGATCAACTTGACCTCTCTATCACTGCAGGGAAATCTTTTTCCATAATACTGCATAATGAAATAGAAGGCAATGAGGAACTTTACTTTGGCAGGATATGTATCTCATTTTATAATATAGTAAACAGTTAAAAATAAAAACCTTTTGAGTAAGCCTAGGTTTGTGTCTCAATATGACTTCTTACTTGTAACCTCGACAAATTTACTGAGTCTCTCTAGGGGTTAATAAAGCCAACCTTCCAGATAGGCTTTTGTGGGGCTTAAATATGGTAATTCATATGAGGGACTTTTTTTTTTTAAGATTTTATTTATTCATTTGACAGAGAGAGAGAGAGCGATCACAAGTAGGCAGAGAGGCAGGCAGAGGGAGAGAAAGGGAAACAGACTCTCCATTGAGCAGAGAGCCCGATGTGGGGCTCGATCCCAGGACCCTGAGATCAGGACCTGAGCCAAAGATAGAGGCTTTAACCCACTGAGCCACCCAGGTGCCCCATATGAGGGACTTCTTAGCACATTCAGTCTCATCAAATTCTCCAATGATAGCTATTGTCATTTTACCAACATCATCATATGCTAACCTTTCCTAACTCACATTGTTTAGTGATAAAAATAGAATAGGCAAAAATATACCAGCAAGAAAAAAAAGGAGCACTCGGCTGGCTACGTCTATTAAGTGTCCAGCTCTCAGTTTCGGCTCATGTTGTCATCCTGGGTCATGGAATGGAGCCCCATGTGGGGCTCCCCGCTCAGTGTGGAGTGTGCTTGGGATTTTCTGCCTCTTCCTCTCCCTCTTGCACTCTAAATGAATGAATGAATGAAATCTTTAAGAAAAATGCATTTGGGTTTAGGGACAAAGACAAAAATCTGACGTGAAAGTATTAGTAACAGAACTAATCCTTTTATTTTGGATTTTACAGTGTGAAATTTATAAGTAGGTCTTTTTTTTTATTCAAACATCCAAACATTTACCATTTAGGAATAAAAACTGAAACAATATTAGTAAATTTCAGATATATTATTGACAAAGAGCTTATATCTGCAGATTGTTGAAGGTCAAAATAAGACACTGAGTTCATTTTTCATCAAGATGTTTAATGGCATAACTGCCTTTCTCTGATGTCTGTTCCACTAAAGCTAAGTCATTCAGTCTACTTCTAGCCTCCACCTGTGGATGAACTTCCCTCTACTCAATTCTGTAACAAGTCAAACAGAGACATTATTTGGGCAGCTGGGAATCAAGTCAATTTCTCTGACTTTCTGCTCTGATTCTAGGAACTGGCCTCTTCAATTATTCCTTATTTATCTCTTCAAATAATTTCTATTTATAAGAAATTTCCTCTGTAGACTAAGGCTTTAATAATGAAGCAGTACTTGACTTGGTTTCCTGCTCACACCTGTATTGTTTTACTAATCCTCTCGGGTGCTGGAATAATGTTCTGGAATCAATATTAATCCCACTCAGTCCTTCAGTGTGTCCCCATGAACATCCTTGATGATTTTTCCTTTGTCAAATTTTGAAAATTTACAGAAATTCCCTCATCATGATGCTCATTGTACCTTCCCATCTGAATTCTTCTCTCTTGCCTATGGAAAATCAAACCCCTGATAACATATCACTCTCTCAAGCCCTTTCTCATTCTGAAGCCCCTGCTCTCTGAGGTCTGTTCATTCTCAGCACCAGCAAAGACCTATTCCTATTCTGATGGTTTACTCATAGTTGAAACAAACACTGCACTCCATCCCAGCATTGAATAAGCAAAATGTTGGCTCAAAGCGGTGCAAGGGCAAGAAATCCCAGAATGTCTGACTGACCAGTAGCTTTGCTAGATCCATCAGCGACTCTGCCAGGGTGCTAACCCTGTGTACTCCAGGAGGCACACTAGGGAAAGACATTCAAAGTGGATGACCCTGAAAATGATTCAGAAGGACCAGCTGTGCAGTCAGGAGAGAGGGTGGTACTCCTGCAGCATTGTCTTTAGTCTAGGACTACCCTGGCTTTATGTAAAGTCACTGCCACTCATGGGCTATGATCCCTGTCTTGTCAGTGTGATCTGAGCGTCACCACTCTAAGTGACAAATTCCTCATCTATAAAAATGAAGGTAGAAACCTATCTCACTGGAAGTAAGGATTAAAAATGACAAACTTGATGTTAAGGAACTGTCATAAGGTTAAGTACACAAAATATCAGTGATGATATTAAAAATAATTATTATTACTACTGGAATTATCCTCATATTGTAATCAATCTAAAATCCATTTCTCACAGTCTTTCTCTTTCCACATTTCCCCCTCAGGACACAGATTGCCAATAAATGAATTTTTAATCTCTAAGGTTATCACCTTTGAGTTCAATCAAATTCCCTCTACACACAAACATTAAGGGGCACTATTTTCCCAGGACCCTTATTTTCTGGTAAGGTCCTTCCCATTCCTCAACTTCTTCTAGCAATTTCTCCAAGCAGGGCAAATGACCAGTTGCTATAGAAGCTTTAAGTTTTAAATTGTTCCCTGGAGAAATGAAGGTGGGTGCTTGAAACAAAGAAAATAGGCCATATGGGGTAAATGCCAAATGTGAATATGTGCTAGATATAAAAATTTTAAAGCAAACAGTGTTGCTAAAGTTGTAATAATGGTCCATAGAAGAAATATGTATAAACATGCATTATTTAGTTTGACATTTAGTCCTTTGCAAATTGATTCGATGTTTCAGAGCCTAAAAATATTGTGTAATTTATTTAATATTTATATAGCAATTTACATTTGTTAAAATCCTCTAGGACAGTTATTACTTTGTGATTCATACTTGCCTGGTATACAACCTCCTTCTTACATATTAAGGGAGAACTTTGAAATTAATCACTTTTTCAGCCTCAATATATTGTCATGAAATCAATTACGGTCATATTAAATACTCAATAGTTCTGTAACTTGTTAAACTCCAATAAAAGCTAGCAGTAGCCTGAGGGAAACAGACCAGCATTCACAGGAATGACATCTATCTTTGTGCTTCATTTGGCCAATGCCCCTTCCAATGATAGCATCTGATTCTGTAACTAGGACTTCCAATCTGGATGCAGAAGGGTTTAAGTAAATTTAATAGTTTAAATATTCAATAAATTCAACTTTTCAGGTAAACCTGTCATGTTCAAAGCAGAATAAATTATTTTTAATTATCAAACATGTGTCTAAGCTTTAAAAGTACATCTTGAGTTGAATAGTTTCACGTAAGGCTTTGAACTATCATATTTAATACTTGGTCCAGAAAAATATAGTATTTATAGGATAACTGTATATAAAAGTAACATGCCTGTATCTCCTTTTCTATCTACAGCACAACAAAGATACTTGATGAATCTGGGAATTTTGAAGAAGGAAGACAGGTATATACTATCCAAGAACATTATGGATCTGATATTTGCTTGCAGTGTGTCACTAGAACTAAGCTGTGTAACCCAACCCTCAATACTGCTTCAGTCTTGGATAAGAAATTATAAAGCAAGGGAAGACACAGGGTTAGGTAGCTATAGTACAGTATATTGTTTGGTTACTTATCCTAACTCAAAGTTTTAAGTTAAAGAACACCTTTAGAAACTGTCAATTTTTAAAGATCTGTTGATTAACATAAGCACATATTTATTGTTTCTCAATAGGAATAACTTGTATTTATGAGACTTGGTTTTTGTATGATGCTAACTTCATTAAAAATAAAATACTAAATAGTTTCATATATGCTCCATCTTTGGGTAACTTATAAAATTTTCTCTCTTCCCCAGAAAGTACAGGAGAAAGCAAAGAGTTTTGGCATTAATCAACAAAACCTGCCTTGTAATCCTGACTGCCACTTTCTAGTTGCAATGATGTTGAGCTTCATTTTGCCTTCTATAAAATGGGGTTAATATTACACACCTCACAGAGTTATTTTGAGAATTCATTTAAGTAATTGAAGCAACTGACATGCCACGTGATTATAAACTTGCCTAAGGTCTCCCAACTAGGAAAGATGCTATATACATTTAAACTTCTGCCTTTGACAGGAAGTAAGTGCCTTTTGAACTATATCTTCTTGGTACTTTAAAGAGTACACAATAAACTGTTATGTACTCAACCTTATTTCTCTACAGTTTTGTGCATTGCTTCTACTAGTTTCATACATTTATAAGTCATGCATTTAAATTTTCTGTCATGGTGTGTAAATGCTCTATTTTGAATACTCAGAGAGGGAAGGAACTCTTTCAGGCAATAAGAATGTTACACAAACCAGTTCTAAGGAAGGGACAGCTCTTTCTATCATTTAGTGGTTTTAAGTAAGTCCACAAATTATTTGCTCCTCCTCCCTTCTAAAGGTGCAGCCTGATTCCCCTCACCTTGAACAAGAACTATGCTTAATAACTTACTTCTAATGAACAGAAAATGGTGGAGGTAATTGTGTGAAACTTCTGAAACCAGATCATAAAAGACACTGCCTTTTCCTGTTTTTCTCACTCTAGGGGAACTCAGCTGCCATGCCTCAAGAAGACTTAAGGAGAGGTCCGTCCATCTGGCAAAGAACTGAGCACCCCTACGAACAGCTGCAGGAGAGGGCCATTTTGGAACTGAATAATCCAGTCTCGGTCAAACTTCCAAATGATGGCAGGCCAAGCTAACAACCTGACTGCAACATGACAACAGAATCTGAACCAGAATCACCCAACAAATCTATCCTGGAATTCCTGACCCACAGAAAATGTGAGACAATAGGGGCACGTGGATGGCTCAGTGGGTTAAAGCCTCTGCCTTCAGCTCAGGTCATGATCTCAGGGTCCTGGGATCGAGCCCCACATCAGGCTCTCCGCTCAGCAGGGAGCCTGCTTCCTCCTCTCTCTGTCTGCCTGTCTGCCTACTTGTGATCTCTCTCTCTCTCTCTGTCAAATAAATAAATAAAATCTTTTTTAAAAAAAAGAAAATGTGAGACAATAAATATTTATTACTTTAAACCACAGTTAGGGTAATTTGTTTTCTGGCAATAGATAACTCTCAAAGATGAACACAGAAAGATGTCACCTAAGTCGTCTGCCTCTTTAAGAAGGAATCAACCTAAAATCCTTTTCAGATACATATTACAAGACAAAACAATTTACATGAATGCAGTAGGGGTTTTCTTTTTTCTTTTTTTTTTTTCAGTAGGGGTTTTCAAATAGAATTCAAGGATTTATGTAACCAAGGAAAGAAGTGGGGGAAATGTACCATGTGATACTCCTCTGAGTATCAGATGGTAGTTTGGGGGAAAGCATTGTAGCACTTTTGAGAGCTAAAATAGGAGATCACGAGCAATGGCAAATTTTAATTTAAATATTCATCTACTCTCCCAAGGGAATTATGTCCTCCAAGCAATAGTAGAACTGAGGTAATATTCATAATCATGACGTGAAAATTGACGCTGATCATAAAAGAACAAGAAGGAAATTTACATTAGAACTCAGAAATGGTGGGATGCTTAAGCCGATTCCAAGGGCTTGGGGACGAAATTCAGCTTTGTAGATTGTGCCTACACTCCCGACAAGCAAACACAGTGAGAATCTTCCTACTGAGGGGAAATGGCCATGCACTGTGGGGAGCGTGCGGCTGCCATCCTCTGTGGACAACCTCAAGTCACCCAGAGCAGCTCTGCTCCTTTCCTGAACTGGACTCTAATCTTTTAGACTCACATTTCCAGCTCCATTTACGGAAGAAACAGAATAGTTCCGTCTATAAGTTGCTTAACCATTTTAACATTTTACCTTAGTCTGTATTTTCAAGGGGAAGAAATTATGCAATAAAATAGGTGTTTAATAATAGTTATTAGTATTATTAATGATACAAAGAATTTTTATGATAATGATAGAACTTTAACACCTTTTGTTCTCAGCACATTGTACCTTTCTTAGGTCTATTCTCCTGTCACTGGAAACACGCCCACTTAGTCCTATCACACATTCTGGGCACGCAGTAAGCACTGATAGGACTTCCTGAAGAAGAAATATATATACCTCCTCACAGATGAAATGCTAATTGGTATACTATACTTTGGTGAAAGGCAATGTCTCTTCTACAATATAATGAGGTTTATCTGGAACATCAAAAGATTCCATAAAAACTGAGTAAGTGATTAGAACATCAACATAGGCATCATATTATTGTGCCTTCTGAGGGAAGGAGGTGGGGGAAATGAATAAGGACATACTTTTTCTAAATAAAAGGTCAGCACTTTGAGGATAACACGTCTATAAGTGGATAATTTCAGTTATTGATTTCTTATGTACTATAAAGAGCTGTTCTCTTCTCTTATCAAGAGATTTTTTTTTAATCTAAGCTCCCCATTAGACTACTCACTGCTCTGACACTGATATTAATGGAATAATATAACTGCAATAATTTTATTATTTCTTTTCTTCTGAAAAAAGAGAGAGAGAGAGAGACTCAAAATGTCTCCAATGGTTCCTGCTTCATGATGATATCAGCTAGAGCAGTACAAGAGAAGTGAGAGTAATTTCTTCATTATGGACAAGCAACTCAAGTTAAAGGTCCAAGATCAGAGTGTTTTAAGAGAAAAATATCAAGATTGTTTTTAGTATAGTAGATAGATCTACCTACAGTCATAAAAGAAGCTTCTTTATATACCAAATAACCAATTTAGTCAACAGAAGATTAAACTCAGTTTTGTAAACAAAGTACACTACACTAGTAAAGAATATATATGAATTTTCTGGAAGAATATATGTATTTTCTTACATTTCTTCCTTGGGACCTGGTATAATGGGCAGTAGTTATTAGGGGAACAAAGGCTGCTAGATAAGAAAACTCAACAAAACTAAACAAACCCATTTTAATGGATTGTCCCTGAGAATGTGTAACAGTAATTCTTATCTCTTACAGTCATAACACCATCCTCTGCTACTCCTCATCTCCAAATAATGCAATGAACTGCAAATAGCAATTACAGCTGAAAAAGTTCACGTGATATATACACACACATATATACATACACATGTGCTTATATTATGCAAACACACATGTACATGTGCATATACATACACACCCGCAGTGTTAGGTATATGTTTTTCTGAGGGAGCCTAAGAGAAGTTCCAAATTCTTATCTTTCTAAATGAGTGACAACATTTCAAATTGTGGATGGAGTACAGAAAAGGGATTGATTGGTACTGCTCCATCACCTTGGCCAACTCTGAATTATAATCAATAGATCTTCAACAGGTGCTCACAGTACCAGAACAGGATTTAGGCAGGTTTCAATGTTGTTTTACACCATACAGTAAAACAATAAAAGTTTTTCTTTATTTTTTCCTGGAGGCAGTAAATGATTCTTAAAAACACACACCTGGTGTCTCTAATCCTTTTTTTTTTTAATAAGTGGGGAATATGAAGACTATTAGGAACAATTAGCAAGGCGAAGTTTTTTGTTTCCTTTGGGCTTTTTTTCTTCTTTCTTTTTTTAATTAACAAGGAAAATTTCCTACTGATGAGTGATGTATCTGAATTCTTGGGAGTAGGCTGATTTCTGTTACTTTAGCATTTTCTTTTTCTTTCACACATCAAAATTCTAGTTTATCATTGAGTCCACCTGAATTCATCTGCAAAGTATAACCCTGACCCATCCACTTTCCTCATTTCTTCACACTCTAGTTTAAGTCACCATTCTCTCTCACATAAGTACTGTGATGGCTTGAATCTGGACTCCCTTTTTTTTTTTTTTTTTTTCCTTACCTGAAAATACCCACTGTCCACATGAAGCCAAAGTGAGCTTTATTTAATGCAAATTATGATCATGTGCCTTCCCTGCTTAAATCCTATTAATGACTTTTACATGACTGACAGTGCCCTCCATGGTGTATGTTAAAAGTACAGAACGAAAGGAGTGAGTTTACCCAATTTCAATCCCACTGGTTTTTCTATTCCTTGAACAAGAGAAATTTGTCTCTATCATAAGATCTAGTTCTTGCTCTTCTCTCTCTCTGGGACTTTCTGTCTCCTTTCCACTATTCACATCTCACTCAGAAAGGCCCTCTATGGCTTTCCCAACTAAATTTCCTATTCTTACTCTCTTTGAAACACACTTTATTCCACTAGTTTAATTGCCTTCATAGGCTTTTTGGTTATCTGGAACAATGATAAGCACATTTTAATTTATAGCTTATGGTCAATCTCCAATACTAGAATGTAAACATTGTAAGAGCAAGAAACTTATCTAAATTGCTAGTGTTATATCTGCAGCTCCGTGCACAGTGGTCGGCACATTATTATGTGCTCAATTAATGACAGATGCTGGCTAGTACTTCCAGTAGTTTTTAATTTTGGCATATTCCTTTTGGGGAAAAAATATACAAAGAGCTCCAAAGGTGATATTTATACTAATAATCCTAAGGAGAAAAATGTAATAGAAGAAAAATATTTTTCTCTGTATATTTACTACAGTGCCTAAACAGTAAAACAAATTATGCTATGTTAAATATCTAAAAATGAGGGAATGTCTTTATTTCACAATTATTTTTTCATTGCTACAGATTATTGTTTCATATATACAATAACAAGCAATAATATGTGATAAATAGGGGTGTCTGGGTGGCTCAGTGGGTTAAAGCCTCTGCCTTTGGCTCAGGTCATGATCTCAGGGTCCTGGGATCAAGCCCCACATGGGGCTCTCTGCTCAGCAGGGAGCCTGCTTCACCCTCTCTCTCTGTCTGCCTCTCTGCCTGCTTGTGATCTCTCTCTGTGTCAAATAAATAAATAAATATTTTTTTAAAAAATGTGATAAAATGTAGCAACAAACATTAGATGATATCCTTTTCTATTTCTAAAATTATTTTTAACATAGTTGGTATACCATCCTTTTAAGATGTTTACTATAGAAGAAAAAAAAAATACTAAGAACGGGGAACTACCATGAGCTGTTGGTTTAGAAGATCAACTTACAATAAGCCAGCTTTCCACAGAATATGGCTCCTAGCTTGGCCCATGCCCTTGCTTCCATGCTTTGGATCTCCGCCACACTAAGACTCAACAGAAGCAACTGGTTTTGAAACTGGCCAATTGCATAGCTTCCCTTTAACCTTGCTTATCTAAAGAGAAACCACATCCTATAAAGGCATATATTTTTGCTAAATTCTTCACTTAGGGAACTTGTTGGTTAATCTGCATTAACAACTTCGGAGTTTTGTTTTGAAGTAGTGCATTTTGTTTAAAGACTTTTAATTTGAACCTCTAACCCAGTTTAGCATCAGATTTTCTACATTTCTCTAATTTTGAAAAGATTGACGAAATTGAAGTCCAGTCTTTAGAGTTAACAAATTCACTGCCTCTGTGTGTTCTGGAACTTTTGTTTTCTCTATGAATTTGTACTTTGAGAGAAAGTTCAATATAATTATAGCATTCAGAGGTAGGTCACAAGGGTTTAGTCCAATGCTCAGATCTCAGGGGATCTTTGAAGAAGTAAATTATTCCCAGCTGCAAATCCTGCAGAAATATTGTTCTTATACATTTACTCTGATTTATAATTGAGTATTTTAAAAATAAAGAATGTTTTATTAACCCAATACCTTTGATATTTCCTAATTGCCAATATGAAGGAGAGAAAACACAGGTTTTGTCAGATCTTCAAATGAACCTAATAAGAAATTTCAGTACTATGAGAAAGAATGTCTTCAATTACTAGGTAGTCAGATTAACAGTGATTTAACACTGTATTAATGATTTAAGCACATTTTTTAGTATGAAGGTCACATCCATTTTATATTTGATATTTTTTTCTACTAAGGTGTTTAGGTTTTCTTTTTCAATTTTCTGTGTTTGATTTATTAAAAAAACTCAATGTAAATTTTTTCAAACTTTTTTTTGCTTAATCGAAACTTTTTATTTTATAGCAGTGGTAGCAATTCAAAGTAGAATTGCAAAAGATATCCCCCACAGGCCAGACAACAAGGGTAGAGAGGCCCTTGCAACAGATCGATTAGAAAAAGATACCCTTCCTGTACGTTGACATCCAAGACATGAGGCTCTGGTACATAATCATGTACTCCAGTATGAGTAATGCTACATGTAATGTAGCACATGTAATGCCACATGTAATGCTAAATTGTTGTCCCAGTATTCGTAGCAACTGAATTTGGAATCTGGTGTGAACAGACATCTAATTTAATTTTTTCTTCAGGTTGGATCTTTTTTGCTAATAACATTCATTAACTTCATTCCTTTCCTCAAAGATCCAAATGTAGAGATTGGGTGATATAATTTAGGATTCAAACTGACAGTTTAGAGCATAGTAACTACTAACTAAGTGAGACATCAAGATGACTGGTGTAAACTGAGCTGCCCCAAGAAAACTGGGGTAAATGATAACTCTACTTCTGGGTCATATACTTTGTATACCACTACACTAGTCTATTTGTCTATGTTTGCCGCCGTGCAGCATTGTCTCAGTTAGTAAGGGTAAATCTTGATACCTTATTGGGCAAATTTTTGCTCCTCATTCTTCCTCTTCAAGATGTCCTGGCGAGGGCCACCTGGGTGGCTCAGGCGGTTAAATGGCTGCCTTTGGTTCAGGTCATGATCTTGGGGTCCTGGGATCGAGCCCCATATTGGGCTCCCTGCTCAGTGGGGAGCCTGTTTCTACCTCTCCCTCTGCTCCTCCCCACTGGTTGTGCTTTCTCTAGCAAATAAATGGGTAAAATCTTAAAAAAAAAAAAAAAAAAAAGAGTGTCCTGGCTAATTCAAGTGCTAATTTCAATTACCTGATTTCAAGTAATTTGTTTTTCATACTGGAAGTTTACTTATTTTTTAAGGTTTGCTCATTTTTATACTGCTTTATTTTGCTACAGCTGCCACAAGAAAATGCCACAAACTGGATGGATTAAAAACAGAAAATTTCTGTTCTTATAGTTCTGAAGGCTGAAAGTCCAAGATCAAGGTGTGGGCAGATACGGTTCCTTCTGAAGCCTCTGTTCGTGGCTTGCAGATGGTTGCTTTCTTGCTGCGTCTTCACGGGTATTTTCTCTATGGCTATGCATCCCTGAGATCTCTTTGTGTGCCCAAATTTCTTTTTCTAATAAGGACACATTTAGATTAAATCAGCATCCACTGTAAGAACCTCATTTTAACCTAATTACCTCTTTATAGGCCCTATCTCCAGAGTCACATTTGGAGGTATCTGGGGTTTGGGACTTCAAACTATGAATTTTAGAAGAGCATAATTTAGCTCATAACCATTTGGTATTCATTGTACATTTAATATTATTTTTGAAATCTTCTTTAAGCATATTAAATTCATTTAGTATTCTGTATTTGGCTATTCAAATGTCTGCAGTTTATGCAGGTCTGGTTCTCTTGCTTGTTTCTGCTTACTCTGGCTTCACGTGGCTTGTTTCTTTGCATGTTTTCTGATTTTTTTTCTTTGTGAGCTCCTATTGCATGGAAATTTACAGAGATTTTTAAATACCCCATGGGCTACAAAGAAGGTATGTAATTTTTCTGCTAGGTATCTTCTGGTACTAACACATAGGATCATCTTAAAGAAGACACTTTGCCTGGATGTTTTTTAGCCTTAAAAGTGGTATGAATATAGGTTCCAAAGCCCCATGATAGCAGGAATATTGGTAGTGGTTCTCAGCTGATACAATTTTCAGAGCACATTTTTTTTTTCCTATACTACTCACTGCAATAAGAAATTTTTGGAGTTCTTTGTCTCTTATTTTTACTGTTAACTCATTAAAACAAGAACTATTCTGCTAGAGATTGGTAGATAATATGAGAAAGCCTGATCTGTGTTCCACGGACAGTTTATCTTTTTTCTTTATGACCTCTAATATTTATTTCTTTTGCTTCCCATGAGGTCAAACATGCATTTGTAAAGTTTTCTGCTGTTGTTTTCTTTTCTTGTAATTTCATTTATATCTTTAGTTTTCAATATCAGAAGTTTTTTTTTTTTTTTCTGGAAAACTAGCATACTAAATTACCAAAAAGAGAAATCAAAGTTTACTTTTCATTGTTTCAGCCTTTCCTAATTATTTCATAAACAGTTACACATATGCTGTAACTATATTTCATATCTTTCACTTCTTATCTTTCCAATCCTGGTGGATAATAGAACATGTGAGCTTTATAAATGAAAGCATTGAAGAATTATGAAATCATAGCCTATTTGCCTTATTTATCATCATCTAATAGAGTCACTTCTCATCTAAGCAATTTTTTCATGCTATTTCGAGCAATAACATCTATTTAGTGAGCACTCATTGCAGGTGAGACATCCTACTCACTGTTATATGTGTGTTATTTCACTTAATCCTGAAGGAAATGCAGGGTAGTTCTTATTATCTCTATGAAGTTGAGGCTTACTGGGATCTAGTAATTTGCCAGAGATCGCACTTAGCAGATACCTCATATTCTCTTCTAAAACCTGTCATCTTGGGTGGCTCATTTGGTTAAGCAACTGCCTTTAGCTCAGGTCATGACCCTGGAGTCCAAGGATCAAGTCCTTCATTGGGCTCCCTGCTCAGCAGGAAGTCTGCTTCTCCCTCTGACCCTCCCCCCATCATGCTATCGCTCTCATTCTCTCCCTCTCTCAAGTAAATAAATAAAATATTTAATAAATAAATAAATATCATCTTTAATAACCGCCTAAATAATAATGAATCCTTAAAATTTTGTGTGTATAGTTATAAAATTCTGCTGAACTTTGTTTTCTATCATTGAAAGAGCATTGGTGGTGGTGATGTACACTGATAATTATATAAATTAATAATATAATACTTATACTTATGAAGAACTATTTCTTGTAAAATCTCATACTGTATTAGAGTTTATGAATCCAATTTATTGGTGACACAATAACTACAAGTGAAAGATAATTTAAACATATTTCAATTCAGCTGGTTCAAGTCATTTACACATGAAATTCACTTATCTTTTACCTTGACCCTTTTTATTGTTAAATGGAGCAGTTCTCATTTTAATAAAACTCATTTTAATAAATCAGTAGAGATATTACAATTACTGTTTTAGTTCAAGGTTATAAATGCATGCAAAAAAGGGATGGCAATTATTCTTTATCCACAATAGCCTCAACAGGTTTGAATGAGGAATGTTCAGTGACAGAAGCCACCACAACCCACTGAAGCCAGTTATCTACCATGTATATTCATAACAGAACTGTAAGTTGGAAAACAGCCAGGGGGTCCATGTATCTGTTGGTTTTTCTCTACTTACTCATTTGTGTTGAATACATCAGCACACTTTAACTTTTATAAAAATAATTCCATGAAAGAGATTCATTTTAAGTTGTGTTTACACAGGTTTAAATTGGAACACAGTTTTTGGTTTTTTTTTTTTTTTTAAGATGTGTGTTATTAAAAGGTCATTTTCCACTTTATTTTACTTTTTTTTACAATTTAAAATATATTTTCTAGCTAAGCATCTAGGTGTATCTTTGGATATCAAGAACTAAATATGACCAAAAAAAAGAACTAAATATGACCACAGTTATTAAATATTAATAATTTCTTCATTGATTAAACTTTGATAGTAACACAGAAGTGTGCTCTTTTGACATGTCATTTACAGCATAAATTAAGATAAGCCAAAATTCACTTGAATGTCTACAGAGATTACAGTTGCATTGGAGAAAGTAAAAGCACCTAAAACAACAAAAACAAACAAAAACTGATAAACTGGAACTGATTCAGTGTGCATTCAAGTTCCATTTGCTTCAACCTAAAGCCAGAAGCCAGTAACTGTTAACATCCAAGTCAACCTGTTTCATTTGTAATTAGCAAAGCACCATGGAATTTATGTTACCTTTAATTGATCCAGAAAGTCAATTGAAATAAAAAAAAAATCACTGCACAAAATTGTTCTCCCATCCCATATTTACATAGCATAGATAATATTTTTTCTTTGCCTATGAAAGCTAGACTAGCTCATTTATTTTAAGCTAAGCCCTAATTTGTAAGGAGATTAGTAACAGCAATTCTGTTTTGCCCAGTGGGCCACAGTGGTCTTCTTTGACCATGACAAGCAACATGTTATTTACAATAGAAATTGTAAAATGGAATTTCTCTTTTATCATTTTCATAACAGTTGTATTTAAATTAGTTATGTTTAGCCTTTGTCTCATCCACAGTAGAAATGGAAGGTATAGGGTCATACATGCTTTATCCATTTTCATATGCCCAGCAATACATATGGCATGTTCTACATGAAAAAACTCTTTTTTTCTTAAAAAAGAGTAAACTGGAGCGAGAATTTAAGTGAGTCAGTATAAAACCAATCTAAAACACTAGGAAGCAATTAAAATGCAGACCCTAATAATCAGGAAAGTGTGTCAGTCTGTGAGGGTACAGGTATTAAAAATCTCTCATAACAGCTTCCATTGAAGGATGTCACATATAACAGTTACAGACAAAATGATGAATGTAGAGTTAAAAGCCAGCAGAAAATGTCTAAAAGGGATTTAAAATCCACTTCTAGGGAATCCCTTTCATCCAAAGCAGAACATTTTATATCAGAAATTCACAAAAGTTTCCCCTTTGGCACCAGTCAGTGTGGTTCTATCATATCAAAGACTTCCAAGGGTAGCTAGGAAAAAGAAATTAGTATAATCAGCCAGGGAACACTGCCTGGTTGTGTAAAGTAAACTGCATTATACAAGGAAAGGAATAGCCCTGTGATGAGTTTCCACAAATAAAAGGCACATCAGCTTGCTCAGAAAAGAATTCTTCATTAAATGAATATGAAAATGTCTTGTATCTGAATATTTATAATTGCATATTACATTCAGAATAATTTATTTTAAAAAACCTGGAAAACATATAAAATTAAATACAGGCATATAGTTTATCAGCTACTACTGATAAAAGGCAGATGTTATAAAAGACATACTCTTGTATAGCACTCTATGGTGTCAGCCTAGAGTAACCCCCTAAGGTCCTTGGTAACACCTAGATGCTAGGATATCTGTATTTTATATCACTTAGCAGAAGGTAGTTAGGTGGGGCACATGGGTGGCTTGGTGGGTTAAAGCCTCTTCCTTTGGCTCAGGTCATGATCTCAGGGTCCTGGGATTAAGCCCTGCATCAGGCTCTCTCCTATGCAGGGAGCCTGCTTCCTCCTCTTTCTCTGCCTACTTGTGATCTCTCTCTGTCAAATAAATAAGTAAAATCTTAAAAAAAAAAAAAAGTGGCTAGGTGATTCCATTATTAGCTCTGTGCAAACTCTATATTTCCACAAGATGTGTATTTTAGAAATTCAGTCTTTCTTAAATGAGCATCTGGGAATTATGCCTACTTTACCCCATAATATATTTATTTAGATTAAAGGATAGGCTTTATTTTGTTTTGACTCATCTAGGAAAAATAAAACACATATGAAAAAAATATAAGAAAAATACTCAGAATTACACAGAACAATCACTATGGCCACAATATAATTTCTGGCATGTCAAAACTATCTTTGTGAGCTAATTTACTTAAAGCTTAAAATCTTTATGACTATAATAAGCTTGTAATTGGTTAGAAAAAAAGGTGAGTGGGCGATTACACATGGCCTCACATGCACTTATGAGCTTTGAAATATGCTTGTCTTTTTTTGCACTTTATTTTAAGAAGTCAAGGGATCAAGTTGCACGATAACTTTTTCATGGGCTTTACATGATAAGAGCTGTGACCCTACGGTCTGGCAGCAAACAAAACAAATGTGAAATCCAGAGTTTCAAAAAGTGTCATTTACAAAGGATCAATAGTGCTAACTTTTATAGAACGGATGAAATCTGCAGATATTCTCCTTAGGAAATTGCAGTAAAAGAAACCTGATTATTATTGGATATTTAAGTACGATTACACAAGAAATCTTTGTGTTTGTTTCAGCTTCCTAGAACTTTAAAACACAAGAGATTTCATTTAATTTGCCTTATTCCTCATTCTTGTTGGTAATAATGTCTAGAAACTCTCTTGTTAACCTCTCTAATGTCAATTTCACAGACAGTGCTAACCAAATATTATCTTATTTCTCCAGGTAAATTCTTTTTATAAGAGACTTAACATTCACTAGATATTTAATTTTCAGTACTTCTTTCCAGGTAATATTGAAGTCTCCTATACTAATAACATGATGAGCATATACTATAGCAGTTCATTTATGCCAAAAGTATAAAAGTTCCTGAAAGCTAGCTGGACACAGAACCTGTTTTCTTCAGATACTTGTATTTACCACTTTTTAGTTGACATTTAGAAAGTACTCCTCAGTGCTCTGAAAAAATAATTTAATTTAAAAAAATCTTAAAAACCTCCAAGTTCTATCAGCCCACCTTATCTCATTAAAGTCTCTCCTTACAAAATGACCATCCTATCTTGGGGCAATACATTTTCTAGCAATATTTCTTGCTGAAGTGGACAATATTTTAATAGTCATTTTAAACACACAGTAGCCAGACTGTTGTTTGTATAGCAGTAGCAGTACTATTAATACAAATCACATAAAAAGTAAAGGTTCTATAAATGGTTTTGCCCATCTTTCTTTTAAGTTGCCTGACTCCCAAGGTATAAGATTAGACTCATTAAGACTCAGCTTCAAAAGATAAGTTGTGTAAAGGAATTTAGTTAAAGTATTTAAGAGAGATAAGCATTATGCATTCATTCAATCAATCAGTCTGTCATTCAGTCATTATTTTTCTAAGAGTATGTGGCACAGTCTTTTTCCTTCTTGCACTTTAAATTTTAGGAAGGCAGAGGATAAAAAAAATCAAAAACAAATACATAAATAAGATAATGTCAAGTAGTGATCAGTAGTATGCTTATGTGAAGACAGAATAAATAGGAGTGACTATTTTGGACAGGGTAGATAAGTAAGAAGTCCTTATATGAGCAGAGACATGCTTGAGGTAAAGGGGTGAGGCTTGTATTTTCCTAGAGAGAGATTTTCAAGGAAAGTTGGAAACAAACTCTGCATGTGTGAAGAACAGAGAAGAGGCTAAGTGGTTGAAATATATATTGTGGACAAAAGAGAAAAAAAAATGAGGGAAGGAGTTTGAGTGGAGACTGGATTCACTGAAAGGAACTGGAATAATTTAAGACATATAGAAACAAAACTTTTATATTAAAACAGTCACACTGACTACACTGTCAGAAAGAACAGACTGGTGGAAGAAACAAAATGGCAAAAGTGAAACAAATTAGGAGACAATTTAATAATCAAGGCAAGAGATGGCTGGCAGTTTGGTTGGAGTAGCAGCAGTGAAAGTGATAAAAATATATTTGGAGTATATTTCAGTGCAGTGTCATTTTCTAAAACTGAAAATACTTGGGAAAGAATAGGTATGAGCCCAGATATCACAAGTTAACCGAAAGCCATATTAAGACTAAGATGCTCCCTAGATCTAAATAGGAATGTCAAGCAGGTAGATAGGTGAATAAAGAAGTCCAAGTAGGAGTTTAAAATGGAGAAGGCTTTGATGCTTTTAAAGCTACACATCCCACAGAAAATGAGTATAAAGAGACAAAAGGATGTCCGAGTTCTAAGCCCTGAAACACTACATTTAAATGAGTGCAAAAGGAAGGAACATTCCTACAAAGAAGACTAATGCAGAGTGGTCATTGAGACAGGAAGAAAGTTACAAGACTGTGGTGACCTAAAATCCAAATTAAAAAAAAAAAGTATTTAAAGAAAGATAGCTGATCAACTGCTGTAAAAGCATCAAGTAAGATGATTGAGAATTGGTCACTGGGTTACTGGGCTTGGCATGTAGGCACCACAAATATTAATAAAGGAGACTTTTCAGAGTTTACTGGGAAGAAAATCAGACCAATGCAGACATCAAAAAAACTGAAGGCTGTTTTTTTCTAAACGTGTAGACTACTCAAGGTATAACTGACAAACAATTGCAAATAGCATGGTCTCATTAAAAATGTCAGCCTTACTAGTGGACAGAATAGTTTGTATTTTCTAAGTTTTCATCATGCAACCAGAAAATTAATCATGAAAGTAAATAGATTATAATGTCTTTTGACCAAGAAAACTAAAGTTATATGAAATTGCAATTGAGGAATGTCAAATTCAATTTATCAAACATACAGAAAGAAAACACAAAGATGAAAGTTTAATTTAAGAATGTTTTGAAAACTATTATATATCATGAGTGACTGGATCTTTTAAAGGATGAACTATATGAAAAGTCACATTCTTATTTCAATAATGCCTTTACTATATTCAAAAGTGCTATCTGTAAGAGTTCAATAGAATGTTTCTTAGGGTTAGAATATGAAAACTTGATTTTTGTATTTAAAATTACTTACGATTGTAACTGTCTTCTTTCATGGCCAAATCCAAGAGTAGTTTTGAAATATTCTCGAAATTCATCTACTCTTTCTTCAAACTAGATCTTCTCCTTTGGGTGTCTTTCCTACCAAAATATTCATGAGAAACATATTTTTTCAGTTTATTGCAGTATGATTGATAAATAAAATTGTAATATGTTTAAAGCGTATGACATAATGACTTGATGTATGTACACATCATGAAAAGATTACCACAATTGAATTAACAAATCCATCACTTCACATATTTATTTATTTATTTTTTGGGGGGGTGAGAACATGTAAGTTATAGTCTCTCAGCAAATTTCAATTACACAATACAGTATTATCAATAATAGTCACCATGCTATACATTAGTTCTTCAAACTTTATTCATCTTTTAACTAAGAGTTTGTTATCTCTAACCAGCCCACCCTACCCTCCCAGTCCCTGGTAATCACCAATCTACTCTGGTCTCTATGAGTTTAATTTTTTTTTTAACTCCACATATAAGCTATACCATGCTGTAACTTTTTAACCGTCTTTCTCTTTCTGGCTCATTTCACTTAGTATAATGCTCTTCGGGTTCATCCATGTTGTTGCAAATGGCAGATTTTCTTCTTTTTTTTAAGGATAATACATAACATACTTATTAAAAAAAAGTCTCTTCATTTAAAAAATATGTATATTTTTCATCAGATTTTTCCTTACCCAGTTTCAGTTTATGCTAAGTAAAGTAATTGTGTGTAATTATTAAGACTGAAATAAGGGAGAGGGACAGTAGACTCTATGTAATGTGATTATATTCAGTTCAATATTCTAATGTTCTTTTTTTTTATTTTGGAGAGAGAAGATGCACATGTGTGCGAGCAAACGGGGTGGGACGTAGAGAGGGAGAGAAAGAATCTTACACAGGCTCCATACCCACCATGGAGCCTGATACGCAGCTCAATCTCACCACTCTGAGATCATGACTTGGGCTGAAATCAAGAGTCAGACACTTAACCAACTGAGCCACCCACACACCCCTCTAATGTTCTTTTCTAACTGGGTTGTGTAACATTATGTAATAAATTATATTCTAGTGAATACATAAAAGGTATATATATATATATATATATATATATATATATATATATAATTTTCTTTATCCATTGATCCATTGATGAACACTTAGGTTGTCTCCCTATTTTGACTATTGTGAATAATGCTGCAATGAACATGAATACTGATATCTCCTCAAGATTCTGATGTCATTTTCTTTGGACACACCCAAAAATAGATCACTGGATCATACAGCAGTTTTATTTTTAATATCTGGGGAACTTCAAAACTGTTTTGATAGTTGTTGTGCCAGTTTATAGAGTCCCAATCATGGTGGCAAAAAAAAGTCTATTCAGGTTCTTTCTCTACTTTTTAAATTAAGGTATTTGTTTGGTTTTTGTTTTTCTATTTAGTTGTATGATTTCCTTGTGTATTTTGAATATTAACCCCATATTGGATATGAGGGTTACAAATATTATCTTACATTCCACAGGTTGCCTTTTTATTCTATTGATGGTTTCCTTTGCTGTGTAGAAGGTTTTTAGTTTGTTGTTATCTTTATTTTTGCTTTGGATGTCTTTGTTTTTTGTGTCAAATTCAAAAAATCAGTGACAAGACCAATGTAGAGGGGCTTATCCCATAATGTTTTTTGTAGGAGTTTTACAGCTTAAGATCTTACATTCAAATCTTTAATCCATTTTGAGTTGATTTTTGTGTGATGAAACACAGGGGTCGACTATCATTCTTTTGCATGTGGCTATCCATTTTTCCCTGCACCGTTTATTGAAGAGATTATCCCTTCTCCATTGTATATTCTCAGTGCCTTTATCAAAAATTAACAATGTATGTGTGAATTTATTTCTGAACTCTCTATTCTGTTGTCCATTTTTATGTCCATACCATACTGTTTTGATTACTATAGCTTTGTAATATAGTTTGAAATCAGGAAATGTTATGCTTTACTCTTGCTTCTCAAGATTGCTTTCATATTCAGGGTTTTGTGTGTTCCAATATGAATTTTAAGATTTTTTTTTTCTATTTCTGTGAAAAATGCCATTAGAATTTTGATAGGGATTGCACTGAGACTGTAGATTGTTTGGTAGTATGGACATTTTAACAATATGAAATCTTTCAGGAAATGAAATTAAGAAAACAATCCCAGAGGCGCCTGGGTGGCTCGGTGGGTTGGGGCCTCTGCCTTTGGCTCAGGTCGTGATCTCAGGATCCTGGGATCTGGCCCCGCATTGGGCTCTCTGCTCGGCGGGGAGCCTGCTTCCCCCTCTCTCTCTGCCTGCGTCTCTGCCTACTTGTGATCTCTCTCTCTCTCTGTGTCAAATAAATAAATAAATAAATCTTAAAAAAGAAAGAAAAGAAAACAATCCCATTTACAACGACACTCTGCAGCAATTGCAGAACACTGAGCTCCACAGAGATAGCGCCAGGGTATGTAAGAGCCAGAAGACAGTGGAAAGCTCCATGCCCTGCTGAGTAAATTAAAAAAAAAAAAGTTGGTTGTTTGTTTATGGGAATTTCTTCTGGGTTATCAAACTTGTTTGTTCCTAAGAGTCAATTATGATCTTTAATATTTCTTTGTTATTGGTTGTAAATGTCTCCTATTTCTCTTTCCTTCCTTCCTTCCTTCCTTCCTTCCTTCCTTCCTTCCTTCCTTCCTTCTGCCCTTTTTTTACAGAGAGAGACAGAGCATGCAGGCATGCCAGTGGTGGGGAGGGGCAGAGGGAGAGGGAAAGAGAGAATTCCAAGCAGTCCCCATGCCCAGATCATGACCTGAGACAAAATCAAGAATTGGACCTAGGTGACCCTCCTCTTTCATTTCTGATTTCGAGTCCTCTTTTTCTTAGTCTAGCTAAAGGTTTGTAAATTTTATCTTTTCAAAAAGCCAGGTCTTAATTTCATTGATCTTTCCTATTGTCTTTCTAGTCTTTATTTCACATGTTACTGCTCTGATCTTTGTTATTTTCTTCCAATTACTAACTTGGAGCTTAGTCTGTTCTTTTTTGTGATTGCTTTAGGTATAGCATAAAATTGTTTATTTGAATTCTTTTTTATTTTTTAATTTTTATTAACATATAATGTATTATTTGCCTCAGGGTACATGTCTGTGAATCATCAGGCTTACACATTTCACAGCATTTGCCATAGCACATACCTTCCCCAATGTCCATATCCCTACCCCCCG
>CM052797.1:108906764-108971323 GCA_028533885.1 Nasua narica | reverse complement strand
TCCACGTCATTGCAAATGGCAAGATTTCGTTTCTCTTGATGGCTGCATAGTATTCCATTGTGTGTGTGTGTGTGTGTGTGTGTGTGTGTGTGTGTGTGTGTGTATACATCACATCTTCTTTATCCATTCATCTGTAGATGGACATCTAGGTTATTTCCAGAGTTTGGCTATTGTGGACATTGCTGCTATAAACATTCAGGTGCATGTGACCCTTCGGATCACTACATTTGTATCTTGAGAATAAATACCCAGTAGTGCGATTGCTGGGTCCTAGGGTAGCTCTATTTTCAACATTTTGAGGAACCTCCATACGGTTTTCCAGAGTGGTTGTACCAGCTTGCATTCCCACCAACAGTGTAGGAGGGTTCTCCTTTCTCCGCATCCTTGCCAACATATATCATTCCCTGACTTGCTAATTTTATCCATTTTGACTGGCGTGAGGTGGTATCTGACTGTGGTTTTGATTTGTATTTCTCTGATGCTCAGTGATGTTGAGCATTTTTTCATGTGTCTGTTGACCATTTGGATGTCCTCTTTACTGAAATGTCTGTTCATATCTTCTGTCCATTTCTTGATTGGATTATTTGTTCTTTGAGTGTTGAGTTTGAGAATTTCTTTATAGATTTTGGATATTAACCCTTTATCTGATATGTCATTTGCAAATATCGTCTCCCATTCTCTCAGTTGTCTTTTGGTTTTGTTGACAGATTCCTTTGCTGTGCAAAAGCTTTTGATCTTGATGAAGTCGCAGTAGTTCAATTTTTCCCTTGGTTCCCTTGCCTTTGGAGATGTTTGTAGGAAAAAGTTGCTGCGGCTGAGGTCGAAGAGGTTGATGCCTGTGTTCTCCTCCAGGATTTTGATGGCATCTTGTCTCACATTGAGGTCTTTGATCCATTTTGAGTCTATTTTTGTGTGTGGTGTAAGGAAATGGTCCAGTTTCATTCTTCTGCATGTGGCTGTCCAGTTTTCCCAACACCATTTGTTGAAGAGACTGTATTTTTTCCATTGGATATTCCTTCCGGCTTTGTCGAAGATTAGTTAACCATAGAGTTGAGGTTCCATTTCTGGGCTCTCTATTCTGTTCCATTGATCTATGTGTCTGTTTTTGTGCTAGTACCACACTGTCTTGATGATTACCGCTTTGTAATAGAGCTTGAAGTCTGGAATTGTGATGCCACCAACCTTGGTTCTCTTTTTCAACATTCCTCTGGCTGATTGTGGTCTTTTCTGGTTCCATATAAATTTTAGGATTATTCCTTCCATTTCTTTGAAATAAATTGATGGTATTTTGATAGGGATTGCATTAAATGTATAGATTGCTTTAGGTAGCATAGACATTTTCACAATATTTGTTCTTCCAATCCATGAGCATGGAACGTTTTTCCATTTCTTTGTGTCTTCCTCAATTTCTTGCATGAGCACTTTGTAGTTTTCTGAGTACAGATTCTTTGCCTCTTTGGTTAGGTTTATTCCTAGGTATCTTATGGTTTTGGGTGCAATTGTATATGGAATCGACTCCTTAATTTCTCTTTCTTCTGTTTTGCTGTTGGTGTATAGAAATGCAACTGATTTCTGTGCATTAATTTTATATCCTGACACTTGATTGAATTCCTGTACGAGTTCTAGCAGTCTTGGAGTGGAGTCTTTTGGGTTTTCCTCATAAAGTATCATATCATCTGCAAAGAGTGAAAGTTTGACTTCTTCTAACAATTGTAAATATCTATGCCCCTAACATGGGAGCAGCCAATTATATAAATCAATTAATAACAAAGTAGAAGAGACACATCAACAATAATACAATAACAGTAGGGAACTTTAATACCCTTCTCACCGAAATGGACAGATCATCTAAACAAAAGATGAACAAGGAAATAAAGGCTCTAAATGACACACTGGACCAGATGGACATCACAGACATATTCAGAACATTCCATCCGAAAGCAACAGAATACACTTTCTTCTTTAGTGCACATGGAACATTCTCCAGAATAGATCACATCCTGGGACACAAATCAGGTCTCAATCGGTACCAAAAGATTGGGATCTTTCCCTGCATATTTTCAGACCACAATGCCATGAAACTAGAACTCAATCACAAGGGGAAAGTTGGAAAGAACTCAAATACATGGAGGCTAAAGAGCATCCTACTAAAGAATGAATGGGTTAACCAGGAAATTAAAGAAGAATTAAAAAAATTCATGGAAACAAATGAAAATGAAAACACAACTGTTCTCTGGGACACAGCAAAGGCGGTCCTGAGAGGAAAATATATAGCAATACAAGCCTTTTTCAAGAAACAAGAAAGATCTCAAATACATAACCTAACCTTACACCTAAAGGAGCTGGAGAAAGAACAACAGATAAAACCTAAACCCAGCAGGAGAAGAGAAATGATTAAGATCAGAGCAGAAATCAATGAAATAGAAACCAAAAGAACAGCAGAACAAATCAACGAAACTAGGAGCTGGTTCTTTGAAAGCATTAATAAAATTGATAAACCCTTGGCCAGACTTATCAAAAAGAAAAGAGAAAGGACCCAAATTAATAAAATCATGAATGAAAGAGGAGAAATCACAACCAACACCAAAGACATACAAACAATTATAAGAACATTTTATTTGAATTCTTTTTGTCTTAATATATGTGTTTATCAACTATAACCTTCCTTCTTACAACTACTTTTACTGCATCTCACAAGTTTTGATATGTTGTGCTTTCATTTTCATGTATCTCAAGGTATTTTCTTGATTTTTCTTTTGATTTCTTCTTTGACCCACTGGCTGTTCAAGAGAATGTTGTTTAATCTGTAGGTATTTGTGAATTTTCCAGTTTTCTTACTGAAACTGATTTCTAGTTTCATAGCATTGTGCTCATAAAAGATGTCTGATAAGATTTCAATCTTCTTAAGGCTTGTTTTGTGGCCTAAGATGTGCTCTCTTCTGGAGAAGATTCCATGCACCCATGAGAATTTGTATTCTGCTGTTGTGGAATGGAATGTACTATATATGTCTGCTAAGTCTATCAGGTCTAATGACTAGTTTATGTTCAATGTTTCCATATTGATTGATTTTCTGCCTGGATAATCTATCATTGAAAATGAAGCATGAAAGTACCTTACGATTATTGTATTGCCGTCTATTCCTCCTTTCAGATCTGTTAGTATTTGCTTTATACATTTAGGCGTTTTGACACTGGATATAGGAGGAACTTGATTTGCCTTCAAAATTCTACCTCATATTCTATGACTGAGTAGTATTCCAGCGTATATATATATCTATAAATAGATATATAGATATATATATCTCACATTTTCTCTACCCATTCATCCATCAATGGATACTCTTAGGTGTTCCCATTACTTGGTTCTTGTCAAAAAATGCAACGAACATTAATATTCATATTATCTTTTTTGAGTTAGTGTTTTCATTTTTAGGGGGGTAAACACCCAGAAGTAGAATTATTGGATCAAAAGGTGGTTTTATTTTTAATTTTTTGAGAAATCTCCATGCTGTTTTCCACAGTGGCTGTACCAATTTACACACCTGCAAATAGTGCACAAGGGTTCCCTTTTCTCTACACTCTCACCAACACTTGTAATTTGTCCTTGTGCTACTAGCCATTCTAACAGGTGTGAAGTGATATCTCACTGTTGGTTTTGATTTGTATTCCCCTGATAATTAGTAATGTTGAAAATTTTTTTAATGTATCTACACATACATTCCTTTTAAGATTGAGCCCAAAGAAGTGAAATCGAGACAAACATGCCTCATAGTTGCTTTCTTAACCTGTATCACTTTTCCTTCCCATAGCCCACTGGCACTGAAGGGCAGGGATAATGTGGTAAGATGGTAGGATGCTAGCAGAAACACAAGCTCACCAATAGAAAGAAACACAAAAAATAGTAAACCTACAACAAGACTATGATTAGAGAATGAACTGAAGTATGTGAGTATAACTATCTCTTATCTTGAATGTAGGGCTTCTATTAAACCTCTTTATTTTTAAAATCATTATTTATCTCATTTATTTATTTACATATGTTAGTTCATTTATTTATTTACATATGCTAGGTCCACATAGGACCTAGTTGGGTTTTGTTGTTGTTCTTTTTGTCTCCAATGGCTGGGATAGTTTTCTGAAAAAAATAACTGAAAAAAGTCAAACTGGAAGACTTTTAGGTTCCCTTTTTATCTATTAGCTTAAGGCTATAATGTGAATAATGTAAAGTCCTTAAATTATTCTCATCTTCTTCCAAGGTTTTGGTCTATGGCCCCATCCATTATAAAGTAATTTGAGACTGATTATGGTCATCTGTGATAAGGTCATAATGTTTAAGTTTTACAATAACAAATGACCAGGATAATTATTGAGTTTGATATACATAAACTAAAAAATATTGGTATTTTTGCCTATTTCATAAATTTACCCACTTAGAGAATAGAGACAACAACATTTTGAAATGGAATATTGAGAAATTAATGTTTGTAGTATGTTATTCACCACATATTCTGTGTAGTATTAAAAAAATTCTGAGTAGAACTGATGAACTATGTATAATCCAGAAAAGGGAAACCTGTTATTTTTTTCCTCTAAATTCAACATAATTACGTTTTTACTGATCATTCAGTAAAAAGGCTAAATGTCACCTTTCCAAAAGTGAAAAATAGCTAATTCATTCTGCACTTGAAGTTTTGGATTACTCTGAGGTATGGGAAAAAAAGCCTATTAATTATTAGAATTACTACCTAAGGTGAGAGATTTGGATCCTTTCCAGTTTTATGATTTTATGAGACCATAAAATCATTTGATTGATTGTCATTTTTTAAAAATTCATAATACTCAGAGTGATTCATATTCACAGAACATCTTTTGATTAGTGGGGCATTATTTTTTATATCATTATTACTAACCATAATACTAAACTATCATTTTTTTAGTACTATGTTAAGCAATGTATCAAGTTTTTTCTATAGAATCCTATCAATTGCCCTACATTTCAAAATTTTTATCCAAATATTATAGACAAGAAGTCGAATCTCAGGGAAATTAATTAACTTATGTTAAATTTTCCAGTTACAAAACAACAATTAGTTAAGACTTCAACCCGCCATATATACTTAATTCCAAAGTCCATGCTATTCTAGCTACAACTTGCCACATTAATATAATAATCATGAGAACATTTTCAAAAAGGATACAATAATATTTTAGAATTTCTACATTAGACAGGCTAATAAGTGCAGTAAAACTTTTTCTCAAGGATGAACTTTCCTATTGAAAAGTTTGGGCAAGTTGTGTGATGCAGGAACATCATACTAAGGGGAATCAAGGTAGGATCAGTCGACATCCATGAGCATTTACTCTTACCCAAGGAAGCCTTCTCTGAATACTACCTTCCTCCTATACCCACACAAATGTTGATCTTTCTCATGTGCCATTCTTGTGCTGACCATTTTGTTTTTCAGCTATTACCTCACTTGATTGCAATTCACTGTGTTGGAATAACATAACAAAAGTAACTAGCCAGATCCTGGGGGAAAGATGGTGGAGGAGTAAGGGACCCTATTTTAACCGGTCCCCTGAATTGAGCTGGATATCTACCAGACCACTCAGAACACTCACAAATCAGCCTGAGATGTAAGAAGATATACCCAGCTCTCTACAAACAGAATATCTCTGGAGGTTAGTTTCAAGGTATGAAATGGGGAGCTGTGATCCTGTGGGCAGATATTGGCAGATAAACAGAAAGGGGACAATGCCTCCAGGATTCTGCGCAGCTGGAGGGCAAAAGCCTCCCACGCTGGGGACCAGGCACAAACTCACAGATTGGTAGCAGCAGGGAAAGGACTTTAGGGAAGCCCCTCAGACTGAAACCTGGAGCTGCCAGGGGAAGGGGTGCACCTGCAAACTGGGGGTGGCTGGTGGTTTTAGATACACAAAGGCCAAAGACATGCCTAGACCTGGAAGTGAGGGCTGGGAGTGCTGCTGTGGGGCACACAACCCAGGACACTGTGGTTTTTAGCAACACAGACAAAAATGGAGACAGTGTGGCCTGAAGAGCTGACTGGAGAACAGATGGCAATCTCTCTGTTATGAGACAGAAGTTTGGATATGGTTACTTCTGCAAGTCTTAGAACCAAAGAAACCATTTTAAGGGCAGTTAGGGGCAAGAGATTCCTTACATATAGATGAAAGAACATCAGAATAATGTCAGACCTGGGCGCCTGTGTGGCGCAGTTGGTTGGGCAGCTGCCTTCGGCTCAGGTCATGATCCCGGAGTCCCGGGATCGAGTCCCACATCAGGCTCCCAGCTCCATGGGGAGTCCGCTTCTCACTCTGACCTCTCCCTTCTCATGCTCTCTCTCACTCTCTCTCTTTCCTAATAAATAAATAAATAAAATCTTTAAAAAAAAAAAAAAGAAAAATGTCAGACCTGTCCACAGAGAGCTTGCCAGCTCTCTGTCTTGCCAGAAAGGGCTGGCAAGACATAGCCAGAGTACTAAATGAGAAGAACATGCAGCCAAGAATACTTTAACCAGTAAGGCTGTCATTTAGAATGGAGAGAATGATATGGAGCTTCCAAGACCAGCAAACACTGAAAGAATATGTCACCACTAAGCCAGCCCTGAAAGAAATATTAAGGGGGGTTCTATAAAAGGAGAAAGAACCCAAGAGTGATATAGAACAGAAATTTGCAAAGAAAAATCTATAGAAACAAGGACTTCACAGGCAGCATGATGATAATAAAATCGTATTTTCAATAATCTCAATGTGAACAGCCTAAATGCCTAAAATGGCACAAGGTTGCAGATTAGATAAAAAGACAGGATCCACCCATATGCTGTCTACGAAAAACTCATTTTGAATCTAAAGATACATCCAGACGGAAGGTAAAGGGATGGAGAACCATCTTTCATACCAAAAGATCTCAAAAGAAAGCTGGTGTAGCAATTCTCATATCAGACAAATTAGATTTTAAGCTAAAGGCTGTAGTTAGAAATACAGAAGGACACTATATCACTCTTAAAGGGTTTATCCAACAAGAAGATCTAACAATTGTCAATATCTATGCCCCCAACATGGGAGCAGTCAACTACATAAGCCAACTGTTAATGAAAATAAACATACTGATAATATGAAAATAAAGAGACATACTGATAATAATACAGTAATAGTAGGAGACCTCAACACTCCACTCTCAGCAATAGACAGATCATCTAAACAGAAAATCAACAAAGAAAAAAGCTCTGAATGACACACTGGACCAGATGGACCTCTTAGATATATACAGAACATTCCACCTTAAAACAACAGAATGCACATTCTTCTCCAGTGCACATGGAACTTTCTCCAGAATAAACCACATATTGCATCACAAATCAGGTCTCAACCGATACCAAAAGACTGAGATTATTCCCTGCATATTTCCAGACCACAGTGCTTTAAAACTGGAATTAGATCGCAAGAAAAGGTATGGAAGAAATTCAAATACTTGGAAGCTAAAGACCATCGTGCTCAAGAATGTTTGGGTCAACCAGGAAATCAAAGAAGAACTTCAACAATTCATGGAAACCAAGGAGAACAAAAACACAATGGTCTAGGGGGCCCCTGGGTGGCTCAGTGGGTTAAAGCCTCTGCCTTAGGCTTAGGTCATGATCTCAGGGTCCTGGGATCAAGCCCCATATCAGGCTCTCTGCTCAGCGGGGAGCTTGCTTCCCCCTTTCCCTCTGCCTGTCTCTCTGCCTCTTGTGATCTCTTTCTTCTGTCAAATAAATAAATAAAATCTTAAAAAAAATGCATTGGTCTAAAACCTATGGGATAAGGCAAAGGTGGTCCTAAGGGAGAAATACATAGCCATCCAAGCCTCACTCAAAAAAAAAAAAAAAAAAAAAAAAAAGCCTGAATACACAAACTGTCTTTATACCTTAAAGAACTGGAGAATTGACAACATATTAATCCTAACCCATGCATGAGAGGGGACATAATTAAGAAGAGAGCAAAGATCAATGAATTAGAATCCAGAATACAGTAGAACAAATCAATGAAACTAGAAGCTGGTTCTTTGAAAGAATTAATAAGATTGATAAACCACTGGCCAAACTTACCCAAAATAAAAAGAAAGGACCCAAATTAATAAAATTATGAATAAAAGTGGGGAGATGATGACTAACACCAAGGAAATAGAGACAATCTATTTCTATTCTAGAAAAATAATAATAAAAACTATTATCAACAGCTATATGCCAAGAAGTTAAGCAACGTAGAAAAATGGATGCATTCTTGGAAACCTATAAACTACCAAGACTGAAACAAGAAGAAACTGACAATCTGAATAGACCAATGACCAGTAATAAGATTGAAGCAGTGATCAAAAACCTCCCAAAAAACAAGAGTCTAGGACCTGATGTACTCCCTGGGGAATCCTACCAAACATTCAAAGAAGAAATAATACCTAGTCTCCTGAAGCTGTTTCAAAAAACAGAAACAGAAGGAAATCTTTAAGACTCTTTCAATGAGGCCAGCATTACCTAGATCCCGAAATCAGGTAAAGACCCCATCAAAAAGGAGAATTTCCAACCAATATCCCTGATGAATATGGATGCCAAAATTCTCAACAAAATCCTAGCTAATAGGATCCAACAGTACATTAAAAGATTATCCACCATGACCAGATGGGATTTATCCCCAGGATGCAAGGGTGGGTCAACATTCACAAATCAATCAATGTAAGAGAACACATCAACAAGAAGAGAGAGAAGAACCACATGGTCCTCTCAATTGATGAAGAAAAAGCATTTGACAAAATATAGCATCCCTTCCTGATTAAAACTCTTCAGAGTATAGAGATAGAGGGAACACTCCTCAATTTCATAAAATCCATCTATGAAAAACCCATAGGGAATATCATTCTCAACGGAGAAAAGTTGAGAGCTTTTCCCTTAATGTCAGGAACACAACAGGGATGCCCACGCTCACCACTATTGTTCTCCATAGTGCTGGAAGTCCTAGCCTCAGCAATCGGACAACAAAAAGAAATAAAAGGCATTCAAGTTGGCAAAGAAGAAGTCAAACTTTTTCTCTTCGCAGATGACAGGATACTTTACGTGGAAAACCCAAAAGACTCCACCCCCAAATTACTAGAACTCAAACAGCAATTCAGTAATGTGGCAGGATACAAAATCAATGCACAGAAATCACTTGCTTTCTTATACACTAAAAATGTAGCTATAGAAAGAGAAATTAAAGAATCAATTTCATTTGCAATAGCACCAAAACCCATAAGATACCTTGGAATAAACCTAACCAAAGAGGTAAAGGATCTATACTCTAGGAACCACAGAACACTCATGAAAGAAATCAAAGAAGACATGAAAAGATGAAATAACTTTCCATGCTCATGGATTGGAAGAATAAACATTGTTATAAAATGTCTGTGCTGCCCAGGGCAATTGATACTTTCAACGCCATCACGATCAAAATACCAATAGCATTTTTCAAAGTGCTGGAACAAACAATTCAAAAGTTTGTATGGAACAGAAAAGACTCCGAATTGCTAATGAAATGTTGAAAAAGAAAAACAAAGCTGGAAGCAACATATTGCCTGACTTCAAGCTATACTACAAAGCTGTGATCACCAAGATAATGTGGTACTGGCACAAAAACAGACACATAGACCAATGGAATAGAATAGAGAGCCCAGATATGCACCCTCAACTCTATGGTCAAATAATCTTTAACAAAGCAGCAAAAAATATCCATTGGAAAAGGACAGTCTCTTCAATAAATGGTGCTGGGAAAATTGGACAGCTATATACAGAAGAATGAAATTCGACCATTGTCTTATACCATACACAAAGATAAATTCAAAATGGCTGAAAGACCTCAATGTGAGACAGGAATCCATCAAAATCCTACAGGAGAAGATAGGCAGTAACCTCTTCAACGTCAGCCAAAGCAACTTCTTTCAAGACAGTCTCCAAAGGCAAGGGAAACAAAAGCAAAAATGAACTTCTGGACTTCATCAAGATAAAAAGCCTCTTTATAGCAAAGGAAGCAGTCAACAAAACAAAGAGGCAACCCACAGAATGGGAGAAGATATTTGCAAATGACACTGCAGCAAAGGGCTGATTTCCAAGATCTATAAGGAACTTCTCAAACTTAACACCCAAAAAATAAATAATCAAGTAAAAAAATGGGCAAAAGTCATGAACAGACACTTCTCAAAAGAAGACATACAAATGGCTGGCAGACACATGAAAAAATGTTCATCATCATTAGCCATTAGGGAAATTCAAATCAAAACCACACTGAGATACCACCTTACACCAGTTAGAATGGCAAAAATTGACAAGGCAAGAAACAAGTGTTGGAGAGGTGTGGAGAAAGGAGAACCCTGTTACACTGTTGGTGGGAATGTAAGTTGGTGCAGTCGCTCTGGAAAATAGTGTGGAGGTTCCTCAAAAAATTAAAAATAGAGTGAACCTATGACCCAGCAATTGCACTACCAGGTATTTACCCCCAAAATACAGAGGTAGTGAAAAGAAGAGCCATATGCACCCCAATGTTCACAGCAGCAACATCCACAATAGCCAAACTGTGGCAAGAGCCAAGATGTTCTTTCAACAGACAAATGGATAAAGAAGATGTGGTCCATATATACAATAGAATATTACTCAGCCATCAGAAAGGATGAATACCCAACTTTTGCCATCAACATGGATGGGAGTGGAGGAGATTATGCTAAGTAAAATAAGTCAAGCAGAGCAAGTCAATTATCATATGGTTTCACTTATTTGTGGAACATAATAGCATGGAGGACACTAGGAGAACGAAGGGAAAAATGAAGGGGGGGAATCGGAGGGAGAGACAAACCATGAGAAGCTGTGGACTCCAAGAAACAAACTGAGGGTTTTACAGGGGAGAGGGGTCAGGAAATGGGTTAGCCCAGTAATGGGTATTAATGAGGGCATAGACTGCCTGGAGCACTGGGTGTTATACACAAACAATGAATCATGGAACATACATCAAAAACTAAACAAAGTACTGTATGGTGACTAACATAACATAAGAAAAATAAATAAACAAACAAACAAATAAATAAATGTTAAAAAAAATAGCCAATTGCCACTTACTTCACCTGTTATTTGACTTTGTGGCCCTGCCCCTTGACCTGCATCCCCAGGTATCAGCTAGTCTCTTTCTGGTTTTTAAGTATCACAAACCAAACACTTAGTGCACCCAAGAGGGATGTATAATGAACAAAGAAAGCTGTTTTATCAAATGGGCCCTTGAGAATAGCAACAAGGGAAAATTTAACAAAACCTGTGTGGACAAACTCTGATACCAGAATGGAATTGATGTTTGAAATGACTGTGGGGAAAGATGAAATATGCAATAACTGATTAACCCGATCAACATCTTGACAGTATGTAAGTTACCAAAGCAATATAGAATACCAAGTAAAAACTAGGGTAAAGACTGTTTTTGAGGTAAGACAAATAAGCACTATGAACTCACTACCCCCACAAGAGAACAAACATTTGAAATAAGAATTAAATTAAGTTTGACTTAAAATCAGAAAGATATATTTCATCATGCCTGAATGATTGGACAGACATTATCACAGCTGCATTTACTCACATTTATCTTTCTCCACAGCTGAGAGCCACTAGAAAACAGACATGGAGCCAATTCTAGCATAATATGGGGCCGGGATCAGAGTAAGGGTCCATTAAATATTTTGGAATGATGAACAGCCAATCTTCTGTTTCATCCCTGAATTTACTATTAAATTATAGTTAACCTTCCTTTTAGATAAGGAATAATTTTCCAACCAAGTCTCACTCAGAATAATAAAGGGTAAAGAAGAGTAGGCAAATTATCTTGGAGATAATTTAAGCACACAATTTATTTTAAATTTCTTTTAATCTATAAAGGTCATATGAATTTTCCTTTTTTTTTAAAGTTACATGCATCTCTCTCTTAATAGAATAGTTTTAAAACATTTAGTAGATGATTTTTTTTTACAATGAGATCTTAAAAATTATTCCTAATTATATAAAAGTGATAGAAGTATTTCAGAAACTCCTCAGAATTTAATTCTTTGGAGGAAATACATTATTTCCAAAAGGCTTAGAATAAATCTTTAAGAGTATAAGAGTCCAAGGAATATAATTTAAAAACTGTTTTCATATAAAAAATTTATCTTATAATTGTTATTGATAGAAAACTGATGCTCTAAGAAAGTGTTATTGATAGTTATTGATAGAAAACTGATGCTCTAGGAAAGTATCATTTTTCTGTTATGACTTCAGTTCTTCCTTTGGCCCACTTTTCCATGGGGACAGAAGTAGGACAATATTTTACCAATATCTTGGTTTGGAAAGCAGGAAACAGTTCTCAGCTGTCTGTATCATCAATACTATAAATCTGTGTGTCTGCTTTTGCATAATTGTATTTGTTAAGGAAATTAATAAACCAATTATTCAGTAATAATAAACATATTCATAGATTTTTCATCATAAAAACTATCACATTTTCTAATAGTCAGTCTCCTGTTAGATGAGTGTTAGAAGTTCCTCTCAAGATTTATTATTTGCCCAGGATATCAATGAACATATAAATGAACTATTGCTCATTTTTTTATCACTAAGAGAAAACAATATAGCAACTCTGTATGAGACTCAATAAAGAAAGTGCCTGCTTTCTGAAACTATTGTGTAGCTCTGTCTGAATTAAACACTCAACCTTCTCCCATTAAATCTCTTCAAAGCTACTTGCTATCCTGCTTCCTCAGGTTAAGTGTGATGAGAAACAGACCCAGGGGTTGTGAACTTTTCTGGGATGAAAGATGCCATGTGACTAAAATATTCTATGATTAATGTACATTCATTTTGCTTTTGATAGCATTCGGTGTTGATTCAAGTTTTTGAGGTAATTAAAAACCTGACTTGCTGAGTTATTGCTATGTGTAGTCTGAACTGCTATGATCTCTGGAATATTTTGTGCCCACATGATTGAAGGAGTTGGCTTGAAGTGCATGACTCTAGCTCTTTTGCTGTCTTTTATTCTAAAGTTCAGCTAATAAAGAACACCCAGCTTGAGCTTAAGCATTAGACTTTTCTACTCAGTGACTCTTTAGAAATCCGTAAGGTAGAACAAATGGAGACTGACAGATGCCCAGTAGAGGAGGTAGCTCTAAGAGTTATCATAAGGGTCCAAAGACTTACTTGACCCTTTATTGTATGTGTACTTCAGAGCCCATCCTCATGTGCATGCAAGTTCCCTCACATCTGTCTGTGAAAACTCCCGTCCTCATTCCCCATTCTTGGATTCCCTTCAGAATTCATGGGTCCTATATCTGTACTGCATTAGCACATTTTAAAAATGAAAAAGTACCTCTATTAGTAGGTGTTTCAATCTGCATTGTGCTATGGTTAGTTTATATGTCTTTCTTGCCACTACTGTGTAAATCCTATGAAGAAGTTAGGAGCTATCACTTACCATTTGGTTTATAGTTTTTTACATTGCACAAATGACAACCCCACACCCCAAGAAACAGAGGATGGTACCTATTTGATCCACAGTGAAAGTTATTAAATAAATATTGAAGAGTCTGTGAAATAAGGAGTTCATAAAACTTGAAGAAGACAAGGTCAAGCATTTATTTTTCTCCCACAAAATATTGACTTTAAGTGCAAAAGGAGATAAGGCAATTATATCATTTCTTGTCAAATACCACTTAAAAATATTAATACCAGAAGTATGGATTTTTTCTATACACAGTCTATATTCCTCTTTATTAGTTCTGTTAAAATGTCACAATTAAAAAAATTATTACTCCAGTATATACCTAGAATTATAACTCTTTGGAATCTCCTTATTCATTAATTCAGGATAACAGAACTATATCTTAAAACTACAGTTTTATTGACAGATTATTGGCATATAATAAACTGCACATATTTAAAACATATTTAATTTGAGAAGTTTTGACATATGTATGTACCCTTGCAAACATCACCACAATCAAGTTAATGAATATGTTCATCATATGCAAAAATCCCTCATATTCTTTTGTAATACATTCTACTCATACGCCTTATACCCCTTAAATCTAGGCAAATAATGTCCTGCATCCCATCACTCTAAGTTAATTTGCATTTGAAGAACTGTTATATTTCTGAAGATGAGTGTTTCTAATTTTGTCTTTTTTTAAGTTGTTTCAGGCAGGGAGCCAAATTGGTACCTTGTTATTCTATTCCATCTTAGTTGGATGTATAATTCAGTTTTAAGATCAGAAATGTACTTTTGAGTAATAATTCAATAATAAATACATATCAAAGTTTTATTCTTTTTTTTTTAAAGATTTTATTTATTTATTTATTAGGAAAGAGAGAGAGTGAGAGAGAGCAGGTCAGAGTGAGAAGCGGACTCCCCATGGAGCTGGGAGCCCGATGTGGGACTCGATCCCGGGACTCCGGGACCATGACCTGAGCTGAAGGCAGTCGCTCAACCAACTGCGCCACCCAGGGGCCCTCAAAGTTTTATTCTTCATCAGTGTGTTATATTAGATGTTCATTCCAATAAGTAATACAATATAAATTTTATGAAAGCTAACTTTCCATCTAGCACGATGTAGTGTCATAGAAACAAACAGTGAACGACTGTAAAACATGATTACTACCCCCAATCACCTTGCAGTATAATAAATTATTAGTTATTGTAAAGTCTTCACAAATGGGTCACTAATTTATAAATCCTAATCTAAGTGTGGGTCAATAGTACAACTTGATGCTATTTTCTGCTTCTAAACTATATATTTGTGAAAGGTTAATGCTAGAATTATAGACATTATAAATATTAAAAGCCATGATGATATATTTGTAAAGCTATTGTTGACTCCCGAATGGAGACTAATAGCTTATGACTAGAATAGTACCTCAATCAATCAATCAATAAACTGTTTTTGTAAAACTCAAGTTTGGATTTAAATTAAATCTACTTTCTTTCCTGGGGTACCTGGGTGACTCAGTCAGTTAAGCATCTGACTCTTGATTTCAGCTCAGGTCATAATCTCAACCTCCTGAGATCAAGTCCCACATGGCACTCTACCCTGGGCATGGAGCCTGCTCAAGATTCTCTTTCCCTCTCCCACTGCCCCTCCCCCTCCCCACTCCCTGCTCACATGCACTCACTCTCTCTCTAAAAAAAAAACAAAACAAAACGAAAATTACTTTTTTTCCCTGAAATTTGATATACCTATTCTGGTATCCAACAGTAGATGCATGAGTGACACAGCACTCCCTATCTCCTTTGTTGTAAACTTTAAGTAATTGCTCACTTATTAACCTCAATTTTCTCTAGAATTTTCCGTTATCAGGATGTAGTGAAAAAATAATAAAAATTGGGAATACAGTTTGCCCCACTGCCATGAACTTTAGCATTTCTCTCTTCTCTGGGATCCCAAATTTCCTAAGGTTCAATGATTTCCCAGACCTCTCCTCTTCCTCCTTTGATATGATCTGCCTGTTCGACCCCTTCCTTTCTCATCATACCAGTGAAGAGTCACCTTCCACAGACATTAGTTTTCTCTCACAGAATATCAAAATGTAGTGATGGCAGTAAAGACTCAGTCTCTAAGATAATAATGAATTCTTTTAAGAAAAAAGTGAATGTTTTTTTATTTTGATTTTTACTTACTTAGGGTCTTCAAATGCTAAATTCACAGAACCAAAGCCTGCTAGGTTTTATTCTCTATATTCTCTCTTTCTTTCTCAGATATATATTAGATATATATATATCTAATATATATTAGATATATCTGATATATCTATATCTCATATATAGATATATCTTATATCATATTTCTTAGTTTAAGCTAAAAATGAATTATCTTTATTTAAACTACTGTCTATATTATGCATATGTTGCACATCTTTACACTACACCAAAGAGATCCTTTCCAAAGGAACTAATCGAAGCTCTTTTTTTTTTTCTTTTTCTTTTCCACACAGACTCTGGCAAATCTAAGTTCCAGGTTACAGTAGATATAAAAGAATTAAGATGCTGGATTACTACATGCCATGTGGAGAAAACGTGTTTCATTGATCAGAGGGATACTACCCAACGCATGGTGTGAACCAGTATAATTTACAAGTGCAAAACAATCTGAAAATATCATTATGAAAGGAATGTACCCCGTATCTGCTATAAGGGAGGCAGAGCCTTCATTTTCTTCTTGACCTTGAAGTCAATCAGTCCAACATCTGCTATTCCCCATCTCCAGGAAGGGATTACAAATGTGATTAAAAAATGATTTTTTTGGGATGTCTAACAGAGCAATTCCTACTGAGAAGGCTAGGTACAACAGAAAGAAATGTAGTTTAAGATACATCCTATTAGTGGGAAATAAATGTACAAAGAAGATTCTTGAATTATTTTCAGAATCATGAATAAGCTTGAAATCTGAGTTACTGTGAACTGAAAACACTCTGGAAAACTTTATGGTGATGACAATTTGGGCTAACAGCTAAGAAGGCCACATGGTAATCAGATTCTCATTATTCTCACCACTACTGAGTTAGTAAATGCTAGTAATCTCCCAAGAGACACTGTTCTTGGGACATTTCCAAAATAAAGAAGTTCTAATAAGTATCTAAGATCAAGCATGCTTATTTACACACTAAGCTTGAGAACCCTTTGTGGTTCATCCATTCTGAGTTATTATTACTAAATTTTGTTCATGCTGAGAAGCTCACTAGTACTCAGTCTCACACTTTATTTTAAACCCCAGAGTCTTAAATCAAATCCAGGATTTAGTGTACTTCTGGCCCCTCCATAAAAGAAGCTCTGCTATCCAAGCCCTAGCCAACTCCTGGGAAAGTTATAAGTGAAAAAATGCCAGAATCTCTGTTCACATCAATGAATAACAAACAAAGCTGTCAAAGGATCTTGGATTAAAGACAGTATTTTTTAATATAGAAAATAAAAACATAAAAAATAAGCCCATAGTATCACATCGTATCAACTTTAATATCCTAACACCCAGATTAAACTTTTGCATTAAGGAGCTATCCTTATTTCATGCTGTCTATCTTATATTTGAATCACATAATAGTACAGAAATCGATCCAAATAGTTTACAAGTACACTTAACCATTTAACCTGGAAATCAACAAAATGTTAACCATTGCTAAAAGATTTCAACTCGTTCCTTCCTAAGACATTTAGGTTTTGGTACTAGCAAACTAGGAAAATAACTAGTTTTAGAATCAGACTAGCACCACTTATAAAGGAGAAGCATTTAGTCCCGCTCTTTAATTATTGTTTTAGTTTTTAAATTTTTTTATTTGTTCATCTTTTCCTTGAAATATGTTAACATGGTAAGAGCAGCTGTTTTAACATCTTGTCTATTTATTCTATCACCCTATCATTTCTGGAACCAATTTTACCAATTAATTTCCCCTTGGTTTTATTTGATGCTGGACATTGTGAATTTTATGCTGTTAGATGTTGAATTTTGTCTTTCTTTGGAAAAAATAATTTTGGTAGTACGTTAAGTTACTTTTGGTCTTAGCTCGGGCTATTATAACAAAATACCATAAACTGGTGATTTATTTCTTACAGTTCTGGAAGCTAGGAAGTCCAAGGGCAAAGTGCTAGGTTATTTGGTGTCTAGTGAGAGCTCTTTTCCTGGTTGTAGACTCTCATCTTCTTGCTGTGTCAATTTACTTTTTATTTTTTAAGGTTTTCCATGGAAGATTATTTTTGTTTTTTAAGTTTTTTTTTAAAGATTTTATTTATTTGACAGAGAGAGAGAAGGAGAGAGATCACAACTAGGCAGAGAGGCAGGCAGAGAGAGAGAGGAGGAAGCAGGCTCCCTGCTGAGCCAAAGCAGGATGTGGGGCTCAATCCCAGCACCCTGAGATCAGGATCTGAGCCAAAGGCAGAGGCTTTAACCCACTGAGTCACCCAGGTGCCCCCCTTTTTTAAGTTTTTAATTCTAGTTAACATACAGTGTTTATTAGTTTCAGGTGTATAATATAATGATTCGACAATTCCATATATCATCTAGTGCTCATCAGGACAAGTATATTCCTTAATTCCCATCACCTATCTAACCCCTTTCTCCACTCCATCCCTCTCAGTCTGTTCTCTATAAATAAGAGTCTGTTTCTTCATTTGTCTTTTTCCCCTTTGCTTATTTCTTAAATTCCATATATGAATGAAATCATATAGTATTTATCTTTCTCTGACCTATTTCACTTAGCATTATACTGTCAAGCTCTATCTATATCATTGCAAATGGCAAGATTTCATTCTTTTTGATGGCTGAATAATATTCTATTATATATATGTACCATATCTTTATCCATTCATCAATCGATAGACATTTGAGCTGCATTCATATCTTGGCTATAGTAAATAAGGCTGCACATTTCACACATTTCACAGCATTTACCATAGCACATACCCTCCCCAATGCAAATTATTTTGACCAAGTAAAATTTTCAACTTTTATACTCAAAAATACTTTTTTTTCTTGAAGATAAGTGGTTTAGATTAAAATAAAGTATAAGATAAAAGCAAGACATCATTTTTTTCCCTTTTATACTTGTTATTTGATACTGCTACTTATTTCAGGTATATAAATATACCTTTCTTTCCAAAGAAAGATTTTTTCTTTGGAATCACAAAGGAAGAAATCATGTATTTGGTAAGTGAAATACTTGGTCAAATAGTTGTGCATTAAAGTTTCTCTCTTGTTCTGGAATAGCCAAAATAAATTATTTATTGCTAAAAACATATATGTACAGAAAACAGGTATGATCATAAAACATAAAAAATAAAGGGTCAATTTGATCTTAATCCAAACAAGAAACTATAGATGATATTAAATAAAACTCTTTAGAATTGACTACTAGAGAAAGGAATTTTTATCACTGAAATCTATGACACCAAGTTTCCTATCTCTAAGCAATGACACAAAATTTATTGTGTGAGTTACATAAAATATGCTCGGACAAAATCTTAAAGAATAACTCATTATGAGTAATCAAGTTTAATGAAATAAACTAAATCCAACTGAACATGTTTCTTTCATCTGGAAACTTTATTTCCTGTAATTCTAATATGCAAATGACTGTAAAGCCATAAATATAGGAATTGATTATCCCCTATTCATCAACACCCCCTTGATGAATGTTCATGCAGTTAGTAATGATTATTGTCCATTTACAATTGTCATGAATAGATCACCTACTTCTAGGGGAAATCTCACAGATTTGGCTGCAGTCTGCACCGCTAACACACTGTATTATTTTTCTGACAGAGTGTCAACTTTCACTGCATGATTAACATAATAATTCCAAATATACCCATTATGTTTTATACTTTATAAAATTTCACAAATAAACATTTCTCACTGTGATCATCCAATTTTAATATCACATTTATTTGTTAAGGAGTCAACTAAAATTTAGTTGATTATTTACTATAAATGTAATTATATTAAATGATTCATTCATTAAAATTGTTTCAAAAAGCAACACAGTTCCCTCTATGCCAAAAGAAATAGATTCTATGAAAATAAAAACTCCAGTAAGAAATATCCTTTGTCCTCTATAAAATAAAATTTAATAAAAATAAAATAATTCGACAGCTATATAAATTGCTACTGATAATATCATTGGCTTAATATACTTTGTTAAAGTCACTGCTCTGCTGACAGTGATCCAAGTGTTACTTTTCAACATGTTCTATTCATTTTCACAATTTCAGCATTATTGTTCATATCTTAGATCCGTTTCTCTTTGCTTAAATAAATTATGTTGCCTTTTCCCTAACCATTGATTAGACTAGGGTCTAATGTTTTATGTTTAAAACCAGTTTTATTATAGTAGATGTACTATTTAAATTTCTCTTAAAATACACGTTTTAATGTCCATTAATATTATTAACATTAAGTTGTTTTCTGGTTCTTGATAGAAACAGTGGTTTATATTTGCTAGTGGGTAATTCTGATCCTTCACTTTCAATAGTCCAAATACATTACTATGTTAATCATGGTTTCCTAAAATGCCTACAAATTCTGATATGACGAAGAAACTGTGGCTTTAGCTAAGTGCCTCAAAATAATGGCTCTTTGAAATACTCTTAATAAGGCTACATTGGCATCAGACACATGCATTCAGAAGCAACTTCTTTCTTGGTGTTTTAAAGGAAACCATTGCCACGTCCCAAGATTATTCCTATAGATTCTTCTGCCTATACCTGGTTATTTGAGGGTATTGTTCAACTTTAGCAACAGAATCTGATTTTTCCTTCTTAAAAATAAGTCATCAAATTTATTCAGTAGCTAAGATTTCTTACTGAATCTGCGCTGTGATGTAATCCTTTATTTCATTAAAATATGTTTTCAGAATCCATTAGCAGAGGCTTAGAAGCATATATTCAAAATCAAAAGCACACATCTATAGTTCATATTTTCCCAGTGAGTACTCGACACTCAGATATACTTTATATAATATTCCCTAGGCAAGGCAAATAGCCTTATGGCAGCTACAATGTGAATATTTCCTTTGATTATATAATCATTTAATTTTGAATCTAAGAAAGCATATCTGAATTACCTAAGTATGAAGGTTACTTAAATTATGAGCCTATAAGATGCTAAAACCTCTGAGGTCTGGAAAAAAGTATTTCAGAAACCAGAAACTTCAGTAATGGCCCGAGGGGTGGGAGGATGAAGGTTTTGGTGGCAACAGATACACTCTGAGCATCCACCAATAAGTGAACGCAGTTGAGATTCTCTGCTGACCACAAATTTAAATATACCATTTTTTAGTTAACTTTTTAAATTCATTTATGGACAGATCTTAGTCTTCGTAGGCTGCCATAACAAAATAGACTGGGTGGCTTAAAAAACAGAAATTCATTTTATCAAATTTCTAGAGGTTAGACATTTGAGATCAGGTGCCAGAATGGTTAGCTCTGGGAAGAGAGTGCTCTTCATGCCTTACAGATGGCCACCTTCTCCCTGTGCTCACATGGTCTTTCCTTTGTGCATGTTCATGGAAAGGAGACAAGCTCTCTGGTTTCTCATCTTATAAGGGCATTAATTCTTTTTTGAGACCTCCCTCATCACCCCCATCACCTCATGTAACCCTAATTACCTCCCAGAGACTCGATCTCCAAACGCCATTTTGTGGAAGTTAGCACTTCAACATATGAATTCCAGGGGACACAAACATTATCCACAATGCAACATTAATGTGCTTAGAAAATGAATCAACAGGCAAAAATAGAATTACATATATAATTGCTAGATAATTATAAAGTTTACATCAAATCATTATTTTTATTTAGGCACAGGGCTTTTTTTGCCATATTTTTGTCATTTTATTGTCCTTTATTGCTATTTTATTGAGCCAATTTATGGACCCAGATATTAGTTCAAGATCAGAACAGTATCATAGAATGCATTTTATAAGAAGGTTAAGTCACTATACAGATATCTCTAACCAGAAAACATTTTCCACATAGTGGCAGCCAATAAAATAGATATAATTAAACCAAAAACTGAGTCACTCTCCCAAGTAAGCAGTAAAAATTAATGCTTACAAATCACAAGAAGAGCAATGGTTTCTATTTTTCCCAAATCAAATAAAGTACTCCCTTCACAACATTTACAACACTCTGGGGCCTAAAGTTTAGGCACAGATAAAGTATTCTAAAGAAAATGGGCCACAGAAGATTAAAAGCATAATCAATAGTAAATCCCCAGGCTGTAGAGTCATACATTTTGAGTATTCCTATGTAATCCCAGAAGATTACAGTTATTAAAGATAATATTTTTGTACTTGACACATTTGCTTTCCACTTTAAAGCATCCTGGGCGAATATTATTATTATTATTATTACTACTACTACTACTACTATGACCACTCTGACTGCTACTACTGTTATAAAGAACAGATCATAAGTCTGTTTTGGGGTATAAGAGATTCATTGCCTTCAGCCATGACTGAGTTACAATGACTGACATCTGAAATCTACTTCGGAGAGGTTTGTTATTAGGAGCTCAAATTCTTGATCTTATTTTTGCATGGAAGAAAACTGTCTTCTTTCTCCACGTCCTCATAAATGAACTATCTGGGCAGAGTGATAATGTTTCTTGCTGGAGAAGTTTGTTCTCTGAGTAATCTGAGTAGTTTGTGTATAAAATACAAATCCAAATACAGCTGCTAAGACCTTCTGTCATGCTTTTCTCTAACTCTCCTGCCTTCTCCTCAGTCTTCTCAACACAGACTTTACATGCCGGAATCTGAAGAGCATAGCTTATGTCACACATGTTAAACAGTTGTATGAAGAAATTAAGCTCTAAGAAAATCTTGCAATAGTTTGACAGGGAAGCTAAGCACATGTGTTGTCGGATTTCTTTTAGGGATACCTGACTATGCCTTTATTGTCAAATTATAGTCACTGGAAAGAAAGAATCACTTAGTGGACCACCAATTCATATTTATAGAGACACTGGGAGAGAAAAATGCATTGTCTCTAAGTTTTATTTACTGTTTGTAATTGTCTAAGAGAATTGGCTCTTAACTATGTCCACTGGGAAACTGTCTTCATGGCTCCCGCTCCTTAATTTTGGGGATATTACCATTTTCTTATTAGGAATTCAGTCAGAACTGTACTGCTTTTGGGCAATGATTAGAGAATAAGGGATACTTATAATAAAACAACATCAAAATCAATTGTGAAGAGGAAAGTAGAGCCAGGGAGAACATTTTCATTAAAGATAATGTACTAATCTCATTTTCTTTACAGTTATCACACACTTCCGCATAACTTTCTAGCACTATCTGTAACTTCACCTCTGATTGCTGCAATGGTTGGTGAAAACAGTTTCCAGAAGTTACTTATTTAAATAGACTTTGGATAGTTATCCTTTATTCATCTTGCTTCAGAGAATAAAAAGGAGAGTAGAACAGCATCAAGTTTGGGCTCAGCCTCAGGAAGACAAGGGTTTAAATCCCACCTCTGAGTCTTACTAGCTGTGCCTTCTTGAAAACCTGTTCGTAACTTGTCTTCTCTGTGAACTACAATAACTATATTTCCGGTAGGTTTGTAAAATAGGGCACCTGAGTGGTTCAGTCAGTTAAGTGGCTGTATTTGGCTCAGGTCATGATCTCAGAGTTCTAGAATCCAGTCCCACTTCAGCTCCCTGCTCAGTGGGGGAGTCTGCTTCTCCCTCTCTTTCTGCTCGACCCCTGCTTGTGCTCTCCTTCTCTCTCTCTCTCAAATAAATAAATAAAATGTTAAAAAAAAAAAGAATTGAGTAAGATAATGTAGTCAATGCACTTAGCATAGCATTCAATAAATTGGACTAGTAACGTTATCATTCTACCTACTTAATTTGTTGTAATTCCAGTATATGAGATGGGTTATGAAATAATGTGGATTATCTTCTAGGCCAGTGGCTTTTTAGGACTAATTGACTTTCATTATTATCTGCTTACGAGTACTTTGAGAATAGATTTTCCTAAAGCTTCAAGGGAGCTCAGGGAAGTAAGGAATTATGATCAAATAACTTGATCAAAACTTATCAAAATAGTTCAATCTTAAGTCTACTTTTAACAATCATAATACCCACAGACTATCAACCACATGATCTTGCTTAGTATCTGTACACTTTTTCTTGACCACAATGTAGTCAATGTAGTCAAGAAAAAGTGTTACATATGTGACATTTACAGAGGTTCTTTCAGTTTTTACTTCAACTGAAATTTACCTGGTGTGTCTACCTTTTAGGATAGGAGAAATAAGGACAAAGATAGTGAGGGTCACACTGAATGGTCCTGTAACAGATCCTGCTGTCTGTGACTGTGTCTATTAATTGTCTAAAAACACTCTCTATCCTTTAACTCTGATATTCAAGATTACATTAGAAAAAACAACAATCCTAACCCTGTGTATACTTTGGTTTTTTGTTTTGCTTTTCTTGGCCTTTCACTCATTTTCTCAGGTAGTTTTTGCTGCCAAATGTGTTTTGTGAATATTTCTGTCTTGAGTGATTACAATAGCTGAAATTCTCAGAAAACATTCTAATCACTTGCATGCCACCTATCCCATATCCTCACTCTCTCCTCTGATCATTTGATCTACATTACCTGTAATAGCCATCCCTGAAAATGACATTTCTTCATGGAACAGACTATACTTCTTCTCATATTCTGTGTTTTATAATATATATTATAATATAATATATATAACAGCATAATGAATAATGACATAAAGATACATATAGATAACTCATGTACCCAACTACCTAGTTTTAATAGATCTTAAAATTATTTCATTTTTTTCTTTCTTTTTTTTCTTGTCTGTCTTTCCTTGTCCTTCCTGAACCCCATCTTTCCTTCTTTCCATTTTCAGAAATGAAACATTTCAAATACAATGCAATTTCTTGTTCTCCTATGTTCCCCTCTTAGTTCTTCTCTTTCTTCCCTCCTGCAAGAACCATCCTGAGATGGATATTACACATTTCTGTCTATTTTTATCTTGTTACTATTCATACATCTCTTTTGTATAATTTTAAAACTCTATATAAATCATATAATCCCACAATTTAATATTTTTGCTAAATAGCATATTTGAGATATATTTTTGTTACAATTATATACTAATAATTCTTCAATAAACACTTTTGTATATGTTTCCCAGTGTACATGTTTGAAAGACTTCTAGAGTTCATATTCTAAAGTGGAATACAAGTATCCGAAAAGTGTATATAGCTTGGACTATATTAGTCTGAACCTATTGTACTGATTTATAGTTCTAATATCAGGGTAGGGGAATTCTAGTGTCCCTCTATCTTCTTCAATATTTGTTTTTGTCTTACTTTTGCACTTTTATCAATCTGACGGATGTATAATGATATCTCATTTTTACTCAAAACATGGTTTATTCCAACATGTTTCCTATCTTCAAACACATACAAGATTTTGTATCTTATAGGCATCACGATAAGCCCCCAACCCATAGTATCTATTGGATACTTTTCAATCTTCCATTCTCATTACCATTTGAGACAAGTGACCACTTCTATCCTCAACATTGAGTCACTGATGTTTATTAAATTAGTAACTTAATAAAAGAATACATATTGCTTAGTGTTTGATGGAAGAAGCGATCCTTCAATCAAAAAGGCAAAGTAACATTTTCACTTTTTTGCAAACTCAAGTAAAATGTATTTTGTAAGATATTAGTTGAATGCATACAAAGTTCTAGTACATATACTAGACAGATTTAAGATTTAAAAAGGCTTAGTCTTTCAATATGGAACAGAGCCTATAATAATGTATACTTAATAGATATGTGCTTAAATAATAAACTGGATTTATTTTCCTTGTAGTACCTGTTATATTGCAAAAGTTATATATATTTAAATACTTCTTTACTGTCTAACTCCTCCTATAGAAAGTGTGTGCCAAAGGGCATGGACCTTATCTTCTTTATTTTATATCCCAAAGGCATAGAGTACCACCTGATACCTGACCCATATTACAAAGTCAATGAATGTTTGTTGAACATATGAATAAACTGGAAAGTAGGAAAATAACTTCTATAAAACATTTGTTCTAATGAAGGCTCAAATGAAATTTAAGATTTGTTATTCTTTATCCAATACCTTTCAGTGACTAAAAAGATGATGTAGAGCTTAAACCATGTGGAGGAGAATGGGTAATTATCAGTATCATCAAAATACAGGCATTTTTCTGAGGATGAGGGGGCACAAATAGTATGTGCATAAAACCCTATACGTCTTCATTTGATTGGACAAACACAAAGACACCGATATGTGTATTGAGTCTTCCTTGGGCTGACTTCACAGGAATGGATCCTAATGCTGCCCAAGGGCATTCATAGACTGGTTTTCAACCTCCTCTACCCTACAGTTGGGATGATTTCCAGGTCATCAGCAAAAAGTCTCCTTGTCACACAAAACACTCTTCTACTACATGCCTGAAAAGTACCAGTTTAAACATCACTGCTTTGACTTAAACCAAATTAGGTCTCTGGTTCCATTAAAGTACAAAATGTTACAGAAAATATAACCTTTTACATCCTACCCTTCAAATACAAGACTTATCCCCACCTTACATACACGCATCTCTTACCAGTGCTCAATAAATGTCTATGGCCTTAATAACATATAATATTCAAGATGCTGTTCAAAAAGGATTTTTGGGTACGAGGGAAAGTATAAAATCTTTAGGCCTCCAAAACTGACAAAGATGTATGAACTGGTGAGGGTAGCAATAAAAAGAAGTTCAATGTGCCAAATACATTGATAATCAGCCTTCCTACTTTGTAATGATACAGAATGCTTTATAGCAATAAATCTCAAGTTTCCGGTTTAATATTTAATCTACCAGTTTCACTAGGTGGAAAAAATGCTTCAAAAGAAATAACTGTAACACTAGAAAATACACTAAAACTAGGATTTTGTTTGTTTGTTTGTTTGTTTGTTTGTTTTGCAAAAAATCATAAGAATCATAAGTTTCAATGAAAACTACTTCCCAGAGTCAGGGCTCTAGTCACTTTGACTCCACAAAGTCCTCCTTCATTCAAAAGCCCCAGAGACATCCACTTTGGAGCTTTCAGAACTTTCAAAAGGAATCCAGATAAGCTGGTCTTTAATAATAACAGACCACCTGAAATCCATAGGCGTGAGACTAATTCATTTTCAGGACAAACCACCTTTATTCCTGACATGGAGAGCCACAGTCTTAGGGACAGGACTAGAACCTTGTGCACACTAAATGGCCATTTATTATTGGACAGTCCATGCCAACAGATGAGTTATGATTATGCTGCCTAGTCCACTTCCAGGCTTGAGTCACCAAAAAAATCCCACAAAATGTAAAAGCCTTCACACAAACTTAACACAACAGAGTTGAGATTTAAGGGGAGAAATGTTTTTAAAAGTTTATGGGAAAAAGTCAACAGAAAACGAGTTCACTAACTCTCTGCAACTGTCACACATTCTCTAGACACATCTATTCACCTAAAAAAGTATCATCATGTAAAGATTTACCGAACGAATATGTTTCCTCAAAATTTGAAATTCTTTCTGTAAGAAAGGTATTGATTTTTAATACCTGATCCTGCCTGGCTTCTAGAGATATTTAGCTTGTTAAGATGGAAACCTGAATATCACTACAAGCACATCAAAAGAAAGGCGTTAGACAAGTGTGAGGCATGAAAGACACTATCTTTAAGTGAAATATTATCCCCTGCATTGCACTGTGTGAGAGACTGCAAACATCATTTTCTGAAAACTTTCATTAATATCCCACAGAGCACTCATCGGTATAAAAGAAGAACATGCAAGATCTATCTCTCAGCTAAAAATGTGACACACAGACAGTCATAGAATAAGAACCCGAACAACAAAAAAATGAAATATCTGATGGATCATAAAGTTTTTGTTTGTTTCTGATTGCTTATTTATTTGTTTTTTTAACTGGCCTCAGAGAAGGGTTTCATTTAAGAGTGAGCATGACAGGTTCATAAGTAATTTCCCCATGTGTGAGATATCAGAAAGAGGAGGCCAGGAAATTCCACTTCCAGAAAAGGCAAAGATAATAAACATTGTTGACTGTTTCACCATTAATACAAACTAGCCTAAAAGAAAATGTTCAAACTTCCGGACCAGTTAATAATGGCAGATGCATTCCTCAGGTTTGGGGAAAACTCATTCGTATTTTACGATATGGATCTTTTTGGAGACATTTCAGATATAGGAATAGAAATGACAGCATCCCATTTTGATTTAAAAGAGTTAAAAACATTGTACCTCTGAGAACAGTTTTTGATATAGACAAATAAGGAGAAACTGAAAAAGCACTGGACACACTGGCTGAACGGAAGCTTGAATGCACTTGTTGTATGTTGGGGGGATGGGCAGAGCTGCGGACATAGGGGTGTGCAGAAGAGGGTCGGGAATCCCAGGGAGGTGGGAAATTAGATGCAAGGTTCATGTACTTCCACAATTTACAAGAGGCTTTTTGTACCTGATAACAAAGGGAAATAAAACATCTAACATGCCTGTAATATAATAAATTTAGTTCTGTAATAAAATGAGAGATTTTATATTTATTTTACTCTAGTAAAACAGGAAAATAACAATTTGGAAAAATATTTTTATAAGGGAGGCCCTTGGGGGAGGAAGGGAATGGATGGAAACAACAAATGGCTCTAGAACTAGTTTCCTTATTAAGGAAATAAAGTACAAGGCATTAAATTAAATTTGAATTTCAAATAAATATGTCATTAAAATAATTATGTCCCATGCAATACTTGGGACATACTTTAGCCAAAAAAGTACTTGTTTACTTGAAATTCAAACTTGACTTGGCATCCTGTATTTATCTGGCAAACTATCCAGATTAGAATTTGGGTAGGAGAAAACAAACATGAGTGTTGGTGAGGAAAAAAAGAGAGAAGAGACAAAATGGTAGTAGGCCACATCAACAAAGGCAGGGACGAAGGGGGACAGTGAAATCTGTATAGTTTTAAACTTAATGCTACATTATGCTACAAGGTATCCCTTCTCAGTAGAGCCCCATACTTCACTGAAAAGCCACTACATAAAGCTTATGTAAGAGTTGGATGGGCTAAAGGGTTAACATAAAGGAAAATATAAGGGGGAAAAAAAGAAAAAAAAAGCAAAGACTAGATTAAGGTGATAATTTTAAAAATCATGTGTGGTCTTGATCTCAACATGGCTAAAACTGGAGATCCAAACATCGCCAGGACCTTATTTCTCTAGTTCTTCAGAACTTGTTCCATTCTCAAGGTGGCAAAATGGCTGGGGCATCTCCTATGTTCCATTTTTCATGTTTAAGTTGAGCAGAAAAGCTTATATATTTTCCTGAAACAGCTCTAGAGAAGTTTCAATGAACTGCTTTGGTTTTATTTGAATTGCATTCTTATTATCCTTAAATTAGACAATATGTACAGGGACAAAATGTTCTGACTGGCCAGATCTGAGCTGAATACCCATAGCTGGAGCCCAAGACAGAGTCATCTCACACTGAAACAACTGAGAAAAGATAATGAATTCTGAGAAGAAATTGAGCTATTATTTCAAAAGAAGGGTTATCAATGCTTCATAGCCAAAAACTAACAAGCAAGCAAGCAAACAAACAGCAATTATCCACTATAAGGTTTAAGCAGTCTAATTGACTTAGATTTTAAGAGCAGGGCAGTAGTGATTGACATCTGGGTTACGCAAATTTTTCTTCACTTTCTTCATTGTAACTTCGGTGAACTTTAACAACTTATCTTATAATCCCTTTTATCTTGCTATAAAACCTGTACCACATAAGTGCTTAATTAAAGTAGAATGAATAAATGAATGAACAAATAAAAGCAAATGATATGTTCCAGACATGCAGATTTAAAAAGTTTCTAAACAAAGTAGTAAAAGAACTGAACCAACAGAACAAGGTCTAGGCCTTAAACAGATTTTCTGTTTAAGTTAATCATATATGTGAGATGACATATAAATCAGGGAAAAATGTGAACCTCAAAACTTGTATATCTAGAAAAACTTGAGTTGGGAGACCACTGTGCCACTTAATTGTTGAAGTTATTTTAAACTAGTTATTCGTCCCTGGAATAGGAAGAAAGCTACCTGACAGGATTGTCACGATGAGTAAATAAGCTATGTGTACGTAAATGCTGGCCAGTTTATAAAAGCTATGTGCATTGGGAACACCAGGACAGATCTGGGAACTAGCCCAATACCAAACACAGTGAAGATACTTGATAAATGTTTCCTTAACAGAAATCTGAGGACAGAATAATAAAGAAAGTTATTCTGGAGAGAGAGAGACAGAGAGAGTGTGTGCATGTGTGTGTGTGTGTGCGTGTGCGTGCGCACACACATAAGAGGGGCAGTGGAGTGGGGAGAGAGAGTTATATAGGAGCGAAATATAAAGTAGTAAAAATTTATTGTCCTATCATATGCAAACATTTTTCAAACTCCATTCTCATTCTATAAATAAGCATATGTCAGATATATCAGGAATATATCAAATTTTACTATTTATTTAAGATTTCTATTTTTTTCACCATTTGCTCCTTCTCATTAGATCCAGTAATTGAAATATCTTTTGCTTGTGCTGCAGTTTTCTATTATGCATATGTAATAAGACTGACAAAGGAATGAGAAACTAAAATTGTAGCTTTCTTTTTCTACCCCCAATCCTTTCTCTCATTTTTTAAGGAGGATCTATAAGAACTTTGTGAAGTGAAAAAAAAAAAAAAAAGAACTTCGTGGGGTGCCTGGGTGGCTCACAACCCTCAGAGGGTTAAAGCCTCTGCCTTCAGCTCAGGTCATGATCTCAGGGTCCTGGGATCCAGCCCCACATCAGGCTCTGTGCTCAGCAGGGAGCCTGCTTCCCCCTCTCTCTCTGCCTGCCTCTCTGCCTACTTGTTATCTCTCTCCTATCTGTCAAATAAATAAAATCTTAAAAAAAAAAGAACTTTGTGTTTCTGTTATACAATTCCACAAAGAAGTTACCTACCTTTACAATATTTGGTAACATAAAAGGAATTTTTTTAATGGCCAGAAAACTTTATGAAGTCTAATTTAATATAACTATATTTCTACAAGTTTTATTTAATTGTTAAACTTTCTGTGTCAAATAACACTTATACCATCTATAAGTCCCACATGATTACATAAAACCATGTGTATAAAGCCCACTGAAATTCCAAGCATATCAACTTACTTATATTTGTAAAAAGTTCTCAGATCTGTGAATTGGGCTTATTGATGATCAATATGTAATTATGATAATAAACAATAAAAACAAAAGTTTAAAATCAAAGACATGTTCTTTTTTTATTATTATTATTTATTTATTTGACACAGAGAGAGATCACAAGTAGGCAGAGAAGCAGGCAGAGAGAGGGGGAAGCAGGCTCCCTGCTGAGCAGAGAGCCTGATGCGGGACTCGATCACAGGACCCTGAGATCATGACCTGGGCCGAAGACAGAGGCTTTAACTCACTGAGCCACCCAGGTGCCCCTCAAAGACATGTTCTTATAGTTAAGACTGTAGGAAAAAACTTCTAAAATTAGAATGACTAGCATTTGGATGGTTTACCATTAACCTATTAGTTTTTACTATATGCATATCATTGACCTTGCTGCTAGCTAAATCATATAAATAATAATGTTAAAATCATATCATATATCTAGTCGCTGACTCCTAAATGTTGATAATCTCTCTGTGGCATTTGATATTTGTAGGGTTTCTGTGAAATACTTTAAAATAAAACCTGCATTTAATTGATTAGAAAAAGCAATTTATGCTTATAAAACATATCAGAAATGTAGAAAGTTTGTGCAAACAACTGAAAACTACCGACAAATCTACCACACAGATAATCCTTAATAGTTCAGAATATATTCTTCTAAATCATTTTCTACATACAAACAAATACATATCCCAAAGCATACTTCTGGTGTGTAGGAAGGGTGGCCGTAGAGTGCAGAGTCGGAGGATAGGCAGGTATTAGAAAAGGCTGTGAGAGCCTCGAGAGCTGATATTTGAGAGGCTGAGAGCGAGGACACATGTAACCAGCCCACACAGAACAATGCGGAACATGATGTGAGAGGAGGCAGGAGAATTCAAGAAAATGAATTCTGCCAGTAACAAGAGTGAGCTTAGAAGTTCATTGTTCTGCAGAACCTCCAGATAAGATCCCGGCTGGATTTCTGGCCTTGTGGGACACTGAGGTGAGGACCCAGCTGAGTCTACAGAACCATGAGATAACAAAGCGTCTGGTAATTCCTTATGCAGCAACAGCAAACTATACAAATGGGAAGTCATTAAGCAAAGAAGTGTCAGAATTAGTCTGTATTTTAAAATGTTCCATCCTTGGGAAAAAGAAGAGAAGAGGGAAGGGAAAGGGAGGAGAAGAGAGAAAGAAAAGAGGGAGAGAAAGTAAGAAATCCTGAGTTTATGTAGGAAAAAAAAAATACAGAAATGTTAATTGGGAAGGCCTTGCAGTACTCTAGGACAAAAAAGAGTGGAGATTAAATGAAGGTAAAGGATGTAGTGATGGAAATTAAAATAAAAATGTCCATGAGGAATGTGCTACTTAATTTACTCATTCAAACAAGCATGTTTCAGGAATGTACTAGTAAGCAAGGATATAAAGGATTATGCTGAAAATCTTCCATCCTTCTTTCCAGATTCAATCTCTACCCTCTCTCCCCCTGCCCTGGTTTCCGGAGGCTAATCTGTGAGGACTCCAAATAGGGATTTTTCTGGTCTCTGGTTCTGACTTGGATTTAACCGAAGGGGAGCACTGATAATAGACATGAAGAAGAGAAGAAAGTGAAGTGAGAGTACTTATTTTTATTTCCTCCCAGTGGAACACTAAACTGGCTACATCACTTAACTAAAAGTCATAACTCCTATTGGGTGGCCCAACCCCTTCCCTCTTTCTGGGTCTGGCATCTGCTCCTTCCTATGTCCCCCTTCAGACCCAATGGTGGGTACTAGGTCTGGAAAACTGCACTATTCCTATTTATGACCACTTCATTTTAAACAGTGCTATTGCAAAAACTAAATCCACGGACAAGAGCTTTTACAAGAAGTAAAAGTATATAAAAAGACAAAGACCTACTCTAGGAAAATGTCAACATTTTTTACATTAAAAATATAATGTAGTTTATATTTATTTAGATGGGCACTGTATACATGGTTACATATTTTCTCATTGGAGAAACTGAGGCTATAGAGAGGAAAGAGTGTTTGCCCCAATGTCATACCTCTAGAAAGTAGTAGAGCAGACAGTCTGGCTCCAAAGTCCTTTTACTTGGATAGGCAATCCTGAAAATGAGACAGAAGTAGCCAAAGTGGAAGCTGGAATACCACAAAAGTAGAGTAAGAATTTCAAGAATATAAATGGCAGGGCACCTGGGTAGTTTAGGTGGTTAAGTGTCTTACTCTTGATTTCACCTCAGGTCATAATCTTAGAGTCCTAAGATTGAGCCTTACACTAGGCTCCATGCTGGGCTTGGGCCTGCTTAATATTCTCTCTCTCCCTCTGCTCCTCCCTCCCCTACCACCCACCCCTGAACACATGCATGTGCAGGGGCACTCTCTCTTTCTCTCTCCAAGAAAAACCAAAAACAAAAACAAAGAAAGTAAATGGCAACAGTGTCAATTACTCCTGAACGTCTGAGTAACCAAATATGACCACATGTAATATTCTTTGGATTTAGTAACATGGAGATTATTTTGTTTCCTTTTTTTATTTTTGCCATTATAAACAATGCTACAATAAATTTCTTACACATATACATGACACTCTTGTCTTTTCTAGAAGTGAAAGAGCTGGATGAGTATGCTTATTTTAAAATAAGCATATTTTGCTTTATTTTAAATAAGCAAATTAATAAATAAATAATCCCAGTTTGCTCTACATAAAAAGTAGGCATTTATACTCCTATCAACAACATAGTATGAGAGTCTATGTTCCATTAAACCTTTTCAACAAGGCTATCAGTTTGTTTGTCAAAGAAAATTAATATTTTAATTGTGCTTATATGCATTTGATTACTAGGGGAGGAGAAATTCTATGCATATAACCACTGAACATGAATCTGATAAAAAAAAATCACAAGAGAAACTCTGTAAGAAATGCCTTCTTAATGTCTGATAAAGCCTAAGTCTATCATGTAATATTTTTGGGTAATATTAGCTAAAATTAGCTCATGAGAACTATGCTTCTATACTTCATTTACCTTGCTGCATTTTATTGCCATACAGCAACTTCGAGAATCTGACATTTCTCATGTAGCCAAATATATATTTATTGAGCAAGGTGGCTGATGCTTCTGCTGCTAGCGATGATGACAGTGAGGACAGCAATAACAATGGCATGTATATGCCTTGATGAACTCTCTTGTGTTTGGGTGTTTTCCCATATTACTAAAAAATATTTTGCATGAAATTGCAGTTAGGAATTAAATTATCATTTATATCAGTATATCTTTCTATGACAAGAGTGCAAAAATGAAAGGGAATGAACACAGCGTCTAAAACAGGAAACAGGATGAAATGTGACTTCTGCTCACTTGAGGTAGGTGTGCGTATTTGTGTTTGTGTGAATATCTCTTTGCTATCCTCTTTCTATAGTTCTGCCTACTTTTCTACAGTTCCATTTAACGTACAGTTTTTATTTACACCCTTAATTTTTTAGTGTAGTTTAAGCGATAACATCTAAATAACAATCTCTCACTGCTCTGACATTACTTCCTTTCTCCAACCAAAACATTTCTTTGGCATTTGATGACTTATTCGTACTAGATCTGCCATGCACATATTCTTTATCATCAGAACTACCATGAAGAAGAGACAATATATATTTATGGTATTGGTGCCCCGTATGGACAAGGAAGTTTGGAAAGTTTGGCTCTAAATTTACAAAGCGGATTGTGTTGCACACTTGGGAGACAACAGGTATTTTCCTACAGAAGGAAACAACGTAAAGTGCAGTAAGTTAACCTCTCCAGAAATGGAATGTTTTTAATGGCTACCAAGTCATGGGATAGGTAGCAAAAGGAATTTTATAGCAAGATTGGCATTCAAAATTAGAAAAATGAAACAACGATTTAACATGATATGCAGGTGATGACAAAATAATGAAAAGAATGAATACATATTAAATATATTAACCTAAATTGGAACCAAGGGCTTAGAAATATCCAATTTTAGTGTTTTCACTTTTGGAAAACAATTGTGCATCGTATGAATATTTTCCTTTCTAATAAAACCTATTCCAAATAATAATTTTAATCAAAAAACTCTCACCACTTAATCACATCATATTATTCATTAAAAAAGGTTCACTTTCTTCCTATAATATTTAGCATGATAATATTCATGAAAAAGAGGGGTGCTCAAAGATATACGATGGCCCTTGTGTAACAAAACAAACATTATCTAGGGGCATGCAAATGCTGATGGGTAATACAGGACAGGATAAGAGTAACCAAAAACTCTTTTAGAGGGGATTTTCATATGTAAACGTTGCTAGGTTTCCTGCCTTGTAAATTTGGCCTGTGCTGTTGCTTTGTATCTCATGAGGCGGCTCTATCATAAATTGTGCACATTACAATCTGTATAGTCAGACATTTTCATTTGCAAGTGACAAAAAAATTCACTTTAACCACTTGAAGCCAAATGGGAACTTACTGGATCAGTCCAGACAATAGTTCTTGTGAGATATGGCTTCGTACAAAGGTTCATAGAGTATCTTTAAAACATGATCTCTTTACATTTCACTACATCCTCCACCCAAGAGCGGCTTCACATTGCCCAAGCTCTGTCATGGAACAAATTCAAGCACTAAGTCTGTTACTTTTTTTTTTTAAAGATTTTATTTATTTATTTGACAGAGAGAGAGAAAGACCACAAGTAGGCAGAGAGACAGGCAAAGAGAGAGGGGGAAGCAGGCTCCCCGCTGAGCAGAGAGCCTGATGTGGGGTCCGATCCCAGGACCCTGAGACCATAACCCGAGCTGAAGGCAGAGGCCTAACCCACTGAGCAACCCAGGCACCCCTAAGTCTGTTACTTTTATCTAACAATTGAGCAACTCCAGAAAAATGGAACATTTATTTTGAAATAGTTCCCCAAAAAAGCCCTAGAGCTGGCTTCCATTGGTTTGGCTTCCATCATATGTAATATCCCCAATTCTGTGGTGTGACTGGGAGGGACTGGTGCTCTGATTGGGCAGTCGGGGTTCCATGCCAGAGGGGCTGACCCCATCCTAATCAAATGCACTTGGACTAGAAGAGAGCTACTAAAAAGCTTGCATCCTTAAATATCTCAAGAATCATTACATTTGAGCTATTTCTATCTGATCCATAAATAAGGAATGCTGAAAGCGCTGAACATTCTTTCACAAAACCGGCAGCATTTTTGTTTCTTCTCTTGAGGCGCAAGTGGTTCATTAGCTTCAGAAAAACACATTACTATTTAGTTGTAATTTAATATGAACCTTTCATGGTTAACCATTACTAAAGCCAAAGTGATTACAGTGAAACACTAATTGTCTCCCAATGTCCTCCATCTCAGGGGTAGATACAAGAAAGAGGGAGGTGCTTGCAATTAGCTAAAGAAAGATAGCGTGTGTGGCAGGTAAGGTGGCACCTGCTCTGAGTTAGGATGCTTATTTTGAAAGGCAGTGAATAAGACTGGACATTATTATAATATACAGAGCCAATGGAGACAACTGAATTAATATGTGGTCAAATAAAACCATAAAAGCGGAGGCTGGCAAAAAGCTAATAAACAAGTAACCCACAGATTCACAAAAATGACCAGACACCAGAGCATGTATTAATCAATGTGAATGGGTACAGTAGAATGCATGTCTCTAATTGTATTCCTTAGAACCACAGTTCCACAGGGTGTGGAGAGTCCCTCGATGAAAAAGGGAAAAAAAGGATTCATTGGTGAAGTAAGGTTTAAAAAAATCTCAGTGAAATGAAGTAAAAAAGGTTTCTTTACTCTACAGCCTCTCTAACTAGGTCCTAAGCATGTGTTCCTAACTGCCTGGCTGCTGACCCAAAGACCCAAGGAATAGCTGCTGTTGACATTGGCTGGGCTGAGGTCAGGAAGAAGTAGGTATCGGGATTACCTGAGGTCGCTCATACTAAAGCTAAGCTACATGTTACATACTAGGTGCATTTTACTTCTGACAGATCAGGCCATGGGCAGTCAAAACAATGGACTGGATACAGACATAAACCAGGCTTTGTCTTAATGAGCCAGGGAGAGGTTTGGGCAAGGCACAGGTAGATTCTAAATACTCTAAGGACATTCTTCCATGTCATTTTGAATGACTTCCTCGATCTGCATTTTCTCTAGTCCTTTCTCATGGCCTGATTCATTTAAGGTGTAATCCTTTTTACCAAGGTAATAACAGAGTTAAAAACTTACACTTACAGAGTATGACTACAGGTGCCATTCCAAACTTTCAAAGTATTAACTCATTTGATTGTCAAACCACTCTATAAAAGAGGTAGTTTTATTAGTGTAATGCAGGAAAATGAATTGCAGGGAAATTTACTAAATTGTATGAAAGACAGAAGTGGACATTAAAAACTGGCAAGCTAGCTCTGAAGTGTATACCCAACCATGTTGTCTTCCTGTCGCAGTAACATCAGAGTTTCCAATATCTGCTTTACATTAAAAATCAACAATAAAGACTTCAGACGAGTCTCAGGAAGTCGCCATCTTCATATCGCTCAAAGAACTAAGAGGCTTGTCTTTCTTAAAACCCACTGCCTAGAAGGCAGGAAGAGGCTTGTGTCCAAGGATAGAGAGTAAGACATTCAAATATATGAAATTCACAATTTCCTCAGGACAACATATGGCCTCTTCAGCCACAGATTTCTGCTCCTGTTCCAAATTTTACAAGTTATATATATTTTGTTTTCTGTATTCCCCCCTTTCCCATTCTAAAGCATTAAAAATGTCCCTTATAATATTTTGCTTCTAAAACTTTAGCACTTTGCAAGCAGAAAACACTTTCAACTGCCCTTATTTCTAAATGTATTTCTATTTCTAAATGTATACCTATTGGCAAGATTAGGCAACTAAATTGTTCAGGAAGAAGAAGGCAGGGAGGCCATTACTTGAAGATCCCTAGAGGAGGAGAAAGATGGGGTTGGCATTTTGCTCAACTTAACTCTTCTCTGTGCTGCGGTGCAGGACTCAGAGGGTAATAGCTATGGAGAAGTAGGGAGGACGGAAGTGAGGCATGGGGCTCTCAGCTTCCACAGGGCTTGTTCTGTTTCCAGCATGGCCCCAAACCAGAGTCAACTAACTTCAAGGGAGTTCATGCGAATGTCTTAGTGATAACTACACAAGACTATGACTACCCCAAATGGTTTACTCTTGTAAGTTTTGGGGATGTTTCCATAACCCTATGGGAGTTAGAAAGGATGTCAAATAGTAATGGAAAACTGGTTATTTCTACCAGTCTAGCTCTCAACTGAATGTGATTTTTCTTCCCAAGGCACATTTAGCAAAGTCTATAGACATTTTTGATTGTGGCAACTGGGGGTGGGGTGTTGCTACTGGCATCCAATGGGTAGCGACCATCAACCTTAAAAATTAAATAGCTGTGTTCTTTTTAATTTAATTTTTTCAGTGTTCCAAGATTAAATAGTTGTTTTACTAGCAAAATGAGTTTATTCAGGAATAGCATAGGAACTATAATTCAAGACAAGCAAACGAAAGCAAACCACAGGCAAGTCAGATGAGACAATGGCAAGGTCAGCTTCTAGTAGGTTTTAGGAGAAAATTGAGGATGGTTGTTTTGAATAAAAATTCACTGGAAAAGAACCAGTTTGAAGATGTGACAGCTTCTCACTGGCTACAAGCTATTGTGAATGTGTTGTTGCTGGGGCAGGGAGAGATCTTTCTTCTTTTTCTTAAAAGGAGATAAAATTCCTAGGAAGAAATGTCCTCACTTGTCAGGACAATTCTTATCCTCCTCGTGGATATGGAGGCTGCAAGGAGAGGTACATGCACAAGAGCTTCCCATTTAGAGCCTCCCAACTTGATTTCAAGTGAGGTTTTCTCTACTCATTTTGACAAGACCAAGAATGCTGTGAAATATTGTACAATGCAGAGGGCAGCCACCATAACAACAACAACAAACAACCAGTTCAAAATGCCAACAGTGCTGAGGCTGAGAAATCCTGATGCCTGAGCAGTGAAGGTTTCTAAGGTTGACTTAGTTTAATTTCAAGGGAGGGGAGAAAGTAAGAGAAACATCTCATTTTTTTCCACACTCAAGACTATGGATGAAGTAGAGATAAAGTACCTTATACTCTCTTTATTTGCTTCCAAAATGAATCCATGATATACAGTGTTAGGAGCAACAAGGAAAATTATATTGTCAGTTGAACACTTGATTTTATTCACTTTGTATCAAAAAAATAGACCACATCGACCTGGCCATCTCGACTGCTGTCAGCAATGCAGAACTGGGCATCCTAGCCTTGACGTAGGCAGCCTGACGCCATAACCCCCCGGGAGCTCACCATAATGCAGACAACGCCTCGCCTGCGGACACGCCCAGTCACTGCCGGCCAGTCAGCAAAGCCCAGTGAGCCTCCGTTCAAAGGAACAGGGACAGTCTTTCTTCCCCTCCACCTCATTCTCTAGAGCCTTTTAACTCTCTTTTACTTCAGGTGAGGGGCACAGCAGTAAACTTTTCCATTCTTCCTTCCATGGTGAGCCTCTTGGGTTTGTTTGTTTTTCTATAACAAAAGTGTATCAGTATTTTCTGTAAATCCAAAAATGTGATAGAATTAATAGAGGTGTCAAGGAGAGAAAGAGTTGACAGGAACGATTTTAAGATAAAATATCGAATCCGTTTTGAAGGACATTTATGTTCTACCCTTTATCCTGTTAAACAGGTAGAACAAGGGACGAGGTTTTAGGAAACACAGAACTAAGCTAAGCAATAGGAATCTGAAATAGCACTGAGCTAAAATATTACACTGATGATAATTATATGAAGAAAAATAAAATTATGATTTATTGCTCTGTAGAGACACTTGGGTAAGAAATTAAGTAAGACTTGATAGCAATACTTAAAATTAACATCCTGAGATGATTTTTGCGGGTTTGACATAATTACTTTTTAAAATACTAAATCTATGGGAATTTATATACTGTTAAAGTATATCTTAAAACTAATGTTTCATATTTGATATATGAATGGAAGTATTGTGGATAAGGGCTGATACTGTAGGTTCTCAGAGCCACAATTTGCTCGTCCAATATAAACTATAATATAGTTGAAATGCATATATATGATTCAGGGAAATATTAAGCTGTATCTACAACAAATGGCCATGAGCAAAGTAAAGGAGATCTTGATCTATGCAATTTAAACATGCAACCACTTTGACACACTCAGATAAACGAAACTCATTTTATACTTAGATATTTGCAATCATATAATGAAATTTTCATGACTGTAAAACATTGATTATAGATCAACAACTCAGTTTGGAAATTGTGACCCTACATTTTCAAAATAAAAAGACCCAATGTTGAAGTACATGGAAGACAAGTGTTTGGGCAATTATCAATCAATCAATCAATCATTCTGCAGAGAGTAGTTAATTGTTCCCTGCCATCTATGAAAACTATTTAAATCCCAAGAAGTTAGGTGCAATTCCATCAACCATATCATGGTGAATGGTGAAGAACTGTCTCTCTCTTCATAATGTGACAATCAGTAGTAGGCTAAACATTCTTCGGTCTCAACGACAGTAAATGGTTAATGTCTTTTGGATTTAGGTTCCCAAACTATGAAGGCGGTATAAAATCTTAAGCCATTTCTCACCACTTACCTATATAAAAACAAACGATAAACAGAGACAAAATGAAACCAGATGAACACGCCAATCTCTGGGCACCACTGTAGTTGGTTGCTCAAAACCTGGCATGGAAAGTGAGAACTTCTTGTGCAGTATAGTTATTGTAATTTTGTTCCATGTCTCTTCTCTATGGAATGTGAGCTTGCCTAGGATGCACAGCTGCCTATATCCCTATGGTCAGGAACTCAGAAAGTGTTGGCTGAATGAAAGAATGGTATTTCTTATTTTTATGTAGTTTTAGCTTATATGCAAAAGGCCTTTCTCAGTCCATCCAGGAGGCCACGATAACAAAAGAATGCTGAAGCAATCTGCCTCATCCCTTGCCCTTGGAAATTTCCCTGACAAAAACCACCATTTCTGGGAAATAATACAATGATGACAGAAGAGAAACAGGCAATCTGAACCGTATACCAAAGGGAAGGGCAAGGTCTTTAATAAATTACCTCTCATGTGAAAGATGGTTAGAGGTAGAATTAAGTGTGTTTCCTATAGCCTGGCAGCGGATGTTTAAGCCAACACAGAGTTATATATTTTATATACTGAGAGCCAGTCTTGGCCCCTGGGAACCATCAACTACTGAATTAAATTTAATCACCTATGTTCATTTATTATGGATCCCCAAAAGGCTTTTCTCCATGGTTCTGGGCAGCTGTGTTGGTTTCCCTTCAGCTTTTCCCTAACTTTTTAACCTTGTGGCTATTTTTCTTCTTTCTAGTTTTATTCATTTCTTCTTAAATCTAACTTTTTTTTTCCTAAGAAAGTAATCACAAGCATTTTCAAAACTGAAAAATACAGATACTAGGGAGACAGATTCTAATTCAATGCCTTGCTTTTTAAAGTGAATTTGTATTTTTTAAAAAATAGCTGGAATCACCATAAAATCTCTGGGCTCACACTATTCATTGTTATAAATGCAATTTGCTAAAACAAAAAAAAAAAATGAGTAATAAGGCCTGGAGAATTTGGGAGTGTTTACATACATTCAGACAGTAGCTGAACTACAGCCACTTAATTATAGGTCACGATTTTTCATTAACCTCTTAATATCTAGGACATTCACCATTTCCTGCTCCTTCCTCTTATACAAGAAAGTCACTGTTTATTGCTCTTTTAAAGACTTCAGTAAAGGAACTAAATTGTTTTCAAATTATTCAGATAATTGTCCTTTATTTTCTTTAAGCTTAGTCCAGTTTGATGTTTTTCATCAATTTATCCCTCCAGAGAAATTCTCTTGCTACACACACAGAGGTAAAAGACTTTAGTTCTGTGTTTTTTTTTTTTTTAAGATTTTATTCATTTATTTAACAGAGAGAATCACAAGTAGGCAGAGAGGCAGGCAGAGAGAGGGGGAAGCAGGCTTCCTGCTGGGCAGAGGGGTTGATGCTGGGGGTGGATCCCAGGAACCTGATATCATGACCTGAGCCAAAGGCAGAGGCTTTAACCCACTGAGCCACCCAGACACCCCTAGTTCTGTGTCTTAAATATGGATGTTGATCACAATAATTTACTCTTTCATTCAATAAAAGCCCTAAGTCCTCTTGCAATGCCTGACACATAGTAAAATGGCATAGTTCTTGACCTCCAAAAGTGTAAGTTAGGTTGTGGCAAAACCTGTGGTGATTAATGTCATATAATAACCACATGATCAAAGATGAGAGTTACCCTAATTGCCCGGGGCAGCTGGGCAAAAAAGCCAATTCTGAGAAAGCTGTATAGTATGGGCTCAGAAGAATCGTTGATTATATTCCACTATAGAGAAAATAGTGTATGTCAGTGTTGTTGTGCATCTGTGCTTGGGAAGGTTATAGAAAGTATGGGGAGAGCACATGATTATGTTTTGTTTTGTTCTGTTTTCTGTATGTATGATGGAAAAGTTTGAATTTGATAAAAATTATGGCAATGTGAAAATATACTGTATTTTTAAGAAATCTTGAGTAGTCTCATAACTATTAGAGGTTAAGGGACGCTTTTCTTTTTCTTCAAGAAATATCCAAGAGGTAACACACTGCTTTAATTACCACTGCTTTGTAATATAACTTGGAATTTGGAACAAAAACTACCAGTTTTGTTTTTCTTTTTTAAGATTGCTTTGGCTGTTCGAGGTCTTTTGTGGCTCCAAACAAATTTTAGGATTGTTTGTTTTAATTCTGGGGGAAAATGCTATTGGTATTGTGATAGGGATTGTATTAAATCTGTAGATTGCTTTGGGTAGAACAGAAACAGGTGATTAAAGAGGACACTTAACATGATGAAAAAACAAAAATAATAAAAAAGAATACCCAAGAGGCAAGAAAGAGCCACTACAGAAAATTTAAACTATGAAAATGTGTATCTGGTCACTTTATAGAAGATGAAGAGAGAAAGCACTTAGAAGCTTGCCTCAATAAATACAGTGCCAGGAGGAGGAATAGATATATTCCACTTGAATCACTGTAAAATTTATTTTTACATGTGAGTTAAATATTACATGTGAGTTAAATCTATATTTATGGACTAAGCTGCAGTACATATATATATATACACAGATGTATATATATATATATATATATATATATATATATATATATATGAAAGTAGCATGGTTTTATGATCCTCACCTTAGACTCAAAACAAGGCAAAATACTTAAAGTATCACTCAGAACATCAGTAAATCACAATTTCAAAATTTGGAATTGACAAAATAACACAACTTCTAGAAATTATTTATACGTATATAACCTAAAATGCCTATTTAATAAAAGGAATGTCACAAAATTTGTGAATAATATGACCCCACTATCACAATTTCTACTCAACAAGCTTTTAATATATACACAAAATTTGGGATGTCACTGTGTAAAAGTATTACTCTCATTGTCGTTGGGAGGTGAGGTTATGGGTATACTCATTAAATACTTCTAGGTTTCAATAGGTATGCAATTATAAAAATCATGGAAGGGAAGGAAGGAAGAAGAGAGGAAAAGGGGAAGGAGTCAAGCAGTAAGGGAGTAAGAGAAGAAAGGAGTAAGAGATGGAAATAAGGAAGGGAGGGAGGGAGGTAGAAGGGAAACAGCTACTGACTTTGTGAATTAGAGGATAAAAATCTATTCAGTACACCTTTATTTGGTAATTTCTATAATATTCTTTGCCAATTGAAATAAACTTAAATTTTATTTGTTTTAAGTTTGTTTGTTCCTTTGTTTAAGCCGAAGGCAGTTAAAAGGGTGAATTATTACCTAATTTCCCTAACTGGAAATGGAGGAGTTTGGGGAGGAAAAATAAACAACAGAAAGCTATACAAATAGGAGCTCAATAACTGCTTGTTGAATGTAGAAACTTAAACTTTTGTGAATATTTGGACCACTTTACAAGACCTTGGACTGTGGGTATGAATTATCGGTCTACTCTTGTTGTGTGGTGCAGTTTATCTTTTTGTCACTCGTGCCAATTAATTGCTCCTATTTCTATGGAAAGGAGCTTTAGTGATTAAAAAAAAATGAATTTTTCCAGAAGGTCACCGCTAAGATCCACACACTTGCATGCATGTAGATCATACACACTGCCCTACATATCCTACTGTTGTGATCTGCCATCTATGTATGACCTTTCCTGTTTGTATCATTGTGAAATATAAAGGTCTCAGCATATGCAAACTGAAAACAAGGAAATTGAAACATTTATCCCAGGAAAGACATAATTCTGTTTAATAGTTCTGCTCACTAATTTTCAATGTTAAATCCTAGTAGAGAGAACTGGGATTCATATGAACTACTGAATTCAACAACCAAAAAAGAAAGGGTCTATTCATCCAACCATTCCCACTAATTTTCCCAATGCATTTTTTATTGTTTGCTATCCCCCAAAGGACAAAATTCAATATGTAAAATATGTGTTTTTTTAAGAGATGAATCAGCTACTAATGCCAAATTCAATGAACTCAGCCGCTGAATTCACATCCCATTATTATAAGAGGGGAAAAATAAATGATGCCCCAAATTTCAACTATTTTTCTCAGAAGCTTCAAGCTGGAAATTAAGGGTAAGTTATTGGAGTGCTTAGGAACCAAATTGATATTTGGAAAATAGAACTCACATAATGATTTTTCCATCCAGTTTATTTATTCTGAATCCAATAGCCATTAATACACTTTAAACTCCAGGGAAGTGAAAGAACCAATGTGGAGTTACTTTATTATCTCAATTATAGGGACTATATGACTTTAGAAAAAGCTGTGATTACAGAAAAAAGTGGCTTTACCCCTCCACTGCCTACTATATAATGTATTTATTTTGGAGAACTTCTCTACCTCCCCTAATACAAAAATACCACAAACAACACAGAGCTCAGGAAATCATATGAAACACTCTCTTTCAATGCCTTTGACTTTCCTACAGAAAGAAAATCATCATCCAAGTTGTCACTAGCAAAACCTTCTGATAATGAGAGGCTTCCATAAGAGGAGACGATGGGGCTATGTAAGTGATTAACAACACTAATATTTATGTGTCCTAGTCTAATCCATGGTCTACAGCAAGAGTGGAAAACAATGAATTTGGCCTGCAAATTTGTAGGTTACAGCTTGCTAAAAACAGAACTCTGTAAGTCAGTCTATTTGAAAGAAAAGAACCTACTGATGAACCCCTTCCATCTGGTACTTTGAACATTTGTCTTATTGCCTTCTCAAAAAGATTATACAAGAGGAGCATGAAGTAATGAAAGGAGCAAGGAACCAGTAGTTAGGACACAAGAGTTCTAGTTCTGTCTCTGGCCTATGCTGGGTGACCCAAAGCAAGTTCTTACCACTCTGGACCTGAGTTTTCTCTTCAGTGACTTGAGGGATAACTGTCAGATTATAATCTCTATTGTCCCTGCAGTGTTAAAAATCCATCTTCTATCAACAAAAAATGCAAATATGAATCCCTAGAACCATACTATTTGACAAAATACACCTGATCCAGGTGCTAGAGATTAATTATGTTTCTCTCAGGAGCCACTGTCTTGCTTTGGTCTTAAAAAGGGCACTAATGTAGTCAAAAGGTAGACCAAAATAGGTGCAGGCTTATAGAGTATACATTTGAATTGGTCATCGTGACATGAAAAATGCTCCAAATAGGTAATGGTGTTACAACTGTGGGTTATTCTAAATAATTGTTTGAGCTTAGTCAAAGGATGCTTACATTTTTCGAGGAATTAATACAGAAATACAGCTGTTTTGCTGATAAGAAATGTGTATGTATCTATTTTTATAAGGAAATGTTTATAAGGTGTTTTGTTTCATTTTACTTATGCTTTGCTTAACACAAGACAATTTTTCAAATTTTATTTATTTATTTATTTGAGAGAGAAAGGGAGCAAGAGTATAAGTGATAGGGAGGAACAGAGGAGGAAAGAATCTCAAGCAGACTCTGTACTGAGCCTGAAGCCTGATGCAGGGCTTGATCCCACAACCCCGATAATGTGACCTAAGCCAAAATAAAGAGACAGACACTCAACCAACTGAGCCACCCAGACACCCCTACAAAATAATTTTCTAATTCTTTCTCCAAAGACACTTAAATGGAAATCTATAATAAATAGTGGGGAAGCCAAGAAAATAGTACCATTTTTTTTTAATTTTTTTATTAACATATAATGTATTATTTACCCCAGGGTACAGGTCTGTGAATCATCAGGCTTACACATTTCACAGCATTTGCCATAGCACATAACCTCCCCAATGTCCATATCCCTATCCACCCAATAGTACCATTTTTTAAAAGTAAAAATAGATCTGGAAAATATATAGTTGGCAAAATCAGCTGGGACCTATAATAATGGAAAAATAATGGTAATGTTAACAATAACAGTATCTAACATATGTGAGTTCTATGTGCCATACATCATGATAAACACTTTCACTGAATCATTTTATTACATTTCTCAAACAATTCTATAAGATAGATATAAATACACAATGTTACAGGTCAGGAAAAATTGATAATAGTCAATAAGTAAATGGCAGAATGAACCAGGATGAATATATTTTTTTTTCTCACAGTGGTATCTATAAGCTATAGTCAAAAGAGTTTCTTTGATCATATTTAATCTGGCTTTGTCTATGGGGCAATTACAAAACTAAGGAAAGTGTTAGAGATGATCATTTTGTGTCCAGTTTTTGGTATTTTTTCACTTTTATTTTTATTAAAGTATAACATAAAAAGTATACACTTGTACAATTTAATTTTTACAAATGTACCCATGCAGATAAATTCAAATAACTTCCACCCAGGTTAAGATGTAGAACATTATCAGCAGCCCAACAACCTGCCTCATGCCCTTTCATAGTTATTACTCACCCACAGGAAAGTAAGCACTATTGTGACTTTTGTCATTGTAGACTAATTTTCCTGTTTTATTGTAATATATATTGATATCTTCGATATGTACTCTTTTATAAGTGGTTTCCTTCGCTTACAATCACATGTGAGTGATTTATCTAGGTTTTTGCAAATACCAGTTGTTTACTGTTTACTGTTTTCATTAATGCATAGTGTTCCATTGCATGACTGTACCACAGTTTATTTATCTCATCTATCGATGATGAATATTTGAAGCTTTTAGACCAATTTAGGCTGTTGTGGACAATGGTACTACCTGCACTCTTCTCCATTTCTTTGATGTCCAAATGTGGACATGTCTATTGATAGACACACTATAATATAGCATCTCTATTCACATGTATATACAGAATGTTAAGATACATGTGTTATTTTAGTAGATTCTGGAAACAAACATTTTGTAAGTAGATTCTGCAAACAAACATTTGAACAATATTCCCATTAGTATAATAGTAGTATAATTTGCATTTGTTCAACATGCTAGTCAGCATGTGGTATTGCCATTTTTTTTTTTAAATTTCAGCGATTATGATAAGTATAGATGATATCTCATTGATCTCATTGGGATTTTAATTTAATGAAGAAAGATTTTGTCAAATTTTACATTGATGTTTTTTAATCATTTGGATATATTCTTTTGGGAATTGCTCATTTTTTGTTAAGCTTCTCCTCTAAAGTATTTGTTCTTTTCTTATTGCTTTGCTAGGATTTCTTTCTTTTTTGGGGGGGGTGATTTCTTTATATATTCTAGATATAAGTCCTTTTGTCAGATGTATGTATTACAAACATCTTCTTCCCCTGCTTTGTATTTTCTTTCTCTTCATGGTGTCTTTTGATCAAATGGAATTCTGAATTCTAATGACATTTCTTTTATAAATAGTGCTCTGTTTAAGAAATATTTATTCATGCCAAGTCATGAGGATATTCTCCTAGACTACCTTCTGAAAGCTTTATGGTTTTCACTATTAAATGTTAAATGACAACTTATTTATAACACACCTAAATATCTGCATAAAAGGTCATTTTGTCCTATTTTGGTTCATAAACCACCTTAAGACTCTCGTGAAAACTATAAAACCTCACCCTAATCTGCAGGAAAATTGTGGGAGGAGGTTTTACCAGTCACCTTCATTCTAATGACAAATTTATCTCCTGGACTTAATCCCCTAACGCTGTTATATGTCTATAAATGTAGGAAGACTAGAATCTAAAAATGTGCCAAAATAGCAAACTAAGGACAGAAGTGATTGGATCATTCAATGGAGGCAGGAAATAACTTTTAGAAAAGAAAGGTGGTGGCCTTAAACCAAAAAAAGTAAATTCCTTTAGACCATCCCACAATATCAGCAATGGTTTCTTGCAATAGACAAAAGCTTCAATAAAAGAGAAAGAAAGCATTTGTTTATAACTTTGGCAAGATATGCAAGAACTTTAGTAGGTTGCAGCAGTACAAGAAACCCTAGATACTGGCCTACATTAGCATAGACACTTGAATCATTGTTGGAAAATGTGGAACATGCCACTAAATACTATATAATGAAAACTTTTAAGAACTACTCAAGGGGTTTACAAATGAAAGTGCTATACAGAGAATAGTAAATAATGAAAAATAAGAGGATTTTGCAGGATATATTTAGCAAGTTTTTTAGAAACTTCAAGGGAACACTGTTAACTAGAAAAAAAGGTACAGTGTTCAGGGATGTTTGAATGAAATAAAACAGACTGAAGTAGCATATTTACTTAGGTTAAAACTTCTTGCTGCTACAATCACCATTGTTATAATTATTTCTCAATGTATCATGAGTTTAGGGGACCAGATACTTATATTGTCTATGCTCTCCTTAGGGGTTAAAAGCAAGGGATTGCACAATGCATGAGAGTTTCAACTCATGAGATATTTTATGACACAAGAAGAGAGAAACTTAAAGTATCTGAGGCAGTGAATGTTTACCTTGCCCTTCCACACCATGCATGCACTACCAGACACAGCAGATTAGGTTAAATCACTGTGGCATTCGTGGGTTCATTCCACATTAATTCCAGTAGAATTAAGTTACCAGGCAAGAACCCTTCAAAACCAGATAATTAGAGGACATACAGACTCTACAAGCAATAATATATTCCTGACAATATAGGAGGTACTTCTGAGTGACTAAACTTATACAGACTCTAGAAGATGGTATTAAAGGAATTTTGCAAGATAATTGTGGGGATTTGGGGATATATGTTCATAGGAAAGAAGTCTGTAATGATGGGGAAAACATGAACTCATAGGTTAGTCAATTAACCTACCAGTAGGATGGTGTAGCTCAAGGAATATGAGCTCAAGAGACAAATAGGTCTGTTTGGATAACAGCTTACTGGGTGGTTAGTCTCTCAGGTATAGTTTTCTCCCATGTAAAATCACTGTAAAAAATGCCTACGTTGCAGAGCTGCTTTGTGAATGAAGCGTATGTAGAATGCCTGAAGAGTAGACAACAATGAAAGCTATCATTAGGACTAATAATATTTTGGATGTCTTTTGCAGTTAGTTACGAAATGGGGAGAGATCCTTGAAATTCCTATCTAAATTAAGGACTCTGGGAAGAAATAAAATAGGACAGTAGGCTATCAACTACTAGAAAGAAAATGTGGCAGCTTTCAAGTGAGGCTTGTGGCTGCTACTGACTGGCCATGTGGGCTATGGGTGCTATAAGAACTTTTACCCAAATGCTGGTTTTCTGACAAGTCAAAGGAGCTTTATTTTTACTGCTTAGTTGACTGTAAAGAGTCATCATCTGTATAAATTGTAATTTTGATATTTCAGAGCCACACTGAAATTGTTCAACTAATTTCCATAAATTTCCTGTAGTGGTCACAATTGTTCATCCTTATCAGTCAGACCCAGAGCTCAATGAAACTATTGTGAAGCTACAGGTGAAATCCTTGCTCAGCCTTCTACATTAATTCTCAGTGATCCTCAATCTCAAGCCACCATAGAGAATGTTCTCTTTGAGGTACTTACAGGCACATGGGTCTCATGAATAATCACCAACAAGAAAGACATTTATTTCAGTGTGAATTCCATCATTAACAATGCTATAAATAATGGCAAGCCAGAGGAAATATTTTTAATTGGAAGCACATGGGCAAGGATTTTAGGTTTCCTTCTATTTCATTAGGGTGATTTTTGTTTCCACAGTCATTTATTATTATACCTGACATTTGATGGCTTTATAGGTGACTTTATTGGAGGTTTTATAGAAGACTTAAACAGGCACAGATGAACAAAGAAACAAGTGACAATGCCAAGCAGAGAAGTGATCATCACTGCTTAAGCAAGGAAAGGAAAGGGAAGCAATGTGGCTTCCATGCAGTCTTTCCACACAGAGGTAATGTGAGGACTGAGATGAAGGAAATGGCACTGGGCTGAGTTCATGAAAATAGTCTGTGGTAAAAGTTACGCCTTTCCATTTGAAACGTACATATGATTATCATACAGCAATGTAGTGAAGAACAGGCTACATTTGCCGAGCACTGAGCTGTGACTCTAAGGCAGAAAAGCAAAAGGTACCACTGCGAAAATACCTGCATGCCTCCACAGAATGGCTGCCTGTCAGCATGGAGTCAGGATTTATTTTTTTAAGCATTCCTGCTCTTAATAATTGGGATTCAGAGGCGCCTGGGTGGCTCAGTGGGTTAAAGAGTCTGCCTTCTGCTTGGGTCATGATCTCAAGGTCCTGGGATGGAGCCCCACATCTGGCTCTCTGCTCAGCAGGGAGCCTGCTTCCCTCTCTCTCTGCCTACCTCTCTGCCTACTTGTGATCTCTCTCTCTCTCTCTCTCTCTGTAAAATAAATAAATAAAATCTTTAAAAAAAAATTGGGATTCAGATTCACCAATGAACTGACTGTTGAACCATAAGTAAATATATGTCTAAGAAGTTCTCTTTGTATAAACATAGGGTTAACCATTAAACATTTAAGTTTTATTTTAAGGAGATAAATGAAACAAGGCAATAGTCCTGTATATACCCAAATTTGAATAACCAAATTGTCTTTCATATGCAAGCATTTTTTTTACTACCCTCATTCAAGACTAAGAGATGCCCTGAAATCATCCCATTCATAAATCATATATAAAATTATTTGGCAGTAGGTTTACGATATATACAAATCAATGAAACTGTCTAAAAATCAAAATATGTACAACAGGAATAAAAGCTATTTTTTACTGAGTATAGAATTCCATATTATTCACAGTATTATGATTTTGTACATATATGCATTTTATTAGATATATATTCAGCATAAACATATGCAAGAATTGTTACCATCCACATTTTACTAATGAGCAAATAGGCTAAATACCATAAATGTCACTGATTTCTATGACTGAAGATATAGAAGCTGGGAGAGAAACTAAAGCCCAAATTATCTGACCTCAAAGCCTCAACGTGTTTTCAACATCTTCAAACTTGGTAAATGCTGTTACTATGCTAGATATTCAAGGGATTGGTGAAGCAAAATAAATCATGTCTCGCCAAAATGATCTAAAATAGTCATATTCTAAAAGATTCCTTCTTATCCTGTTTGATTAAGAAAACTCTCAGCTGCCAGAAAATCTGTCTATGAGGATATTAACCAAAATCATAATAGAAAACAAAATAATTTGAAAACTCAATAATGCCTTTTAGGTGCATTATGTAGTTGTTTCATATTTATTTCAAAAAAAAATTAAAATCACTATCCAGCTACCATAAACCATGTACAATCTGCATTTTACTTCAAAACAAAGATTTGGACAACGCTAGGAAATTAGTGATATTTGGGGGACTTGCCTTCAGAGTTTATAAAGTTATTAGTTTCATTTTTTTGAAGAACAGAGGGTAAGACTTGATAATTATGCAAAATATAAATCATTTAGCTATGTAATTAACTCAAAATTGCAATGGCAATAAAGGTACAGTTATATTCATATTGATATATGAAATTGTAAAGAATGTTAATGCACTTAATTGGCATTTAATAAGATAGCTGCAGCAAGTTAATTGGATATCAATTTACATAGTTCATAAATGTCACTACTTTTAATAATTGAGTTCATTTCCTCAAGATAATGCTCATATAGATTATTATGGATTATTAACAAATATACATTTTTCCATACAAAATGTGTTTGAGTCTTCCACATGTATTTTATCAAACAAACAACTTTCATATTTACTCATGCTTCTGTCATGGGCAGAAATGCTCCACCATTCACCATCACAACTGTAATCCACCCAGTTGGTCATTTACTATTGTTCTCTAAAGTTTGAAGAATACATCCCAATAAAATGCAAACTCTGTTCTTCATATCAAGTTCTTTAAAAAGAGCTTGAATTTATTCTTTTCTCTTAAACATCATTAACTTACCTACAAATATAAGGTTTTTCTTCTTGCTCTCTATTCTCTTAGAGTCTTCTCAGAAAATTTTTTCGCTGCAATAACTGCTCTTTTAGTTCCATGGCCTTGGAGATGCTGGGTAAAGAAAGAAAGAAACAAACAAACAAATAAATAAAGCTGACTCACAAAAGGGTTCTCTTTCAATTCATAATTAAGAAAAAAAAAGTTAGAATATTTAAAAAGCCATAATTTCATCAGCAACAATCTAATAAAAAAAGGGAAATGATACTATGTTACCAACTTGGAAAAGCTGGGACCATATCTATTTGTCTACCCAGATTAGCTAAATGAGGATTCAAAAACAATTACTCAAACTATGTCAGAATATATGGTTAATCTGAATTTACCAGCCTGCATTAGGACAAGATGAAAAATAAATGAGTTGGCATCTCCTCAAACTTTGCCTGAAACAAACATAATCGAAGGAGTAGCAACAAATTCTACAAAAGAGCTCCCTACAATAGTAGAATTTTATTAGAACTCGGTGACAATTTGAATTCAACAAAATATGTATAAAAAGAAAAAAGAGGGCCCCTGGGTGGCGCAGTTGGTTGAGCGACTGCCTTCGGCTCAGGTCATGATCCCGGAGTCCCGGGATCGAGTCCCACATCGGGCTCCCAGCTCCATGGGGAGTCTGCCTCTCACTCTGACCTTCTCTCTCTCACTCTCTCTCTTTCCTAATAAATAAATAAATAAATAAATCTTTAAAAAAAAAAAGAAAAAAGAGAAAGCAAAGCAAAGGGAATGTATCAAGCATAACATAATCTGATAAACACATTGGAAAAAATAAGAACAAAACAGACATGGTGAAAAATCAAATTACTGGCATGGAAGAAAAGCTTGAGACAATCACTGTGAAGGGATACAGAAAAACAGAATATAGTATTTAGAGAGTAGATGATAAATACAAATGCTAGATGATAAATACAAATGCCATACAAAAACAACGTAATCTATATTTCACTTATATCCTGAAATTGAGAGCTCAATATATTTGTTATGCCCTAAATGTTTGGTTCCCCCCAAATTTCATATGTTTAAGCTCTAAAACCTCAATGTAGTAGTTTTTGGAGAGAGGGTCTTTGAGAGATAATTAAGTCTAGATGAGGTAGAGGAGCCCTGGTGATAGGATTAGTGCCCTTGTAAAAAGTGACTTCAGGGAGCTTTCCTGTTCTCACTCTAGTGTCTGCAAGCCAGGGAGAAAACCGTCAGTAGAGACTGAAGCCTGCTGGACCTTGGTCTTGGAACTTCTAGTCACCAGATCTTTGAGAAAATAAATTTGTTATTCAAGGCTCCCAATCTGTGGTATTTTATTATGGCTGATCTAGTCAACTAAAACAGTATTAGCAGATAAGTCATTCAGAAATAAAATATAGGAAAAATGTTATAAAATTAGGAATTGAGTCTATACGGTGAAAACACATGTTGTATACATAATATCAAAAAATGATTCAAAACGCTCAACATCAAAACATCCCACTGCTGTTAAACTTCAGAAATAAATATAAGAGACACAATACTGAGGAATCATGGAAGAGAAAACAGATAATGTATCTAAAAAGGAGTGCAATACTCTAGGACTTTACTTCCACTTTGAGGCAGACTATGGTAACTTATTGAAATTCACAGAGGATGAATGCATTGTTCATTCAGGCTTCCAGGTAGCAAAAGCAAGTCACCCATAAGGAAAAAAATTAAACTAAACTCAGACTTCATTCTGTAATATCAAAGGTCAGAACATAGTGGGTCAATGCCTACAAAGACTGGGGAGGGAAAAATGGCATTAGCCACAAATATAACCAGCCACGCACCCTTTTCAAGAGAAAGACAATAGCCAGGCATTTCAAATAATAAAAGTGAGGATTTACTCCACAGGGGTCATATAATCTTTTTTAAAAAGAAAAAGAAAAGGAATCTGAAGATGAAATCAAGTTAAAAAAGATGAATTGAAATAAATAATTGAAAAATGATGCATAGTAATGGTGTAAACATCAAACTAATTCAACAGAAAACTAAGATTAAACAGCTGTGAAAATGTGGTTAAAGAAGAAATATAAATATTAAAATCTCTGACAAAGTAAAAATTAATATCTGTATTAAAAATTGGGAGGTAGAAAGGAAATGAGGTGGGAGGAAGTATATAAGAGCAAATTAAATCTCTTTATGTCTGAATACTTATTAATATTATATTACTTGAATTATTCAATTAAAGGAAAACATTTTTAAGTTTTTAATAATCTTTTAAATCTTTGAATCTTTTTTTAGAAGGATCTTTCAGCAACTGTATTTATTGTGCCATGAAACCTTAATCTTATACTTTGGTAACTTCTTCCCTTTTGATATAGCTTCTTTTTTCTTTGATTCAATTCAAATTAACTGAGTAAAATATACAATCCTGCCAAAATAATAGGTAAAACCTGACCCCAAACTTATGGTTATTTTGTATCTAGGCATCCTTCCTGCCATCGATCTTTTTTGTATTTTGGCATCACTGAATGTCTAAAATTATGAACTTCAAATTTTAATACTGGTTGCTTTAGAGTAGTAGGATTCTAAATAATCTCTTGCTTCCTTCCCTGCACTTTTTGCATTTTTCAGAGCTTGGTAATAAATATATGTTGCTTATATATATTATTCTAAAAAATATATATAAATCAAGCAATCTATTTATCCTGATGCTACCACTAACTTTAGTGACATTTTAATAGATATCATTTAACTATATGCAGATAGTATAAAATACATGTGAGAAATTTAAATAGAAAATTCTGAGTATCAGGAACTTTATCTGCATCCATTTTATTTCTCAGAATCTACTTATCATTATAAATCTCATTAGATGGCTGAGTAAATGCTTTGATGTACATCCAGAAACACTTTGTGTGTTTGGCATAACACTAATTTTAGTAGCTAGATGTCACAATGTTGAGGAAGGAAAGACACTATTATAATCTTCACAGTACACATGTGTATACATCTGACACTCAACAAAGTTTTCACTCTACCCATGGGGTCCAGTTTTGTGGTCCTGAGCTTCTGGTACAGGTAGGACTTTGTTCATGATTCTGATGAGACCATTGCCTATGATTTTTGTGCACCTGAAAATAACAAGTCCTTTTTTTAGATTGTAGTAACTATATGTTATTCAAAATCTAGGACATCCCTATACCCAGGATTTCCCAGAAAGCATCATCTTAGTTTTATAATCATGAAATTTTTCTGTTAATATCTGTGATATACACTTAACTATGGCAGCATCTTTGGAAATATACATATATACATAAACTAAATGCCTATGATCTGGCAGGTGTTAGGGATAACAGTATAACTTTATGCTAAAAAGTAACAGCGGGCTACCTTGAAACAACATAAAATTTCAGTTTCTTCTCTGACTACACATTCCCTCCTTCAGCAAACACATTATCTGTTTAGGACCCAAAGCTTTGTCTGTATTTTCCAAAGTCTGTAACATTATTTGTATTTACAATCTATCTCATTGGTTAAAATCCCCTCCACTTTTATTGAAGTCCAAATGCTACCTCTTCCTAAGAAAGCCTCATCTCATCTGGGGTCCCCAAAGCATTTTTTTCCCTCAACTTCTGTCCTAATACTGCATATATCTGTCTCTTCCGTAATGTATGAGTTTCTTGAGAGAAAGGACCAAATCTTGATATATAAATATCATCTGGTTATTTTTCACAGTAAATGCTCAACCAACATTTTTTTTAGTATCAAATTATAAACATTTTTAAGATTGCTGGTCAGATATACAGTAATTTAGGATTAGTAATTTGTAGCCAATTTAAAAGTATATATTTAGGGCGCCTGGGTGGCTCAGTTTGTTGAGCAATTGCCTTCAGCTCAGGTCATGATCCTTGAGTTCTGGGATCGAGTCCCACATCGGGCTCCCAGCTCCACGGGGAGTCTGCTTCTTCCTCTAGCCTTCTCTCCTCTCATGCTCTCTCTCACTTTCTCTGTCTCTCAAATAAATAAATAAAATCTTTAAAATAAAAAGCATATATTTAAAGCATAATCAAGTATGCTTTATTTTCACAATTGTAAGAATCATTACCTTACAAAAGTTATAGTGCATGACTTTCTATAAATCATGTTTACCTGTTCACAACAGCTAACAGGCTAAGAATCTCACTTAAGCACTGCTTTGCTTTACTCCTTGCAATACCCTTATGTGACTGAAAGTAAAATTTCACTTCTTTAAAAGCTATCTGCAATTTGGGTTTTTTATTAATCCTCTTATTAGTTCTGTGGCCAGAAAAATACAGTTAGTTGGCCATACTATAGTACTATCGCTTAAGTGATTATAAGATGGACATCAGGGGATTTAAAGGCCACCATTCATTCTAGAAATGTCTCCTTGGTCTGCAGTATACCTACTATTTGACTAACGCAGCTGCAACATATCTTTTTTAATGGTATAATATGTAACTCCTGTGACAGAGGAAGAGCATTTCCTGTACTTGGGAAAAGAGTTCACTGTCACTAAATTAAGAGTTTTTTGAGCAATCCAAAAAGAAAAGATCCCAGACAGCATCCCTGGATCATTGCTTCAAAGGTGATCAGCTTATAGGGAACTGGCAAGTTTAAGACACAATACTGAAACATGATACACCAATTTACTGAGTTTTCATTTGTTGAGAGTACCAAACAAAATGAAATCTGCCACAACCAATTTTTTTTGCTATTATATCAAGCAGTGAATTATATCAAGCAGTGAATATAATCAAAGGTAGAAGTTATCTGCTTTGGGTCTAAACCAGGCTCCAAAACAATGTTCAAAAAATTTTTAACAAATTTATTTCCAACATTTCAAAATCAAGACATTGTATAGTGAAATCCATTTTTTTCTTGCTGCTCCTGAGAAACCAGAATTATTTAGAGACACTGATCTCATTTTCCTATATGTCAAAAATTTCAGAATTGAGTAGCAAGAACCCTCTTTAGAATAGTTTGCCACATACTCATCATGCCTTCTTGCTGAAGCCAAAATTCAGTCACATTTGAGATGCTACTTTTCTTTTAAAATAAACTATGTTCTTTAGAACAGTTTTAAGACTTGCAGAAAAACTAAGTACAGAAAATACAGTTCCTAAATACCTCTCCCTATGTACATAATTTCTCCAATTACTAACATCTAGCATTGGTGTGGTGCATTTGTTACAATTAATGAATCATGAAGACATTATTATTAACTAAAATCTATAGCTTGAGCTGATTCATTCTTTGTGCTGTACAGTTCTACCTTTGGGTTTTGACAAATGCATGTAATGTATCCATCATTACAGTAACATACAGAAAAATTTCACTACCCTAAGAATCCCTTCTGCTCCACCTATTTATCTTTCCTACCCTCCTCTAAACCTGTGGCAGCCATTTTTTTTTAACTGTCTCTGGACTATGGCTTTTTCTAAAATCTCATATATTTGAAATCATATACAATTTATAGCCTTTCCAGATTGGCTTCTTTCATTTTGAATATCCATTTAAGGTTTCTTCTTATCTTTTCATGGCTTGAGAGCTAATTTCTTCTTATTGTTGAAAATCAGCCCATCATATGGATGTACCACAGTTTGTTTATCCATTCAACCAAGGACATCTGGGCTGCTTCTACCACTTTTTAGCAATTATGAATAAATATACTATGAATATTTGTATACAAGTTTTTGTGTGAACATAAATTTTCAAATTAACTGAGTAAGTACCAAGGAGCACAAATGATGCATTGTATGGTAAGACTATTTTCACGGCCATCTGGTGGTTCAGTTGGTTAAGCATCTGCCTTCAGTTCAGGTCATGATCCCAGGACCCTGGGAAGAGCCCCACATCAGGCTCCCTGCTCAGCTCCCTGCTCAGCAGGGAGCCTGCTTCTTCTTCTCCATCTGCCTGCCACTCTGCCTACTTGTGCTCTCTCTTTCTCTGTCAAGTAAATAAATAAAATCTTTAAAAAAAAAAAAAAAGACTATGTTCAGCTTTTTAAGATACTGCTAAACTTCTTCCAAAATGGCGGTACCACTTTGATGCTTAAAAAACACCCATTTATTATCTCATAGATCCTCTAAGTCAGGAGTCTGGCATGTATTAACTGTGTTCTTGCTCAGGGGTTCAGAGGCTTGAAATCAAAATACTGGTCTGGCTGGCATCTCATCTAAGACTCAACGTTCTCAAGAAGCTCACTCAGGTTGGTGACCGAATATAATTCCTTGCAACTGTAGGATGCTAGGTTCCATTCTGTTTATTTGTTGTTAGTTGGGGTTTACTTTCGCCTCCCAGATACTGTCTACAACTCTTTGCCACATGACCTCCTCTATAGACCCTCTCACCATTCCACAGTTATTTCAAAGCCACCAGGAAAACTTCTCTCATGCTTCAAATCTTTGTGACTCAGGGAAGAGCTCAGTCTTTTGAAGAATTTATCTGTTTAGTTCTGGCCCATTTAAAATATCTCAGTTTTGACTGACTCAAAATCAAATTAATTGGGACCATAATTATATCTGCAAAATCTCTTTATTTTACATAGAATGTGATCTAATTATGGGTGTGAAACTCATCATATTCACAGTTGTGTCCACACTCAAGGGGAAAGGTTTATATAGAGCCAAGGGAGGAATTCTGTGAACCATGTCAGAATTATGGCTACCCTGAAAGAACTATCAGTAATGAAAGTCAGAAACATTCATACAGATATTTTCATACATGAATAAAGCCTTCACATATTTGGCCTGTTTTACTGGCTGATGTTACCTGAATGACCCTGCAGACAAAAATCAAGCCAGTTCCTGACCTCCTAATTCTATCACATTGGCCTAAACTGTATGTGTACTATTCACATAGAGAAAGGAAACATATTGCTGTTACCTGAAATATCAGTTATAGATTTCCTATAAGCTCTTGTCATTTATTGCATAAATAGTAACATCAATTGCTCACTCTGATCTGACCCCTAAATCTTCTCTTCTCATTTAAAGATAATAGCATTACATTTTTTATGATTGACAGAATAATTTTGTTTCTGTGTATGTCCTTTTACGAGGATGAGTTAGAACTTTATTAAACCGAGATTTTTTACATAATCCTATATTTTAATGTCCTGTTGGATATACATACCTTTGCCTGAGGGACCAAGTCTCCTCCCCAATATGAGGCAGGTTCTCTTCCATTCTGATACATTTCCTATCCTCTGACTTAATATTTTCCTCATGTGTACTTCATCTTGCATATTGAACCACAAAATTTTAATTGCTTGTGCCAAAATTAATGAGACTCTATTGAAAATTTAACACTAGTAATTTCAATACTAAATTCTATGGAAAGTATATTTAGTTTCCAGATGATGCTCCTCCATCTTTTTCCCAAGGACAAAAATTTACTCCTCTCAATACCCCTTACTTTACTCTTGATTGTGTTAGTTTGAATTTTTTGAGCCTGCCATCTGCCTCCTTCACTGAGACTTAGGGGTGGGGGCAGTGAGGACTTACATACAGAGTCAGCCTTTTAATCAGCAGGAAAGAGATGCTGTCCTCACAGCTTCGCCAACTCGGTTGAAAGGGGAATAAGGTGAACTCATTCATTAGGGAAGCTGCCCCATGGCTTCCTGTTGTTTATAATTAACTTATTTAAGAGTAACATTTTTAGTGATTTGCAATGATTATCAATTTTGAAGTGATTACCAATCCCCAGAGAAAAACTAACTCTAATGAAGTTTTGACTTTTAGTTTACTTTTTTCCTTCATTGTCTCTGCTATCCTAATTTTTTTTTTTTTTTTTTTTTGCGATCCTAATATTTCAGAGCAAGAAGAGAATCTGTTCATAAATAGTCTGGTGATATCTGGGAGTAGAAAAACTGTAGCCAAGTGCCCAAGCCTGCGAGATGGTAGAAAAGGGATGGGAGTAAAAAGTGAAAGCCAAGACTGATTGGATTCAGACTATTATTAAAATGTTCCCAGAAAAAAAGCAGAAGAAAAACAAAAAACCTGTCCAAGCAATGACAGAGAAAGTCATACTCAACCAAAACACCAATCCTAACATAAGAAACTCATGTGACAAACATTAAATGATATACATGTCCAATAATTTTAAAGCTTTTTAATTTGAAATACAAAAAAACAAACAAAAAAACCCCACAACAACAACAAACCTCTATTTTTTTTTCTGATTTCTTAGTGCCTTAGACTAGATTGATCTATATTTGGAACAAAAATAGTTCCTTTAAACTTTGCTTATTTAATGTCCTTTCCAAAATTTCCAGGTCTAAGTCAAATTCCTCAAGACTTTTTGGCAAAGGAAATGCCTCTGCATTTGATGGACATTCAACCTCTTCAAAGAATGTTTATTTATAAAGCAATAGGTTAGTTGTTTGGGGAGTAAAAAAAAATATGTATGAGATACAATGAATGAATAAAGTGCACTTTCAAACTTGGAAAGATCACAAGTAAACATAAAAATATTAAACAATACAAAATTAAATAAAAGTATATGGAAGAATAATTTATTGGTAATTATTGCCTTTTTCACCTCATGAAAACATTCATTGGACTATGGTATAAAAAAGAAATTTGCACAAAATATGATCATTAATTCATGTATTCTAAAAGTGACTTCTTGAGATATTTTGTTTAAGAACATTGAAGACCTTCTTTAGTTCGTTTTACTCAGTCTTGTTTATCAACCAGCAGCATTGGCATCAATCACCTGGGAGTTTGGTGGAAATGCTGAATCTCAAACCCTTCATTTTAACAAATCCCCAGATAATTAGTATGTACATAAAAGTCAATGCATAGGAGGCACAAACTAAACAATCTCAACTTTAAACTATAGATAGCTTAACCCTTGTACTGTTTACTTTTTATCACTGGTATGTAGCAACTTGCCCAATAACAAATGTGTAAACAACCCAATGAACAAATAATTGCAGATTGTTTACTGATATAGCTTGTTAGGATGACCTGTTTACTTTATCCATTGATTTACATGGATCCCGTGTGTATCTTATGCTTACATTACATCTTAGCTTAGTGACATGGTTCCTCTTAATGTGGAGAACAGTGCTTAAAGAATTTATAGAGAATATAAGTATCTATAATATTATTTTCATCTCATTATGACCACTTTTGGAGTCTGATTTAGGAAATGTTAATTTTTTCCAGCCTTGGGCATTTAGAACAAATATTATGTTCATGTATTACATCATGTCACAGGCCAGAGACCAACGCTAGGGCAAATTCTTTATCAAGTACCAGTATTTAAGAGTGACTACAAATACCAAAGATAATCTTTTTGCAATTTCCTCAAATGAATAATTGAATTTAATTTCCTTTATAGTAAATCATTCAATTTGAAGTTTTACACTTCTTAAAAATAGGGCAAGCATTTGACCTTTTAGCCATCAGAAGATTTTATATTTAGTTACTTTAATTAAGGAAATTAAATTCACTTAAAGAAAACTTTGAAGGAAAATTGTTCAACTTAATGATGTTCAAGCTTCACAATATACAGCCTAGGAAGTTCTGAGTTTCAATATTCAAAAGACACATTAGCCTATCTCTTGCCAGTCCAATGTCATTATATCTAACATATAATCCCAGTGCTTCTTCACACCCTTCTCAACCCTTTTATAATATCCTGAATAAAGATTTTTGACAACTTTTTTCATGACTGATGTCTAAATTTAGTTATGTATAACCAATATATATCTCAAATTAAGTATTGATTATGATATTAATATTCACATGTAGTAATAGGAATTCAACCCCATCCTCCGTCTCCCTAGATTAGGAACAAGTCACATATCAACCATGTTTATTTTAGTCTTCCCAGGTTTTTGTTGTGAAAACTGAAATTCTCACTATTTCCTCATGGGGCTATAAAATTTCTGAAACAAAAAAAGCTTTATAAAAAAAGGCTTTTAAAAAATCTAGGCAAATAACTCTATTTTATATAAAGGAATGTTTATTATCTTATAAAAGAAAATTGAAATTTGAAGGTAAAAGGCGAATGGCCTATGCCCACACATACTGGAAATGAGCTGAGACTAAAAAATGACCATTTATAGATTAATATGATATCTCTCCAGCTATATACATAAAGACTTTATTACAAATAATTCAATGGTTAGGTTTCTCCTAATGAAGGGCTACTTGAGTTTTCTTACCAATATTTTATTATAATGCTGACTAAAAATGGCAGCCAAAGAGGTTCAGTGTGATCATTTCAGTCAAATAGTCTGGAACTAGAGCACAGGGCCTCTGACCAAAAGAGTTACAGAATGGCAGAGAGAAACACACACACACAAAATCTCTCTTCACAAATCAGTTCTAAAACTGGATGAAAGTATCAAAAACAGGTCTAGAAACTGAGGCAAACAACAAATCAAAAGGCATTTTATTTAAGACAAATCACTGAAACGCAGTTTTAATCCATTGCTGTTCCATACTACCCCTTTTCCCCTCATTGACCTCCACATTGGCAAAGTAGTTCTGTGACAACCAGCAACAGTGGAGTGAGGCAGAAAAACTCCATGCCCCTGAGAATTGGAAATGGTAGCAATACCAATCAATGGAAAATGAATGGAGAAGCTGATGCAGCAATCCTGACCGGGAAAACTAAGATACTGACAGACTAGCTTAAAATTGATCAGGACAGTCTGGGGAATGAGACAGACATAGTGTGCTTTCATATGAGCTGCAGATGTCGAGAAAGCTATGGATATGAGCAAGGATGCATGAGTTCTTGTGAGAGACTGAAGAGTGTTATTCACACATCCCTGGCTGGATGTAAGACTATGTGCAAGAGCAGAGAAGAAAAGAGAGCACTCAACAGCAAGATAAAGCTGAGGAGCATTTGTGTACCACTGGAACACAGAATGCATTTCCCAACCCTCAAACAGATAGATGAGCAGTATTCTGCCCTATAAACTCTAGCCATCTTAATTGCCCTAGACTCTTAGCTGTATATCCTTAACTCTAGGAGTCCTATGAGCTCTGTAGGCTTCCCCTCCCTCAATGATGACCTGGAAACTATCTCAAGTGTAATCTGGGGCAATCACAGGACAACCTCATTTGTTTCCCATCTCTCAGGGGTCACTGTTTTCATTTCGTCGTGTCTTGTGTCTTGAAACCATTATTTCATATATTATTTTGTTGCTATTGCTTCAAGTAGGATGTTAAATCCAGTTGCTTATTACTTCAATTTAGCAGGAAGAAAAAAGCATTCCCTACAACTTTTTGACACTTTCCCATCACTTTTTGATCATTTCCTTATTTTATGGGGCGACAGGATCTTCCAGACTCATTTTGTACTGTCTTTTCCTAACAAAGAGTCAGCGATTTCTCCAGGAGCCCTGGTTTCTTTTATCGGATAATGGATATTTAGAAGTCAAAATCTTTGAGTTAGATATACTCACTGCTTATGTGATGACATTTCCAGTCTATATGACATCTTGGGGTTGATCATTTTTGGTTAATTTTCCACATTTAGATGTCCATTCAATACGTTCACTCAAGCCTTCTGTTACCTGGGGAATGGCCTTGGTTTATGGATTTAAATATTTAAATATCATTGTTTTTTCTCCTTTAGGGCCTCCCATTATACAGGTTATCTTAATTAATTAATTAACCTTCTATTTTCGCCACTTTATCTCTAACTTGTTTCACCTCTCACTTTAATTTTCATGCTTCTATGTTTAACTTTCTTCAATGTCTCTTACTATATTTTATCGTAATCTGTTCTATTTAGTCTATTATAGGGTGTCATAATTTACATTTCATATTGGAGAAGATTACGTTTTTTCTTTCAACCTACCTTCTTTCAATCAGTCTGTTCTTTTTTTTTAATTTTGAATTTGTAATTAAATTCTGGGGCACTTGGGTGATTCAGTTGGTTAAGCATCTGCCTTCAGCTCAAGTCATGATCCTGGGGTCCTGGGATGGAGCCCTGTGTCAGGCTTCCCACTTGGCTGGGAGTCTGTTTCTTCCTCTCCTTCTGACCCTCCCCCCAACTCATGCTCTCACTCTCTCTCTCAAATGAATAAATAAAAAATCTTTCAAAAAATTATTTTAGGGCCCCTGGGTGGCGCAGTTGGTTGAGCGACTGCCTTCGGCTCAGGTCATGATCCCGGAGTCCCGGGATCGAGTCCCACATCGGGCTCCCAGCTCCATGGGGAGTCCGCTTCTCACTCTGACCTTCTCTCTCTCACTCTCTCTCTTTCCTAATAAATAAATAAATAAAATCTTTAAAAAAAAAAAATTAAAAAAAAA
>CM052797.1:108785088-108906264 GCA_028533885.1 Nasua narica | reverse complement strand
GGCCCCTGGGTGGCGCAGTTGGTTGAGCGACTGCCTTCGGCTCAGGTCATGATCCCGGAGTCCCGGGATCGAGTCCCACATCGGGCTCCCAGCTCCATGGGGAGTCCGCTTCTCACTCTGACCTTCTCTCTCTCACTCTCTCTCTTTCCTAATAAATAAATAAATAAAATCTTTAAAAAAAAAAAATTAAAAAAAAATAAAAAAAAATTATTTTAATTTCCCTAAATATTTTTTTGGTATATAAAATCAGTTTGAGTATATTTAATTCAGTTTATTAATGAATTTTATCAGGTAAGGTATATCATTCCTTATTTTCTGATTTCTTCTCTTAAGTTTATACTATTATTATTTAGTTTCTATATATTCATTTTGTGGATCTGAGGTGCTTTAGTGAATTCTGAATTCACTAAAATTCCCTTCTGTAAGTACAGGACGGTTCAGTTTATTTAGTTTACATTATTTTGTTTAGTACTAGAAGGAAAATTGAATTAACTCCATTTCTTTGTTCCGTATTTTTATTTTTTCAATGCCCTAAATTTTCTACATTTGTTTCTTTTACTTTTAACTATTCAATATCCAAGTGATACCTATTTGTACCTTTTGATCTCCTAAGTTAAAAATTTCAAATATGAGCACCTCAAATTGCATGTATTTTAAGTCGTATAAGCATGGCTCTGATTGCCAGAAAACTTTTTTTTGGTATTCTCAGACATAGGATGGAGGTACTCCTTATAGATTAGTTATAGAGAAATTTGAAATATGCTAGTAGGTCCCCTCTTCTCTTTTCCCTGCAATTTTTCTTAAACTACACTTGTTCATAACAAAGATTGTGACAAGACTATGAGAAATTGGTGTTTATTTTCATGTGCAGGCAATTTAAAGTTTGAGCATTCTTTGTCTTCTAGTTGTTTTGAAAGCATATTTTTTGGTAGTTTTATGTGTTCTTCTCAGTGTTATGGGGTTTTTGTTCATTTGTTTGAAGGATATGGGGGGGGTAGAGATTTAGGTCACTGCCACTGTGTCAGACTCCTTGGGTGTTAACCCATTTATAATATTAATTAACAAAAATTCAGGTTTAATTTCTAAATATTAATACTAGTACTGGTTATTATGGCTTCCTTCATTGTTATATTACTTTTGTATAAATCCTTAATATCAGTATTTTATTTTATTTTATTTTTTAATTTTTTTAAAGATTTTATTTATTTATTTGACACAGAGAGAGAGATCACAAGTAGGGAGAGAAACAGGCAGAGAGAGAGGAGGAGAAACAGGCTCCCTGCTGAGCAGAGATCCTAGGACCCTAAGATCATGACCTGAGCCAAAGGCAGAGGCTTTAACCCACTAAGCCACCCAGGTGCCCCAATATCAGTATTTTAAATACATTTTCTTATAAGTTCTAAATTTTTTAAATAACTACAAGAGCTCACGATCCACAATTTATCTAAATCTTGCTTGAAATTACACATATTTTAGCAGCTGTCATCTCTGTTACATGCTTATTTATTTATCATAATAAATTTTTTTCTTATTATTTGTCCTAAAAATGAATACTCTAACTTTGATATTTGGCCTTTTTTACTGAATTATAATAAATAGTAAAACCTGTCACATTCTATTTTTCATGTTAATGCTTTTATTTCAAAAATATTTCAAGTTTTTCCCTTCTACATTTATTTTAGAAAGTGAGTTCTAATTTATTTTTTTTATTTAAATGAAGTTAAGCCATTTTGGTTTTAATATCTTTTTTTATAATACAAAATTTAAAAACCCTTTGAGTTTTTTAGACATTCTTTTAAAAATAGTACATGCCACACTATTCACATGGAATCCTGAGAAATAATCAATAAGTGAGAATCCATCATTCAGTACAATTTAACTTTGATAAAACACCTCATTTCTGAAGGCACTTTGGTTACTTGACTTAAATGTAAAATGAATAAAATCTTTTCCTATCTTCAATGATAAACAGTAGTCATATAAGTAATATCCTAGGCCTATAAGACAGAAACAAATCACAGGCTCAATGAAGAGATATAGAAAGGTCTGAGGAAACCCAAACACCTAATTTTGACTAAGTAGATATCTTTGAGCTTTCAAAAGTAATAGACCTTGAAGATAAAAAAAGTTTTAGCAGACCAGAGAGTAGAACAAATGCCAAAGTAAAGGAATAAGAAGAGCAAAGCACAAGGACACCAAAGAAATATATTAATTCAGACAAATAAAACAATCCTGAATGGTTTTCATATCATGTAGTTATTGTCTAATTGTGGAGGACACTGAGTGTCATGCAAGAGAATTTAAATTTTACTTTTTTTTTCAGTGAATGATTGTAATAAAGAGGGTTAAGATTGTTTTTACAGTTTAAGAAAATCATTTCGTCACCAGTGCAGAGCGAAAGTTAGAAGTAGAGGCAAGGGAGTCAGTCAGGAAGTTGTATAATATAGCCCAGAGAAGAGGAAATGAGAATCGTCTTATGAACACGGGTTACATTACCACTCCTAAAATGGATTATGTTGCTCTTACTATTTAAGTTGGAAGATAAATTACAATTCAAACTTTTTTATAAATATCATAAAATATTCATACTTTGGAAATGCAATTCTATATATTAAATGAAGATCATACTGTGTATATACTTCCACATACTTCAGTAATATAAATTATAAGCCATTCTCTCAAATCATAACTATGGCTTACTTTTTTTAATCTACCATGTCTAGTAATATAAACATAAAAGCAATTAAAATCATAACATCAGGAAGGGTAACCTTGGAAATGAGGAGAGGGTGACAAAAATAATCTTGCTATATTCATTCTAGTCATTTAGTCATTCATTCTAGTCGCTCTAGTCATTTTTATTAGACAATCTTGTTTTTAAAAATAAGCATTTGTAGTCACACTATAATAAAGAGTTTTAAGTATATATTATGTATTATTTTCACCTTAAACCACTCAAATTTGACGTAGAAGTACAAAAACAAAATGTTAAATGGCAACATATGCAGATATTCAGAATTTTCAAAAAGATGCTCATATATTTTATATAAAATTATTATGTAAGAAATTAGCATGCACAACTGATAATGGTGAGAGCTATTAAATTATGTTTAAATCTATAATAGAAGAAGAATAAATCATCCATTACCCATCTGGTTAATGTTTTAAATGTGGTCACAACCAATGTGGCTATATGCAATTTTAAGACAAACCAGAACTTCATATATTTCAAGAAAGCAGTACAACAGAGAGGCTTAAAGTCTCGTTTCTGCTGTGACATTACCTAGATTTTATTCCTCAGCATGTCAATTATAACCTTGTTGTGCCTAAAGACAAGTTAACTTAATCTCTCTGTGACTTAGTTTCCTTGGTCATAAAATGAGGGGAAAAAAAAACAAACCTTAAAAATTTGTTGGAATGAAAAAAAAAGTTTGTTGGAATGACAGAATGAAATTATGTATTTAAGACATTTAGATTCATGCCTGGTACATAATTTAGTGATTACCAAAGTTAAATATTAAAGAGAAAAAAATGCTCAGATATTTATGGAACCTTGTAATTGCAGACTCAGATTTAAACAATCCATTTTTAAAACCAGAATCTGCAGTTACTTACGAGTTTTACAATTTCCTTATCACTGTTCTTTCCCTTTCCTTCATATTGATTTTAGAATATGATCATTCTGTAATCATCAGAATTTGTATGGTTTAAACTGGTTATGATGCCATCTGAGATCAAATGAGGCTGAACAGGGCACAGTATTAGAAGGGAAACCCCACTTAGAAGGTGCTGACTACTGACTCCTTCAAAAAGCTAAGTTTATTAGGTCTACTGTAGTAATGGAGAACACCAACTTAGCAGTTCTACTAGGATTTCAAAAATGAAGAAATTAGGGAAGGATATTTAATAGGGTTTTTGAGCCTAAGCTGAATTAATTTAACATGTGCCTTGGAAAACGGGGAAATTGTTGGAATTGAGTAAAATTTATTGCTGGACAAAGTAGGATGAGAGTCTAGAAAAACAATGTTTGATGAAAAACTTGTTAGTCGTAGTCTTGAATGATAAACTCATCAGTAAATTCAGTCTAATCTTCTAGAAGCAGGTATTTCCTGAATCAAGCAACTAAGTTAGTTTTGCTTGGTCTTGATATGGTTTAAGCCATGACCAGAAAAGTATGCCTGATCCTAGAACTGTTTAATGCAGGGCCAATGAATTATTACATTCTCAAAGGGAAGGATGTAATTTAGAGAAAGAGGCAGAGAAAAGCATCCACCTGAGATAAATTCACAATATTCATGTAGAATTGGCATTGTGCAAAGCATATCCACCCTATCACTGGTGGTCCCAATGCTAGGGAGTTAGAGAAGGCCGAAAGTGTCACATGGGAGCAGGCAGAGAGGAATCAGAGAGACAACAGAAGATCAGAAGAGTTCAAGTGAAGCAGGTTTGATATAGAAACAGCATCTGAGATTACCAGCAACCACTAGAAAAAAGTGGCCATAGCCAAGGACAAGGCAAGAAACTCGGATCCTCTCCATGAAACCCCTTGCCAAAAATGGTCTCTCCTTTTCTGAATACCTACTAAAGGTATTATTGACACCATTTATTAGGAAATTCATCATGCTAAATGGTATAGCCTAATATTTAAAAATCATAATACTTAAGTCTTTTTATAATTTACTCATTTTAGGATCTTTAAGTTTATATTCCAAGAATTATGCTATAAATTTGCATCTTCAATAGCATTTTGATAGTGTTTGATATAGAGCATGAACTAATAAATGTTTATTGATTAGTTGATTGGGACATATTTAATGAGAACTTTATACACACACACACACACACACACACAGTATGAATGCATGAATTTTTGCTGTGGTTTTTTGCCAGTGTAGATGATTTAGGCATCTAGTTCTCTCCAAAATAGAATCCAGTCAGAGAGGACAGTATCAAGCAACTTGTAGAACCCAAATCTGAAATTGAGATGGTTAGGTCAAAGGCTCTGCTTATTCTATTTTCATTGCAACAACTTCATACAGTCAGCTTCAAGATAGAAAGAAAACAGGGGCGCCTGGATGGCTCAGTGGGTTAAAGCTTCTGCTTTCAGCTCAGGTCATGATCTCAGGGTCCTGGGATCAAGCCACGCATCGGGCTCTCTGCTCAGTGGGGAGCCTGCTTCCCACTCTCTCTCTGCCTGCCTCTCTGCCTACTTGTGATCTCTCTCTGTGTCAAATAAATAAAATCCTAAAAAAAAAAAAAAGAAAACAATGACATAAGACATTAATAAACCACACTGTAAAATCAGAATTACTGTATTTGAGCAAGAACAAGTATTGGTTGATGCAAGGGTTCTTTTTCCATTTCCAGAAATTTCAGTTATGTAAAGATAGTTACTTGAAAAGTGAGGAAATTATAAAGGCAGAGAGACATTTTCTTAAGAAACTGATTCATTAGAGTGTCTTGGGATAAAGTACTGTTTTTTATAATTATTTTGGATTATTTCCTCATTTAGTTAAATTGGCATTGTTTCCTCAGTTAGTCTACATACTGAAGTCTGAAAGATGTACTAAATGTAAATTCTAAACTGAATTCAAGTGTAGTAAAATATGGCCTATACTGTATTACTTTGCTATTTATTTAGCATCTGTAATAATATACCCCTATGTTAGTTCTCTCCTACGTGAAATGGCAATGTAAACATTTTATGACCCATTTTTTTGTTCTTTAGGGAAATCAGTGAAGTGTCTGGAGGAGAAGGATAAACATGTAGAAAACTCTAGAGAACAATATTATAAAGCAGTTTTAAATAATTTATAATAATGGCTGCACAGAAAGCAATAAAGTCTTTAAAATGAAAGGTGCAGGACAGAATAGTAGCAAAGTCATGAGGAAAAGAATAGTACTAAATAGTAGTCCTAAGACTTGAAGGTCAGAAAGCTATGGGTTCAGTTCAAGGACCTATGATTTCTGCGTAAACTTGGGCAAATCATGTAAATTTTCTGGGTCTCCTATCTTTAAAAAAAAAATTGTTTTTTGTTTTGTTGTTGTTGTTTATTTATTATTTTTATTAACATATAATGTACTATTTCCTTCAGGGTACAGGTCTGTGAATCATCAGTCTTACACATTTCACAGCACTCACCACAGCACATGTGCTCCCCAATGTCCATAACCCAGCCACCCTAACCCTCCCTCCCATCCCCTAAAAACCCTCTGTTTCCTGAGATTTGGAGTTTCTTATGATTTGTCTCTCTCCCTGTCTTGTTTCATTTTTTCCCTCCCTATCCCCTATGGCCCCCCGCTCTGCCTCTCAAATTCTTCGTATCAGAGAGATCCTATGATAGTTGTCTTTTCTCTGATTGACTTATTTCGCTTAGCATAATACCCTCCAGTTCCATCCACATCATTGCAAATGGCAAGATTTCGCTTTTTGATGGTTGCATAGTATTCCAGTGTGTGTGTGTGTGTGTGTGTGTGTGTACCCATTCGGATGCACGTGTTCCTTGAGAACACTACATTTGTATCTTTAGGGTAAATACTCAGTACTGTGATTGCTGGATCATAGGGTAGCTCTGTTTTCAACTTTTTGAGGAACCTCCATACTGTTTTCCTCCATACTGAGTGGCTATACCAGCTTGCATTCCCACCAACAGCATAAGAGGGTTCCCCTTTCTCCACATCCTCACCAACATCTGTCATTTCCGGACTTATTAATTTTAGCCATTCTGACTGGTGTGAGGTGGTATCTCGTTGTGGTTTTGATTTGTATTTCCCCGATGCCAAGTGATGTTGAGCACTTTTTCATATGTCTGTTGGCCATTTGGATGTCTTCTTTGCAGAAATGTCTGTTCATTTCTTCTGCCTATTTCTTGATTGGATTATTTGTTCTTTGGGTGTTGAGTTTGAGAAGGTCTTTATAGCTTTTGGATACTAGCCTTTTATCTGATATATCACTTGCAAATATCTTCTCCCATTCTATTGGTCATCTTTTGGTTTTGTTGACTGTTTCCTTTGCTGTGCAAAACTTTTGATCTTGATGAAGTCCTAAGAGTTCATTTTTGCCCTTGCTTCCCTTGCCTTTGGCAATGTTTCTAGGAAGAAGTTGCTGCAGCTGAAGTTGAAGACATTGCTGTCCGTGTTCTCTTCAAGGATTTTGATGGATTCCTATCTTACATTGAGATCTTTCATCCATTTTGAGTCTATATTTGTGTGTGTGGTGTAAGGAAATGATCCAGTTTCATTCTTCTGCATGTGGCTGTCTAATGATCTCAACACCATTTGTTGAAGAGACTGTCTTTTTCTATTGGACATTCTTTCCTGCTTTGTCGAATTAATACCTATTCTCCTGAAACTGTTCCAAAAAATAGAAATGGAAGTAAAACTTCTAAACTCATTTTATGAGGCCAGCATTACCTTGATCCCAAAACCAGACAAAGACCCCATCTAAAAGGAGAATTACAGACCAATATCCTTGATGAACACGGATGCAAAAATTCTCACCAAATCTCTCACCAAAATTCTCTCCTCTAGCCAATAAGATCCCACAGTACATTAAAAGGATTATTCACTACAACCAAGTGGGATTTATTCCTGGGCTGCAAGGTTGGTTCAACATCCGCAAATCAATGTGATACAACACATTAATAAAAGAAAGAACAAGAACCATATGATACTCTCAATAGATGCTGAAAAAGCATTTGACGAAGTACAGCATCCTTTCTTGATCAAAGCTCTTCACAGTGTTGGGATAGAGGGTACATACCTCAATATTGTAAAAGCCATCTATGAAAAACCCACAGCAAATATCATTCTCAATGGGGAAAAACTGAGAGCTTTTCCCCTAACATCAGGAACATGGCAGGGCTGTCCACTATCACCACTGCTATTCAGTGTAGTACTAGAAGTCCTAGCCTCAGCAATCAGACAACAAAAATAAATAAAAGGCTTCCAAATCATCAAGGAAGCAGTCAAACTCTCACTCTGTAGATGATATGATACTTTATGTGGAAAACCTAAAAAACTCCACTCCAAAACTGCTAGAACTCATACAGAATTCAGTAGTGTCAGGATATAAAATAAATGCACAGAAATCAGTTGCATTTCTATACACCAACAGCAAGACAGAAGAAAGAAAAATTAAGAAGTTGATTCCATTTACAATTGCACCCAAAACCATAAGATGCTTGGGAATAAACTAAAAAGGCAAAGAATCTGAAAACTATAAAGTACTCATGAAGTACTTTATAAAGTACAAAACTATAAAGTATAAAACTCAAAAAACTATAAAGTACTCATGAAAGAAATTGAGGAAGACACAAAGAAATGGAAAAACATTCCATGCTCATGAATTGGAAGAACAAATATTGTGAAAATGTCTATGCCACCTAAAGCAATTTACATATTTTTAAAAAAAGATTCTTTTTTAAGCAAGCCAAATGCGAAAGTTAAATGACATAAGTCATCTAAGATATTATATATGCTACCAAGTACTCAAGACAAACTCAATAAATGGTAACAATTATTTAATTACTTACCTCATACTATATATCAGGCACTAAACTAAATGTACTTTAAATGTTTTATCTTTTTTTTTAATAACAGGAAGGTGGTTCCCTATGAGGTGTACTTACAGATAAGAAAACTGAAACAAATATAGGAATAATCATGTTCATCTCATGCCAAACAGCCAGAAAGGGAAGAAACAGCTTTAAATACACTTTTTTTTTCGCATTCAAGACCTTACATTCTTACCTACTAGTCAGCAGCGCACCTCTTATTACCATCGCTAAAGGAATGGTTGAATCAATTTATAGATGAGTATCTATTTATTGCATCCTAATATAAATAAGAAGATGGTAGCTTTCCTTATCCAATCTTCAAAGCAAAAGTAGGTACCTACAAAATGTATCACATTTTTCATCTGTCATTTTGATGGAACTCATTTCTCAGATTCTGTCTTGCCACATGCCAGCTATCACATGTTTATCCTACTCTTTTCCTGTTATCTGTCCATTACAGATTTGTGACTTATCTTTCTAATTTCCTTGGAGCCTGAGGTCTCATTTTCAGTCTGTTTGGGTCTTTGGGTTATAACAACTGTAAAGATCTGAGGACATCTGTGGTGTTGAATAATTCAAATCATTATATTTTCTAAATCCCACTTTAGTACAAAAGCAAAACTGGAGTTTTCAGACTCAAGTCTACTTTACAATCAAGTTATGAATTATTTCCACTGAAAAAGCTGTCTCTGACTAGTCAACAAAATATGCAAACATTGTCCTTTTTCAAGGAGACTAACAAGTTAACAATATACTTATTGAGTCCATGAACATTCTTTAATCCTTGGCTTTCATCCACGTATATATTTTCATAAGACTAGGTTGCTTTTTTTTTAATTTTTTAAATTTAAATTCAATTTATTTAACAAATACTGTATTACTGGTTTCAGGAGCAGAATTATCAGTTGCATTATTTTATCAGTTGCTCATTATATCAAGTGCCCTCCTTAATGCCCATCACCCAAATACCCCATCTTCCCACAACCACCTCCCCACCAGCAACCCTCAGTTTGTTTTCTATGGTTAAGAGTCCCTTATGGTTTGCCTCCCTCTCTGTTTTCATCTTATTTTATTTTTCCTTCCCTTTCCCTATGTTAATCTGTTTTATTTCTAACACACATAGGAGTGAGGTCAATTTGAATGTGGAGAGGTGATCCTCAGTAAAAGATTTAAAATTTTAGGACTATTAACAAGAGGACTTATTTTAATATGGCTGAATATTAATAGTAGATTATCTATTTCCTTTTTTCTAATTGCAAGACTGTGTGGGGAAAATATCTGTAAGTGCCTCAATGAGCCAGAAGGAATTTTAGATGTTTTACAAATGTTTCACTTAACCGTCAAAATATCCTCCAAAGTAGACCTCACTCTACTTTACAGGTGAGAAAATGGAGGCTGAAAGGAATTAAGAAATGATTATTCACTTTTAAGAGTTGTGACCTATGAGGCTTTACAGAGTTTTTTGGGGTTTTTTTGTCTTTTTGACTCCCCACTAGTTATCATTTCAGGAAGCATTAAATTATCCTCTTTATTGGCAACCTGTACTCCACTTGGAGGCACAGAATTACCTAGAAAGCTTTCAAAACTGGATGAAGTTGGTTCTAAGGCCCAGTGTTGAGCATTGTAGCTTGTTTCTGTTTAGAATGAAACTTGGCCCCTGATGATTCTGATCTCTACTACAAACATCTCTATATTCCAGAGCTCCAAGCAGCACTTCAGGAGAAGCGCTGACTTCAAGAACTGCCATCAGGAATCTTCAAATGTGCGTGTAACACAGGTAAAAATTAAAATTGTTTCTACAGGTTGGTGTTTGGCCTTCTTTCTCTTCTGTCACCAGTTAACACACCTGACAGTAATTACATGCTAGGAGGCTGAAAAAAAGTCACCTTCAGGAGAAGTCAACAGTACCATATTATCTAGATAAACTGTCTCACTATCCACATTAAGCATCAGCCAATGTTTTGGGAGAAAACTTACCCAGCTATTTCCTCACACTTTTAGTAAGCAGGCTTTCCAAAATATTAACATAACTGAATTATAATACACACTCAAAACTGAATGACCTAGGGCAGTGCTAAGAAAAGCAGGGTGGGGGATCCACTGCAAATTGCTCCTTGAGGACAGGGAGTCCCTATCTCATCACAGATGTCTTACCTTCATGAGGAGGGGTCCTATCTGGATGGAAGCACACAGATAGGTCCTTTGGGAACCAGGAGCACTTAACCTCAAATCAGCTAGTAATTTAAAAACAGGTGTTATTAAACCAAGTGGATCTTTCTTTTTTCTTTTTTTTTTCAATTTTTGCAGCACAGAAAATTCACTAGACCTCATTTTGAAAGTGAGGTAACAATGATTTCTGAAGCATCACCAGCTTACAGAAAATAAAATCAGTATCTGTTCATTAGAAAATTAATGGTGGGGTGCCTGAGTGGCTCAGTGGGTTAAAGCCTCTGCCTTCGGCTCAGGTCATGATCTCAGGGTCCTAGGATCGAGCCCCGCATCGGGCTCTCTGCTCAGCAGGGAGCCCGCTTCCCCTTCTCTTTCTGCCTGTCTCTTCCTAATTATCTCTCTCTCTCTGTCAAATAAATAAAATTTAAAAAAAAAAGAAAGAAAGAAAATTAATGGCATTCTGACTTCACTGTAAATAGAATGGCTATAATTGGGCCATACTGAATGATCATGCTAGAAATGGCAGATAAAAATATGGCAAAAAAATATTAAAACCACTAATGAAGCCCATCTCCAGTCAAATGTTTACAATTATTATCAGGATCCAAAATGACAACAGAAACAGATAAAATTTGCTTGGAAAGTTTTCAGTACAATATTTCTGAGCAATTAGTTGTCTTGATAATATATATATATATTTCTTAAAAAATAATTATGTAATATTCTTCAAGAGGATTCATTCAATAAAATAGAACTGAAGCAAACCCTGTAACAGAATAAAAGACCTTGAGTTCAGAGCAGTTTCCTGTAGAGGAGATGTCTAAATCAGATATGACTTACTTATAAATCACCTCTTTTAAACATCAAGCTAAGTCTCCATCAGTTTAAATTTAGCTTTTGTTGTTTAATGATAGAGCTTGGAACACTTCTAGCTGTGTGAACTAGGGGTATTATTTAATCTTTGCATTGTAAAGAAACCAATTCTGGCTAAATTAATCTAAAAGGGATTTTATATGAAGGCTACAGGAAGTTCAGAGGATAAAACGGCAGTAAGACAAATAGGTTTAGAAGAGGTGGAAAAGAGAAATTACATGTCTCAGCACTAAAAACAGAGCCGTAGTTCCTGTCCAGGGGCCGACTCTAGAAAGGATGATTCCAATCATTCCATCCCTCAGGTCCACTCCCTCTGCCCCTGGTTCTATGTTCCATTTTTGGCAAGCTGAAAAAATCTGTTCAACCTGTTTATGTGGCATGCCTCCTCTTTGGTGTGCCAGTCAGAACAAAATCTGCTAAAAAGGGTCAACAAAGACCCTTCAGATTTTTGGTGGTAGAGGTGCCACCAAAAGGATTCCCAAAACGAAAAATGGATACTGTTAAAAAAAAAGGGGGGGGGAATTGGGTGCCACCCTCACTAACCCCTAGATCCTTCAATATTTAATACTCGTTAGAAGAGTTAATATGTATTTCAGCCACTCTGCTAGAGTTTTATTATAATCGTCCCATTTACTTTTACCAACAAGTCTGTGAAGAGAGAAAATTACTTAAGAGGAAACAGACTCTGAAAGATTAAATTACTTCTTCCCAGTCACAAAGGAAGAAAACTGCTGGACTGGAACTAAACCCTTGATCCTATGATCCTAAATACTGGGAAGGACCACCTACTTCTACATCTGTTAAGCCCAATAAGATACCACCAAAGAATATCCTGAAAATATGTGTTTATTAAAAGATATCATCAGTGCCTAGAAAGCTTAGGCCATCTTATGGTTCAGCAGAAGTTTATCAGAAAGGCTGTTCACATTAAATGAGTTTTGTACATGTATATATAATTATACAAAAGTAGACACACTAAATAAAGAAAATAGTGTACAAATAAGTAAAAATTAAACAATTTTGTTTGGACATAAATTAATAAGCTCAATGGCATGAAAACTAAAATAGAATTTTAAAAAACAATATAGGGGTATCAGCACTACCAGCTATTTAAATGTACCATAAACCTCAGTAGGTAGAAAATGTACTACTGGCCCAAGAGAAACAAATGCTTCACAAAAAATAGGAAAGCATAAAAATACCCAAAGTAAACCCAAACACATATGGAAATTCACTTTATGACAAATGTTGCATTTTATTTTATTTTTAGTTATATACATGTTTTTTAAAGGATTCAATAGTACTAATATTCACGTCAGTGACAAATGTTGCATTTTAAACCAGATGATAGAAATAACTTTTCCCTAACTGATGTTGGAAAGATGAAGTTGCCACTGGGGAAAAAAAAGAAGCTGAAGATCTATATGGTACCTCAAGATAAATTTTGTAATAATTTAAATATGAAAAATATAAAAATGTACAGGTAAAAAGTAAGAACATAATATTAGTAAACAACCACAAAACACCATAGTAATATTGCTTTATAAATTTTTATTTATTTTTCATCATAAGTGCACTTTTTAATCCTCATCACCTATTGACCCCTCTCCCCACCACCTCCCCTCTGGTAACCACCCTTTGTTCTCTACAGTTAAGAGTCTGTTTCTTGGTGTGTGTGTGTCTCTTTTTCCTTTGCTCATTTGCTTCTTAAATTCTACACATGAGAGAGATCATATGGTATTTGTCTTTCTCTAACTTCACTTAGCAATATACTCTCTAGCTCCATCCACCATTGCAAATGGCAAGATTTCATGCTTTTTTATGGCTGAATAACATTCCATTATATATATTAATATATAAACAAACCACCTCTTCTTTATCCATTCATCTATCAGTGGACACTTGGGCTGCTTCCATAGTTTGGCTATTGCAAATAATGTTGCAATAAACATAGAGATTCGTGTACCTCTCTGAATTAGTGTTTTCAATTTTGGGGGTAAATATCCAGTAGTGTAATTCCTAGATCATACAGTATTCTACTTGTAATTTTCTGAGGAACTTCCATCCTGTTTCCCAGAGTGGCTGCACCAGTTTACATTCCCATCAATGGTGCATGAGGGTTCCTTTTTCTCCACATCTTCTGTAACACTTTGAATTCTGTTATTATATTAAGGTGATATCTCATTGTAGTTCTGATTTGTATTTTTCTGATGATGAGTAATGTTGAGTATATTTTCATGTGTCTGTTGGCCATTTTTACATCTTATTTGGAAAAACATCTGTTCCTGTCTTCTGCTCATTTCTAATTAGATTTTTGGGGGGGAGGGTGCTGGGCTGTGCCAATTCTTTATGTATTTTAGATATTAACCTTTTATTCGATATGTCATTTGCAAATATATTCTCCCATTCAGTAGGCTGCCTTTTAGTTTTGTTGATGGATTCTTTTGCTGTGCAGAAATTTTATTTTGATGAAGTCCCAATAGTTTATTTTTACTTTCATTTCTCTTGCCTTAGGAGATATATCTAGAAAAATGTTGCTGTGGCCGATATTAGAGAGATTATTGTCTGTGTTCTCCTCAACAATTTTTATGGTTTCAGGTCTCACATTTAGGTCCTTAATCCATTTTGAGTTTGTTTCTATGTGTGGTGAAAGAAGTGGTCCAGTTTAATTCTTTTGCATGTAGCCATCCAGTTTTCCCAACACTATTTGTTGAGGAGAATGACTTTTCTATTGGATATTCATTCTTCCCTTGCTGAAGATTAACTGAACATGTAATTGTGGGTTTACTTCTGGGTTTTCTGTTCTATTCCACTAATCTATGAGTCTAATTTTATGATAGTACCATGTTGTTTTAATTACTACCACTTTGCAATATAACTTGAAGTCTGGAATTATGATACCTCCAATTTTGCTTTTCTTTTTCAAGACTGCTTTGGCTATTCCAGATCTCTTGCGGTTCCACACAAATTTTAAGGTTGTTTTTTCTAGCTTTGTGAAAAATGCTGGTGGTATTTTGATAGGGACTGCATTAAATCTGTAGATTGCTTTGGGTAATATAGGCCTTTTAACAATATTTGTTCTTCCAATCCATGAGCATGGAATGTCTTTCCATTTCTTTGCATCATCTTCAATTTCTTTCATCAGTGTTTTATAGTTTCAGAGTACAGGTCTTCCACCTCTTTGGTTAAGTTTATTCCTAGATATTTTATTGTTTTTGGTGTAACTGTAAATGGAATTGTCTTCTTAATTTCACTTTCTGCTGCTTCATTATTAGTGTATAGGAATGCAACAAATTTCTGTACATTGATTTTGTATCCCGAAACTTTATTGAATTCATTCATCAGTTCTAGTAGTTTTTGGGTGGAGTCTTCAGAGTTTTCTACGTATAGTATCATGTCATCTGCAAATAGTGAAAGTTTTACTTCTTCCTTACCAATGTGGATGTCTTTTATTTATGTTGTCTAATTGCTGTGGCTAGGACTTCCAGTAATATGTTGAATAAAAATGATGAGAGTGGACAGTCTTGTCTTGTTCTTGACCTTAGGAGAAAAGCTCTCAGTTTTTCACCATTGAATTTGATGTTGGCTGTGGGTTATTCATATAAGGCCTTTATTATGTTGAGGTATATTCCCTCTAAGCTTACGCTGCAGAGGTGTTTTTTTTTTTATCATAAATGTATGTTTATTCCTCTAGATTTTTATGAGAACACTTCTGTTATTATACTTTGATGTTGAAAAAACTGAAGAAAACATGGGTACATGTAACTGTATAAATAATAACATGAAAAATCTATATGACATAATAATATGATAAAAAAATCAAAAGTTAAATTGTGAAAAAAAGTATTTCAAACTCATTTCACAGCAGGAAATATCCCCAATACACAAAGTAATCCTCAAAACATATTAAAAAAATGCAGAAGAAAAATGACAACCTGCTGAACAGATAGTTCACAGAACGGAAAATACAAATGGCTCTTTATGAAAGGATGTTCAATCTCTCTCAACTATGAGAAAAATGCAGATCAAAACTACATTAAGATATCTGTCTAACCTAGGAGATTGGCAAAGATCCAAGTTTGAAAAATTTTTTTTTAACCATATGTCCTAAGGAAAACCAGCATTCTATATATTTCAGATGGTAGTTCCAATCTATGAAATATGTGTGGAGGGCAATTAGGTATTACCTCAACATGTTTACCCTACAAATATTTTTCCCCATGCAAGAAATTACACATGTACAAAACTATATATTATTTTATATGTAGTAAATATGCATAAATTTGTAATACAAAAGTTTGAAAACAACCACCATGATCACTAACATGAGTTATTTGAATGCTTTATTTTGTATATACATATTACATATGTATATATACTACTGAATAACATTCACACTAAAAGGTGAATGGGAAATCCTATATGGAATCTAAAACACAAACAAACAACAAAGAGAGAAATAGACTCATATAGAGAACTGGGTTGCCAAAAGGGAAAGGGTAAAATTATGGGTGAAATAGGTGAAGGGAATTAAGAGGTACAAACTTTCAGTTATAAAATAAATAAGTCCCAAGCATGCAAAGTACAGCATAGAGAATATAGTCAATAATATTATATTTATCATGGTATTTCATAATGTATATAATTGTTGAATCACTATGTTGTATGCCTGAAACTAACTTAAAACTACATGTCAACTACACTTTAATTAAAATTATTTTTTAAAAAAAGGAGACTAGGAAACATTGTTAATAAAAAACTAAAATATCTCAAAAGTGCATTTTTGGGTGAAAAAAGCAAGATAGAGGAACAAAGTCAATGGATTTCTTGTTTATTAAATAAGTACATGTGTGCTATTTGTTTATACTCTCATAAGCAATCTTGAATCAGTATACTAAAAGTAATGAATGGGCACATAAGGAGCATGTGAGAGTGTGTGAGTGTGTGTGTGTGTGTGTGTGTGTGTGTGTGTGTGTAAGCTGGAGTGGGAATAGCATATGAAGTATGGTTGTAGCATCAGGAGCAAGACCTTTCTGTTCTATGTCTTTCTCTTTTTTCTACTTTTGAACCAAATATTACCTACTCAATAATTTTAAAGGGTAAGAAAATCTATTAGCAAATCCAATAATTGTATTACTCTTCTATTCTGCCATGCCAATGAAATTAAATGTGGGTTTCATTTTCTATTTAATAAAGTCTTAAATATGCTTTTGATATCTTAAGACTCCCACATTGCAGCTTCATTAGTTAACTCAATAAGCCCAACGTTAGGTTAGAAACTCTGTTAGCTTAGACACTCAGCTAATTATGATTGTCCACATGTGGATTTCCATTTTTATCTAAACCTATTTCCCTTGCTTCCACCACAGTCTAAAATCAAGTATGAGTGGTTTTTACATTATCCCATTTGAGATTAACTATCCCATGCACTACTAAAATTATAATAATGAATAATAATGATAATGATGAGTTGTAAACTTGATGTTCAAACATAGCAGGGAATAACACGTATAAATATATATTTAAGATCTTGTTTACATTTTGATTACAAAGTGCTCTTCTTTCTTTTAAAACATATGCACTAAAACATTTGTGTCATAATGCATATGAACTCCTCTAACAACTCAGAGCATGGATAGGAGCTAATATTTAGAACACTTTCAATGTATTTCTTAACCCATTCTATATAAAATGAAGCTAAGGCATGTAAGGTAAAATATTTTGATATTTAATAGTTAAGCTCGCTAACACTGAAGCAAGAGTTGCTAGGTTGGAATCTCTATTTTAAGGCCTCTGTTATTTAGTTCACTGGATCTCAAAGGCCAGTTTGTTAAATTAGTTTAATAAATGAAGGCAACATAAAAGAAGAAAATTTGGTGATAATTTCCTAAAATAAATTTAACTAATTTATCTTATCTTTTATTCTATGGTATTTTCTATCCTTAGTTTTAACAGCTTTGTTGGGGTATAACTGACATACAATAAACGACATATATTTTAAGCTTAAAATTTAGTAAGTTATAACATATCTACACTTATATCCAAGATCACCAAATGCAAAATAGTTAACATTTCCCATAACACCAAAACATTTCTTCATGCCTTACATAATCCTTCATTAATAATTTTTATGAGCAACATTGCTATTTTATAGGAATAGACTATGGTAGTTTAGGGACGCTCTGATTTTTTTTTTAACTTGGCAAACCAGAAAATACACTGCTTTGCTTAACATACTTACTATGAAGACACTATTCCAAGCTCAGGCAACATGGTAGGAAGAAAAACAAAAATAACAGTGGCCTTCATTTACCTTAATCAAGTTTTATAGTGAGAAGAGCTAATCATTAAACATGAGGTAGTGCTAAGTATAATAAAGCAAAAATATGACAATACAAAGGGATCTAGAACTACTATAGAAGGTGGAAAGTTTATTTATATATTATATACGTAGAGGCTCCTTTGACAGTGACATTAAATAATGACATGAAGGGGCACCTGGGTGGCTCAGTGGGTTAAGGCCTCTGCCTTCGGCTTAGGTCATGATCTCAGGGTCCTGGGATCAAGCCCTACATTGAGCTCTCTGCTTAGCAGGGGGCCTGCTTCCCCTCTCTCTCTGCCTGCCTCTCTGCCTACTTGTGATCTCTCTCTCTCTGTGTCAAATAAATAAATAAATAAATAAATAAATAATAAATAAATAAATCTATCTTTAAAAAAAATAATGACATGAAGGCAGTGTGATACCCACTCCTTTACCACCTCCCCCAATGTTTTCTTTCTGTTAACTTGATATCCTATAGAAACTAAAGACAATCACTTTAAACTCTTCTAATCTTTAAAAAGGGTCTAAGAGTAGTAACTAAATGCATACACTTGTAGTGAACATTGAATAAGATAATATAATTACACTAATTAGAATAGTGACCAGGACATGGGAAATATTTAATATAAAGATTAGCGGGGCACCTGGGTGGCTCAGTGGGTTAAAGCCTCTGCCTTTGGCTCAGGTCGTGGTCTCAGGGTTCTGGGATCGAGCCCCACGTCGGGCTCTCTGCTCGGTGGGGAGTCTGCTTCCCCCTCTCTCTTTGCCTGCCTCTCTGCCTACTTGTGATCTCTCTCTCTCTGTCAAATGAATAAATGAAATCTTTGAAAAAAAAAAAAAGATTAGCTTCCTTATCATGACCCAAGGTCCAAGAGCAGGGTGGGCAGAGGCAAGATTCCAAGGCAGCTCACACTTCTCATGTCACCTACAAGTGTTAAAACTGCTAATCAAAACTAAATTTTTTACTCAGCCAAGAGAAGCAGAAACAAAAACAACACATACATACTTAAGCATTGAAATTACCAGATGATAAGTCATAACATATTGTGTTTTCCTGTCTATTTTTCATTGCATAAAGTTTCCTCCTGATGGCTTAACTTGCTAGTATCATTGTTACTATTTGCTCATTTTGAGATGACAGGGATTTAAAAATCATCAAGGAAAAGCAAAGATGTTCACTTCCTAAAACTGAGAGCACATTAGATGCCTTTTTCCTAAAATTAATATACTCCATTTCACAAAACCTAATTCCTCTTATAATATGGGAACAATTTTCACAGTTTCCTCAAAGAGATGGCTCTTTTCACGCCTCCCAAAGCTAATATCTGCAAGCCTCACTGAGGCACAGCAGCTGATAGAACATTATAATGTCATTTCTACCAACCACCAAAGGAAAGTTACAAAATAATGCAGCATTTTTATAGTCAAAATACTCAACCAATTCATTCTTTTTCATTCTTCTCTTTTTACTTATTTCTACTTTTCTCCTTCCTTATTCTGATTTTTTTTTATTGAGAGTCTATTAACTGAAAATACCTTGTGCTATTTTCTAACATTGTAACAATGGTTTACCTTGGGTGGCTACTTCACTCAGCTTCAGCTGAGTTATCCATTAAATATAATGCTTAATTGTGCTTGTCTCAGCAGCTCAAAGTTTTTCATTCTCAGGAAACAGTTGTACATTCATTTCTATGCTGTAAGTACAAGGCATTTTATTTTCTCAAGAACTCAACAGTGAAGTGTCATTGGATTGAGCCATTTAAACAATGCAAAGTGTTTCTGGAGAGACCCATGTAAACAGGTCCAACCATTACAAACTGAAAACCAATTACAAATTTTTAAAAAAAGTATCCTGTAGCTTTGAGAATAAGGTGTTCTGGTTAATTTAATTTTCTGGGTTGAAGTCTAACATAATTTAATATTTTTTATGACAGAGCAGTTTCAATAACTTTACTCGGTCTTTAAAATTTTCTGTGTAAGGCAGAAAAGAAAGAGCTCATAGTGTGTGTGGAGGGTGAGGGCATATAAATATGTATAATCAGCTTAAAATATTGTTCTTAATCTTGATCAACACTTTACATTGTCAGAGTATATGTGAATGCCATGAAGTTTAACAATTCCCTCCAATTAAGGTTGGAATATAATAGTAAACCAACTACACAATTATCTAGGAATATTTAAGAAAATATCCCTACTAAACAGCAAGATGACATTTACTGATATTATAGGAATGGAAAAGGAGGCTGATATTTTATATATTTGCTATATAGACATATAAAACACATTCTCTATTACTTATAGCTGGAAGCAATTTAGAGATAACTTTATTAACTTCTCTCATGTTATAGGTGAAGATAAAAGCCTAGGAACATTAGTAACAACTAAAGAATGACAGAATTGGATCAATATCCGAAATTTTTTTAAAGATTTTATTTATTTATTTGACAGAGAGAGAGATCACAAGTAGGCAGAGAGGCAGGCAGAGAGAGGGGGAAGCAGGCTGCCCGCTGAGCAGAGAGCCCAATGCGGGGCTCAATCCCACAACCCTGGGATCATGACCCGAGCCGAAGGCAGAGGCTTTAACCCACTGAACCACCCAGGCACTCCAATATCTGAAATTTTTTAATGAGAAAGGAAAAGCATTGAACTTGCTACAGTTAGAAAACTAAAGGATAATTTTACAAGGTCTCTAGGAAAATAAAGGTTAATATGAAGAATCCATCTACAGCTTATTCTCATTTTTCTGGTGATTACAACTGGGAAATGCTGTACAGGATAATTAAAATCTAGAATAGGATCTAACATGAGGTTTGGACTCTACTGGAGTAGTTATTCTGTCCACAGAGACAAGATTACACCAAACTTAATATTAGAGCATTTAGAAGCTGAACTGATGGTTAGAATTGTGTTATTTCTAGCTCATTTCCTGGTGCTAAATAAATGAGTTTTAAATCTATAACCCTGTTTACCTTCCCATGGGCATAGGTGCACACCCCTGTCATCGCAAACTGTTTATGAGAAGTCCACTGGCAACTTCTGAAAAAGGTTTGCCATCTAATTAAACAGAGTATTAGTTAAGCACCAGCTACTTTAATCAATAAATCCCAACTTTCTGGGGTAAATTCCAAATGTATTGTGTTGATAGAATAGAATATATTATTCACCCACGTGTTACAGTACATTGCTTCTATTTCTAGGTGGCAGCTGGTTTTCCACATGGAGACTCAGGGATCCAGGCTCTTTCTATCTCTGTCTCAACTACTCACTAGTGCTTCTACTGTATCCTATGTATATAGGTATGTGAATAGGGAATGGGAATATGATGATATGCAGTAGAAGACTTGCTTACACTTCAGCCTAGAAGTAACACAAATGAGGGAGTTAGTTATGAGGGAGGTCGGGTAGGGTGAGGGAAAAGTAGTGAAAGCTAGAGGACAATGCAGACCTTAGCTGAGTGGCCATTCCCAAGCAAAAATTCTGTTAACAAATGTAATGGGGAACACTTCTTTGGAGAGCATCTACCTATCTCTGACACATCACATATGTGAGACATACTCCCTCTTCTTGAGTTAGAACTTCTCCTGCCACCATATATGACAGTTGGAGTAATCAACACAAGGACCAGGATAATCTGCTTATTGTATATTTCTATTTGCAACCGAAAGCAATCTGTTACAACTGCAGCAGAAGTTTTACTTAAGGGTTAAAAGAGGTAGCACATGAAATGATAATACCAAAGATTTTTCAAAAACTGATAGGAAAATGGCAAAATCCAATCAGAATGGATACTAATTATCAGCCTTAAGCATATATTAAAAATGCTTTTAAAATGTAAAATTCAAAAAAAAAAAAGAAAAAATCTATTCTTAGTAATTGTTATAATTTGGCAAACACGTGGTATTTTATAAATAAAGGACCACTTATGGTTCTAGATTTGTATTCTTCTGCATTAACAGTACCAAATGACTCCTCTTGGATTCATGTACCCATAACTTTTCTTATTTATGAACCCTCAATTTGATGTCTACCTTCCAGTTGGGATTTTTTTTTCTGCTGTGGATTCATCAGCTTCTAATAGTACTCCCACCCACTGTGCTATGGCACCCTGTACTTTGTGTGACTAGGACCCTCAGCAACAGTGCTTTTTAAATTGTGTGAATAGACTTGTAATGATTGTATTAAAGTGTAACTTATCACTGTGAAAACTTGTAACTTCTAGTTTAGCTGCTTAGAGTCCATTTTTGCTTTCATCCAGGTGCTTGGTTCTTCTGTATGTGAGTAATGTGTACATACCCTCTGTATAAGTAAAGTGTAACTGAAAACTATAAGACCCTTAAAACACTTACTCTTCTGCAGTATAAATATAGTCTATTAAATTCCATCTATGCTCTGTTTATATTTTCTTACCACACTGGTTCCTTACAAGTAATGCCAAAATAAAGATCAGATTAGCTCACAAATAATTATTTTAAAAGTCTGAGTATGTAAAATCATGGCTAATGATATTTACTATAATTAGAGAAGCAAATTAGAAGAATATTAAAGGCTTCACATTTCAGTACTCATAGATAGATTTCTAGGTAATTACAAAATAACATTGTTACTAATGAGATTTTTTTCATAAAACTGAGACAATTAGCAATATTTTCTCTGTAAAAAATAATTTGGCAAATTTTAGTTAAAAAAAAAAGCTTTTTGTGTATGGCTATTTTGTCTCAGTGCAATAGAGTGAAGTTTTGGAAACTTAAGACAAATGTTCATGCCAAAGCCACTTTATCTTTGTTAACAAGAATTAAGAAAAGGTTCTTAATTCTTCTAAAAGTCTGGATAATTTGATATTTATATTTATGAAGGAAAATTAAAGACATTCCATTACATCTGTCAATTACCAAATACAAAACAGATTCAACATGGTACTATTCACGTGAGGGAAGAAAGTGGAGTATTAATTCCTGATCTTGGTCATAAAAAGATTACAATCTATTCTGAAGAACAAGGTACATCAAGTAAACAACAGCTTATAACTATGAGTTCAATTATATAGTTGAGAATACAAGAATAGAAAAGCATACCAACATTTTAATAGTAAACAACTAATATTCAGAAAGTTTAGCTAGACAATATATCTCATGGTATCATCCTTTTAGATATTTAGAGCTAATACTACTCAAAAAACACCATCTGCAGAATTCATGGTATCTACAGGGAATATATAAGAACATGAAAATGGGACGCTCACAGACAGTCTATCTCAAGAGTGCATGCTTAGTGCTAAGTACTCTATCAGGTGTCAGAGACTATGTGACACAGACATCATAGTCTAATGGAGACATGGTAAACAAATGTATAACACATTCACAGTGAGGTTTTGTAGCATATGATGTTTTGGGAGTATAGGGAAAGGGCATCAAACCCATCTTAAAAGAGGTCACAACCAGACAGAGTTTTAAAGGCAGATAGGCATTAGTCTAGCAAAAAAGCAGCTGAAATATGGAGGATGTTCCATACAGAAGGAACAGAATGTACAAAGCTACAGAGAAAATATGGATTGTTGCAAACAGTACCCTTTACTATAATGCTATGTGTGTGGTGGGAGGGTATGATTGTATGCCCTATATGCTAAAAGCATTAAGATGTCCCATAATTGCTCTGTGACATCCAATAATACTGTTCTCTCCATTTTCAGCTACTTTTTCTCATGACATCTACTAAAAAAATATGTGTACACTGAACAATAACTAGTAAATGACTCATAGGTGTTGTACCCAGATTTCAATACAGGTCAACCAATTTAGAAAAGTCTTTTTGACTGAGAGATGGCTTGTTTTGTAGAACCAAAGACAGTCTACTGTTTGATTTTTCCCCTATGTCTTTATGGCATTTTTGGTTCTCCAGGAAACAGATTCTGAGAAAGGGATTGGACAGAGTACTAAATCTGGGATGGCTGTGTATAATTGTCCTAATCAATATGAAGATGCTAGGCCTTTATCCCTATATCAACCGGTCACTGCATGGGGCCTGACTCCAGGAAGGGGCATGACTTTGGGCCAAAGAGCTTTCTCCAGCTCATACAGATCTCCAGAAAGAGACCATCTAGACCCAGGTGCAAGCCTGCAGTCACCAACTATGTCACCAACTATGTCAGCAGCTATGGAAGTGAGTGCTTTAGTCCCAAAAGGAGATTCTGAGTGTTGTGCCAAAATGGCTCTTAATTTTCCAAGATGAGTTAAGTCAGGTCTAGATCCTATTAGTCTCTACAAAGAGACAAACACAATTTCCAGCAACAGAATTTTACCTAGTTGCTTAGAGGTAGTGGCACCTGAAGACTTCTCAGAAGGGGAGGTGGAGGTACTCTCCCCCCATGCCTAGGCCATTTACGAAATAATGAAGCCCTCCAGAAAGGGGTAACTTCAGTCGTGGAACTTCTTTTACCAGATTAGCCTAGTAGACATACTAAAGAAAAATCACAGAGATCTAGGAACTGACATGGAACTTCGTTATATTCACTTCGCCAGCTTTGACGTAGTATGTGGAAACCAAATGCAGGCAACTTGTTCAAATAATTCATTTTAATAGAATCATTCAACATAAACTTTATTTAATATAAAATTATTGAATAAATTTTAACTAACCTTTCTATTAACACTTCCTCCATACACACATACACATTTTTGGAATAAAGGTAAGGATAAAAAGCCACAGAAGTTTTATCTTAAGGTCTGTGCTTGCAATGGCCCACTGGCTTCCTGGCTAGGTCTACTGGTCACTTTGTGTAAATGGATAATTTTTCTTTACCAAGAAACCTCCTAGGCCAATACTGTTGATTAGATCTTGTGACAAAGGCCTCTGTCAGAGAAAAATCTGGAGGATCCACTGGAGTGAATCTTGAAACATTAACAGAGTTCAGGGGCAACCTAAAGCCCTGTGGGGACAACTAACAAGGCAGTGATAACTCATGGTTCTCACACTGCATAGTGGGAAACTTCCTATCTTTGACTAGTTTCTCTAGAGATGCTGATGTTCATCCTCTAGCCTATATGCAAATAAACCAACCCAAATTTGTTGATTCAATACATGATTCATACACTTGCTATTTCTTCTAATTCCAATCATTTGGTTGTAGGTTTTATGGTTATATAAATTTGGCAAACCTAGTATGTTAATGCTCAATGAAAAAATGTAGAGACCTTCACATGTGAGATTGGAAGCAGACCTCAGGTGTCATCAAAACTGGAGCTGGTCTTAAATTATATATTCTTATGCTCTAATGAAAGACGTTTTAAGATTATGTAGGGAGACAGAAAAAAAACTGCAACAAAGACACAGAAATGTAACATTTTATTTCTGTTAAATCTTCAGCCCTGCAGACACAAGAACACAGGTCCCATAAGAGGTAAATCCAATAACGTGTAATGGTACCATTATAGCACATCTTGAAAAGGAAGGAGCTGGGGGACCAGAAGTTCAGGTGCAGAAAGAGGAAGGACAATGTTTTACTATGCATGATAGTGTAGGAAATGCTTTCAGTGTTCCCCGAGATAAAAATTTATCTAACTTCATTTAATTAGTATATGAAAAGTATTTGCATATAGAAACATTTTGTAAGCAATATCAATTTAGAGCTTTTGAGGCACTATGAATCCAGTTTGGGAATAGTATGCTAATACAACTGCAAACTACCAATACAATACAGTGGTTTAGAACATGGACTCTGAAATAGATAACTGCATTCTATATCATAAATCTGTTACTTAAGGTCTCCATAAATTTGAACAAGTTATTTAACTTGCTTATGCTTCTTCATCATCTATAAAATGAATTATAATATATCACCGACATGTGTTACACACAGTAATGTGTTTAAAACAGAAAAATAAAGGTCTTTGATTTTACTACAAAAACGCTGTCTTATTGTCATCTTTTATTATCTCAGAAAACAATCTATATTTTTCTCACTTAATCAATAATAAGTACTGAGCCTGTGCAATGTGCCACATACTGTGAGGTATGCTTCTGATATGAAGGTAAGCTGAAAAAAAACAGTCCTCACCTCACCCACTAGAAGCTTGTAGTCTAGAGCAATAGTTGGCAAATAAGCAATTACTACATATTTTTACATATAAGTAGAAGAAGCAAATCACTGAACAAATCAATAGTGGAATTATTCTTGGGGCATCCTGCTGAAATTTAATGTCATTGATCTCTGCATGACTAGCTATAAGATTCAAATTTAAAATTTATAAAAAGAGTTTCAGAGAAAGGAAGGATGCTTAATTGGTTTATCTTATTATGGAGAACTCTGAAAATGTCTTCAGGTACGACAATATAGAATTATTTGAATGTGTGTGTGTGTGTATGTGTACTAAGCATCCATTAAAAGTCATGTGATATGTATTAACTCTCAGTAAATAAGAGAAATGGAATATATATATGTATCAGTTTAGTTTTCTTATATTCAAGCCATTACACAATGAAGCTCATCTACATGGAGTAATAATAAGAAAAAAACTACGCACAAGCTAGGAAATGTTATAAATATTTCCCTCCGGGTGATAAGATTATTTATGAACATATTTTTTTTCATTTAGGTCTTCTCCGTATTTTCAAAGATCATTTATTATTTTAAGAAATTAGGAAAGTATAGATGAACAAGTTATCAGTATTATTCTCATTTCTAAAGGCATTAACTTATTTTGTGAACAGTATTAATTACACTTAAAGATTTTTAAAGAGTTTTCTACATTCTCCAAATTCAGAAAATTTCTGTCATACAACTAACCTCGGGTAGATCACAGCACTTTGTTGCTTCATCCTGAAGTACAAGGCATTACCTCCTCTGTGCTTTCCTTACTTTGTATTAAAGAGAGGCCTGGGTGTTACTAAAACTGCCGAGGCATCAAATATTTTCCCTGAGTCACAGAAAAAGGAAATTTTTTAAAAAGATATTTATTTATTTATTTATTTATTTATTTATTTATTTATTTATTTATTTGACAGTGAGAGATACAGTGAGAGAGGGAACACAAGCAGGGGGACTGGGAGAGGGAATAGGAGAGGGAGAAAAAGTCCTCCTGCCAAGGAGGGAGCCCGATGCGGGGCACTACCCAGCTTGGCTTAGGCCATGTATAGATAAAGCTCCACTTAGACAATATGAATTAAGAGTTGAAGAGGGTGGGGTGTCTGGGTGGCCAAGATGGTTGAGTGTCTGCCTTTGGCTCTGGTCAAGATCTCCAGGTCCTGGGATTGAGCCCTAAATTGTGCTCCCGACTCAGTGGGGACTCTGCTTCTCCCTCTCCCTTTGCCTCTCGCTCTGCTTGTGCTCTGTCTCTGTCTCTCTCTCTCTCAAATGAATAATAATTTTAAAAAAAGTTGAAGAGGGTAGAATTCTGGAGTGAAAGTTGAAACTCTTGCTAAAAGTAGCAAACTGATAAGTATCTAAAACAAAACAAACAGATTACTATGAACCTTCATTTTACCTCTTATCAAGGACTTTTATTAACTCTATCAAACACTAGGAAATCATCAGTTAATGCCCTGATTCTCAATTACAGGAATCTTACAACATTCTCCAGGGAAACATCAACCTTGCATTTACGACTTTACAAACACACACAAAAAAATGAACAAATAATCTATTAATAAGAATGCTAACTTTTCTCTGTATAGAAAGAATTAGAAGACCATGCCACAATTCTCGGACTCTGAGTTATAGAGTAACAGGGGTGCTCCAGGTCAGGAAGTATTTGGGGGTTTGATTACACTGATGTTGCTACTAAGAAACACTCAATGAAATGTTTTAATAGGATACAGAAAGAATTTCCTTAAATATATTTCTTTTCCCTGGGAAGACATGGTTGACTCTTTGCTGGTGTCCAGGAAGATAAAAAAGGCAATGATGAGATGCCCTGATCTCATTAATGCCCTGATTAATTAATGGAACCTTACAACATTCTCTAGGGAAACATCAACCTTGCATTTACGACTTTACAAACACACACAAAAAAATGAACAAATAATCTTGAGAACGTGTTTTACTTACCTGCATGAAAACCCATTACGTTCCCTTTCAGGGAAAATGAAGGGTTTTACTTAATGCAAAAGAAGGGAACAGAACTTAATTGAGAGAATCCTAGACTTTGAAGATACAGCTTCGTCTTTCAATCAGATAAAACTTTTAAGTAAAGATCCAGTATGTCCAGTGAAAACATTTGGGATCTACAATTAAAGCACTGGGTTTCAGATCCAGCCCTGCTACCTGCTGGTAGAATGAAAATGGGCAATTTATTGATCTCTTTGAGATATAATCAATTGTACTGACATAGGAATGATATTCATTCACTTTAGGACTTAAAGATTGAAAAAAATCAGATTTTTACCAGGTATTTGTGGAAAACTACTGTCCAGCATCCTCAGGATCTGGGGAAGTATTTATGTCAAATGCCACAAGCTTTAAAATATCCATGAAGATGAAGCCCCACTAGGTAATTTTGAGAAGCCCCAGCTTATCTTACACATGCTGTAGCCAACTACACTGGCCCATGTCCCTCTCCTGCTGGCACAGCGCATTGCTGCTGCTGCCCTGCATGGGAACACTATCTGTCTTCCTGTCTAGAGGGCCAATTCCCAGTGCCACCAAAGCTGCAATACAAAAGTTGCTAAATGCTACAGAGTTCTTTCCCATTTTCACTGTGATGCTGAATCTCATGCATAAATGAGCAGAATCACTCTCTCCAGCAAGTAATGTGTTGTATCATTCACCTCTGTCTCAAAGCAATATTGCTTATTCTCTCAGTCTTAAATGGATTCTAGAAAATGGAGACACCTTAAATTTATTCCAGAAGCTTCTTTCTTTCTGTAAGGAATCAGATCCATTTCTTGTAGTTGGGCAAGAGAACAATATCCGGACTGCACTTAACTTCAATATGTCTCCATTGCCCCTTCTCCCCAGGCAGCCACATAAAACTTCCACTTCAGGGACTATAGGCAATCTCTCATGTACACTGAGATTCGAAACTCCCAGCAAAATCCACTTAGGCTCTTTCTACAATCCCTGCTCTACTAATAACCTACGAAATACAACAAAAATATATGTTATCATTTGATTAATACATTGTATTATTTCAACCCAGCTAACCTATAGGCTAACATTTTTTCTCACTCTGATAACCAACCAACATAACCGAGAACCAATAATTCTTGGTTATGGAAAATTGTTTATGAATTGATGTCATCTGTAATTTTGGTTAGTAAATTTGTTTAAACATTCTGGAACACTGGCTACAGTAACTTAAAGCCATAGTATGGTTTTCTTAGCAGGATATTAGTTTAGTTCTAAGTCTCAGACATTGAAACCTTCAAAGGTAAATTCATAATGATTTAAAAATTATAAATAGATGGAGTTCTAAAAGAAAGACTAAAAGAGAGGAAAGAGGCTGAGACTTGCTTACATACATTTGGCAAGTGAGGCTGGGCTGAGAGAACCGTGTAGCCTGTCAATGAGTCTTTGATTATACCTTGGACAGGCAAGCTTGCATTGATCATACTTGGCAGCTAAGTTTAGTTTTGCTATTTGACCAACGTCAGTGAAACATGTATCTCCTCAACTATAGTTGTCAATTACTTATTGAGGAACAGACAGAATTTATTAGATTCAGGAGCCAGATTTCAAAATGAGAAGCCTCCTTCCATAAGTGTATAGATATAATTAATGAATAGTTCAAATGTTTCTGAAATAAGATTATTATAGAAAAGAAAAGGTTAAGTAAGCTGATTAGAAAATATTGTGGATGTCAGCAAAGGTGATTTGTTTAAAAATAATAATGAGATATGTAGGAATCGAGATTTCTAACAATGAAAAAAGAAATACCGAGTCCCATAGGAAAACAGCTTATTAGCTGAAAGAAGAGTTTCGAGGAACCTGAAAAGAAGCTCCTTCCTCTCCCAAATTAGGCATGGACTAAGGGAATGAGGACTTTTAAAGTAATATATCCACTGTGCTTGTTCTAAACATAGGACAGGAAAAGAGCTGGCAGAAAGGTGAATATTTTAGTCAAAGATTTCCTAAGAACTTATCATCAGGAAAATTCCTCCCTCTGGAGAGCACCAGAAAATAGGCTTCCATTAGGATGTCTCTTTAATCAAATTATTCATTCTTCAATATAAAAATAATACAGCCTCCTTTTGGAATTTTCAGAAAATATTTTCAAGTACAAAGAAGAGAACATCAGCAAGGCAAAATCTCACTACTGCATGAAAACCATGTTAATAATTGAAACTTGTTTCCATCCAGGTTTTTCTTTATATGTGTATTTGATATCTTAACATATTTATAATTCAGTATCTTGCCTTATTACTTAGAATTATAACTTACATATTTTTCCTATCACTAAAAAAGTGAGTTTATATCATTTTAAAGGAAAAAACATCATGTATACCAAAATTAACCATTATAGCTGTACATTCACTTTGTATATGATGCTTGCTGCTAGAAACAATGCCATTATATGTGTGCTTCATTTGGAAGTTTTTTTCTAAAATATTTTTGAATTTGCAGTAGAAAAGTTAAGTGATGAAGAAAAGAAATCCAATTTTCTTGAGTCTGTACTATATGTCATCAACTATTCTAGATTTTTTATGAATGTCATACAGCTCCCAATTTATACCCAATTTCTGTCCATCACTGAGATTCAAAAGTATGTGCCTATCAGTCTTCCAGCAACCAAACCTTATCTCTTAGCCAATCTGCAAAAAGGACTAAAGAACTTAGAATAGGAGAACTCATTCTTAGTGCCTACTGGAAAGCAGGAATGATTTTGAATAAAACTGAGTATTTATTGCTTTCATGTATAGCCTGGCCTAGTCCTACAACCCACTGAAAGGGGAAGAGGGTAAATAAAAGCAAAATACTATTTCTCTAAAATTATGCAAGTAGCTAGAAACAATTTTAATAGTGTTAACATAAAGGGGAAAGAGAAAGTTACCCAAGCTTTTGAGCAAACTCCCAGCAGTGGCACTTAAGATCTTCAGTGTAAAAATGTCAAACAACAGATGGCAGATCCCAGCAGGATCAGAGAACCCAGTGGAATCCAATGTGTTGCCTGCTTGAACAGGGCAATACTGATGCTCACCATTTCCTGGGCTGCCATTTCCAGAGAGAGAGATGGCAGCTATGTGCAGCAAATGGGTGGGTGTCTAGCAGAAATGACAGCAGTGCCCCAAGTCCAAATGACACTGAGAATTGAGGGGCTAGATGATTTAAGCACAACTGAGAAACAATATGAAGACCCACAGGAATTCCTGGTGAAGAAAGAGAATTTTCAAGAGGCTGGGGTTTTGCATTAGAAGGGGGAAGGGAGACATGTATTAACTTATTTAGGCCTACTGGATATAGCCACTAGCTAAACTGAGAAAGTTAAAGAACTGTGTAAGTTAACAAAAGGGGAACACAAATGGGAGTTCACAGGTAAAGTGAGCTGTACATACTTCAAGAAATCTATATTGAATAATTCTATTAAATAGCATGGATGAAATCAGAACAGGAGGAGCTGCTCCTGGGTTTAATACAGAGGCAGATTCCTCTGGCACACACTAAGAGATATAGAGACATTCACTGTCAAACAACAATTTCAGAGATGATGCCACAGATGGTGAAAGTTGCTCAACCTAACTGATGGACTTTGATGGCTTCTTTGAATGATCATAGCCCCTTTGTGTTGGCTTACTATCTATCCACAGGGGCAAAAAAAGACCCAGGAATTCTCAGGGCAGTAGTAAACCTGAATCAATATCAGATAGGCCTACTCCTATAGGCATTCATTCAGGAAAATGAATTCTGATGTTTTCTTCCTTGTAGATGGAACTAACTAGGATAGGCTATATTGATTTATAAGCATCTCATTAATTTTTACTGCCCCTGTCCACATAGGTCAGCAATACCCTAGACATTCTCTAGTCAGCTCAAAGCTCAAAAAAATCTTTTATTTTTTAGCATAAGTCCACCTCATGTAGATTTATTTACACATTTTATTAACACCCCCAAATTCCCAAATTCAATCAGTCCCCTAAGGTGTAGACTGGAGATTCTTCAAAAAAAATTTTTTTATAGAACTGTGTATTCCTTAGTACATATTTAGATTGATATATTAATAATTTTCATAAGATTAATAGTAATAAAATATGTAATTTCTCATGAATTGCTTTTATATATATGTGTGTGCATTTATATATATATATACACACACATATACATATATAACTAATTTAAATATATTCTCAAAATTTGAAGGGGCTAATTTATTTCAGTTATGAAGAATGTCTGCTGCCAACAGACCTATATAACATACACGACATATAAAATGCATATAAGACATACATAATTCTGACAGCAAGTCATTGTCATCAGTAAAATCAGACTTTCTGCAACCTATGAGGTTTCTTCCCAATTCAAATAAGTTAGTTAATGTAACAGCACTCAACCAGTCTTAAGGGTTAACCTGCTTCAAGCTTATATGCTCCTTACTCACTAATCTATGATTCCTAGGTCAGTAGCAGAACTAACCTACTTTCCTTGAGCCTTAGAGACTACTGGCTTTGAGGAGTGAAGAATCAAACTTTCCCAGAAGATAAGGCCTGACTATATTTGAAAACAGCTGCTGCTTATGCCAGCAAGTCTGTTCACGTTGATGCTAACTTACATCTAACTACTTGCGCACCTGCTTCCCCTGCCCAAACCCCCCTCGCTTGTCCCATGGCTCTCCCTTTAAAGCCCTCCAGCTTCACTCAAATAGGGAGTATGGTCTCTGAGGCATTAGCTCACCATTTTCCAAGGTTGCTGACTTCCTAAATAAAGCAACTTTTTCTTTGCCACCATCATTTGTCTCTCCAGTATTTATTTTGAAGTGACAAGCAATGGAACCTGAGTTCGAAACAGGGTCTCCAATAGGTAACATGAATACAATCATATATGACAGTTATCCTCACTTCCAAGATATAAATCTACAGGATGGATAGATGTATGGATGGATAGATAGACAGACAGGTAGACAATAAAGAATTAAACAAGATCTTGCCATGAGTTCGTTTCCAGTTACTATTTCTTAATTTCTTGGGGCACCTGCGTGGCTCAGTCAGTTGAGCATCCAACTCTTGATTTCCACTCAGGTCATGATCTCACAGTCATGAGATGGAGCCCCATGTTAGGACAGTGCCTAGAGCCTGCTTAAGATTCTCTCTCTCCCTTTTCCTCTGTCGCTCCCTCACCACCCACCTGCTGATGCACTCTCTCTTTCTTAAAAAAAAAAAAAAAAAAGTTACTATTTCTTTAAAAATTTCTCCTACTCTTGTTTTCAGAGTTTCGCTCAGGATCTCTGCATTCCTGAAGAGCACTTTTTTTTTTCTGACACTCAGTATTTTACACATCAGACTAATACACTGTGAAAGCAAACGCCCATATACGTGAGAGGTGGACTGCCTTTTGTAAAATGAAGAAGAGGTGAGAAAGGAGAAGTAGCAGAATGCCAATGCCATTCTCTGGAAGACACATTTTAGGGAAGAGTGCACATGGAAGTTAGGTTTTGGGGAATTATTTTCTAAAGACTGTGCTTGGAAAATCTCCATGTACTTTCAGAAGTGTGTGTGTCCCAGTCTGAAGACCACAGAGCTAGATATATTGATCTGCATCTAGTTTTTGTGTATCCTTGTAGTTTTATATTGAGGTTTATTTACAATGAGTCCTTGTATTTGGATAATAATTGAGAAAGGGTTCTCCCACCTCAGGCATCTGAACCCCAACTGTGTTCCTGATTTACCTCACAATTATGGCTGCAAAAAGATTCCTTGCCTTTTTCTCTTAATATCTTCCTGGATTAAGTTAATATATTTTATTAAATGTTACAGATATCTTTGATAAAAGTATTATAATGTGATTTTTCAATTATGGCCCCACTTACATCAGAATCATGTTTCTTCCCCAATGATTATAATCCCTGTCTACATTAGAAGCCTTTGGGAAACTTTAAAAAAATACTAATGGGGCGGCAGCTGCCTTCGGTTCAGGTCAAGATCTCAGAGTGCTGGTCCTAGGATGTAGTCCCACATCAGGCTTCCTACTCAGCGGGGAGCCTGCTTCTCCCTCTCCTGCCTGCAACTCCCCCTGCTTGTGCTCGCTCACTCTCCCTCAAATAAAATATTTTAATAAATAAGTAAGTAAGTAAAAATACTAATAACTGGCCCTATCTCCAGAATTTATTTCACTGGTATGATGTAAAGACTAGGTATCAATATTGTTTAAAAAATAATAGTGATTTGATGTACAGTTAGTATTGCTCTAGTCATGAGAAATTCCAGAAATGACCCAGCACAACAAACTGTATTATTAGTAAGAGGTCTCTGAGTTACCAATATGCCGCAAACTCAGCTTTCTCTGTTTGCCAAAGCAATTTGAAAATACAGATTAAGTAATCATTTCAAGAATCATTTGGAGATGGGATTAACCCCATATATGCATTATTGAGATAACTGAAGATTACTCCTTCAAGCTTCCCAGCTTATTTAAAAACCTATTCTAAACCAGATATACTAAGGTTCCAAGGAAAGGCCTAAGAAATAAAGTAATTTTACAAGATTTTCAAGGAACTTTGATGTACTCATTTGTCATATAGTGTTAAGTTTACTGGAAGCAAAATTTCCAAATAAGTAAAGGTGGGTAAGAAGGTGGAGTCTAGATCTCTAAATAGTCACAATTCTAAAATGTACTACAGGCAGCCTTGTAGTTGCCCCTCTTTAAAATCTTTCTGATAAAGAGCCTAAAGCAAAAGTCATGGTATAACCTATATCCTTCTAGTATATTAATTTTTACTCAAGTTGTTTCTTCTAGATGCAAATTAGTATGAATGAACTCCTAATGCATATTCTTAGTGGAAATGCTAATTATTCTCAGTAGGCAAAGTTTAAGAAGGCCAAAATGGAGGTGCTTCAAAAAAAAAAATCAGTGTCCCCCCTTTAGAAAGAAAGTCAGTTTTAAGGTAAAGGACTTGAGGAATAATGAAGGTTAATTGCCAATTGTGCAGAAAAATTATGCAAAGGCATGAATAAAAAACACTTTCCTGCACTATTGCCCTTTCTTTTATTTGTGTTACAGTGCTATTATTTTTTTTAATATTGTTCCAAATTAGTTTGGTCTATGTCACTAGTATTTAGATTTAGAATGTTCTGCAAAATAGAAAACAATAATAGTGACCCTGAACTTTGAATCTGATCAAAAGAAGTATCTCAGGGACAATGGGGGCAAACAGAAAGGGGAGTTGGCATTTTCCTGAACTCTACTGAAGCCGATTAGAACAACTGGAAAGTTAAAATATTCTGTTCTCCTGATACAATCTCCTTAGTGGTAACTGGTCTGTTCACATTTTCCATTTCATCATGATTCAGTCTTGATAGATTGTATGTTCCTATCATGGTCAGGCAGACCATATGAAATGCCTAACAATATTCTCTCTGGAAAATTGTGAAAGAGTTTCCTTATTTCTTTCTTAAATGACTGACTGAATTTACTAGTGAAATCATCTAGGTATTGAAGCTTTACTTGTGAAAATGATTTTATTTCAAATATAAATTTTTTACTATGTATATTCAGAATTTCTATTTTTTTATTTTACTACATATAACTTGTGTTTTGCTAAGAATTTGTCTAATGCATCTAAATTTTTAAACTTAAAAGTATCCTTTTATTGCCTTATAAATTTTTATTGTTAAATATATTTGCAGAAAACCACACTAAACAAATGTACAGCTTAATGAATTAGCTATCCTCTTGCCTCATATTTCAATCTCACTTTGCATTAAGTCCTCATTCTTATTTTCTGAGATTAGGTTTCTAAGATTCACTGGAAGAATCCATTAATTAATAGACTATAATATAGCTATTCTCTAATTTTTAGTCTGTAACCACATGGAGAACCTGACACAGTGTCTCTTTGAGAACTGATATGACTGACCATACTTGAGTCAACTGTTCATACCTCAGGCCAATAAGGCATAGGTTGGTATCACAAAGAAAATACAGTTGCCCACAGTCCTTCTCTATGGTTCTCAGAAGGGGATCAAAGCAAGATGAGTTCCAAGAAAAAGTGAGATATCTGAGTTGTGAACAGAGCCCAAAATATGTCTACTCCATGGTACCAGGATTATACACTTAATACAAAAACAGCAATAATTCATCTTCTGCTATTTTCCAGAATTACTTTTCTTTTTTCTGAAGTCTTCTAACTTCACTGTCTAGTAAGTACAATAATTTAATAATTGGTTTATTAGACCAACGTAAGCTAAAATTCATAAAAATAATCCAATTTTCTTAGTGTTTTTGGAAGGAGAATAAGAGCTGAATAAAAGATTTGCCAAACTACTTTTTACCACTTCAGAATCTTCAGAATACTTTAATATTATACCATTTCCTCAGAATTCTGTTACATAGAGCTATTTTAAATCATTAAAAAATTCTCAAATGGATATTTTATGAACCATAAATAAAATGTGTAGTTGGTTGAGAAAAGGATTAGGGCATATTAGCAAGGCAAAGATGATTATCACAATCTCCCTGGTGAGAACTCTTAAAGGCTAAATTTCAGGGAAAATCATATGAAATGTTTTTAATGATAGAAAGTGCAGAGAAGTGTTTCAAGTCCTACAGAAATCCTATCTGGTAAGTAAAATGATAGGAAAAAAGCAAAAAAGCCCTTTATTGCTCTGCTTCCATTGGAAATTGAGACTATCATTCTTACTATCTTCATAGTATTTAAATTATTGATGGGACATTTGATTATGTTTTCTTAATCATCTACAATAGAAAATGCATTCATTATATCACTAAAAAGAAAAAAAAGGCTTTCACTTGCAAACAGTCCAAGGACATAAGTACTTTATTCAACAAACATTTTTTTTTTAAGTATCTACTTTGTCTAGGGTGCTCTGGAGAATAAGGGAAAATCTGAGGGTAAATTTACTTATTGATTTGTAGAACACAACTGGGTTAGATATAAAGACACAAAAGCAACTGTAATATAAAATGACAAATTTCACAGGAATTTTAAAAATGGTATGATTCTAAAAAAATAAAATTAAAAAAAATAAAATTTAAAAACTAAAAATGGTATAATTCTAATAAAGAGCAGAAAAACTTCAGGGAGGATATCAAGTTGTAATCTTGCAAATTAAGTTGCCTACATAAATAGTGAATGTATCAAAATGTAAATAAGGATTTGTCAAATGAACTTGTATAAATATTAATATTCTATAAAAATAGAGCTGCTCTATGCACATCGCACAATTTAACAAATTTCACTGTTTAGTGACTTTTGGAACTTTAGATATGTATATTTTGTGCACTACTGCCCCAAATTGATTGATCAAGATCTTCAAAGACATTCATCATACTTAAAAAAAGCTTCCTTGTCCATTCCACTATTGATTTATGTCAATGTTTTATTATCATAAACAATACTGAGAAGAACATTCTTATATGTGTTTCCTGACATATACGGGTTGAATCTCTGAGTCTTCTGGGGTGAAAATACTACTCTGCTGTTTTAATTGTTCTGAGTATTATGATATTGAAAAGTGTATATATGTGTTTGTTTTCATTTGAACTTCCTTTCATATATAATATCTATTTTTGTTACTTTGTATTTTGTAGTGTTTGTCTTTGTGATTTGCAAGAGTCATTAATTGTCATTGTAAAAATAATGCATTTTTGTTTATAGAAGTTGACAAATTTTTTTCCAGTCAACATCTTTCTTCCTTTTATGTTAACATTTTTCATACTGATGTTTCAAATGCTGATACAGTAATATTTATTAACTTGCATTCATTTTTTTCTTTGCTCTTCTTGTGTAAGAATTCCATACCTACCATAAGGCCATGAAAATAATTTCTTGCTTTACACTGAAAGTATAAAATTTTCCTTTCAGATTTATACCATTAATTCATCTAAAAATTATTTTTATTTATGAGAATATAAGAATCTTTTTTGGCTGTTTATTTGTAATATATATAAAGAGCTGTCTCATGACCATGTTGAACTTCCTTTCCTTACTGAACTTAAAATGTCCTATTTGTCACATTTCAAGTTTTCATATATGCATGGTCTTTTCCCGGGCTTTCTGTTGTATTTCATTTGTTCAGTTGTGTAACATCATTCCAAACAGGAATCCATTAAATGAAAGAACTTTAAAATGTATCTTAATATCTTCAAAGTAGAATGATTTTTAAATAACCATAGATGCAGACTTCCCTTATTAAATTGATATTAATTGTAATATTAATTTCATACAGAGCTGAATGAGGTGTAGAGAACAAATAATATCATTTCCTTGGTATTTGTTGGGAATTCCTATCTGATATGATATATGGGGAATTTCTGCAGTTTCCAAGAGGCAGTTCATTAAAATATATACTCTATAATTGCTTGATAATGAAGTCTATATATGCTTAAGGTTAAGCTTCTTAATTTTCTTGTTCAAATATCCTCCATCTTTACTAATTTGTTTTCTCTTTTCTTTTACTGACTACTGACAGGTGATAAAATCCCCTACTATCTATGTTCTAGGTAATTTTGAAAAACATTTTGGCTTTTTGTTTAGTATTATTTAAATAGGTAATATAAGTTTAGGATTTTTTATCTGCCTGATGGATTGAATTTTTCACTGTAACACAAAAATCATCTTTTGGCAAAAAATAAAAATAGTTTTGTATTAAAATTAATTTATTTCTCATGTGCCTGGGTGGCTTAGTCCATCAAGCATCCGAGTGTTGATTTTGGCTCAGGTAATGATCTCAGGGTTGTGAGATCAAGGCCCACGTCAGGCTCCATGCTGTGTGTGGGAGCCTGCTTAAGAGTCTCTCTCTTCCTCTCCCCATGCCTCTCCCAACACTCTAAAATAAATAAATAAGTAAATAAAAAAATAAAGTTGACTTCTTTCTGATATCACTATCAATTGTCCAGCTTTCTATAGCTTAATGTATACTTAATCTATCTCTATAATCATTTTATGACTTATCTTTTTGTTCCTTGATTCTAGTTGTGACAATTATTATCTAAAGACTGTACATTAATGTCCTTTTTAATATTCAAGTTTTTATGGGTTGTGATAAGTGTGTATTAATATTAGTTTCTTCCATCTTACTTTGTTTTCTACTTATAGTATTTACATATACATTTTTATGCTGCCCTCCTTTGCAAATATTAAGTATATTATTACCTTTTCTGTCTATATGACTTACAATGTTTATATTCTGTTTGGACTACTTCATTAACACCAAAAATAATAAAAATCATTAGCCATCTCCAAATAACATCAGGATCTTAGAATGCCTTAACTTTGTGCACCCCATTTTTTTCTTTGGTCTTATTTTTGTATTTAACTTTCCTCTGGTTCGACTCATAGAAAGTTAATAATCACTATGATTAGTCTTGAACACTCTGTGAGTATCCAGACATAACTGTATATTTACTTTTTTTTTTTTTTAATTCACCATCCTTTCAATGCAATTTTCTTCATCCTGAAGTACTTCTTTAGTACTTTCAGGAAAGGCCTTGTGATGGTGAGCTGTTTCAGCTTATTTTCTCTTTGAAACTTCTGTATTATTTACTAATTTTTGAATCATATTTTGTCTGGTTTTAGGATGTTACAATGGCAGTTATGGTTTTTTTTTAACTCCCTGAAGGTATTATTTAATTACTTTCCAACTTGTATTACTTTTAAGGATAGCTAACTATTATTTCTTTACATGTGCTTCTGGTATTTTATGAACTTTTCTTGTTATTTGGTTCTTTGGTCCACTTTGGTGATTTTAAATATTATTTCAACTCTACATCTAGATTTCTTTAAAGATTTATTTATTCATTTTAGAGAGAAAGAGCACTCACACAAACAGAGGGAAGAGCAGAGGGAGAAGGAGAAAGAGAATTCTCAAGCATACTCCTGACTGAACATGGAGTCCAATGTGGGGCTTGATCCCAGGACTCCGAGATCATGAACTGAACCAAAATCAAGAGTCAGTTGCTTAATTAACTGAGCTACCCAGGTAGTATCTAGGTAGCCCCTAGATGTTGGGGGTTTTAAAATATGTCTGCAAAATTTTTAATACTGCTTCTCTGAATGTGGAATAGACTTTTTGTCTGAATTCTAACTACCAGAACGTGGTAGAACTGACACTCTGTGACTTCTGAGGGCAGATGATAAAACATATACAGATCCCATCTCTCTTCTCTATTGGATGATATGTTCTAGGATAAGTCAATTCTTGTGTCATGAGAATTCACAAGTATTCTTGGGAGAGGTCCTGTGGAGCAGAACTTGACAGCCATGTGAATAACCCATCTTGGAAGTGGGCTCAGTCTCATATAAGCCTTACCTGGTTTTGATGGACATCTTGGCTGCAATCTTTTGAAAGACCTTAAGCCAGAACCAGCCCACTAATTCCCAACCTACACACAAACCATATGAAAATAAATGTTATTATTTCAAGCCACTAGTTTTGAGATTATCTGGAATAACTTATTACACAGCCGTAAATAACTATTCACTAAGTATACATTAGGCATGCATTTATCTTGCTGGAAATCATTATAGTCTCTAAAACTAAGGATTATATTCTTCAAGTCTAGAAATTTCTCATGAATTATTACTTCAATTCTACCTCCCCTGCATTCTTTCTGACCATTCCTTTTAGTAATTCATGGGAAATTAATCCAAATCATCAAGATTTGATCATCCAGACATCTTCATCTTATTTTTTTAGTTTTCACCTCTTTATCACCTATGCTTCAATCTGTAAAATATCTTCTGTATGCTCTTTGAGGACAATAATCCCTTCTTCAGTTTAATTATTTTAAAAATATTTTAAAATTACTTAAATATATTAAACAATAGAAAATTTTAGTATTTTTATTTATAAGAATTCTACTTAATTATTTTAAAATACCACTGGTTTTGGAAAATGAGAGAGAAGTAGGATCCTGAGCTCACCTCATCCTACTTATACAGTGAGGCAAAATCTATTGCAACTAACTCTGAACATGACCTCAAGACTGGCAGAGATCTACCACAGCTAGTTGTAGTGAAAAAGATACTTTGACAGAGTTGGAAGGGTGGACACTCACTGGGAAACTAAACTCCCAGTGCAACTAACCACAAATAAGAGAGACATCTGAAGTACAAAACAGCAAGGTTATCAGATCCCAAACTGGGTACCCCCAGCCCTGGGGACCTGGATCGGAAAGAGTTCCTATAATATCTGGCTTTGAAAATAAGTGGCCTGCTCCTCCCAAACTGCCTGCCTCTGAAGATGCCTTTGCTAAAGTGGCCCTGCCAGACCAGGTAGGCAGCCCTAACCAGTACTGGTACCCCTCCAAAGTGACTTTTGTCCTGGGAAAAAAGAGAGACAACTCCCCACACCAGCGCAAACCAGAGTTCCTGCAGCTCGGTCTTTTAGCTAACTGTGCAGGGGACAAGAATTGACTTTCAGTGTGCCTATGGCTGTTGCAGAGGCTAACTGCAGACAGCTACACAAGAGTGCAGGCCCCACCCATCAGTCAAACCACAGCAGCTGCAGCTGGGACTGTCAAACACTACGTACTGAGCCTACAATAGGCAAAGCAGATCACTGCAGCCAGTTGAATTGAGGGCCAACCCCACCCACCAGTGTGCTCTCAGTAATCACAGCTAAGACACAATAGTAGGGTACATACAGCCCACATAAAGTGGACACCCTTAAAGCACCTCATTCTGGTGGTACACAAAAGGATTGTGTACAGGGTACTGCAGGACCTCTTTGACAAAAGGTCACTACTTTCAAGACCAGGAGACATAGCTGACCTATCTAATACATAGAGACAGACACAGAGAGTTAAACAAAATGATACAGAGGTATATGAATATATTCCAAACAAAAGAATGAGACAAAAACCTCAGAAAAAGAACTAAATGAAATGGAAGAAAGCAATTTACCTGATAAAGAGTTTAAAATAATAAGTCATAAAGATGTTCACAGAATTTGAGAAATAAGTAGATGAACCCAGTGATACTGTAACCAAAAAGAAAAAATACAAAAAGAATCATTCAAAGCTAAAGAATACAGTAAGTGAAATGAAAAATACACTAGAAGGAATCAACAGATCAGAGGAGACAGAAGAACAGATCAGTGATTTGGAAGACAAGGTCATGGAAAAGAACCAAGGTGAAGACCAAAAAGGAAAATAATAATAAAAAATGGAAAAGATTAAGGGACCTCCATGACATCATCAAATATAATAACACTTATATTATAGGGATCCCAGAAGGAGAAGAGAGGGAGAGAGAAGGAGACAGAAAACTTATTTGAAGAAGTAATAGCTGAAAACTTCCCTAGGAAAGCAAAAGACATCCAGGCCCTGGAATCAAAGTGAGCCCCAAACAAGACAAACCCAAAGAGGTTCACACCAAGACATCATAATTAAGATGGCATAAATTAACGCTAAAGAGAAAAATCTCAAAAGCAGCAAGAGAAAAAAAAACAGTTATATACAAGGGGGAACCATGTAAGACTATCAGCCGATTTTTCGGTAGAAACTGCATATCAGAAGGCAAGAAAAATACAAATACATGCAGGCTAAGTAACATGCTACTAGACAGCCAATGTATCAACAAAGAAATCAAAGAGGAAATTAAAACACAGACAGACAAATGAAAAGGGAAACACAACAGTCTCAAATCTTTGGAACATAGCAAAAGCAGGTCTAAGAAGGAGGTTTATAGTGTTAAAGACCTACTTCAAGAGACAAGAAAAATCTCAAGTAAATAATCTAACCTCATACCTAAAGGACCTAGAAAAAGAAGAACAAGAAAAGCCCAAAGTTAGTAGAAGAAAGGAAATAATAAAGATTAGAGGAAATAAAAGAAAACAATAAAAAAGACCAATGAGGGACGCCTGGGTGGCGCAGTTGGTTGGGCAACTGCCTTTGGCTCAGGTCATGATCCCGGCGTCTTGGGATAGAGTCCCGCATCGGGCCCCTTGCTCTGCGGGGAGCCTGCTCCTCTCTCTGCTTCTGCCTGCCTCTCTGCCTGCTTGTGTTCTCTCTCTGTTAAATGAATAAATAAAATTTAAAAAAAAAAAAAAGACCAATGAAACCAAAGAGCTAGCTCTTCGAAAAGATAAACAAAATTGATAAAACTATAGCCAGACTCATGAAGAAAAATAGAGAACGAACTCAAATAAAATTAAAAATGAAAGAGAAGAAATAACAACCAACACCACATAAATACAAAGGATTATAATACTATTAAAAAAAAAGTATATGCCAACAATTTAACAACCTAGAACAAATGAATAAAGTCCTAGAAACATACAAAATTCCAAAACCAAATTAGGAAGAAATAGAAAATCTGAAAAGACTGATTACTAGTAACAAAATTGAATTGATAATCAACAACTTCCAACAAACAAAAGTCCAGGAACAGATGGCTTCACAGGTGAATTCCAACAACATTTTAAAAAGTATTAACAACTATTCTTTTCAAACTACTCCAAAAATTGGAAATGGAAGGAAAACTTCCAAATGCATTTCTCAAGGATAGAATTACCCCAATACAAAAACCAAAGACACTACATAAAAAGAAAGCTATAATCCAATATCCTTGATGAATAATAAATGAAAAAAATCCTCAACAAAAAAATCAGCAAACAGAATTCTGAACAACATAGTAAAAAACTCATTCACCATGATCAAGTGGGATTTATCCTGGGGATCCAAAGATAGTTTAATACTCAAAAATTAGTGTAATATATCACATTAACAAGAATAAGAATAAAAATCATATGATCATCTCAATCAATGCAGAAAAAGCATTTGACAAAATACAGTATCGACTCAGGATGAAAACTCAACAAAGTGGATTTAGAAGGAATGTACCTTAACATAATAAAGGCCATATATGAAAAACTCACAGCTAACATCACACTCAATGGTGAAAACCCTTCACATTCTCTAAGATCAGGAACAAGACAATGATGTCTATTCTCACAACTTTTATTCAACATAGTACTAGAGGTCCTACACACAGCAATCAGAAAGAAAAATAAAATGTACCCAAATTAGTAAGGAAGAAATAAAACTATCATTATTTGCAGATGACATAATATTATATATAGAAAACCCAAGGGGCACCTAGGTGGCTTAGCTGGTTAAGTATCTGCCTTTGGATCAAGTCATGATCGTGGGGTCCTGGGATTGTGCCCAGTGTCGGCCTGTCTGCTCAGCAGGGAGTCTATTTCTCCATTTCCCTCCGCCCCTCTTCACCCCACATCCCACAGATATTCTTTCTCTCTCTTTCTCAAGTAAACACATAATCTTTCTTAAAAATCTTAAAAAAAAAAAAAAGGCCTCAACACTCCACCAAAAAACTATTAGAACTAATAAATGAAGGCAGTAAAGCTCCAGGATACAAAATTAAAACACGGAAATCTGTTGCATTTCTATACACTAATAACTAAGTAGTAGAGACAGAAATTAAGAAAACAATCCCATTCACAATACACCAAAAAAAAAAAAAATTGAATTTAATCAAGGAGGTAAAAGATACTCATGAAAAAAACTGGAGATGATACAAACAAAATGAAAAGGTCATGCTCACAGAGTAGAAGAATGAATATAGCTAAAATTTTCACACTAATAAGGCAATCTACAGATCTATTGTAATTCCTATCAAAATACTGGTATTATTTTTCACAAAATTAAAACAGATAATCCTAAAACTTGTATGGAACCACAAAATATCCTTCAGAAAAGGGGACAAAACATGCAGATAAATAAAACAGAATCACTATTCTACACTATATACAAAAATTAACTCAAAATGAATACCTAAATATAGGACTAGACACCATGAAACTCCTAAAAGAAAACATAGGCAGTAATCTCCTTGGCATCAGCCTTAGCCACATAATTATGGATATGTCTCCTCAGGCGAGGGAAAGAAAAGCAAAAATTAACTATTGGGACTATGTCAAAATAAAAATTTTATATAAACAGTAAAGGAAACCATCAACAAAACAAAAAGGCAACCTACTGAATGGGAGAAGATATTTGTGAATGACATATCTGATAATGGATTAATATCCAAAATATATGAAGAATTTATATAATTCACCATCAAAAAAACCCCCACAAATAATCTGATTAAAAATGGAAGACCTAAATAAACATTTTTCCAAAAAATACATACAGATAGTCAACATTTGAGAAAATGGTATTAAAATAAAAAAACTTAATTAAAAAAAACAAATAAAATAAAGAAATAGAAGAAGGATATGGAGAAAAGCAAACTCCTATGTACTATTTGTGGGAATGTAAATTGGTGTAACCACTGGAAAAACAATACAGAGGTTTCTTAAAAAATTAAAATAAAATACGATGTGATCTAGGAATTCCACTACTACGTACTTACCAAAACAAACAACAAATAAAAACACTAACTTGGAAAAACAGAAGCATCCCTGTTTATTCCAGCATTATTAATGATAGCCAAGATATGGAAGCAACCCAAGTGTCCATCAACAGATGAATGGATAAAGAAGATGTGGTGTATATGTATGTGTAAGTATATGTATATTTATATAACAGAATATTACTCAGCCATAAAAAAGAATGAGATCTCACTATGCGCAACAACACAGATGGACCCAGAGGGCATCATGATAAGTGAAAAAAGTCAGACAGAGAAAGATAAATACCATAAAATTTCACTTATATGTGTAATCTACAAAAACAAAATAAATGAGAAAAAAATGAGAAAAAGAAAAACAAGAAACAGACTCATAAAGAGAACAAAATTATGATTTCCACAGGGGAGATGGGTGAAATAGGTGAAGGGAATTAAGAGATAGACAAATCAGTCATCAAGATGAAAAGTATAGCATACAGAATATTATCAGTAATATCATAACAATGTATGGTGACAGATGGTGACTACACTTATGATGGTGAGACTGAGTAAGGCACAGAATTATCAAACCAGTATGCTATATGACATCTGAAACTAATATAACAGTGTATGTCAACTATATTTTGATAAAAATAAAAAATTAAAAATCATTCCATTGGCCTTATTTTCATGTTTTGTTCTTTGCTAAAGTTTTTAATTATCTCCTTTCATAACATCAAAAACTGTAACATAGTCTCCCTATTATAGTTCAATCATTTGAGGTTCTTCCCACTGTTTATTGTAGCTCTTAACTCCCACTCATGTTGCATCACTCCCTCACTTGTCAAGTTAATTTAGACTCATCTTCTGCAGGACTTCATCTATGTGTCAATAGCTTAGCTTATAAAGCTCCATACTGATTTTATTTCTATTTCTCATGAGCACTCCATGCTCATCCTTGGCCAGAGACTATTTAAATTTAAGATTTAAGGTTTTTGGTTTGGGGCTTCCCATGAATGGTGAAAATTCATACCTCAATCCCAAGAGAAGCAGAATTATAAATTCTCAGGATTGTTTTATTTTCTACCCAGACTCTAACCTGAATAAGATAACTATCCTGTACAGGAAAGCATTTTGAATGTCCAGGTTTAATATACACTCAGTTTTAATAGTCTATTCTAGCTCACTTAGATGTTGCACTCTCTCTTGTTCCCTATACACAAATATCAAATGCAAATCCTTATTTAGACCATATCTATCCCTCTTCTCTCCAAAAGATCTCAAGGTAATACCAGCATACTTCAAATGCAGTGGCTATTTTATTATTTTTATGGGAGATTCTATTCTACCAGCTCAGATGAGTCAAGATGGGAGCAAAGACAGGTGAATTGATCATGGTATTAGAGACAAGAATATGGGGTTATTTAAATTGAATGATAGAACCAGAGGAGAATATGGGAAGTGTAAATATTTCCTCAAACACTTAAAGGGTAAAATACAAACATTAGTTACATTAATTCTTGTTCAGGGAACAAGAATTCTGCAGATCAAAGGAAATGTCAGATTTCCACAGATTTTATCTTAATAAACATAAAAGTTTTCTAAAAGTGATTACTCTCCTAAGATAAAATGAAACACTCCAGCAGCTACTTATTACAGATTTATCAATAGAATACATTCAAGAATGAGTGGTAAAGTTAATGCACAACTTTTAATTCTGTGTTACAGCCACTCCCCTTATCTTATTTCCATTTCTCCTGTTAAGATGCGTCCTGAAGGTTTCAACTTCATTTGAATTAGTGAAGGCCATCACAGAGAGAACTCTAAAATGTGCATTGCTTAGGTAATTATATCTACACAGTTATCTATTAAAAGAAGCAACTCAATAGTGTTTTCAGTTTGTTTATTTTTGGTGATCAGGAGAAACAATTTGGTTATTAAACTTATAATATTTGTATTTATTTCTTCAACACTTATTTATTAAGACCCTGTCCATATGCTGAAGCAATAGACTAGCTCCCTGCCTCATAGACTTAATAGTTTAACTAATATTTAGGAATAATTTTATTATTTTCTAACAGAGACTGTATAGGGAAATTTATTGCAAAATGCAAACATAATATGATGATTACTCTTATCATTTATATTTTAGTAACTGAAAGTATCCAGTTTATCCACTGAATAAATTCTATACCTTCTATAACATCAAAATTGTGATGTGCCTTCAGAGAGTATTAATGAATTTAACTGTATGAAACCTGCAGTTAAAAATATCAGGTGAAAGAAGGCAGAGGAGTAGGAGGCTGGGATAGTGTTGGATCCCAGAAGTTCAGCTGGATAGTTATCAAACCATTCTAAACTCCTGTAAACTCAACAGGAGATAGAAGAGAGGAAGAACAGCAATTCTAAGAGCAGAAAATCAAACATTTTCTCGAAGGTAGGATGTGTAGAAAAGTGAATCCAAAGAGACAGGAAGAGAGACAGTGGGGGGAGGGGCCAACTCCAAGCGAGCAGCAGAGCACAAAATCAGAACTTTTACAAGTCTGCTCTGCTAAGGGACATTGCTACAGAGGCTAAGCAGGAGGATTTAGCCCTCCTGGGGACAGCGTGGTCTCAGGACCCGTGGGGTCACAGAGGGACTGGGGGCATCTGAGGGTGGCAGAGCACCCAGGTATCAGAGCAGGGAAGCCAACGACAGAGATGGAGCCTCGCAGTGGGCCATCAGCTCAGGCTTACCTTAGACTGTGATCTGAGGCAAAGTTGGGCCACTGCTCTTTGAGCAGGGACCCCACAAGGGGCAGCTCCGGAGAGACCCCTTCCTTCCTCTTTTGGAAGGAGTGGTGCAGGAGCCTACTGCAGGAATCCTCTGGCATTGGAGACTACAGACAGGCTATGCGCCAGAAATAGAAACACTTGGTCAGAAGCCGGGTGAGCTCAGAGTGCAGCCAGAGACCAGAGAGACAGAAGGGATTGACTGCTTTTCTCTGAGGGCGCACTGAGGAGTGGGGCCCCGGGCTCTTGGCTCCAATGGGCCGGAGATTGGGAGGCCACCATTTTCATTCCCATCCTTCAAAGCTGTACGGAAAGTGTTCAGGGAACAAAAGCTCGCAAGAGCAAACCCGAGCAGATTACTTAGTCTGGCCCCAAGCAAGGGCGGTACAACTCTGCCTCAAGCAAAGACATTTGAGAATCACTGCAACAGGCCCCTCCCCCAGAAGATCAGCAGGAATATCCAGCCAAAACCAAGTTCATCGATCAATGAAAACTGCGGAACTCCAGAGTTAGGAAAAAGCAACACATAGAATTCATGGCTTTTTCTCCCATGATCCTTTACTCTTTCAGAGTTAAATTTTTTAATTTTATTTTTTTCTTATTTTATTTTTTTATTTTATTTTTCCTCATTTCTTTTTTAACGTTTTTAACTAGTATCTTATCAATATCTTTTTAAAAATCTTTTCCAATTTTCACTGTTACATTCATAGTTTATCCCCTCATTGTATTTGAACCTTATTTTTTGTATACATATAGGGTTTTTTTGGTCTTAAAAATTTTGGGATATAATTTCTTCTAATAGATCAAAATATACCCTAAATCTAGCACACAGCTTGGTTCAAGTCTATAGCCTGATCACATTCTTGCCTCTTTAATCTTTTTTTTCTCTTTTTTCAACCTCTTATCAATCCCTCTTTTAGAATCTTTTTAAATTTTCATCTTTACACTCATATTTCATCCCTTCATAGTGTTTACCCTTACATTTGTATATTTTAAGTTTTTCTTTCTTTAAAATTGTGGAAGGTAGTATCTTCTAACAGACAAAAAACACCCAAAATTAGGTGTGGGGCACTGTTCTAATCACAAGTCTAATATATATATATATATATATTTTTTTTTTCTCTTTTGTATTTTAATTTTTTAATATTTTCCCCTCTTTTTTCTCCCCCCTCCTTTTTATTCAAACCCTGGTTTCAGCTCTCTTCTGATTTTTCTGGGGTTGTTGCTACCCTTTTAGTATTTTGCTCTCTCATTCATCCAATCTTATCTCAATAACATGACAAGGTGGAAAAACTCACCACAAAAAAAAAGAACAAGAGTACAGTACCAACAGCTAGGAACCTAATCAATATGGATATTAGTAATATGTCAGAAATAGAGTTCAAAATGACAATTATCAAGGTGCTAGCTGGACTCAAAAAAAGCATGGAAGATATTAGAGAATTCCTTTCTGGAGAAATAAAATCCCTTTCTGGAGAAATGAAAGAATTAAAAAATAACCAAGTTGAAATCAAAAAAGCTATTAATGAAGTACAATAAGAAAATGGAGGCTCTTACGGCAAGGATAAATGAGGCAGAAGAGAGAATTAGTGATATAGAAGACCAAATGACAGAGAATAAAGAAGCTGAGAAAAAGAGAGACAATAAACTACTAGACCCTGAGGGAAGAATTCGAGAGATAAGTGATACCATAAGACACAACATTAGAATAACTGGGATCCCAGAAAAAGAAGAAAGAGAGAGGGGGGCAAAAGGTATATTGGATCAAATTATTGTAGAGAATTTCCCTAATCTGGCAAAGGGAATGAGCATCAAAATCCAGGAGGCACAGAGAACCCCCCTCAAAATCAATAAAAAATAGGTCTACACCCCATCATCTAATAGTAAAACTTACAAGTCTTAGTGACAAAGAGAAGATACTGAAAGTAGCTCAGGACAAGAAGTCTGTAACATACAAAGACAGAAATATTAGATTGGCAGCAGACCTACCCACAGAGACCTGGCAGGCCAGAAAGGACTGGCATGATATATTCAGAGCACTAAATGAGAAAACATGCAGCCAAGAAAACTATATCCAGCTAGGCTGTCACTGAAAATAGATGGAGAGATAAAAAGCTTCCAGGACAAACAAAAACTAAAAGAATTTGCAAACACCAAACCAACCCTATAGGAAATCTTGAAAGGGGTCCTCTAAGCAAAGAGAGAGCCTAAAAGGAACATAGACCAGAAAAGAGGAGAGGCAATATAGAGTCAACAGTCACCTTACAGGCAATACAACAGCACTAAGTTCATATCTGTCAATAGTTACCCTGAATGTAAATGGACTTAATGCCCCAATCAAAAGACACAGAGTATCAGAATGGATAAAAAAACAAGACCCATCGATACGCTGTCTACAAGAAAATCATCTTAGACCCAAAGACACCTACAGATTTAAAGTGAGGGGGTGGAAAACAATTTACCATGCTAATGGATATCAAAACAAAACTGGGTGGCAATCTTTATATCAGATAAATTAGATTTTAGCCAAAGACTATAATAAGAGATGAGGAAGGACACTATATCATACTTAAAGGGACCGTCCAACAAGAAGATCTAACAATTGTAAATACCCATGCCCTATTTATATAACCAATTATATAAACTAATTACTGACAAACACAAAGAAACACATCAACAATAATACAATAATAGGGGACTTTACTACCCCCCTCACCGAAATGGACAGATCATCTAAGCAAAAGATCAACAAGGAAATAAAGGCTCTAAATGACACACTGGACCAGAAGAACATCACAGATATATTCAGAACATTCCATCCCAAAGCAACAGAATACACTTTCTTCTCTAGTGCACATGGAACATTCTCCAGAATAGATCACATCCTAGGACACAAAACAGGTCTCAATCGGTACCAAAGGATTGACCACAATGCCATGAAACTAGAACTCAATCATAAGAGGAAAGTTGGAAAGAATTCAAATACATGAAGGCTAAAGAGCATCCTACTAAATAATGAATAGGTTAACCAGTAAATTAAAGAAGAATTAAGAAAATTCATGGAAACGAATGAAAATGAAAATAAAACTGTTCAAAATCTTTGGGACACAGCGAAGGTGATCCTGAGAGGAAAGTAAATTGCCATACAAGCCTTTCTCAAGAAACAAGAAAGATCTGAAATACACAACCTAACCCTACACCTAAAGGACCTGGAGATGGAACAGCAAAGAAAGCCTAAACCCAGCAGGAGAAGAGAAATAATAAAGATCAGAGCAGAAATCAATGAAATAGAAACCAAAACAACAGTAGAACAAATCAGCAAAACTAGGAGCTGGTTCTTTGAAAGACTTAATAAAATTGATAAACCCTTGGCCAGACTTATCAAAAAGGACCCAAATTAATAAAATCATGAATAAAAGAGGTGAGATCACAACCAACACCAAAGAAATACAAACAATTATAAGAACATATTATAAGCAACTATATACGCCAGCAAATTAGACAATCTGGAAGAAATGGACGCATTCCTAGAGACATATAAACTACCAAAACTGAACCAGGAATAAACAGAAAACCCGAACAGACCCATAACCAGGAAGGAGATTGAAGCAGTCATCAAAAATCTCCCAAAAAACAAGAGCCCAGGGCCTAACGGCTTCCTAGGGAAATTCTACCAAACATTTAAAGAAGAATTAATACCTATTCTCCTGAAGTTGTTCCAAAAAACAGAAATGGAAGGGAAACTTCCAAACTCATTTTATGAGGCCAGCATTACTTTGATCCCAAAACCAGACAAAGACCCCATCTAAAAGGAGAATTACAGACCAATATCCTTGATGAACACAGATGTAAAAATTCTCAGCAAAATACTACCATTTCCTTACACCACACAAAAAAATAGACTCCAAATGGATGAAAGACCTCAATGTGAGACAGGATTCCATCAAAATCCTGGAGGAGAACACAGACAGCAACCTCTTCAACATCAGCTGCAGCGACTTCTTCCTAGAAATATCAGCAAAGGCAAAGGAAGCAAGGACAAAAATGAGCTATTGGGACTTCATCAAGATCAGAAGCTTTTGCACAGCAAAGGAAACCGTCACAAAACCAAAAGACAACTGACAGAATGGGATAAGATATTTGCAAATGACATATCAGATAAAGGGCTAGTTTCCAAAATCTATAAAGAACTCAAACTCAACACCCAAAGAAAAATAATCCAATCAAGAAATGGGCAGAAGATATGAACAGACATTTCTGCAAAGAAGACATCCAAATGGCCAACAGACACATGAAAAAGTGCTCAATATCATTCAGTGTCTGAGAAATACAAATCAAAACCACCTCACACCAGTCAGAATGGCTAAAATTAGCAAGTCAGGAAATGACAGATGTTGGTGAGGATGCAGAGAAAGGGGAACCCTCCTACACTGTTGGTGGGAATGCAAGCTGGTACACCCACTCTGGAAAACTGTATGGAGGTTCCTCAAAATGTTGAAAATAGAGCTACCCTATGACCTAGCAATCACACTACTGGGTATCTACCCTAAAGATATAAATGTAGTGATCCGCAGGGCCACATGCACCCGAATGTTTATAGCAGCAATGTCCACAATAGCCAAACTGTGGAAAGAACCTAGATGTCCATCAACAGATGAATGGATAAAGAAGATGTGGTATATATGTATATACAGTGGAATACCATGCAGCCATCAAGAGAAACGAAATCTTGCCATTTGCATTGACGTGGATGGAACTAGAGGGTATTATGCTAAGAGAAATACGTCAGTCAGAGAAAGACAATTATCATATGAACTCTCTGATATGAAGAATTTGAGAGGGAGGGCGGAGGTTCGTGGGGGGGTGGGGGAGGGAAATGAAAGAAGATGGGATCAGGAAGGAGACAAACCATAAGAGACTCCTAAACTCACGAAAGAAATTGAGGGTGGCTGGGGGGTAGTGGGCGTAGGGATAGGGTAGCTGGGTTATGGACATTGGGGAGGGTAAGTGCTATGGTGAGTGCTGTGAAAATGTGTAAGCCTGATGATTCACAGACATGTACCCTGGAGCAAATAATACATTATATGTTAATAAAAAATTTTAATATTAAAAAATAAAAAAAGTTATCAGGTGACAATTTGTTAATGGGATTTTAAATTGATGCAATATCTTTGGAGGGTATTTTGGCAATGACTCTTAAAATGCAAATGCATTTGTCTATTGACCCAGGAATTCTATTTCTAGGGCTTTTACTAGAATAGTATATTTATATATATGAAAAAAGATGAGTGTATATAAGACTTTTTTATAGTATTGTTGAAAAAAATGGAAATAATTAAATGCCTTTCAATAGAAAAAGCATTAAAAGCATAAAATATGGTATACCCAAATAATACCACCGACTACCTTAAAACAGTATATCTAAGAAAAGCTCTCCAAAATAAAGTTGTGAATACACATTTTTTGTTATATTTACCCATGCAACACCCCTCTTCCCACCCCAAATTTCCTACTTCCCCTACCATCCTGAAACTTAGGTTGTAAGGCATCCTATTTTCATGGTTCTAGAGGAGGAAGAATTCAAGAAACCAAGAGATCAATTGAAATGCCAAGATCTATGGCCTCCTTTCCAAGAGCAATGACAATAACAAGAGATGCAAATTATTTGGAGTTAGAAAGATTTTTATTCTAATCTAATCCACTACCCATCCATTATGAAACAAAAGAACCCCAGGATAACTGGAGTTAACCAAAAAGAGATAAGATCTAAGTCTCGATTCCCAAGTAATGCCAAAAAACATCAAAATCGTGACCTCTCCAACCCACCACCATATGTGCTCAACTAGAGTGACCAAGGAGCTGCAGAAGGAATGGTTGTATAATACATCTGGAAAGATACTGCAAAGGCAAACCCCTGCAAGCCCCAGTATGGACCAGGGAATCAGTGGAATAACTTCTGGTGAGTTCAAGTAAGCACATAAGAGAACTAAGATAGCATCAGTGATCACTGGCACATCAAAGTAGCATAGTGAATCGGAAAAATGTTACCTGTGCCCTCAGATCCACAGAGCCAGTCTCAAAAAGGCCTGGCAAAAAACAATGAGAGATGGCTTATCAGTAACCTGTGGAGATACTATCTCAGATGGTAAGTAGCACTATATTGCACAGAGAATAAAGAAACTCCAGCACCTACTCCCTCCCTACATTTCATGCTTAGTACTTCCTACATCCCTGAGGTGCTACTTCAGGGGAAACAACAGGCATTTGCTAAGTTTACCAAGATTTTGTTTCTGCAACAGGTAGAATGGATGTTCAAAATAACATATAAGTGGAAAGGTTAACAAATAAAGCTACATTTCATGAAAATCTGAATTCGTGGGCTGGAATTTATAGGAACTATACTTTGATAAGAGGGAAAAATGAAAGTAAAAATGAGTGTACTATTTGCTCCCATATATGTGTCTATATATTCAGAGACCATTTGCAGAAAGAAACATACGAAAATTTTAATAGTAATTGACATGAGTTATTTAAAAATATGAAAATTTAAAAAATAGTGACTACACATTGAAGGCATTAAGAACATGGGTCACTGTCGAAACTTATTCAATAGCAAGTCTTTCTCTTCCAACTAGCCACAGCTACGTTCTAGCAATCTGAGTGGAAAAAAATACAACTCATTCTCTCATTTGATAAGTGACATTTCTCTTGATTTCTTCTCTGCAGGATGGTTGCCATTGTTCCTATCTTCAGAGGATATCCTGAATTTAGGTCAATAGATCTTGACCTCCCAGAGCTATGTTCAAACAGCTCCAGAAATCAGAAATGGATTGCTTTTAATTTTTTATCTAAGAGCATCCTCTGTAATTGGCAATTAACCTTAGAACATTCTCTAGTATTTAACTTTCCTTCAAACACTGTCTTAAAAAGCTTAGGGTTAATTGTAATGGAAGAGACACACTGGGCCCATAAAATTGCTAGGGTGAACAATTAAGAAATATTATTTGAAGACAGTAAGAGAGTGTGTCTAAGAGGTATCTCCAGGACTCTATTCCTTGTCTACATACTGGCCCTTTCTTCACTAAAAGATTAATATATAGTTACAGATACTGAGGGAAAAAAAAAATCAAAGTTCCTAATGTGGTACTATGCATTTCTACTCTTTCTTCTCCTCAACAACATCTACCCTCCTACCCACCACCACCCCACATTCTCTTTTTTTTCAAAGGTTTATTTATTATTTGAAGGGGAGTAGGGTCACTGGGACAGAGAGAGAGAACCTTAAGCAGACTCTGCGCTGAGTGCTGAGCCCAACATGGGACTCCATCCCACAATCCTGAGATCATGACCTAAGCCAAAACCAAGTCAGACACTTAACCAGTTGTGCCACCTAGGAGCCCCTCTCTTTACTTTTAATTGTCCACATCTTATTTGTACTTAAGCCCATTTGTTGCACTTATGGACAATTACTAAAAAATGCCTTACCTTTCGATAATGCCTGATAGTTCATAAAAAACTTAAAGATCTAACATTTCTCCCACCCCTTTTTTAAAGATTTTATTTATTTGAGAGAGAGAGCGAGCACGGGGAAGGAAGGTGGGGGGAAGTGGCAAAGGGAGAGGAAGAAGCAGTCTCTCTGCTAAGCAGGGAGCCCGACATGGGGCTCAATCCCAGGACCCAAGGATCATGACCCCAGTCGAAGGCAGCTGTTTAACCGACTGAGCCATCCAGACACTCTTCAACATTTCTTTCTATGTTCATAACAGAGTCTGATACAACCAAGGCAAGACTTTTCCTATTTATAGATGAGGAAATGTATACACTTTTCCAAGATTAAATAAACTCTCACTATCAGGTTAAGCCAGAAATCTAGATTCTAATTTAGCTTTACATCTTTCAATACATCTTTACATCTTTCTCATTTATGGTATCTGAAATTAAATAGCCTGGTGGATCCCACTTTTGAGTCAGAGGGACCAATCTATTCAGTGAGACAGGCAAAGGGACCAATTTGTTCACCAGGAGTTGGGTATGGTAGGACCCATTAATTGGGCTTTGAGAAATGCGTCCTAAATATCCACACTGCTTAAGTCCTACTCTGGAAGAATTTCAAGGGCACTAACTTACCGTCAGTATAATTTATAATTTCATGTACCTGTGACTGGCAAGAGTTAACTATAACCACAGTTGTTCTCCCCAGCCCTTCTAATTGCCCAGCTCTCCTCAAAAGAGCATTCTGCACATTTATTCTAAAAATCAATGCAAAATCATCTAGGTCATTCCTAGGTCACTAAATATTTTTCACATATTTAATACCAGAAACACAGTATATGAAATATACTGTAATATGAAAAATCACACTGAAAACCATCAAGATTTATGTTATAAATATAAGTTATGAGCTCCTTTAATTAAATAATTGCTCTAGTTAATAAATGGTAGCTTATCACCATAAAAAGTTAACACAGCTCACAAAATTACCAAACTTTTGTTCAAGATTTTGGGTGAAGGTGACTATATATCAAATAGTAACACTAACCCATTAACTCCAGTGAACATATAACTAAAACTGTTAACAATAACTGTAAAGAAACAATTTGGGGCACCTGGGTGGCACAGTTAGTTAAGCATCTAACTCTTGGTTTCAGCTCAGGTCATGATCTCAGGGTTGTGAGATGGAGACCCCCCCCAGTGGACTCCAGGCTCAGTAGGGAACCTGCTTGAGATTCTCTCTCTCCTTGCCTCTGCCCCCCCCCTCAGCTCACACATACACTCTTTCAAAATAAATACAGTCTTAAAAAAAAAAAGAAAAATTTATAAAATGTGTTTTCAATATATACCATGTCTGTAGACTATAATATATGCCAAAAATACAAAAATAAACATAGCCCCTACTCTCATGATACACTTACATCACAGTGGGAGGGAGAAAATTAATCAGATTATATAATCAAATGATTACAAAGGAAAGGAATAACTTAAAGTCCCAATATTCTCATCTGTACAATGAAGATAACAATTTTACCTAACTCATAGTTTATTATAATATTGAATAAGTTTAATGTGTTTAAAATGTTTATCCCAGTGTCTGACACATAGTATGCATATATACAGATGTTAATGTGTTTATCATTATGTCAGTCCAATCACATCTACAAATTAATGAGTATGAACTAAATAAAAATAGAATATTTTACTTTAAATATTTGTTTAGACATAGCATCTCTTTGAATATAAAGTTTAACTTTGAATATATAAATTTAACATCTAGGTTTTTTCCTTTTTCCACATTCATTCTGTCACTGTTTCAATATTGCTTTAGTTAATCTAGGAAGTAATTATTCATAATCTACCACAAAGAAACTCATGTGTTTATACAACACATAAAATCTGTCATAGCATTATCAAAAATATGTAGGGCATTATCTAGTACCTGCCTTGTATTTGGACACCAAATTAAATGGTAGAAATCCAACAGTACGTAGCCCTTTCAGTTTGGCTTCTTTCACTTAGAAATATTCATTTAAAGTTATTCCATGTCTTTTTATGGCTTGATAGTTTGTTTATTTTTAGCACTGAATAATACCTCATTATCTAGTTGTACTACAATTTATCTATTCTGTTATTGAAGGACATATTGGTGGCTGCCAAGTTTTGGCAGTTATGAATAAAACTACTATAAACATCTGTGTACAGGTGTTATGGGGATCCAAGTTCTCCACTTTTTGGGTAAATACCAAGGACTGCAATTGCTGGATCCTATGGTAAGAGAATGTTTAGTTTTATAAGAAACTGGGTGTTATATGCAACTAATGAATCACTGAACACTACATCAAAAACTAATGATGTACTACATGTTGGTTAATTGAACATAATAAAAATAAATAATTTATTTTTTCACCCAAAAAAGAAACTGCCAAACTGTCTTCCAAATTGGCTTTACCATTTTGGATTCTTACCAACAAAAAGTGAGACATCCTATTGCTCCACATCCTCATCAACGTTTGTTACTGCCAGTGTTCCAGATTTTGGCCATTCTAATAGGTATATACTGGTATTTTATGACTTTTTAATTTGCATTTCCCTAATGACATATGATATGGAGAATCTTTTTTTTTTTTCTTTTTTCTTTTTTTTTTTTTTTAAATTAGGCTCCACACCCAGCATGGAGCCCAATGCAAGGCTTGAACTCACAACCCTGAGATCAGGACCTGAGCTGAGATCAAGAGTCAGACACTTAACCCACGGAGCCATCCTGGCACCCCTGGAGAATCTTTTTATATGCTTATTTATCATCTTCATATCTTCTTTGGTAAGGTGTCTGTTAAAGTCTTTGACCCATTTTTTAATTGGGTTGTTTTCTTATAGTTGGGTCGAATGAGTTCTTTGTATATTTTGGATAACAGTCCTTTATCAAGTGTGCCTTCAGCAAATATTTTCTCCCAATCTGTGGCTTGTCCTCTCATGCCTTTGACATTGTCTTTCACAGAGCAGAAGTTTCTAATTTAATAAAGTCCAGTTTATCAGTTATTTCTTTCATGGATCATGACTTTGGTGTTGTATGTAAAAAGTCATTGTCATTCTCAAAGCCATCTAGGTTTTCACTCAAGTTATCTTCTAGGAGTTTTATAGTTTTGTGTTGTACATTTAGGTCTATATTCATTTTGAGTTAATTTTTGTAAAGGATATAACATCTGTGTTTAATTCATTTCTTCAGATGTCGATGTCTAATTGTTCCAGTATGATTTGAAGAGACTATCCTTGCTCTACTGTATTGCTTTTGCTCCTTTATCAAAGAATACTTGACTGTATTTGGGTGGGTCTGTTTTCGAGTTCTCTATTCTTTTCCATTGAGTATTCTTATCCTGATGTGGGGCTTGATCCTAGGACCCTAAGATCATAACCTGAGCCAAAGACAGGGGCTTTAACCCACTGAGTCACCCAGGTGCCCCATTCTTTTTTATTTTTAAAGAAATATTTCTGGGGTACCTGGGTAGCTCAGTGGGTTAAAGCCTCTGCCTTCAGTTCAGGTCATGATCTCGGGGTCCTGGGATCATGCCCCACATCTGGCTCTCTGCTCAGCAGGGAATCTGTTTCCTCCTCTCCTTCTACCTGCCTCTCTAACTACTTGTGATTTCTCTCTTTCTCTGTCAAATAAATAAATAAAATCTAAAAAAAAAAACAACATTTTTTTTTATAAAGATCTTATTTATTTGAAAGATAGAGAGTACAAGCAGAGAGTAACAGGCAGAGGGAGAAGTGGACTCCCCACTAAGCAGGGAGCCTGACGTGGAGCTGGATCCCAGGACCCTGGGATCACAACCTGAGCCAAAGGCAGACACTTAACCAAGTGAGTGACCCAGGTACCCTGAGTATTTGTTCTTTTACCAAAAACACACTGGTTTGATTTTTGTGCTTTATAATAAGTCTTGGAATCAGATAGCACCAGTGTTTCAACTTTGTTCTTCTCCTTCAATATTGTGTTGGGTATTCTGGGCCTTTTGCCTCTTCATATAAATTTTAGAATCAGTTCACCAAGGTGCCTTGGTGGCTCAGTGGGTTAAGCCCCTTCCTTCTGCTCAGATTATGATCTCAGGGTCCTTGGATCGAGCCCCACATAGGGCTCTCTGCTCAGCAGGGAGCCTGCTTCCCCCTGTCCCTCTGCCTGCCTCTCTGCTTACTTATGATCTCTCTCTGTCAAATAAATAAATAAATAAAATCTTTAAAAAAAATAATAAGTTCACCATATACACAAAATTACTTGCTGGGATTTCGATGAGATTGCACTGAATCATTATGAATGTATTTTTTTATATTTTTATTTTTTTAAATAAAATTAATTTTTTAAATAAACTCTACCACCAATATGGAGCTCAAACTCATCACCCCAAGATCAAGAGTTGCATGCTCTACTGACTGAGCCAAGCAGGTGTCTTCTCAGTGTCTTTTTAATAGAGAGTTACCAAATATCAACAAAATTACTATTAGCTGTTTCCTTCCTTGTGGAAGTTTAAACTAGGTTAGTCCCAAGTTTAGAACAGCAAGTTTTCATGGGACACAGTGAAACACTGTACTGCCATCCTAAATACAGTAATCCACAGTTCTTAAATTCTTTAACTCTTTGTGAGTTCTATTAACTATCAAGCAAAAGAGCAGTGATCCAAAACCTTAATAAATTCTATTTCTTTGATCCTGTTTTCTAATAAGTCTCCAATAATGAACTGCCAGTTCTTGACTACATAATAGTGTTGGGAAGCTTTCCTCACTTATCTTCAACCCTTGTAAAGACTCTGCAAGGAAGACACTATTACCCCTATATTACCTGCTGCTGATTTATACCAGTAATTCGCCCAGTGGTTAAATGCCCAACTGTCAATGGCAGCACAGGCAGGATACTCATCTATGACTTTACACTCTATCACATTATATTTGCCAAATAAAGCAGAATTAAAATTATACCTTGATACAGAGAAATTAAAACACCCAAAAAAATTCAGCCATAACTAAAATCCTCAGGATAATCTGAGAAGGATACATGATTCAGGATTGTTATTTTTGAAGTAGAACTTTTCACATATTGATAGCAACATGATGTAGAGAGGTGAAAAATAGATCTGATAACCTTTCACTGTTGCGTTTTTCATTTAGTAATCATTAGATATTATTTGCAAAAGCCTTTGTAAGTTTTAGCCCTGTTTTCATCTTTCTTGAATCAAAGATGTCTTTGCTTGAAATATTAAGAATTCCATCAACTAATCTCTTACAAATATTTACTGAGTTAGGTCACTACTCCTTAATATGCACTGGCCTCATCTATGTTCAGAGGTATAAAGATAATATAATATCATGATTATACCTTCTAAACAGACAAAAATGATTTACTTATGAAAAACTATAATTATAGTGAGTCACTGCAAATTTGAGAACTCATGGAGGGCTGCTCTGAGGTTTGCTGGAGAAGCACCCCCTGCACTACCACTGTTTGCTAATTGGGCTTGTGGAAAGTTCAGAGCAATGATTAGGCATGCCAGGATTTTTGCCAAATAACAATTATGAATCCCAGCAGGGAGCAGAAGGGCATACATTGCTTAAAATAGCAAAGAGATCTTAAGATGGGAGAGAATTACTATGAGGAGTCAGAAAAAGAAACTAATTTTTAAGAAAGAAAATAATAGACCACAAATTATGTTAAGAATGAAATAATGAAGAAAATTATCGTAGTTACAGTAACAAAATTAAATTCAGGGAGAGAAATGGTAACACAAAATGGTTTAGTTACGAAGTCACTTCTCACCTAGCACTTGTTCAAAAGAGGTAGCAAAGAGCAAAGAACAGTTGTTTAATGGTATACAAAATGAGAGACTAATTTAAGAGAGGCTTTAAAACTTTGACTATCACAGATTCAAAGAAATCAAACACAAAAAAGAAGCAAAGAAAAGAGAAGAGAAAGGAGAGAGAGAGAGAGAGAGAGAGAGAAACCACTTCCATGCATATTAGAAACCTATCAGAGAAGTTTTGATTTATCTGGTGTTAGCTATAAATGGAACCAGGATGTTAAGAACAACCATTATTTGAGGCAAGGTCTTTGATACTAATATTTTCATCAGTACAAAACCTGAGGGCTTGTTTTCTCTTTTATCCATTACCATTTCCTGCTGATGTTTTTGTGTATGTCTCCTACCTCCAGAACATATCACTCATTTAACTGGGAACTTGTCTGCCTTATTAACTACTCTATCTTTGCCTACAAGAATCCCAGGTACAACTCAAAAAATATTTATTAATTCCAAGACTATGTCTTTGCATATCCAAAGACATTTGCTTTGTCATCATCCTTGATTACTTTTCTAGCTTAGTATAGACTCTAGAGTCATTATTATGTCTCAGAACTTTGAAGGCATTTCCCTTTTTTTTTTTCCAGCATCCACTCTTGCTGATGAACAAATAAACAAAAACACTAAAGCTTCTGATTTTTATTCCTTCATATATTATTTTTCTCTCTGGAAACAGGATCTTTCCTTCATTCATACCTTGTGGTCTAAAAGTTTCTTGAAGTATTTCCCATTCATCTGATTTGGGGTTTTTTTGTAACTTCAATATATAATGTACGTCATCATTACCTCTGGGAAATGCCCCACAATCATCACTTTGGTTATTATTTCATTTCAATGTCTTTGCTGTCTCTGTAAAACTCCTACAGTCAAATATCCTTGATTAATGATCAGTGTCTTCTATTTTCTCTCATTTTCCTTAACCTCTCTATTTTTTCACTTATTTACACTAGAGATCCCAGCATTTCACTCTGAGACACCAATTCCCATTCTTGCAGACCTAGATCTCTCCAAAATGTTTGGTCAACTTTTTGTAAGGGAAATCTTGGGTTTTACCTCGTAATATAAATTATTGGTCCTTTAGCAAAACATGTCTAGGATAATAAATATGAAGTGAATTCCTCCATATAGTCCGCAAACAGGCTTATAATTACTTCCTATTTGCAACTCTTTTCTCCCTTTAGCCCTCTCTAACCCTCGAATCTCATCCTGGGACTTCATGTCATACAAGGCAAAATCTACACATGTACCTACTTTAGTCTCCTTCAAGTTTTCTAGCCCTAGCTTTTAGCCTTATTTCTTGATCCATTCAACAAAATGTACTGAATATCTCCTCTATCCTAAAACTGTTTTAGATTCTGAAGTATAACCACTAACAAATCAGGCTTTAGTAATTATTCTCTCATCTAAGCTGTATCTTCCAGGAATTCGTTGCATTCTTATATCTGATGATGATCCCCTCTCCTGTTCTCTTAGCTATTTATATACATTTAGGACTATTTAAATGGAATCTTGAGAACCAAAAAAAAAAAAAAAAGGCTTTATATTCTTGGTCTCCTACTTTGAACTACAATCTACATCTAACATGCTGATTCTGAATTTTATTTTACTTATTAAAAAGATATAAAAATAATTTCTGACTTAATTGTTTGCTAGAGAAATGCCTTATTTTCAGGTTGTTTTATTTAATGATGGTTCCTTGGACATCATTTTGGTCTTTAGCAACAAACATGGAATATTTGTCATTAAGTCCATATTAGTCTTTTTCCATGTCAAAATAAATAAATAAATAATAAAAACAAAAGACCAAAAAAACCAAACCAATAGTTTTTGAGAGACAGTGTAGTCCAATATAAGGACTCTAGGCTTTGTTTAAAAAAAAAAAAAAAAAAAAAAAAGGCTTGAATTAGATTTCTTGTTCCACCACCTATTAACTAAGTGAGATGGAGTATTTCAATTCAAAGACTCAATTTTCTTACGTGAAAACTTAGATTAAATTATGCTTGATAAAAAAATGCAATAAAGGTTGATAATAATGCATGTAAGTCATACTCAATACATAGTATATGGTACATGCCCAATAACTACAGTAGGCATAAACATGAAAGAATGCTATGGCATTAAGATGCTGTGGCATTTTAAGAAACTGTAAGAGAGAATTAACTTTACTGGTCTAAACTAAAGTCAAAGCCATTATCTTAATCTGGACCTCACTTTCATGAGCTCTATAAGCTAACATTCAGATTAAATGGTTTAAATGTATTATGACTATATGGAGAAAAAACTGTGTGTGTGTATATATATATATACATGTACACACCACACATAAATATACACATATATGTATAAAACAGCTGGGATAATTGAGTTTTGACAACTAATAGTAAAATCTTCCATGATTTTTTTTTAATTTCTTTTTTTTTATTAGTAACATATAACGTATTATTTGTTTCAGGGGTACAGGTCTGTGATTCATCAGTTTTACATAATTCACAGCGCTCATCCTAACATATCCTCCCCAATGTCCATCACCCAACCACCCCATCCCTCCCACCCCCCGCTCCATTCTAGCAACCCTGTTTGTTTCCTGAGATTAAGAATTTCTTACGGTTTGTCTCCCTCTCTGGTTTTTACTTGTTCCATTTTTCCTCTCTTCCCCTATAATCCTCGACCTTGTTTCTTAAATTCCACATATCAGTGAGATCATAGGATAATTGTCTTTCTCTGATTGACTTATTTCACTTAGCATAATACCCTCTAGTTCCATCCATGTCATTGCAAATGGCAAGATTTCATTTTTTTCAATGGCTGCATAATATTCCATTGTGTAAATAAACCACAGCTCCTTTATCCACTCATCTGTCAATAGGCACCTGGGCTCTTTCCATAGTTTGGCTATTGTGGCTACTGCTGCTATAAACATTGGGGTGCAGGTGCATCTTCAGATTACTACATTTGTATATTTGGGGTAAATACCCAGTAGTGTAATTGCTGGGTCATAGGGTAGCTCTATTTTCAACTTTTTGAGGAACCTCCATACTGTTTTCCAGAGTGGCTATACCAGCTTGCATTCCCACCAACAGTGTAGGAGGGTTCCCCTTTCTCCGCATCCCCACCAACATCTGTCATTTCCTGACCTGCTAATTTTAGTCATTCTGACTGGTGTGAGGTGGTATCTCATTGCGGTTTTGATTTGTTATTTCCCTGATCCCAAGTGATATTGAGTACTTTTTCATGTGTCTGTTGGCCATTTGGATGTCTTCTTTGCAGAAATGTCAGTTCATGTCCTCTGCCCATTTCTTGATTGGATTATTCCATACTTCGGTGTTGGGTTTGGTAAGTTCTTTATAGATTTTGGATACTAGCCCTTTACCTGATATGTCATTTGCAGATATCTTCTCCCATTCTTTATCTGTTGTCTTTGGTTTTGTTGACTGTTTCCTTTGCTGTGCAAATGCTTCTGATCTTGATGAAGTCCCAATAGTTTATTTTTGCACTTGCTTCTCTTGAGTTTGGTGATGTATCTAGGAGGAAGTTGCTGCACTCTTCCATGATTTTCTTTAACAAAATCAAATCATTACTTTCCAAGGTATTGTTCGGCTTAGAGAACTGGTAATAATTGTATTTCACATGTACAGAGGGAAAATACAATAAAAAACAGGGCTTTTTGTAAATTACCACTGGCCTTCTTATCAGAATTTGTAAATCAACCACAGAACTTAATTCTCCCTCCTCATTAAAATAGATCCTCTGGGTGAGATAAGAATTTGTAGTGATATATATGGGGCACTGAGAATAATTTCCCATTAGATATTTTTATAGATATTTTATTGTATATCTACTTAAGCAAAGTTCCATCTTGTTTACTTTGAAATGTTGCCCTCAATTCTATCAAGATTTTACAAAGCTGCACAGAAAACATTCAGAGTAATGCATTGTGCTTTGCATTTCGCTTTGTATGACAGTTCTTTAATTCTGTTCTGAAATGTAGATTTGTCAAGACAGCAGTTTATTTGAGCCATCACCTTAATTTTCAGATCCATATGGTTTAATCATCCAATTGAGAAGAGCTGGAAAACACCTAGCTCCATTTGACTTACAGCATATCTTTCCACAATCCCTCAAATGCCATTCTTAGAAATTTTCTTTTCTCATGGAGATTAGGGTAACTCATCTCAGTTTTCTCATCTTGGCAATCAAAACATCTAATACACAACCTAGTTTTCTTTCTCTGCTTCTACCCTCTTTAAATTGCCATGGCAATGAGAATGCTGCTCCTTCTATTTAGGAAAGATGACATTTAGCGATGCTTTGCTATATTACTTCATATATATGTGCCCTACAGTCACTTGAACTGTTGGTCATAGATTCATGAATTCTTGAATATATGGATTTCACCCTCTGCTTATTATATCTTGAATCAAACTGTCTAATCAGAATCCTTTTTGACTAAGGGCATGTTTGTATGTGTTCTGTGCCCCGTCTTGACAGTTTCCATTTTTTTTCCTCCTCTCTAAACATTTGCAGAAAAATGAATAAAATGAAAAAAAGTCCCATTTCAGGTAATTAAGACAGTATATCTGAGAATATTATCAAAGGTCTCTTGCCTATGGTAAAACAAGTCCCATGGTAAAGCTGACCTCTGTCTTCTGCTCATTTTTTTATAAAGATCTATGTATGTCATATTAGCAGTGCTATAATGCTACTGCCTTCAATGAGGCAACTCCAGAACTCTGAGCTTTTGCCTCCAAAAAGAATGTCAATAGTGACACCCATCTGCACAGGGGAAATTTGTAACCCCCTATTCCACTGTTATTGTTTTAACAAACCATAAAGGCCTGCAGCTACTGTGAGGATAAGTGCTCCATAATGTCTATGATTACTTCTCCAAATGGCCAGTGGCTCTCTATTTACGTGATACAAATGATAAACAAAAGGGCAGCTTATCATGCCTGACTAAATATTTCCTCTGTAACAATCCTGGCCCAACAAGACATAAAAACTTGAAATAAGTTGTTTTTTAAAGATATCTGAGGGGTAGCCTATGTGGCTCAGTTGGCTGAGCAGCTGGCTCTTCATACCAGCTCAGGCCATGAACTCAGGGTCCTGGGACAGAGTGGCCGAGTGGAGCTCTGCGTTCAGCGGGGAGTCGGTTTAAGGATTCTTTCTCTCTCTTTCCCTCTGCCTCTCCCCCCAAATTCCTCCTCCTGCTCATGCTCTCTCTCTCTAAAATAAATAAGTAAATCGTAAAAAAAAAAAAAAAAAAAAAGGTTATTTGCTGGAATTATTGCTTGGGAGAGAAAGAAATGATATGCCACCATATCAATGGTATTCACCTTTTGCTACTATTACAAACAAAAATAAGACTGGTCCTGAGAAAATAGACGAGAAATAAGAGGAAAGTGGAGGTAGAGAAAGTGATAAAGATATAATTAAAAATATTGTCAAAACTCCACAAATCACTGTGAATACTTCCTATTCCACCTACCTTTCTTAAACCTTGATCATTATCATCACTCCCAGCCTAACACATGTGCACACATAAACACAAACTCACACTCACACAAACATATTCACAAAATTGAACCAGAGAGAGAAAACGACAAACAGGGAAGAAAAGATTAAAAAGAAAGTATCACCATGTGATGTGAATATGGGGGGAAAAAAGCTGTCAGAATACTCACTGCTGGTTTCATTTCCCATCACTGATCCCTGCATTTAATGCCTTCTGGCATCAGTGTCCTTATCCTCTGTCTTCTTTCCACCACAAGTAGCTTATGGTTTCATTATCTGCCTCTTCTGACATTTTCAACCTCTAATCTCTACCAAAGAGCTTTATGGCTAAAAGAGAATCTCTTCATTTTCTCTGGCAGAGCCATTCATTTGATATTATTGTTCACTCCAAGCACCACAGGGTAGACTCTGTGTCTAGATATGATAAAGCTACATATATTTCAAGTCAGAAGTGCTTCACAATCATCATTAATACAAATCATAAAGTATAGCTGAAGATGTTTGATTTGTAATTATTAAAAACTGTAACATATCAAAATACTTTCATATTGAAAAGTCAAAATGTTTATGTCCTTTTTAGAAAAATTCAATACATTTCTGTCAGTAGAATTTGACAACTTAGCATCCTTCATGCAAACTAGCTTGCAGTTTTGGGGACCATTCTCTGGGGATATATAACTACCTGGCATATGGTTTCTACCTTCACGTGGGATGCAAGCATTAGCTTTTAATATATAAGAAAATTAAGTGCACTCAGCCATGGAGCAATGCATTTTTTATCAGAATTCTGAAAAGCCAGCCCCATGTTTCTATTTCTCTCAAGAGATGCCAATGCAATTGTGGACAGCAGCTTCAATTATAGGAGGGATAGGCTGCTTCAGTAAGAACCAAAAATTAATGTAGCAAATACAAGTGATAATCTGATCATGGGTCCACGTGTGCATAATGTGGTGCTAGACACAAAGCCCTTTGACAAAAATCTAAGAATTGATTTTTTCTTTTAAATGGCACCTCTGTCTCTAGTGGTTCATTTTAATTCAACAAATATTTAGTGATGGCTTGTTGCAGAAGCTTGGAATTTATTAGTGAACAAAACTTAGATCTGTAATGGAACTTATATTCATTGAAACACACACAAAAAACAAGTATTTTCAAATAAATTGTATAACATTAGTTGGTAAGTCTGACAGACAAAAATGTGAAGCAGAATTAAGATGATCAGGAATGCAGGGAGATATAATGTTAAAGAGAGTGATCAAGATGGCCTTCATGGAAGTGATAACATTTGAGTAAAGTCCCAAAGGAGGTAAGCAGATTAACCATGCAGACAGCTGAGGGAAGAGAATCCCTGGCAGTGAGAGCAGCCCTTACAAAGGCCCAAAAGCAAGAGTCTAAGTTGACACCTTCAAAAAATAGCAAGTAGGCAGAGAGAAAAGAAATGGAATGAGCAAGAGGGAGAACTGTAGTTAAAGAGATAAGAAAGATAATGAAATAATTGATTGTGGGGGAACAGATTACCAAAAGCACTGTATTACAGTCTCTTTCTTTCACTAAGCGAAATGCAGACTCCCTCAAGGTTTGAAGAAATGTATGACACAACATGTACAATGTATCTATAAGACTCAGCCCCACTGCAGAGACGAGAAGAGCCTGTGAGAGAAGAGGTGGAAGCAGTCTCCCAGGTGATTTGGACAGCATCGAAGCAGCAGGGAAAGTAAAAGGTAGCCAAACCCTTGGTATATTTTGAAGAGAGAGTCAGCAACATTCTCTACTGGATATATTTACAGATAAGTATAAAGTCTGATCAAATACTGAAACTTGTCAAAAACTAACACTTTAAGACTTTATTAAGGGATATTCATTATCAAATTTGACCTCAAAAATAAATCCATGAGACAGGCAAGATATTATTTATCTCCACTTTACAGATGAAAAATAAAAGGAGGTCTATCGAAAGATGAAGGAAACTATTATTTATTGAATAAATCCTGCAAACACAACTTCCTAGCATAACAGTCTTTCAAATTTGTTACATCACTTAATCTTCATACAAGCCATGACAGTAAGGACCAGCCCCCAGTTTCGTAAATAATGAAAATGCAGTTCAGAATGTTCCAAAATGTACCCAAGTTTCCACAGTGAGAGTCACGATTTAACATAGTTCTTACCCCAAAGTATTTTTCCTTTCATAATCCCCCGCTTGTTCTGCTATCTGGATGTATCCAAGCGAACCTTATGAAATATCTTCAGTCATTTAATCCTCCCAACATCCCTATGGATAATCAATGTTCTTAGTATCCATTTTCTAGGGAATGGGACAGAAAGAGACAGGGCTGTTTCATCAGAGTTCTTCAAAGATACGCAATCAGATATAAAATAGGAAGACCTGGCTCATGTGATTATGGAGGCTGAGAGGTCCCACGATTTGCCATATGCAAACTGGAGACCAAGGAAAGACCACAATATCCTTCGGTGCAAGTCCTAAAGCCTGAGAACCAGGGGAGATAATGACATAAATCCCTGTCAAAGGGCGGGACATGAGGAAATGAGATATCCCAACTAAAGCAATGAGACAGAAAAGGGCAAAAATTTCTCTTTCTTCACCTGCTTGTTTTATCTAAGCCCTTGAAGGATGGGATGATGCCCATCTACATTGGGAAGGCCATTTACTTTATTGAGTCCACTGACTCAAATGTTAATCTCAACTGGAAACATCCTCACAGACACACCCAAAAATGATGTTTAACCAGATATCTGGGCATCCTCTGATCCAGTCAAGATGACTCATAAAAAATTAATTATCACAGATATATAGTAATATGTACAAAGGCAACTGGCAAAGATGAACTTTAAATCTATGATCATTTGACTCTAAAATCTGTAACCTTCACAACTAAGCAGCACACAATAAAAATATAAAACAAATGCCCTCCTAGATTCCCAAGAGTTGTGAAAATTAAATGAAGCCTTGTACATGAAATTGGTTTGCTAACTGCAAGTTTCCCTATATTCACTGTTTGTTATTTTTATAATGATAAAGATGATGTTCGGCCTGTTGGCCATCTAATTTAAATTTCAAAATCCAAAAATAAGTCAATGTAAGCAGTCTCCAAGGGTTGGGACAGTCATAATTTGGATGTTGCTGATTACACTTATCATTTGTACCTCTTTCAATGAGCATTAAGTGAACAGAGAAGAAAACCATCACAGCAGCCAGGTCCCAAAGCACGTTGCAGCCTTGCATGCTGAATTCTACACCTGCTATCCCATCTCAGGTGCTGGAGGAGCGGCTCTAGGGCAAGAAGTACACCCCAAGGACACATTTGCCCTCACCTGCTGCTCTGCATTGACAAATGCCCTTTAGTTCTTTTATTTACTTCCCTTTGGCTCAGCCGTCCAGGAGTAATCCAGAAAGTACGCTTCAAGGCCTGGCTGCTGAAAGGCTGTTCTGTGGGAAGAGGTCCGCTGTGTCTTTGTCACTGTCCCTTAGAGTGTACAGTGATTAAAGTTTCACTGTAATTTAATTAAATCCAACATGCATATATGGAGTGTCTGCAATATGCCTGCTACTCTTTGAGGTGCTGAAGAGAAAAGCTAAGACGAATCAGCTCTAAGATTTTGGCTCTCACAATCTGGTAAGAAAGATATGTAAGTAAAGGTATAGGTTTAAAGAAATGAATGGGATAGATTCTCCAAAGGAGAAAAATATGTTTAGTTTGGACTCTAGCAAAAAGGCAAGATTAACTGTTACTAGCAGGTTTAAGAATTATTTATACAGAAACTGTCTCTAAATTGACTTACAAATATATGTCACTTGGAACAAAGGAAGGAAATGTGTACTTTAGACTAGATCACACAAATTTATAAAAGCAAGAATGGTAAATGTTGGGAGATGGGTAAATAATCTGTTGCTATTGAAACACAGGATGCGGAGCACCTGGGTGGCTGAGTCCCTAAGCATCTGCCTTTGGCTCAGGTCACAATTTCAGGGTCCTGGGATCCAGCCCCTGGTCCGGCTCCCTGCTGAGCAGGAAGCCTGCTTCTCCCTCTCCTACTCCCCCTGCTTGTGTTCCCTCTCTTGCTGTCTCTCTGTCTCTCTCTCTCTGTCAAATAAATAAATAAACAAACAAACAAATAAATAAAACAGGATGCAACAGAGTGAATACATAGGGATAGGGAAGATTACAAGAAGAGAAGTGTGGCTAAAAGTTGAATCTTTAACATAAAACACATTAAATTTCAGGCAGGGGATAGAGGATTGTGTTTTACAGTCACGTAAAGCTTTAGAAAACTTTGAGCCAGGTAGTTTCATGACCAAAAGTGAGCTCTGAGGGGCGCCTGGGTGGCTCAGTGGGTTAAAGCCTCTGCCTTTGGCTCAGATCATGATCTCAGATCCTGGGATCGAGCCCCGCATTGGGTCCTCTGCTCGGTGGGGAGCCTGCTTTCCTCTCCCTCTGCCTGCCTCTCTGCCTAGTTGTGATCTCTCTCTGTCAAATAAATAAATAAAATCTTTTTTTAAAAAAGTGAGCTCTGACAGGATGATTACAAGCAGGAAAATGAGTTAGAACCAAAGATAATAAGGAAATGAACTAAATAGTAACATACAAAGAAAATGAGGTTAGAGGTAAGAGGCACTGAAAAGGTAAAATGAAGAATATCGGGTAGAGTTGAGATATAAACAACACCAAAGCTGAATAACTGAGAGAATGTTGGTGTCATTAATCAATACAGAAAGCTCAGGAGGAGTTAGGAAACCTTGGTGGATACCTTAAAATTTAAAGGCCTGTGAGATATGCTTATAAAGATACTTAATAGCAGGTATCAATGATGGTACAGAATTCAGAAGGGAAGTGCAGCCTAAATATACACATTTTGGATACATTTTTGAGAAGTGATGTCATAGGTCTGCATAAAATAAATAGAGGAATGCCCAAGAAATCTATACAAAGGAGTTCTGCCCTTTACCATTTACTTTTCCAGCTGTGCCTGAGAATTCACATTGCTCCACATCTATGTCAACACTTGCTATTTTTAGCCTTTTAAAATATTTGCTAAGCTGATAGGTTCAATATGATATCCATAGTCCTCAAGTCAGAAAACCAGGTCACACAATCCTATTCTGTCATCAAAATCCACCTCCATTATAGCAGAAAACCAATAAAAAAATGTTAGGTCTTCAAATCAGATATATAAGCATATTTGCTGTTTGTTCTTAATATCTCAGATCTTCCTTAGTACTTCCAAGGTAGGAGCTTTGTCCTCAGTATCTCAGATTTTCCTTGGTACTTCCTAAGGTAGGAGTTTTCATTGATGTGTGAGTTTTGTGCATATGTCAGTGTGTGTGTGTGTGCACGTGCCTGGATTTCTATATGGTCTATACACACACACACACACACATGCATTCTGTGTGCTTTTGTGTGTGTGTGTGTCTCCCATTATATATATTGTCTAAGACTCAATATGATATAATTGTGATACTATCTACTCATCCCAAACAACATTTAGTGAAATTACTTACCAAAGTAACACAAAACAAGAAAAGTATATATAATTGCTTGAAATCATAGCAAATATCTGATAGGTAGAAGCATAAACTAATGACAATCATTAGAAAAGCAATTTGACTCAATGTATCAAAACCCTGAAATTTAAGAGGTGTCCACACAGATTCTGCACCCTTTTCTGGTTTTCATTACAGTATTGCTTCTAAGAACAGGGAAAAGAAAATAGTACAAGGTATAAATTTTTTAAAATAGCGGCATATTTTACTAAGCCATGTAATATTGGTAGAATGCACATTGTGTCACTAGTTAAAATAATCCTTTAAAATAGATGAATTGTGAAAAATGTTTGTGATATAGTGTTATGTGAAATACCATCTTATTCTGCTGAAATGTATGTGTGCATGTGTGAGAATGTGTGTCCAGAAAATAATTAACTATATCAGACTATGTATTCATAGGTGCAAGGAAGTTTCATTTCTTCCTTATATTTTTATGTCATAGATCATTGTTACTGAACATGAATTACTTCAAAAATTTTTAAAACTGTGTGTTAGAGAAAAAATGGAAGAATTAGTATTATCATAAAAAGTAATTTAGTTAAAGAGTTCTAGAGACTTGACTATTCCTTATTAATGCCAATTATTAGGTCTTTAGAAAAATAACCTTTGGTTCTTTTACAGAGTATATCCATAAAACTTTATCAATAATAAAATACAGATAAATCATCCCCAGATAAACTGAGACATGAATTGGTGAAATGAGTTCTCATAAATATGACATAGATATTCCACAGAGTGACAAAATTGGAATCAGAAACAGGGTTAAAAAGTGGCACTTTTACCATCACCCTACCATTGTTGCACAAAAATGCCCTGCTGGATGATGTTGCAGGGGTGACTTAGGATAAATGGAACAATGACTGTAACACTGAGACTATGCAGAGTTAAACAAACCACATCACTGAACGTGTGCCTCCAAGATGAGGAACTGAGCACAGTCCTTCAAGGTGGAAAAGTCTGAATCCCTTCCTGTCTTCAAATGAAACATGGTCATCAGATATTGCTGACTAGTTATAAGTTTTTATGACACAAATAAAATATCTAGCCAATAAACAGCCCCAACTATTTGCTCTGTGGATATTTCACTCAAGATATCCAGAGATTTATTTCAATCTTCAATTTAATAGGAGATTAGTCATCCCCTTGCTCTGGCAAAGTGTATTTTATAAAACTGTATATGTACAGGTAAAATGAAGATTGAGTATTTATTTAGATGAGGCAATGATTACAGGTGTCTCACCTGATTTCATCAGTAGCAACTCTCCCTCACCAAAAGTACAATTGTTTTCTTTAGGTTTCTTTTGCTTGAGTCACCCAAAAAACTAATTTGGTTTTTGTTTTATTATAAAAGCCAAATTAGTTATATATATGGGCCAACTCAAGTGAATCACAATTTTATAAGGTGTTTATTAACAGTATTTTTTACAACTGTTCACCAAATGAAGCAAAGGGCAAGATTTCCTCTCCAAGACTGTGATAAACTCTGTCCTTTGAACTTAAATGTTTGAGGGTTTTTTTGTTGGTTATTCAGTATCGTTTTGTTTTTGCGACTAGCATTCTTTTTAAGACCTCTCTTGGCCTGAGTTGACTTATCCCAGGATATAGTTATTAACTATGTATTCATTACTATAATTATAGTTATTGAGGAAATTCTCTTAAGCTATCTTTTAAATATATCTGAAAACGGATTATTTGGTGGCACCAGCCAAGGCAGATGGAAGGAATGCCCAGTCTTAGAGAAAAGACTGGCAGAACCCATGTGGGCATTTCCATCTCTCTGTATGTGGTATTTGATCACCTATTTCTTTCTCCCTCTTCAGTCTCCTAGTATATTTCACTTTTGTTACTGGCATTTGCACAGCCAATAACCACCTTGGATGATGGCCTTGGTATTGTCATATGGATAATATATTTTCACAAGGATGAGTTCCTCTTGGAACAATTTATCCAGTGGATTAGACTTTCCTGCATCAGAGCTCAGCAGGTCTTCCTGTTTCAACTGTCTGCCAGTCTAAGATTTATTACATTCCACTCAAGGCACTTTTCACCAGGTATATTTCATTTTGCAGGCTTCCTGATTTTCTTCAGAGTATAGTTAGCTGTAAATGTTATGTCACACTTGTTCATTCCTTTTAAATGAACATGCTTTAGAAGAAACTAAATGAATTTCTGGTGTTATTTCATTAACTCTCCCTCCAAATTTTGAAAAAAAAAAAAAAAAAAGACAAAGCAACAAAAATCTACAAAGAAAACCCTCACCTGAAGAATTGTTGCTCTTACTGTTTCCCCTGCAATGTGCTGTTTATTCTCCCTTTGCTACACACAAACAAATGGGTTTGCCAAATATGAGGCACTGGGAAGTTTTGAGAGGATGGAGAATGAGAGAGGGTTGAGTATGCTTTGCCCTGAACCCGACCTGACTCAGTGTCAAGGGATGCTATTGACTATATCCTCTAAGACTGAGCTTCTGAAGGTAGCCCCCCTTTGAATACTTCCATTTCCTCCTCTTGGCCCCAGGTCCAGGGCCTGGTAATGGGTTTCTGCTATTCTTATGACCCTAGCCGCAACATTTCTTACTGGGTCCCTCAGAAAAAAAGTCTTTTGTACCATTTGAGTTTGAATCATTTTCCTCAAAGGACCCTGACTGATACACATGCTATGAGTCTACAGGTCTTGGGAAAGTGGGAGGTAATTAGCATTTCAAGATGAGTGGTTAGCTTATAATTGCTGGAGTTTTTTTCTTTTTTAAGATTTTTTTTTTAAGATTTTATTTATTTATTTATTTGACAGAGAGAGCGAGATCACAAGTAGGCAGAGAGGCAGGCAGAGAGAGAGGCTGAAGCAGGCTCCCCACTGAGCAGAGAGCCTGATGCAGGGTTTGATCCCAGGACCCTGAGATCATGACCTGAGCTGAAGGCAGAGGCTTTAACCCACTGAGCCACCCAGGTGCCCCTTTTTTATTCTATTTTAATGAAATGCTGTGATCCATTTATTCAAAGGGTAAGGTGCTTAATAATGTGCATGTCAGGTGTGCATACTTAAGCCATGGAACAGTAAATAAAGTCTTAAGAGTCTGTGCTTTAAAAAAAAGTGTTGGGGCATCTGGCTGGCTCAGGAGGTGAACACACAACTCCTGATCTCAAGGTTTTGAGTTTGAGCCCTACACTGGTTGTAAAGGTTACTTAAAAATAAAATCTTTTTTAAAAATGTGTTTTCCTTTGTATTTATTGGTTTCATGTAATTAGCAAGATTTTACAGCTTTACACAATATTTGTTTACATAGTTCACAGGATAAAGCAGCTCAAGTTACATCTTCCACTTCTTTTTTTTTTTTAAGACTTATTTATTTATTTGAAAGAGAGAGATAGAGCATGTGCATGCAAGTGGGGGGAGAGGAGGGGGGGAGGGAGAGAAGCGGACTCCTCGCTGAGCCAGGAACCAGACTTGGGCTCCATCCCACAACCCATATCATGACTTGAGCCAAAATCAAGAGTTGGAAACTCAACCAACTGAGCCACCCAGGCACCCTGACTTCTACTTCTTTACAACCCTCTCCTTACCTCACCTAGCATGGACAATGATTGACTACCAACAGAAGATGAATTGCTTAGATTTAAGATTTCCCTTATTTACCAATATCAAAGAAATGACCTCGAGAAAGCCACAGATTATCCATTAGCTTTTATGAGTTGGTTTTACGATCTTTTTTCTACAGGACAAAAATACTTTGTGAACCACTTTGCAAGTGGTCAGATGATGCTTAGGAGGAATAACTACTCATTGGATCTGTTTTCTGCCAAAGTGTTTATTTTGCCATGAAGTAGATTAGGTTAAAGGAAACACCAGAGTCTGGAATTTTCTAGGTCACAAAAGTTATTTTAATGCAGTTTTCTGAGTAGTAGTAAAGAAAGTTACATTCAGAAATCATCCAGAAACCCAAGTTTAGGGTGCCTGGGTGGCTCTGTCGTTAAGTGTCTACCTTTGGCTCAGGTCATGATCCCAGGGTCCTGACTGAGCCCTGCATGGGACTCCCTGCTCAGCAGGAAGGCCACTTCTCCCTCTCCCACTCCCCCTGCTTGTGTTCCCTCTCTGCTGTGTCTCCCTCTGTCAAATCAATAAATAAAATCTTATTAAAAAAAAAAAGAAACTGAAGTTTACCTTTTAAATGTTGAGGTTTCTGTAATGAATCAAGTGAGAAAAACTTGATGTACAGAGGACAATCAAAGCCACCACATTACAAGAAACTAAGCAATCTGAAATATAAACTACTATGTAAACAGTAATGTTCTTGTTCAGTGTACGACCTAAATGGCTTGGTTCTGATGGCAATGATGTTGTCCATGAGATTAGCCCAACTAATAGAGAATGAGCTCAAAGTAGGTGATCAGTGCATTTTTACTCAACTGCATTCAACTGAATTAAATTAGGTACTAAAATACACTATCCAGCTTCAGATTCTCATCTCCAGTCCTGAATTATTCCATCTAATCCATAAAATAATTTTCTTTACTATGTAAAAGCGAAAGTATTTATATGTAAACTATTTTCTTGGGCAGAGGTCAGCAACCTTTTTTTAAAGGGACAAATAATAAATATTTTAGGCCTGTGAGTCATATAGTCTCTATCTCAACCACTGAAATCTGCTGTGTAGGATGAAAGCTACCACAACACATAGACATGTATGGATATGTTAAAAAAAATCTTTTTTTATAGTAGTTGGACTATAAGTAGTAGTTTGTCCATCATTGATTTGAGAATACCTCTATTTTTATGTATGCAAAATAAAACATCATTAATATTACATTTTTCTCTTATCAACCTGTTTTATTTTATTTACATACACATCTTTTTTCATGAATTCTACTTCAGACACAGAGTCTGATCCTCCAGAAACAGAGCTAAGAATCTATATGTCTACATAGCCCCCCAATGACTCAGTTGTCTAGCCATGTTTGACAATAACCACTATAATTAATTCCAACTCCACTCATTAATTTTTGGCTTGAAATATCTGAATTATATTATATCTAGATGAAGTTTTTAAGAGAAATAACTATCCTTCTAATTATTCAATTCAAAACCTTTATTCCTCTATGACTTTCATGTATTATTTCAACTCATCAGCAAATGCAGCTAACACACCCTTCAAAATGCATCGATCACCTGATTTCTTCTCACTCTCTCCATTGCTATCACTGGAGTCCAAGCCACTACCTTCTGGATTTTCACAACAGACTCCAGATTGATTTTCCAGTTTTTACCTTTGCTCCCATACAGCCTATACTTCATGCAACATCCAAACATTACTTCCAAAAAAAAAAAAAAAAAATTAGATTATCTCAGTTCTCTGGTCAAAACCCTCCAATTTCATCAAGAGTAACAGCTAAATTTCTTATTAAAACCTACAGTGCCCTATATGATTTGCCCCTCTCTTTACCCATTTGTTCTCTAACATTTTGGGCCCCATTAGTTTCTAATCTGTTCTGTGAATGCAGCAGGTACATTTCTGCCCCTGAGCCTTTTCACCTGCTCCCCAAGTGCCAAAATGCTCATCCTCCAGATACCTACAAGGTTCATTTCAAGGCTTCTTTCAGACGATTCCTAAAACATCTAAGTGAAGCTTCTCTGAACAACTGATATCAAAATTGAACTCCCTTCAGCCTTTCTTTGCAACTATACTCTTTTTTACAGCATGTATCCCTACATGACACATACTGTTTCCCCCTGGTGTTTCTGTTTGTATACTCTCTCTTCCACTGGATTGTAAGCCCCATTACGGTTGGCATTTTGTTTCCTGAATGAAGAAATGACTGAATGTGACTTTATGCTTTTTTACTCTTTACTACCATGAGATGTTTGAACAACATGTTCCAATATAAAACTATTCCTCCTGACCCATTACTTTGCAAGGCTATTTTCACTGTTTTTCATTTTGGTTCTTGATTTAAAACTAAGTCTGAAAGTAGAAATCAAATTTAAAATCATCTTCTCAGAATGTGAAGGCGATTTTATTGATAAGGTTTTGTTAAAAACCAACTGCAAATTCTGAATGTGTAAATAAAATGGTGAAATATTATCACAATATTATCACAGTCTTAAGCAGCACTAATTTAAGCTATTATTTTCAGTTTTTTGTTTTTGTTTTTGTTTTTTTTTCAGTTTTTGTTATCCCAGTTTTCCCACTGAAGTTAGCCTATGGTACTATAATAACAAAAATAGAGTCGAACATAAAACTAGGTAGCGATTAGTTGGTAAAACTCCACAGTATTTCCTTAATTTATATATTCCTTTATTTTTGCTTTCAATTATCTTAATATTAGCCCTGAAAACTTCAGGAGAAAAAAGAAGCAAATATATAACTAAAACAATAGTAAACCAAAGGATACAAACCCCTCAGTGGAAAATTTAACTAATTCCTAAGGAGGAGATCTTGAAATTTTGCTGCTCATCTGCTGTCAGCTGTTATGTGAATACTGAAGGGCTCTATGTCTATCTATTGATGTGTTTCTTTTATTGTTGTAAATTCTTTCAGGAAGTAAATTTACATTTTTAATAGTACAAAAACTCATAAAAAATAGAACAGAGAAAAAATAATTGCCTCTTTTTAATTATTTTTTCACTAGGTAAAAACAAAGAGATGTTTGGAGTAACAAAAAAATAAATAGAGGAAAAGTTAATTGCCTGGAAGCAACTAATACAGTTGAAAGATACAAAAATTCTGAAGCTACTGACTAAATACAGCTTACTACAGGGCTAAAATTATACAGAGGATAAAGAAATACATCAAAGAATTATATTGGAAGGTTATTATACTACTCAATCTAAAACTGATAAAACAAACAACCCAAACCTTTGCAGGTTCAATTATTTCAATAGTAATGTATATGACTGACTTACACAGCACCTTGCAAAGAATAATTAAGTAAAATACATTATTTCACCCATATTTTCCATGCTATCTCAAAAGAACTCAGAATAAATAAGAAAGTAATATATTTACAATGCATTAATAAGGATAACCTTTCAAAAACACAAACATGCAGGGGCACCTGGGTGGCTCAGTGGGTTAAGTCGCTGCCTTCAAGTCAGGTCATGATCTCAGGGTCCTGGGGTGAAGCCCTGCATCAGGCTCTCTGCTCAGCAGGGAGCCTGGTCCCCCCTCCCCTTGCCTGCCTCTCTGCCTAATTGTGATCTCTCTCTCTCTCTCTGTCAAATAAATAAATAAATAATCTTAAAAAAAAGCTTTAAAAAACACAAACATGCAGTGGGAAACTAAAAATCCCACTTCTAAATAATTTCACATTAAAGAAATAACCATACCGAAAATTACATGACATTAAAGATTAAACCATAAAAATGTGTAAAATTTATCAAAACGAGTAGAATGTAGTACCACTGCCAGTCACGAAGAGGGGAATTTTCTTTCCCATTGCAAATAATTTAAAAAGTGGACAAAGTATAAGAAAAAAATGTTTCCAGACATTGAGACAATAGGCAGAACAGGACTATGATGTTTAAGAGAATAGAAACAAAGGGGGCTCTACATTGCTCTGGCTTTCTGCCTGGAGGCAATTTCTGGACAGATGCCCAGGAATGAGGAAGGCAAGCAGAGAATAATGGGATTGCTGATTTGAAGAAGCACATTTCTCAGAGTTTGGGGAAGCTGAGGAAGAGGGAATCTGCAGGGCAGAGACTGAACTTCTGACATTTTTTATTAAGACCCCTTCAATCTCGGACATCATACTAACCTGTGAATGTAAAGCTGAAACTCTATGAAGCTAGGCAAATAACAAAGTCAGGGAGTTACTAGCGAACAAACTCCAAACATCACAAAGGACTAAGACATCCAAATTCCAAGCAATCAGACTGTAAAAATCTCATTCAACATTCAGGGCAATCAGTAGAAATGCTTAAGAGTCACACTTAGGAAGGAATAAGACCAGACTAGCACTTTAGTCTTGCCCTAAAAGAATTTCAAGTCAAAACCTTGAAAGAATCAAGTCAGCCAAAACAAACTTCAGCACTTTTTAAAGAAAGATAACAAATCTCATACACTCTCACATGCATCATTCATTATGCCATAAATTCACTAAAAAATTACTAGGCATATGAAGCAGCAGCAAACGTGACCCAAACCCAGTAGAAAAATTAGCAAACAGAAACACACCCAGAAACAATAAAGATGATGGACTGAGCAGAAAAGGACTTTTAAAAAGTTATGAACTGAAGTTATAAAAATGTTTTAAGGTTTAAAGAAATCATAATGAGGACAAGCCAAAGATATACTAAATAGACACAAATTTAGAAGGCTTATCAAGAAAAAGTAAGAAGATAAAAACAAAGCACCTAATGGAGGAAAAATACACACAGATCAGTACAGATTATTTTTAAATTAATAATTTTATAATACAGATGAAAACATAATTGAAATGAAAATTTCTCCAGAAAATATAACAAAACAAAAATTGACTCAAAAAGAAATGGAAAACCTAAACAAACCAAAGACAAAGAAATTGAACTGTAAAAAGAAAAAGAAAGAAACTGAACTGTTAATCGGCAATTCTTGACTACCTCCACCACCCCCAATGGAAACAAAACACAAAAACTAAACAAAAACAAAAAACCACAAACTACCCAATTGTTCCCTCATACAAATTTTACAAAACCCACAAGAAACAGATTAATGCATATACTCAAATTATTTCATAAGATACCCAAGAAAGCTTCCCAATTCATTATATGAAGATGATAAATAAAATAAAATTAGAGGCCCTTCTTACTTCTATTAATGTATCAACTCTGTCATTAAATACCTAGATAGTCTTGGGTAAGTTACTTAAACTCTGTGAGTGTCTACCTTTCCGTCAATAACAATTCTTACATAAGACCTACTGAGGATAGACCAATCCTAACCTAAAAGCTCATCTCCTATCTACTTCCACCAGTAGAAATGATCAGGTCTAAATTAGCACCGTGAAAGAACAAGCCCCTGAGCTTCAAATACCTTCCTTTCTAACATGGCCACATCCCTGATTAAGGAAGTTCCACTATTTCAGAGTTACATCCAAGCTTCTTTGCTGCATTCCTAAAAATACTGTGGGACTGTAGTCCTGCTCTACTAGACTCCTTACACTGCAAGTGCAGTCCAGCTTTGCCAGGTGTAAGGGTATTTCTCCAAATATACCGAAAGCTGGAATTCCATGTATATTCTGTTACCTCTCTGCGTATTAGTTTGTTTCCCACCAACCCCCACCAAGAAATACTATTTTCTATTTGAGTGTTTGACAATAGTCTAGTGTGAGTTTATTCCCCTTGCATCATACCTATGTTCCATATGCTTACTGTGACCCATAAATAAGATATTAATTGAATTTATTATTCAATTCCATTAGCTATTATTAGTTTTATCTCACTGAGACATCTATTCTCCATATTCTGCCATACCAAAATGATGATTTTAAATTTTTTTAAATAATCCTTCTTGCCTTTTACATCCTTTCATTTGATCTTTTCTTTGTATTTACTCTTACGTGTTACATAAATTGTTTTAATTTTGGATTTAAAATTTCAGAATGCTATATACTGATATGTAGCTTAAAACAGAATTGGACATATAGGACTGAATATTACCCAAACTGAGCAAGAAGAAATTTCCCTATGTTATTACTTTGTCCTTCACTGACAGTGCAGGCCTGAGATATATGTTTGCACTATGCTTTCTGTCTGCCTTGGATTGCTGTAATGAGTTGAGCTGTCAGTGGCGAGTATGTACCACGAGGACTATGAATATGTAGAATGCAGCAAGATGAGATGAACCTGAGTATATAATGTTGACTCCAAGGACGTGGTATTCCTGGGTTACACCAGATTACTAATATTATTAACCAATATTCATTTTTCGAAGGTTTTCTTTTACTCATTTTCTTGAATCCTTCCCAGTGAAAGCATATAAAAGGTGTTGATCTTGCCTGTTTCTGACAGGCAAAATTATAAAGAAGGGAAAGGGAAAGATCTGACAGGCAAAATTACAAAGAAGGGCAAAGGGAAAGAGACATGTATGGAACATCTATTAGTTATTCTCTGCATCTTTTTCCATTGTCCTAGCTTTCCTTTTAGAGCTTTGCCCTCCACATTCTTCCCCTAGTTTTCAGCTGATGCTCCCTTCAGCATCCAGAGAAGTAGCTCATTTCAATGGAATCATCATTTTACTAGAGACCCTGCACCAAAATTTCTTTGTGCTGCATTCATTTTGAAGCCTAATTGGTAAAAGACTACTAATAAAAAATTTTAGAGCCTAACAATTCACAGAGAATTGTCACAAATGGCATTTTAACTGATCCTACTGTGTCCATCTGATAAACTCACTACAAAATATTAAGGCTGATCATGAGGGGAAACATTTTACATTTTAACTGGAGCTTTTTTTAAGCAAAGTGGCCACATATTGAAAGAAACATTTTGAAGAATGGTTACACATATGTTGGCAAGGTACTTTTGTTATGGCTACTTACATCTGAATTATTGTTGTCAGGACAGTGGACAATTTTTTATTCCCCAAATTTCCCCCTATTCCCTATTTCTTTGCTTTGAAAAGAAGAGCTAAACTTTTCTGAGAACCAATGTTTCTTAGACCTTAAGAATTATTGTTTTCAGATTTCACATGACAACTCTATGTGATTGATGAGCTTTAAAAGTATACAAAGAATATATGCCTACACAGATTTCACTAAATGCTTTGTAGGGTTTTAATGTTTCTGATTTCCTAACCATTTAAGACATTCAGAGAATCCCCTGTGATAACTTGAAGATGCAATCATGAGGATTTTATTCCTTCTTTCTAATGTCAAATGAAAATGAGTAATCTTTAAAATCCATGTATCTGACAATAGTTTTCACTGCTAACAAACATTGTTACGTAGCTTACAATTCTGAGAAATGTTAGCTGTTGTCATTTTTTATATTCTAAGTTAAACTACTTATAATAATCCAAGTCTAGGGCGCCTGGGTGGGTCAGCAGTTTAGGCAACTGCCTTCGGCTCAGGTCATGTTCCTGGAGTCCCAGGATCGAGTCCCGCATTGGGCTCCCTGCACGAAGGCAGGGGGTCTGCTTCTCCCTCCGACCCTCTCCCTTCTCATGCTCTCTCTCTCTCATTCTCTCTCAAAGAAATAAATAAAATCTTTAAAAAATAATAATAATAATCCAAGTCTAAACTTTAAGAAGTAGTTATTAAACCATGTCCCTCAACATCTTACCCTCTGTAGACTTTACTACTTGTTGGAGAACATTTTCCAATTTGATATTAAACCAAGTAACAATTTTATCCAGTTTCTGAAGGACTAATAGGCATTTAAAATCTGGAAGAAAGAAAAAAAATAATAAGACCTAGCTCCTACTTCAAAGAAGCCATCTAAAGTCCAAGATGGCTCAGTCATATGGTCGATTGTAGACAAGGGATGTTAGCTAGGAATTCAACTAGGAATGTAGACCAGCGCCCCTGCACGTGGCCTCTCCATGTTGCTTGGGGTGCTCACAAGCAGGGAGGTTGACTTCACAGAAAGATCACTCCAAGAAGAAAAATTCAAAAGAATCTAGTTGAAAACCTCAAAGCTTCTTCTGACTTGGCCTTGGAAATCCACAAACATCACAAGAACCTATTTTCTTGGTTCAGAATACAAGGTGCAAGCCAGATTCAAAAAGAAGAAAGCACACCAGGGCAGGAATACTGCAAAGAATGATGGTCATCTTTGGAAACTAGCTACTATATATGGTATTCTACCAATGCATTGAAAATGCTAGAAGATTCTGGGGAAAATTCATAACTAGTAACTACTTGTGAAAGCAGCAGTGTTGGTCTGCTGGCTTGTTCGCCATAGAGGTGCTTGACTGTGGTAACAAAGCATGACATTAGTTGAAATAGCATAGGTGTCTGGTGATAGGGACTTTAAAGGCTAGAGAGTATGGAATGGAAAGAGTTCAGTCGTATACAGCCCTTTTAATCTATGAATTTTCTACTGAGATAGTATAAAGTAAGACTGATGTCATGTATAAAGATAAAGAAGAGTCAAAATAGGATACTCTGTATGAATACATTTAAACTGTAGGAATTAACTTTGGAAAATAAATTCTAGAATATTAGTAAGATTAAGAATAGACATTACATACTATGACTTGTTGGTTCAAAGATATCAATACCTAAATATCAATTTAGAATTTGATTTGAAAATTATGTGAAACCAGCACACAATGGGTGTTTAAATGGCAATCTTCTTTTAAATTTTTCCAATGCATTAGACTGATTATCAGATTGTTTGATCTAATTTATCTTAAAAACAAAATATAATTTACATTACAACCTAAGATGTAAAGATACATGATCATTTGTGAGTAGATGTATATGACTTAACATCCATATAACTCTCAACTCATAGTTTATACTTTCTGTAAAGGGTATTTTTTTTTATTCTTAATTACTGTCACTGAAATCTCATCTCACTTATTACAAGGTAATCATATCTTCAGATCTAAAATTCCCCAATTCTAATATCAAAATATATTGCTGTGCTTATGCCAGAAAATAGTTGTAAAAGTGAAGTAAAAGAAGCTCTGCAGAAGCTATATTTTAACTACTGCTTATAAATACTTCAGTGATTTCTGACATTCTTTATTACTCACTGGATTTCTGGCTTTAGTCTTGTCTAGTAATATATTTATTTTGTTTTATCCAATAGCAATATTAGCAAATATTGCTCTCCTCCAAAATAAGTCTGCCTGAATTATGGTACCTCTGAAATCTTCAGTAATGCCTTTCTTTTCTCTCTGCATTCCTAGCAAAGTCACGTCTATCGTGGAAAATTATGCTGATTATATTCCATTGCACCTGTGTTGACATGTTTCTGAGAGATGATTTTACCAAGGTTTTGTGCCAGTGGAGGGAAAAACTTCTGGGAGGGATTTCTGTTTAAATGTTAGAGTCCCCATCTGGAAATTCAGGTAACTCGTAACACATATGAAATTGAATCTGTTAATTTAAATTAACTTTAGAGAAAATGTTCCCCTGTCATCTAGGCTCCAATTTTCCCAGAATTATCTATGAACCAAGAAGATGGTAATTTGAGTTACTTTTTCTCTTTAACCACTGAAATTGAAGCTGAATTAACTTACAGATAACAGCTCACTATTGCTAAACAGATGATTTCAAAGTTGAACACGAACTTAACAGCAGAGAATTATTTCTCAAATTGCTCTAAAATAAACCAGACAGCAGGAACACAGTTGGGCTAAATTTACTCTGATTACCTTAAAAGAAGAAAGAAAAACTGAGGCTCATTTTACGTACTGTTATTGACTTTTCTAAGCTAATGTTTTCTTTTTATATCCCACCAGCAAGACTTGCTGAAAGGATTTGTTGTGTGCTTCAGCAGGGGAATGCAAACTGCTCCGTTTACCTGTTTCCTGAACTGTCCTCAGGAAAAGGTAGGGATGAGGAAGGTGTGTATGGAGAGAACTCTCAGAGGGAACTATACTTGTCCAAGAACTCATAGGAAAAAAGCAATAAGGAATTCTTCCTTTTTCTTCCCCAAACACTAAATATTCATTGATGAACCAGTACATCAAACATTATGTTAAGGCCAAAGAAGGAGTTGATATTAGTAACTTGGAAGGCACACATTAGTCAAAATAGTAGAACAAGAACAGATTTTGGTCTATGTAAACAAACAGGAATAAAAAGAACAATATGCCAGTGATTGGGACAAGGTAAGAGATCTGGGCAACCAAAGGACATGCCAATTAAAATTAAGAGTGAGAAAGATCAACAAATCAGAAAATGCCTGTGAGACAGTGAAATATGGAAAATAGTCTATTATAATAACAAAAAGAAAATCACCCCTATATTCCCCATATTCCAACCACCAATCAATGCTTCTGGCACAAATCAAATATTTAATGAATATGTATTGTTTTGAATTAAACCCTGATGAACTAAAGACTGAAAAGCTTGTTGTCCCAGAGCGAAATTATTACTGAGGTATCAAGAATCAAATAGAAATTTGGGTTCCATTTAGGATTTGGGAGAGCGAAAGAAAGATTTTGAGAAAGCTATTAATTTCAGATGTATCTGTGAAATTTAATGAATGAGAGCCACTAGGTCTCACAGGAGACCCAAACTTATCTCAAATGAGACACTCATATGAGACATCTCAGGAGAGATGCCATTGGGTTCTTAGAGGCATATAACTTTCTAGAAGTTCTGTCTGGCTTCCTCAAAGATAATCTTTGTGTCCGTACACATTTTAACAGCCATCTGTGCATCCACCCTTTACTACCAGGTAGCAAAATTCACCAAGAAATAAAGATGCTGTTCCTAGGTCTCTAATCTTGGCTAGATTTTCCCTTTGAATACATTTGTCACTTCTCCTTCACTAGGTTTTCTCTTTGCTTTTAAAGATTTTATTATTTATTTGAGAGAGAGACACACAGTGGGAGAGGGAACACAAGCAGGGGGAGTGGGAGAGGAAGAGGCAGACTTCCTGCTGAGCAGGGAGCCCTATACAGGGCTCTATCCCAGGACCCTGGGATCATGACAGAAGTAGAAGGCAGATGCTTAACTGACTGAGCCACCCAGGCGCCACCTAGATTTTTTTTTTTTAAGATTTTATTTATTTCACAGAGAGAGAGATCACAAGTAGGCAGAGAGGTAGGCAGAGAGAGAGAGGGAAGCAGGCTCCCCGCTGAGCAGAGGGCCCGATGTGGGGCTCAATCCCAGGACCGTGAGATCATGACCAGAGCCGAAGGCAGAGGCTTTAACGCACTGAGCCACCGAGGTGATTTTCTCTTCGAATACATTTGTCTTTTTCTCCTTCACTAACAGACCAGAAAAGACAGATAAAACACAGATAAAACAGACAGAGTCCTAACAATCCCCTCAGTTTTACACAGATCCTAGAGGACTTCCCTGAGACAGCTTTAGGGCCATACTCAATACTTTATCCTATGCCAAAAAAATAACACATCCACTTTCTCAACACATTAACAAGAAAAATAGAATTTATTGAGAATGTCATAGACAGACAGGTAAGAGAAGTCAAACCATACCACACAGAGTAAAGTTAAAACAAGTCTCCACTTAGACATCACTGCTGTTCTTCCAAAGGCCTTCTCTGGTTGCCAGTTGTCTCACCTGTCCTCCCTCGTTCTCGTCACAGCTTCTAATGTCCTCTCATGTTCTAAGCAATTCAGCTTGACCTCTTGTGTAAAGAAAGCCAAGAAAGTAACCACCCTGCACTTTAACTTACAAATTAGTTCACTGACTATCTATCTTGTATCATTTAAGAAATTTCTTACATGTTTACCTCTCATCCAAAGTAGCTAAATTAAAGTACTCATCTAAAATAAGTTTTTTTTTAATTTTTTAAAAAGATTGTATTTGAGAGAGAGAGAGAAGCAGGGGGAGTGTCAGGCAGAGGGAGAGAGAGAAGCAGACTCCCTGCTGAGCAAGAAACTCGATGCAGGACTTAATCCCAGGACCCTGAGATCATGTCCTGAGCCAAAGGCAGACGCTCAACTGACTAAGCCACCCAGGCGCCCCTAAAATAAGATTTTTTTCTAAGGGGAATCTTGTTGCTTAGAAAATGGGATTTTCCCTATGCCTTTCTTAATGGTAGAAAAACCTAAAGTTTCAGTATAGCCATTCTTAGCCATTGCTGCTCTAGAAGATATGAAAAGGAGGTAGAAAGTTAAAATGGGATCAATAAGAAGCCAGGTAAAGTGTAAAGAGTCACAGAAAGGTGTGCAACTTCACAGACATATTATTAATATCTCTGAAATTCAGTTCCCTTGAAGGTAAAATTAAAATAATAATGGTATTGATCCACACGGGTTATTTTGATATTTTTTGAGAATAACTGAATTGACAAATGTAAAACAGTTTGCACAATTCCAAGTGATATCCATCTTCCTATTCTCACTTACCTGAATGGCAGGTAAAAGAAAGAAGCATTCCAGGTAAGAATAAAAAATAAGTATAGAGAACAGAGAATGGAAAAAAGAAGGCCTATTCAGAGTGAAAAAATGCTGCATGGGAAAAGCAGTCAAGTATTAATATCTCAAATTTTAAATATCTCATGTTTATGACTTTGTCATATTCTTGGTTCAGAGTTATTGCAATTTATTTAGTAAAAACAACTACCCAAAACCTGTTTTCTGGTAACTGGTAACAAAAAAATGACACTATGAAATTTTACTCTCTATTCTGCAAAGAAGCTAAACGAACTTAGGGCAGTTGGATACCTATTGCTATCATTTTGCCTCCTCACCTTGCTAAACAGGGGCTACCAGTAGGGTTGAGGAAACCAAGTACAAGAACTTTTCCCTCTAAAACATCTATATGGAAGGTCACTCAATTTAGATACAGAAGAAGCAACTCAGAGTAGCCTAATTTTTAAACATGACTTCACCAACATGAACCTCCAAAGTTCACTTCGTTCACTTCGTTTCTTCCTTTTTTTAAATATTCCTTAGAGAAACCATCATGACAAATTATTTGTCTGTGTTAAAATTCCAACTCAAGGATGTATTTACTCAGAAATTGTTGTAATGGGCACCTGGGTGGCTCAGTGGGTTAAAGCCTCTGCCTTTGGCTCAGGTCATGACCTCAGGGTTCTGGGATCAAGCCCCGCATCAGGCTCTCTGGTCGGCAGGGAGCCTGCTTCCTCCTCTCTCTCTACCTGCCTCTCTGCCTGCTTGTGATCTCTTTCTATCAAATAAATAAATAAAATCTTAAAAAAAATTGTAATGGATCATCAATTCCTCAACTATACAATAGCAATGGACTAGGCCATCTCTATAAATATTTGTCATTTCTTTGTCTATACTGTGTAATAACATTTGATCTATGATTTACTATTAAATAGCCTAAGAAGGAAAACAAATCTACTCAAAGTCATAATGTCAACAATAATGATGATGTTTGTTGGTAAGTATAGATGTTGGCACAATGTAAACCATCTAAAATAAAGTATATTGACCAAGACAGACTTAGCAATCCCCTCAGCTTTACTAAACTTTAGATAGGTCTCGTCCAAGACTACAGGCTCCTGATCTCCCTTATATCATTACTGCAAAAAACTTGCAACTTCAAATTTTTCTCTGGTCCTTTGAGATCTAAACCTTCTCCCAGTCTCTTGCCTGTTCGACAATTCAGAAATGTCCTTCTTAAGGACCTGTAAACCATCTCTTCAAAATGTAATTATCAATAGTGTTCCTGTCTTTTTGAATGAGTAGGAGCCTAACTCAGATAAAAACCAACTAACAAACACTGACAGACATCACCCCTCCTCATACCTCCCAGTACTTTCCCACTAGCTCACTTCAGCACTTAATTCTCCCACCATGTTTCAATGGAACTGAGTGTAGTGAGGGGAGGAAAAAGTTTTCCTTCACCCTCTTACGATTCCTGATCAGGTCTGAAAATTAAACTTACAAAGACAGATTAATGGAAAAAGACATACTAATATAAGTTTTACATGATGAGAGACTATAAGGAAATGAAAACCCAAAGAAAGAATTAGACCTCTATATGTTTATACTAGGTTCCATGAAGAGTACAGCGCTGTGGAGGGATAGGACAGGTTAGGGAGTATGAGGAAAATGTAATAAACTGGAGAGAACTAAGCAAAGCTGTTTGTTAGGGTTCACCTTGGGGTCCCTATGTCTTTGGAGAGAAGGATGGGAGGGTGTCTCTCTCATGAAGATGTTATGATGTGTTATGGGGAAGAAGAGTAAGGGGGAAGAGGAAGACAAAGTGACAAAGTGACCTTCCTGCTCTGTCATGTCCTCAAATTTCTTCAGCTTAAAATATACAATGTTCCAAGATGCCGTATCTTGGGTTAGCATGTCCTAAAACCCCATTTAGTTCAATCTCTCTCCCCTGTTGCAATGGACTTAAATAAAATCTTCTTTGCTTATTTAACTTGTTCAGTGAAATATTTATTTAATAATATGTATTACTTCAGTCTTTCCAATAAACAAAAAGAGAAAATCATATTATTGGCTATGGTTTATATTTGAGGGAACAAAAGATTAGATCACAGGCTCATTGTCACATAGCTAGTTATTTTTCTCCTTCTACCAGTAGGCGGGACCTGATGACAGGGGATTCACACTTCATATTTTCACAGTAATGAGTTCACTGCCCATTAGGACTCAAGTGTAGGGTTGAGGCAGCCTGCTCTATCCACCTGTTGCTATTAAGTCACAAATTTAAACCACCTAACCACGTACAGCAAGGTGATGTGCTGAAGTGAGTCAGGAGCCTAGCGTTCAGGTTTCAGCTATTCTAACAGACCATCCTGCTGTTAGACTATGAAAAAGTCACCCAAAATCTCCTTCTCAGATTGTTATTTGTAAAGTAGCATAGATATGAGGTTTAGAGGTAGGAATATTCATTAACATTTATGGAATGCTTATTGTATACCGTGCATTTTGAAAAAGTGGTTTACATACATAATGCATTTAATGCCCCAACGAAGTCCTAAGTAGCTAAATTATCATTCACATTTTACAAACCAGGAAACACGATGCAGATATTAAGTATTCGCACAGAAAGTGCCAGGAAGTGGTAGAGCCAGGATGGGAAAGCACAGAGTCGGACGCAGAAGCCCATGCTCTTAACAAGCTGCACAGCATCTCCACAGGTGGGAAGTACCAGGCCTAGCACTCAAGATGTAGCATATGGTGCACACTCAAAAATTTTCATTCTTACTACCATTACTTACCCTTTCATCAATATGCAGATGTCATTTTTGTTAGAATATTTCACTAAAATACAAACATGGATTATTTGGGGTCACATTTATAAGACAGGAAGCTATTTGGGAAGCTATTATATATGTTTTATAAATATATACATATATGTAATATAAGTATAAGAGAAATGGGAAGCCAGTAGACCCCATCTTACAGAGGATATCTGACAGACAAAATTATGTACACAATCAAAATATCTTGCCACATCCATTCCTGAAAGAAGAGTAACCAAGTGTGAGCTTCAAGAGTGAGAGGGACAGGGGTGGATTGGAGATAGGAGGGGAAAACAAAACCAAGGGGGATTTTCCTTCCTTCCCCTAGTGTATCATTTAAATACTCTGTGACATTAGAACAAAATAATTTCTACCTAAATACCTCAGTGTATGTAAATAAAATATATCACAAGTATGAAATCATTGGATATAAATTGTCAAAATTTCAGAGGCCATGGGGATCTTTGCTGGATCTTCAGTCATTGAGAATAGAGGCCACTCTTAACAATTGATGCATCATAATCTCATTTAAAATACATTCAAATGGATGAAAATGGTAATTTTTTATATCTGCAAGAGAAAGATTTAAAAAGCTAAGAGAATCTCAATAGTGTCTGAAACAGATTGGATAATTAAGAGTTATCTGAATGCTTCACAACCAAAAAAGGTGTCTGTATATATTCCTATGTTTTATTCTGTGTGAAGACCACATATTGACAAATAAACAAATTCAGGGCAAATGTATTCTTATCACAACACCACTTCCTCCTTGTCAGACTTTTTTTTGAAAATTCCTTTTGTCATTGAAGGAGTAACACTGATACTTTACAAAATCAGCTTATGTCTTAAAGCCCCAAATCATTTTTTCTGATGAAAGGGCTGTTACAGTTTGTCAATCAGATGATCACGTGTCCTTTTTACACACATACAGAAGCTCTGCTCTTTGGCTTATTAATACTAAGAACCAGAGAAAGGTAACACTCTGAATACTACGCAAATTCAATTTCAATTTCAATTTCAAATTCAATTTCAATAATTTCAAATGTTCTTTAAACTACCCACAGCAATCTTTGGCTAAAGGTGAACAGAATCTGGTAATTATTTTTATTGATATGTGTGTTTGCATAGTAAGCGTTATTTCCAAAGGTTAATTATTTACAAAACCTCTCTAAGTTATATCTCCTGCTCTCTTGAAATTTATCTTAGCACAGCTTAAATTCCAAAAACCTAAATTTGCCTTTCCATAGCATCCAAGAATTATGAGGTTGATTACAAAGGAAGCAACTAGGAATTTATAAAAACTTTTCATGAATATGTCATAAATGGTCTCCAAATATTTAGAAAATCTAGACGTATTTAAAAATTTGACCCTTTATAGATAAGGACATTTCAATCTTGAGAAGTAGAGAAATGAGTTATCTAAAGCATATAACACATTCAATTTGGATTACTGTATGTAATACTATTACATATAAGAAACACTAGGATATTGTTGGAGTTTTTTTGTTGTTTATTTAGTTATGGTTTGTTTTAGAACAGTTATCATGTCAGCCATTCATTACATTTCTTTCTATTAAATATTGAATATTCCCTTCACGCGCTGGATAAATTTTAGGCCCCCTATAACCTCCATCCTCTTGGTATTAATTCTGGCATTATTTCCCTCCCACTGAATGTAGGTGAGACCTGGGACTTTCTTCTAACCAGTGAAATATGGCAAAGATGACTGGAAGCCACTCCTATGATAACACTATGCAAAATTTCACCTTGCTAGCAATCTCTGTCTAAAAACTCTTAAACACTATTTAGAGATTTTCCTTTATGACTTGATGAAGTCAAGCTTCATCACAGTTTCAAAATGGTTTTTCAAAACCCAAATGACAAGATATAAGTGGCCTCTAGAAGCTAAGGGTGGTTGGCCTCCAACCAATAGCCAGCAAGAAGTATAGGCGCCTTCCGTCCTATCACCTCAAGAAAATTAATTCTGCCAACAACCTGAGTGACCTTGGAAGTAGAATTTTTTCCAACTGAGCCTCTTTATGAGAACACAGCCCAATCACCACCTTGATTATATCCCTGTGAAGCAGAGGATTCCATTAAGCTTTGTATGGACTCCTGATTTACAAATAATTTTTATATAATAAATATGTGGGGTTTTTTTGTTTTTGTTTTAAGATTTTATTATTTATTTGACACAGAGAGAGAGACAGTGAGAGAGGGAACAGAAGCAGAGGGAGTGGGAAAAGGAGAAGCAGACTTCCTGCCAAGCAGGGAGCCCAATGCAGGGCTCGATCCCAGGATCCTGGGATCATGAATATGTGTTGTTTCATGCCACTAGGTTTGTGGTAATTTTTTATGCAGTAACAGTAAGCTAATATGCTTCATATTTTGCTATTAATTAAATAAAAACTGAAGTATCAGAGTACCAAACCCCAAAATTTATATTTACACATAATAAAAGAAATACAGAGAATAAAGAGTATATGATGAAAACATATCTTTCTCATAAGACAAGTCCTACTTCTAAAATGTAACCATCATTAAAGCATATTTATGTAACCTGATGTGGGAAACAAAGCCACAATAAAAATTATTAAATTTCCTACTACCTACAGCCCATTGACAAGTCCTTGAAACAGACAGAGTGACAGTCCTCTAGGGACTCAACTGCCTTAATATTAATACTCTGCTAAGGGCAAAAGGCAATCCTAGCCTGATCTGTCCCTCCTTGTCCCCAGGATCCAATAATTCTACTTTAACCTATAAAAATTCCTTTAGAAATGTCCTTTATCTCTACCCCTCAAGATACATGTTGGCAATCATCCCCCAAGCACATGGCCCACCGACACACATCTGAAGGGTCTCAAGACAAAAGTTTTATTAGACGGTAATAAATGACCTTTTCCCAATAATAGCTAGCCCCATCAAGGTCCTGGAAACCTTGCTTCCAAAATTCCTTAGAGACTTAAGACTATCCCTAACCGCCTCCCAACTTGAAAGTATATAATGGGCCATTTCTCCTGACCCCATTGCAGCTATTTCTGCCCACAGGTCCTGTCCCCATGCTTTAATAAAATCACCTTTTTGCACCAAAGACATGTCAAGAATTCTTTCTTGGCCGTCGGCTTCAAACCCTAACATTCTTACTTTCCAGAAATCTTCTGAACAATTTCAAGTAATTTATGAGAGAGTCTATTTCTCCATAATTTTCCCTGAATATATGTACTTTAAAAATTATTTAATTTGAATAAAAAACTATGGTAGTAAATAGAAGTTTAATTTTTCATTGTTTTAAATCTATCAATGAGATTAGAATATTTTCATTTGTTCAACTGAAATTTAACTGTACTTTCTTCTGTGATGATCTGTTTATATTCTTTGCACATTTTTACTTAGTAATTTATTATTTTCTTATCAACTAATGAAATTAATTAGTATATTACTAACAGTAATAAATTATCTCTCAAAAATGCTTAATTTTTTTCCTATTTTTCTTATTTGTGTTTTGACTTAGTTTTGGATATCTATTCCTCTGGAGAAATGTTTTAACCTAATGTTTTCAAATCTCTAAAGCTTCCCCTTCATGGTAATTCTAAAATAAGTGTTTTAAAAAACAGTATTTACTGAGTACGTGTTTTACAATCTGATTTGTTTTTATTTACTTCTTTAAAAACACTAAGAGTGACCTATTAAGTTTTTTTTATAGTTTTGAAGTTAAAAATAAGTTCCTATTCTTTTGATGAGTATAATATATTCAGACAAATCTATTAAGTTGATAAACTCTTAGATTATTATTTTTCCCTTGAAATATTTATAGAGACACAAAAATTTGGAGTATTAAAAGTACATCAGACCCCTACTAACTTTTGATTGATTGAGATGATGGTTCTATGTTGTGCTTTTTACCTATATAAATTACATACTATCATTATTTTATATAATGAAGATGCATATCCATATGCGTAGGTTTGCTTTGTTCATTATTCCATGTATAATCTTTGACATCATCTTGGATTGCTTTGCCTTTTTTTTGTTTTAAGATCAGTCTTTTCTGATCCTGATTACCTTCCAGAGTTGATGAGATTACCATGTGATATTAACAAGATAAATGACTAGTGGATAATAATTTAGCAATCACTATTGTTTCCTCTCTACCCCAATCTACACCCAATGAAGCACTAGTGATAATAAGATATAAAAATTAAGCTCTATACCTCAAAAAAGAATCTCAGGATTTTTCACAGTCCAAAACATTCCTAGAATGTTAAAAACAGCCAGTGGAAACAAGATGTCAAAGCACTGTGGAAATCAACTTTTTTTTTTTTAAGATTTTATTTATTTATTTGACAGACAGAGAGAGAGACAGAGAGACAGGAAATACAAGCAGGGGGAGTGGGAGAGGGAGAAGCAGGATTCCCACAGAGCAGGGAGCTGGATGCAGGGCTTGATCCCCAGGACCCTGGGATCATGACCTGAGCAAAGGTAGCCGCTTAATGACTAAGCCACCCAGGTGCCCCTGGAGATCAACTTTGACAAAATCTAGTAAATTAAAGATGTAGTAGAGTTTAACTTAAGCCTGTATTCTAATCACACACACACACACACACACACACACACACATATATGCATCCCAGTACCAATTCTGCACCTGTGTCCAAGGAATTATGTATGATGTTATTTTCTACAGTATTGTTCATAAAAAATGAAAAACTAGAAGAACTAATACTAACAGAAATAAATGTGGTATATTTGTATGTGAAATAGAGTAATATAAAGAGAGAGCTAAAGCTGTAGGTATTGTATTAGCCAGAACACAAGCTGCCGTGTATAATAGTTCAAATACTACAGATAATTATTTCTTTACTTACAAAACATCTGAAACATGTATTCACCAGCTGTCAGCTCTTCTCCAAGTGGCACTACAGGAACTAGGCTTTTTCCATCTTGTGATTACATCATCCTCTAGGACCTTGTCATCATCTTCATCCTGCAAGCAGAAATGAAAAGATGTCAGAGTTGGTTAAAATCCTTGGGCCAGAGATATCCCATTACCTCCATTCACGTTTCATTACATAGACCTCAATCATATGGTCATAACTATCTGTAAAGGCTAGCAAATAGAGTCTAGCTATATAATCCTTTCCCCCAAAAAAACATATTTAAAAATTAGTAACTTGACATATATATATATATATATATATATATATATATATATATGTATATATATATATATATGAAGGCATTAGTCTTACAAACATAATATTGGGGAAAGAAGAGCAAGTTGGAAAAAAGACATGACTGATACATGTATATATAAAATTCAAATGCATGCAAACCATACAATGTTCAGGAAACAAGCTTACATAATACAAATATAAAGAAATCCATAGAAATTATCAATCCCCAATTCAGAAGAGTACTTATCTTGAAAGTAAGGAAAGGGAATATGGGGGGGGGGGTTACCTAAAGGACATTAACTTTATAATGTTTTATTTTTTAAACTATGCGTGTAAGTTTTTACACAGAATATTTCAAAATATATTTTTAAAAGAACCTGATATGCCATGATTCTTTACAGGAGAAAATATAACCCACATAAGGCAACCAGCTATCTAGATTACTAAACAGATTGTGTGGATAGGTGAGAAGTTGGAATTGAGATTGCGCAATGTTAATATATCTTAGAGCACTAATTAGTACTTGCATCTACATGAAAGAAGAGAATAGGTACATTTGTGTGATAACTAAAGATATACAGATGGGTAATAAAATGAAGAATAAGTGTTTTTAAAATCTACTTGCACATTCCTAAGAAATGCTTCCTTGTTAAGTCAGAATATTTTGGCATTATGGCCTCTAAGACATGCTAAAATGCAACTACTGACTCTAATCAATTGAAGAAAAACCCACACCAGCTAGAATAACCAGCTTGGTTGCTTACTGTGAATTCCACTGAGGATCAGAAAATCTCATCATCTTAGTGAAAATTTACTCTTTACTTCTTTAGCTTGTGCTTGCTAAAGGACTAAGTTCTCATGGTAAGAATGTCTTGCAATATTTCCTACTATATTGAACTGTTTTATTGTACTTTTTCCAGAAGTACCGATAACTTCACATTAGTATTCCTAAAGTATGTCCTTGGCAAGATATCTAAGTACCTTTAAAATTATTTTAACTAACCAATTAATCTTTATTTTGTCTATTAGTATATTTGAAGAGTATATAAGAAGCACTCATTTGCACTCAATTATTGCCAAATACTTAAGTTTAAAAATTTGCTTCTTGGACAAAAATTGAGAAACTCAAGAAGTCCCATGATTGTCTGTCATAATTGGAAGTTGGAATAATTGAAAACAAATACTGACGGCTAAGCAGTGAAAACAGTGGATAACACCTGTCATGAAAATTCAGTGAGAGGTCATTAAGAAAAATTTCACAGAAGAGAAGAGAGCCTGTGTTGAGCTTTGCAGCCTATATCTGATTTCAGTAGGAAGGGAAAAGACAGGAACAATATGCTAGTTATTTTAAAGTTATATTTATTTAGAATATACTGTCCTTGATAACACCACACATATCTATGCTATGTGAGAAGACTGGCAGGCACAGTCTTCTATTCAATTCCTTCTTTACCTACTGATCACTATAGAGATATACTCCCATCACCACATAAGAGGCTTTTACTTAAATTTACCTGTGAAAATTATGATTTACTTCGACAAAGTTAATACGATCATACATAAGTGTGATACCATATATTCTCAACACAAGTTTTATAGAAAGTAAATGAATGTGATTTGTTTAAAATATTGTTAAACTGTGAATGTTGTTAAGACTGCATACATATTATGCATTATTAAAGAATATTTGTGGGTGCCTGGGTGGCTCAGTTGGTTAAGTGACTGCCTTCAGCTCCAGTCATGATCCCGGAGTTCCCGGATTGAGTCCCGCATTGGGGTCCCAGCTCCATGGGGAGTCTGCTTCTGCCTCTGACCTTCTCTCCTCTCATGCTGTTTCTCTCTCTCTCTCTCAGTCTCATAAATAAATAAATAAAATTTTTTTAAAAAAAAGAATATTTGTTGCAGGCTGCCCTAATTTATATCACGTATGATGAAGAAGATCTAAGAATATAATTATATAAAGATATTAAGACAAATAGTTACTCAAATACTTAATAATACTAAACAATTCTTTGATATGTTAAAACAATTTCCTTTATCCACAGAATGTAAGACATACAAAGGCATAATTTCCTGGTGGCATTCTGTTCTGTTTCTAGGACTTTTCACAGTGACTGGCACAGAAGGTCAATACAGTAGTTAAAAGAATAATATATTTGTTGGGGCGCTTGGGTGGCTCAGTGGGTTAAGCCTCTGCCTTCGGCTCAGGTCATGATCTCAGGGTCCTAGGATCGAGGCTGCATGAGGCTCTCTACTCAGCGGGGAGCCTGCTTCCCCCTCGCTCTCTGCCTGCTTCTCTGCCTACTTGTGATCTCTGCCTCTCTGGCAAATAAATAAATAAAATCTTTAAAAAAATTAAAAATAAATTAAAAAAAGAATAATACATTTGTCATTTATATACATATTCACAATATAACCTATACTTACTCATATATACTTGTCTACATATTATAAAAACATTTTATTTTTCAAGTTAGAAATACTAAATATTATTTATCGCTGCAAATTTATATTTATATATGTCAATAATAAGCCAGTTGAGAAACAACAAAAGAAGGATAGGATGCATTATTTATTTATGTGTACATCTGATTAATTTTGCAATTAGTACTTATCAATTAATATCTCCCTAAGCTGGTATTAAAGGGAAAAAATATTAATTTGGCAGAATCGATTTTAAGAATGAATAAATTAATGCTTTATTCTAACTTCAGAATAACAAATTGCCGTATTTAACACATAGTTTATTCCTTACTCATCATAAATCCATGCAAAAGCATAGTGTTTTCCTGTACCAAGCAGTTGCAGTCATTCAGTGTCCTAAGCTGACAGAAGCTCTGTTATCTTCACCATATACCTAGGTTTCCCAAGGAGCTGACAACTAACTAGCATATGAAGAAAAAAGAGCAATCATAGAGGGAAGCTATTTTATGAGCCAAGCCTGGGAATTGGCATACTTTCTTTCCATTCACTTTAAATTACTTGAAACTACATAGGACTACCCCTATCCACAGGAATTCTGGGAAGTATAATCTAGTTGTGTGCCCAAAAAAATAAATACTTTTCATGCACAGTTAGCAGCCTCTGCTGTAGACTCAATCATATGCTCTATCTGGAGATAGGAATTTTATTTAGAGGGAAGTACAACCAAAAGATTGGGATAAAGGATTGTGGATTTTGATAAAGGAATATGTTGAATTTGACTGGAAAGTGCAGAGATAGATGCAGGGGTGAGCTCTGGTAATAGGTACTTGAAGCAGTCAAAATTTGCATCCATCAATGTCTTTTAGACCAAGTAGTAAGAGAAACTTTTTGGAATGTGGGATGATAAAGTATAAGGTTATAGACAACTCCCTAGATTTGGCCTAGGAATCATCAGACTTTATTCCAATTAATGCACTGGCCATTCTTCAGCTCTTGTATAATTTCTGCCTCAATATATGAAAGGAAAAATTATTACAGAGAGGTATTATAAGCCTGAAATTAGCACAGAAAAATGTCCAGAAATCCAAGGGAGCTAAAGATCCAAGTCACCTCAGGTAGGAATTCTCACCCAAGTTAATGAGGATCAAGGAGGAAGACATTTGAACTATGACTCTTACACCATGCCTATAAAGTAAGTCCAATAGGTTAATAACTTAAATTTTTTTTTTAAGATTTTTTATTTATTTATTAGAGAGAGAGAGACTGAGAATGAGAGGGGAGAAGGTCAGAGGGAGAAGCAGACTTCCCGCAGAGCCGGGAGTCCGATATGGAACTCGATCCCAGAACTACGGGATCATGACCCTAACAGAAGGCAGCCGCTCAACCAACTGAGCCACCCAGGTGCCCTAATAGGTTAATAACTTAATATGTTTTACAACAATGTCTTCATATCACTGGAATACAAAAAATAATAACTGTTTTGAAAATATGCATCATTGCTTATGTGAATTCTTGAAATGTTGTGCAATAATACTTGAAATAAAACCAAAGGTACTTTTTCACCTCTGCAAACACCAACCATACTATTTGCAGGAGGTATAGTGAAATAAATGGTAAAAAGCAAAATAAAGACACTGACGTTCTTTCCCTCTAGGAATCTACATTCTAATACAAGTCCTGTAAATTCCTCATGACATAGATAACTCTTTGTGGAAACTTATCTTCATTGCTTCCTTCACATAATCTCAGAGATAGCAAAACAGAAATAGCACAGACATTGGATGCATATCATAGCTAGCAGTATTCTCTGACTTTTGTCTAATTTCTTATGATCCATAAATCTCATCTGTAAAATTAATATAACCTTCTTGCACAGTGCTTAGCTCATTGCAATTTCTCAAGAAGTGTTAATTGTCACTACTCCAGATTTTTTTTTAAAGAAAGTTTTCCCAAAATGAGATACTCATTTTGGCTGATATAAGTCTATTTCCAAAATGCTAAATAATGGTAATTTATTTATGAAATTTTGCCTGTACTGATGATTCTGCTCAAAATGCAATGACTTAATTGTTGGCTTTTATTTTTATATTGGGATTTTGAAAACATTAGTGATTTTTTTCTAATTTGGCAAGATGATGACAATTGTTCTTGTGCTTATTCTGATGTCTATGATATTTGCATATGTGTTTTGGATATTTTAAATGATTATTAACTGGGAAGTGAGTTATCAGTATAAAGGTGAATAATAAGGAAATTTGAAGCATATTTTCAATCAATTCTATTTATTTGCCATGATGGAATTAAATATTAGCTGTTTTAAGGACATGCCCCTAAAATATAATCTTCTTTTAAGATTTCTAAATGAGATTATGAATAGGGACATTCTATCATTGAGACTATGAGAATCTTTTTCTATTTATTTTACTCAATTAAAAACTAAATGTCCAAATGTCAAGCAGGTGTGCTTTCCTGGATCAGTGTATCATTTACATTCTAATTAGATACAAGACCCTACAGAAATGGAGCTGCATCTTAGTCACTTGAGCTATATGAAGATGGATCAATACGTGACATTTTCACAGATGAACTTTTTCTTTTTCAAGAGTTTGCCTAGATTAGGAGTGAGCAAAATTTTTCTGTAAAGGGCCAGATAATAAATATTTTCAGCTTTATGAGCCATATGGTTGTATTGAAACTACTAAACTGTGGCATTGTAGCATGAAAGCAGCCTTAGAAAATACAAAAATGAATGAGTGTGGCTTTATTCTAACAAAACTTTACTTACAAAAATAGGTTACAAGTCAGATTGGGAGAAGAAATAGTTGATATTTTCAAATTGTTTCCATCATTTCCATCTCCAATATCCTTAAAACTGAATATAATATTACTTAAAAGAAAACTACACAAGTGGCTTAGTGTCTCTAAATTAGCACATTTATATAGAAAAGAGTTGTCTAAGGACTGTGTTTTGGGGTTCTTTTAACTATGGGCTTCTTGGATCCCTCTTTCTCTTTCCATTTCTGTTCTGCTCCTCTATCTTCCAATCAATGTTAACTACAACCTACCACCACCCACACACACACATATGGATGAAATAAGTAATATTTATTCAGAAAAATGTTAGAGCAACTGTTGTTCTCAGCTATCTAAATCTTAAAAGGATAATTAATCTTTCTTGACTTTGGTTATTACACACACACACACACACACACACACACACACACACCAAGGAGCTGTCACTGTTATGTCAATTAACTTCAATGGCTCTATTTTGACAGTAAAAAGGCATCTCACATGACTCTTCTCTGGTTGGGACTAAATACCTCAAGTTCCTTGATAGGGTAATTGGAAGCCATCAAACAATAGATTTCTCTATGGCTAAGAACACATCAAATCTAGCAAAAGGATTTTAGAAGAATGACTCCAACTCAAGGGGGGAAATGTATTTTTGCTTTAGATATGACATTCTTATATGGGTGGACCACAGTGAAGCTTGCCTCATGGGAGTCACATTCCTCCTAAACATGGACTGGTCCTTGGACTTTTTTAAGTATGGATAATGTAGCAGAGGTAATGTTGTGCCAGTTCCAGTACTAAACCAAAAGAATGCCCAGAAGCTTACATCTGGGTGTTCTTAGGTGTGAGTCATTGAGTTTCCATGTATGAACTATGGCCACCCACCCAAAAGAGACCAAATGGAAAGAGACCACTTGGAGAAGTAGAGTTCCTAAAACTGCACACACCCAAAGAGAAAGGGGGGACAAAGAAGAGAAACAAGGGGAAGGGAGAGTGAGAGGGGGATAGTCTTAGCCATCCTAGTGTTCTAGCTAAGGTCAGACCCAGGGGACCTCAGAGTTAAATGCAGCTACACAAATGTCTACTGACAAGAACATAGGAACTGCCTAGCTGGAACCAGCCAGATTAAAGAACTATGAGTAAACAGAATTATGTTATTTTAATCTACTGACTTGGGGATGGTTTGATATGTACCCATATATAATTAAAGTAAAATCTGGCACCTGGCAACAAAGGGGATTGCTAAAACAAAACTTGAAACTGTAGCATTGACTTGAGGAGCTGCCAGTAAGAAGAAGACCAAATGACTCTGAAGAGAATACTACGGAAGGCTGGAAAAGCAGTAAGGAAATCTCACTTGAGACTGAGGAAAGGGATTCAAATTAATTACTGACAGGATAATTAAAGAAACTGTCACCTATGATAATTCGCCAATGTTCCTAATAAGCTTAAGAATTTTGCTAAGGATATTTCCATGGAGAATACCGCAAATGCTTATTGGCTTATTTTTGCTACGTATGAGAGGGTACAGAGAGAGATGAACTAAAGAAGGAACTTCTTTTCATTTCCTAACAGAATCTACAGGAAACATTTCCAGTCTGAATGTGCCGGGTTGAAAAATAAAAACTTTGCATTCAAAGCATCTGCATTTAGCAAAAGGTTCTCAAAACAGAAAAGGTCTAGAGGCAAAAATCAAATCCAGGACAAAAATCAAATATGTCAAACTCAGGAGTAAGATCAAGTCAATAACATGGCTCTACGTATCTTTCTGAAGATTTCAAAAGATTTTAAGGCAGAGCTTCTCAGACCCTCTGACAGAAAGGGGGCCTCTAAATGATTTTAAAGATATGCCTTGTACACACTGTCCCCTAGAAGAAAAAACTTCTGGAGATGCTGAGTAATGTACTGTTTCATGGCTTCCTGGCCCTAGGTCCATGTGAAGTTGGGTCTATCTTTGTGGGAGTGGGTTTTGTCAGATACAGTACTTGTAATTTAAATTTTAAAGGGTCTTCAACATTTTAAAGAAATTATAAATTTGGGGACGCCTGGGTGGCTCAGTCGCTTAAGCAGCTGCCTTCGGCTCAGGTCATGATTCATGATCCCAGTGTCCTGGGATCGAGTCCCACATCAGGATCCTTGCTCGGCAGGGAGCCTGCTCCTCTCTCTGCCTCTGCCTGCTTCTCTGCCTGCTGTGTTCTTTCTCTGTTAAAACAAATAAACAAAATCTTTAAAAAAAATTATAAATTTGGTCTAAAAGGGACAGAGAGGGTAACAAAATACAAGTCCAGATGAAAACATTGACCTTTTCTTATGGAAAGTTAATTGTTAAAAGTCAAAGGCCCAGATTACAAAATCAAGCAACAGGAAGAACCATTCATTCTAAGGCGATGTGGAAAAGAAATCAGCCCCAACCAATTTACATCTCCCACACCAAGGCAGAAGGTGAGGATGGTGCTAAGTGCATGACTGGATTTCAAAATTCCTGTGAATTACTGAGTGTTTTGTCTCCAGTTGGCCCCACCCCACTGTCACACAAACATCTGTGTGGGAATGTCTGTTGTATTCCTTGTTTCCCTGCCTTACCATCAAATGTTTCATCGATTTGGAAAAGAAAACATGTCTTTTTAGTTCTAATATTTTCTGAAAGTAATGGAATTTTACCAAGAAGTCTTATTACCTAGACATAATTTAGATGATGAGATCCAGGATCTCAGGCCTGACTTGAAGCACTGATGGGATAAGATGTTTGAAGGTCCAAGGTAGGGGGTGAATGTATTTTACGTGTGGGAGGAATGCAAATAATTAGGGTACAGAGGAAACACTACTAGATTCCAGTGAATCATGCCTTCCATTACTTATGATCTCAATAAGCACACTCTCATGTAATGTCCTTCTCCTTGAATTTAGGCTGGTCCTGTGATTTATGTTATTATTGTGTTATAAATAATGATAGCCAGTTCCTAGCCTAGACCTTAAGAAGATCTCACAGCTTCCTTGTTCTGTATGGCCTTGGGAACCCTGACCACCAACTCCACCTCCATTTAAGAAGCCATACTATATTGATGGAAAGACCACAAAAAGAACCAAATGGAGAGGTTATGTAGACAAAGTCCTGGAGACTTACTGGAAAGAAAGATGCTCAGCCTACCATCAGGCTGACCTGAAAAATACATCCACATGAGGAACGCACTGCAGGATAAAGTAGAAGCCTAGCTTAGACCAAGAATCATGAACAAATAAAAGGGCTGTTGCTTAAATCAACAAGTTTTGGGGTGTACTATCACACAGCAATAGATAAATGAAACAAGAATCATACTGTAGAGGGGTGCCTGGGTGGCTCAGTGGGTTAAGGCCTCTGCCTTCGGCTCGGGTCATGATCTCAGGGTCCTGGGATCGAGCCCTACATCAGGCTCTCTGCTCAGCGGGGAGCCTGCTTTCCCCCTCTCTCTCTGCCTGCCTCACTGCCTACTTGTGATCTCTCTCCTCTCTGTCAAATAAATAAATAAAATCTTTAAAAAAAAAGAATACTACTGTAGAAAGTGCAGAGTAAAGTCACATCTCACCAGCTGAAGGAATCAATTATTAAAGGAAAACAAACATATATTATAAATATGTCTCTCTATTTCATAAGTGTCTTTGTCCATATTTGTATTATATACTTATACATATGCATATGAGTATGTGTATATAATTAGAAATATATTAAGAATACAAAGCATGTGTCCAAGACTGAATAATTTCATTAACTCATTACTAAGGTTATTAGTCTGTCCGTTGATTCAAATCCATTTCATCAATTATAGTGATCTGGTATCCATGACTACACTATATCGACACCCTTTTAAAAGTAGAACTATACTTACTTTTAATTTTAGCATATGTAAAACTGCAAAAACCAAAATTCAAAAACACTGATACAAGGACCAAAACTTGTCCCTCTTAATCCACTGCAGAGCACTTTCTCACCCGGAACACATAAAAAAGTTGAAAACTAACATCCATTCATCTTTTTTTTTTTTTACATAAGGAATTTTTAAGACATTTCTGTTATAAAAAGAACAGAGTCCTAGGTGAGCTTTTTGCTTATACCCCCACCAGTTATAAACTTGTCTTTACTAGTAATTTAACACATTTGTGAAAAATTAATCCTCTCGATATCGGTAAACCACCATCTCCAAAGGGCGGAGAATTAGCCTATGCTTTTCTGGGAGTGAAAAGAGAATAGTAACTATAGTCCAGTGATTTCACTATGAATAACCTCAAAATTTCCCCTCCCAACCACAGCTATAATTGCTTATATACCTGACTTCGTTCCCTTCTCTCATTATCTTTTTCTTTCTCTTTAGTATAATCAAGCTGTCATTTTCATGGCAATTTCTGGACTGATGGTTGTAAGATTGAGATCTGAAAGCCATGGAGGGGGAAACATGGAGGAGTAGTCATTCTAATACAAGAATTCATTCATTCTATTAATGGAACTAAAATGGTGACTTCCTATGTAACATCCAGTCATTTCCTAACTTAAGGAAGTAATATTAATCAATTTTAAGCTATTTATTAAGCAAATTTAATAAAAATCATAGTTCATATACAACCATTAATCTTCACAACCTTCTCACAAAGCAGGCATTTTTTTCCCATGTCATTTGTGAGATAGCTAAGTTTTACCAAAGCTAAGTGACTTGCCCATATTATACAACTCTTAATCTGGTATTTGAACCTTTACTCCCCAACTCCAAAATATGGGCTTTTGTACAACACTCACCTATTCTAATACATGATTTAACGCTTCAGATTTCAACATAGCAAATCTTATGCTTATAACTTTAAAGAGCCCACAGAAGTTTTTAAAAAACTTGAATTAAAGGTGAAACCTTAAAATAATTCTTTATCAAGTCAGTTCAAATTATACTATGTAGTATCTAGTAATAAAATGGAAAGGTAAATTAATACCCAAGCTATTATAAACTGTTAGTATTATTCTTTGCTTTTGTCAAGAAACTTTATAAATGTCACTTTATCCTTTTAAATCTTTGTGAGTTTCCTCTCACCATTTTCCTAACTTTGAGATAAGAGAATGAAAATAAAGAAAACAAGTGATTTCCTTAGTATGCGTACCATAGCACTTGGAAAAATCAGATTCAAAACAACAACCACAACTAAATAGTACCAAAACATCTGGATTGAAAGTGAAAACTTCAACCACTTGTACCAAACATCTTTGTGCTTTGAAGAGTCTGTATAATTGACCAAAGGACTGGAGTTTCACTAATAATTTAGGAAGTACATAAATAACACACCCTATGCTATACCCCTTATGCTACACATTGTCTGGTTACTGGAATATTAAATATGTAACCAGGAATGCTGCCTATTGTACATGAAAGAGGTCAAATCAGAGCCACTTTGTTGACAGAACTGAAGGCAATTTTAGATGTTGGGCTTCATGTACAGCCTTCCCTGATTTAACCCTAATCATATCATGTACTTTGATCTATAATAATGGCTCTCAAACCACATCCCATTAGGCTACACAGATGATTCTATAGCACTCTATTCTAATCAATCAACTCCCATTTTCCAAAGGAAACATTACTCTATTACGAAAATTGCCATTTTGCACCTTATCTTCTGGTTAGTATGCATGTGAACTATGCAAAATTACAATAAAAACAAAATTATATGTGAACATTAATTGAAGCACAACAGCTCTGTACCTTATAAAAATCTAACATACTATTGCTACAAATAAGTTTATTAACAGTAAGCACACAACAAATAAATTATGATTAAGAAAAACCAACAGTTATTTTGAAAAGCAAGCAAATCAGCAATTCAAAACTATTTTCAATTCAAAACAATACTGGTATCAAAGCATCCTTGCCCCAATTGTGGGGATTCTAATTTTCCCTATGCAACACATATTAGGAGCTTCACAGGCTGATATGGTACAACAGTCAGACTTTTTATAATATTAACTTAAAACCTTCAGCAAACTGAATCATGCTCAGTGTTTTGGAAGAGCTGCTTTTAGTAACCCACCGGATGGCTTACCAATACTCACTTATTGCTATTTAAAACTAAAAGTTTATAAAGGTATGGTCACAGTTCAGTAAAAAAACAAACAAAAGGGACCTGAGACAATGATAATGTTTGCAGTTTTTCAAGAGGCTCCACACAGCCAATCAGTGGACCTTACAGTATGCTTAGAAATCATTACGTAGGTATTTTTCCCTCACTTTTTAACTATGACTTTGAGTAAAACACTGTTTTCTAATCATGTTTATTCATCAGAAAAGCAAACTAGAAATAGAAACATGACATGAAATTATGGGATTGACTGATATATTGGTCTAAATTCTTCATTCTTCCCTTCTTCCTTATATTTGCCAAGGCATCGTCATGGGCAGAGTATATTTCTTCTTCACTTGATTCTGGGCTTGACTACTTATACTTGCATTGGTCCATGGAATAAGGTAGGAATCGATGCTAAATTTTCAGTGTAGGCCTTGAGAACTCTTACGTACTTCTTGTGTCCTTTTTGAACTATTGACACCATGAGAAGAAAAAGTTATTTAATCTGTCACACTCTCCAGCAATGATTATCTACTCGTATGGATATTGTATAAGAATTCCTACACATTTGGCAGTAAGGATTATCCTTATCCTTATACCATGACATTATGTTCATGTTGAATATAACTGAGTTTACATAAGTGTACAAATTGAGTGCACATGAGTGTACAAATGCCAAGCCTTCAGTATGTTGAATATAATTGTGTATATTAAGTGTACTAATTGAGTGTACATGAGTATACAAATGCCAAGCCCTTCAGTAAATGGAGGCCAATATTCTGCTTTTCATTTCAATCAGTATCAATAAAAACATTTTAATGGAGAATAAGCTATTTTAGGGAAATTTTGAGATAAAACCTAAATAAAGCAGGCAATGAAGCTGACTTCATTTGTAAAACACTGGAGACTGAGCCACCATATGTCTGTGTGTATGTGCATATTTGATGATGTTTAATATATTTATATGGGTTTTCTGCAAACCTCCTTAAGGTACTCTGTACTTCAAAGAAAGTTACTTCTTGGGGCACCTGGCTGGCTCAGTTGTTAAGCGTCTGCCTTCGACTCAGGTCATGATCCCAGGGTCCTGGAATCGAGTCCCACATTAGGATTTCTGCTCAGCAGGAAGCCTGCCTCTCCTTCTCTCACTCCCCCTGCTTGGGTTCCACCTCTTGCGGTGTCTCTCTCTGCCAAATAAATAAAGAAAATCTTTAAAAAAAAAAAAAGTTACTTCTTTTGTTCCATAGAGCCAACGATGAGACAAATCTGTGATTTCTAATAACATATGCATCAAGAAAACTTTGGCAATAAAAATATTTATTATGTTGTAGCATGAGGAATGAATATAAAAGAATCTCAATTCAGTCATAACTGTACTCCCAGCTGAAGTGTGACAGTAAATCCAGAGATGAAATGAAAGATTAATTTGTAGAGATGGCAGTTTGGCAGGCACATATTACTGCCATATTGCTAGTCTTGCGGCACAGTGGGTCACATTGTTTTTCTTTATGCCATTGACTCACATATATTTGTTTTGGTTTCCAAGTACAAGAAAAAGTTTTGTTTTTTTTTTCAACTGCATGTTATAAGGTGGTGCTATTTCATATTGGATGTGGTTATGAATCAATTAGTAACCACTTCTCTTGATTGAATGTAGCTAATACACAGACGATTGTGAGCAGTGATGCTAATGTAGTAGGCATCCAGGTTGAGCCTAAGGAGTACACCTAATAAAGCGGTGCAGCTAGTGGCCCTCCGGTGTCAATTTATATGAACTGATTTACAGGATGGAGGAAAACTACTAGATTCAGTGGTGGCTATGATTTGGGGAAATAGAGAATGAAGAAGAAAGTATGGTGCATGAAGAAGCAGCATGGTCCAAGTCTCCAGGTCTTTCCTCAAGAATTAACCACATGAAGATAAGTGGCTGTGGTTAAAGATATGGCGCTGTTTCACTTAAAGACATTAGGACCACAATGAGAGCAGCATCAGTGCTCAAAGAGCAAAGGGAAATCTGAAACCAGAATCCATCCCCGTTGGGTGGGCAATGTTAAGAGGTGGCACCCTTGGCACCTATGCATCACTGGCAGGAAGGTACCAGAAGTGGTGCAGCAATGGTACGGAGCAGGTGCAGCAGGAGGCAGAGATCAATGACAGCCAGTGAGAATGGAGTGAGTTATGTGAGAACAGCATGCTGAGCTTTGAGCAAAAAATCTCCAAGGACACTCAGAAATCAGTACTTGAAACTGAGTTACACACCAAGTTCTCTGCTATTACACAAGTGGGGCACTGTGAAATTTGTTGTTAGTGGGACCTCACAGCTGTTGAGACCTGGAGAAACAGGTCTCTGCCTTCAAAGGGCTCGCCAGGTAACAGGGATGACAGAATAATACACATGAAAAGATAACATAACGCAAATGCTCCTTGAAAGACAACAATTAGACAATAGACAACAATTACTCTGGGATCAGAGAAGGGAGATAAATATGATCAAGCTTCAAAGGTGGGTTTCATTTTATATGCTACATGCAACAATTATTAAATATTAGACTTGGGAAGCCCCTGCATCCCTTTCCCTCCCTCTAGGATTCTGTAACCTGTCTATGTATGCCCAGGGCATTCTGTATCATTATTGTACTTAACTCTGAATGGTACTTGTGTATTTTCTTGCCTATTTAAACCCAAACTGCAAATTCTGGCATATAAAGGATTGTCTTTATTGTTGGCATCTTCTTTTTTTTGTATTTCATAAGTAGATATTATGTTATTGTCACTTAATTATTGAAAATAATGAATCCTCATAAAAGGAACCTAAATACATTAATTTTGACAAGCACAGATCTACAGGTTATCACAGCCATAACTAGTGTATTCATAAATACTGATTGCCTGTAGCTGATTTTCAGATTTCAGATACTCAACAAAACCTTCCATTTGACAAGTGAATTTGATAGGCTGAAATGCAAGACCTCTTGATCCCAATAAGTCACCACCTTATATCTACAGTCCAATAAAACTTGGATAAATTTCTGTGATAGCAAGTGTGAGGAGATGGAAGTCCTAATCTTCTGTACTTATAGACCCGAAAGTTTCCACGAAGGACAAAGAGGCCCAGTTGGGTAACAGTGCTCCATAAATTTCCTTTCACTATTAAAATGCCCAATTATTCTTCTATTTCAATGTCTTTAATGCCTGGAATTGACATGAATGTTTTCATGCAAGTTCATCAGGAAAACTATTAAAAAAAATTTTTTTAATAAACACATAAAATATAGGCAAAAATCTCTCTACATGCTATTCATTCTCTTCTGTTACTTGGAGGCTCCTGCCAGTGCATGCTTTCAAAAAAACTTAAGTGTCCCTTAATCGTAAATCTAATCTTTGGACCCACTAACTTCACATTGCCCCTCTTCAGTAGCCACTACCCACTCAGACTTGCCAGAGCCCAACAGCCATTTGCCTTCATTTATGGCAAAGTGAATGAAGTGAAAATAGATGCTATTAACTAGTCTGGTCTGAAACTGAGAACTTAGAGACATAGGGCTGTAAAAGTAGAGAGATTTATTACAATCTTTTAATTTCCTCTATTAGATGGATACACAGGCAGTAGTTAAAGGAAATTATATGTCTCCCAAAAAGGTACTTTAATGTTCTAGGAGTTTAAAAAAAAAAAAAAACATTTAGGTATTTGTCTTACAAACATCCCATTTTTTCTCATTTAATTCACCTAACTGATAACTTAAAAAAAAATAGCCCTAGTCTCATGCTTTCCCATTGAAGAATTTTAGAGGAATGGCCATTTTTCATTTAATAAGCTTATCAATCTAGCTCACATAATTTTAGTTAACTAGGTCTATTTCTCCTCCATTTGTGCATAATAGTAAAGATTTTCTCATCTATCCACTGGCCTCTGTGCCTGTTTTACCTTTATAGAAACCTTTTTTAATCCTTCTGATTATTAATACTGAATTACAGTGACCCTTAATTAACCACAAAAAAACATATATTTAATGGTCACAAATGGCCATAATCTCTCCACTTTTTAAATATGATGCACTTAACAGTATGTCATCTTCAAGTGTGCCAAAGTACTGCCTTGGTACCCCATTCAGCAATAGGAGTCTCCTCTAGACTGGTTCTTCTATTCCAAACAGTGGTACTCATTATTTCTTAGCAAGCTGAACCCAGGTGTTCACCAGGTAGAAATAAACAAATGTCTGTTATCCTTGACAAGCTCTTAGATTCACAAATTGTGTTCATTTCTTTAATTTGTCAGTATTAGTGTCAGAAAGCATCTGTAGAATTTATAGAAATGACCCCCTTGAGTTTATCAAAGATAAAACACTCAAAAATGTCAAACCTTGTTTCAGGCGGTTGCTATCTGAATCCTGGTGTTGGGAGGGAGGTTTGAAGAGGGAAGGGAGTTGGAATGATTAAGTAGGCCAAAGACAGGAACCTTGTGAAGTAAGTGAAAACAGATGGGACTTATGGTTTAGCATTGCTCATTTTAAATGTCACTGCTGGTCAACGATTTGTTTCTGTATCACATAATATTTATTATTGATAACGAGTTAGAGATTTAGGTAACTCAGATTCCCAGGAGGCAGAGAAAAAAGAGTGCATGTAAAAACTAGTGAAATCTGAGGAAGGTCTGTATTTGAGTTAATATAATTGTACCAGTGTCAATTTCCTGGTTTTGACAATGTATTGTGTTTATGTAAGATGTTATCACTGGGGAAAAGTGAGTGAACCATACACAGAAACTCTCTGTATTATTTGTATAACTTCTTTTAAGCGTTAACTTATTCAAAATAACAAGCACTTTAAAAAACGAAGAACACAGGCTAGCAAAGGAGAAAAAAAAAAAAGATTCTCATTGAATGTTAAGGGTGGCCAGTCATTTTACCTTTAAAAATAATGAACAACAGAAATTGGTAAAGAATATTAAGTGGCAACCTTTTTTTACGTGTTTTTTTAATCTTTCAAATGTTTTAGGTTCAAAATAGCACTTGCATTTCATTAGCTGTTGCCATCCCAGTAAATAGTACCAGATTTGACAATACTGCTAATAAGGAGTCGGTCTTCTTAAACTAAAACATATCTTAATGTTTTTGATCTTTGCAACTTTTTTTTATTGTGACTCAGGGCATGATTTGACAGTTCTTTCAGAATTCAACATTCTTACCTAGTAGCAACAGAGCAGGTCTTCATATTTGCCAAGGTCTTTCTTGAAAGCACTTGCTTTGCACTTGTAAAGGACTTGACAAAGGTGACAGGCTTAAAGATTAAAATACTTCTGAATAAAGTTTGACAACTGCCAATCTCCACAATACCAAAATATTTTGTCATAAATGTGTAGCTTGTTTCAGAAAGTTGGAATGTTCCTTATTTCTGAAATCATTAAAATATGACACAGATCAGCACTTTCTCACATTTGCCCTGAACTATGAACTCTTCCCACCTCCAACAATACACACTCTTCCCACCTCCTACGTGAGACACACACATGGTTTCCTCCACAGCCCAAATTCTTAGAAGATATATAACAAATGAAAAATAATTACCAGTTTCTTTATACTAGGGATGTTTGAAATAATGTAGAGGTTTTTCCCAGATTCTAGCTCATTTTCTTTAAAGCTATAATGTCATCATCAGACACTCAAAAGTTTTTCTTCCCCATGCACCTCTTATGGGTATTTTGTAGTTCTATTATATTGCTGAGAAATTAATAGCTAAAATCATAATATAGCGCCTATTTTGCTTATCTGAGAATTATAATACCTTGTTCCAAAGAATAATATCAACATTATCTTACATTTTTTTAATCCCATTCCTTTTTTGGGGAGAAAGTGATTCTTCTGATTTAAACTTATTTAATTTTCACAACAATTCTACTAGGGATTGGGATAGCCACTTGAAAGAAGATGTAGCTGAGCTCCAAGAGAGAGTATGTTTTGCCTTTTTTCATACACCTAGACAGTGCTAGAATCCAAAAAATGATTCAGATGTCTTTCAGTCCTGTGCTTCTACCACTAGGCTACAGGCATTGTAAGCAGGCTAATGATGGATGTCTGTGCATTAAAACAATGGGACTGCTCTCTGGCAACTCATGCCACAGACCAAACATTCCTAATTAAGATGTTGTCATTTTACCTAGGGGGAAAGCTTTGGCCACAGTCCAACATGCCCATAAATAAGCAAGACTACTAGAAATATGAGAAAGAATAGTTTCAAGCAAAAGTATCCTTCCATGATTAAGAACATAATTCAACACACTACCCAAATTGATTTATGGGTGCATGGTACCAGGCTAGTTTGTAATTCAGCCCTTTGTGCAGTGTACAATCTGCTGGCCAAATTTGAAACTACATTTTTAAAGCTGGAAATTGAGCTCATTTATTCAAGAATATCCCATTTTTTCTTCCAAAATTTATCATGTTTTTTCTAATGAAGAAATACTAAAATTTCTGCTTACATATATATAACCTTTTCTTTCCCAATGTCATCCCCTAACACAAAAGGACATGCATAGCCCCATTCAATACCTGATTCTATCTTTTATTTTTGGTGAAAAATACGTTATATTGTATTCCTTTAGGAGAAGATAAAAGAAAACTTTTCAATATGAAATCCAAATGAACTCCCTTAGTTTCATTGCAGATACGGCATTCCACATCTTTGCACTTCTGGCATATTTCCTGTCCTTAGCGTCTTTCAACTGCCCACTTTTACTTTATGTCCTGTGGCATTGTACATCAACAACAAGAAACATGAATTTATCTCACTACTTAATCAGACAATTCTACCCTGAAAATCATTAATATATACCAGTGACCCACTACGGAGTTTTTTTCTAAAAAAAAATCCATATCATGTTTTAAAATTACAGAATATAATGAGCTGACTGGTCAATTCTGTATTCAGGACATTAAAAGAAACATCTATGTCTTTTTCTTTTATGAGCACAATCCCATGGATGCCATAATATTAAAGAGGATTCCTAGGGAAATCTGCAGCTGAAGAAAAAAGAGTGCTGAATTACTTCAAACTAGGAGTCCTGACCTTGTGCTTTTGAAATCTCCATAGGAATCCAGGTTCACAGTCCTAAATCAGATGAGTTTGACGGTCTTTGCTCCATTCCATATGGAGGGCAGACATCTCGTGTCTGTCATAATGTTAGTGCAACTGGAAATTCCCTTCAAAAGGAAGCCAGTGCCTTCTCCACAGCCACTGTCAGTTAACTATGCATGCCTAATTACTCCTTCACTGATTAGCAGCAAGAAAATCCCTGTCTGCACTGTGGAACTGTTTCTAATGGCAACAGTCACAGACAGTGGCTGCTTTGGTAAAGTGAGCTGCAATATTATCAGGCTGCGGACAGGCTCTGCCAACAGGAGCAATACACATTTGACAGTGAAGAGGTCCAGCCCCAACAACCTCCTTTTCTTATCCTCTATAGGTTGATATAATCCTCCAAACCTTTCGGAAGGTCTCAGCTGTCCAATATAGGCATGTTTCCCTCGTGACCCTAGAAGGCAAGGCTGAAATGCAGTACCTAGACATCTGTGCATGATCCTTGGCTTGGAGTGTCAAGCCCCTCAGCTTCAATGCCTCCCCCTCTTCTTTCTCTGCAAGCAATTGAGTGAAATAAGAAAACCTTCACTTTTATTAGTACCTCTTTATTTGGCTTTTAAAAAATATGATTCTTTTTATGATGCATGGTACTTATTCACTTTAGTTTGCCTCCTGTAAAACGATAAAATACATTAACTTGCTCCATTCCCTTTGTTGTTTGAGCAATAACATTCCTTAGATTTCATGTGGCAGTTCCTAGGCATTTATGATAGGGAAGAAAAATATTAACCATAATGAATAGAGATATAAATCACTGTGGCTATGGCATCTTGACATTTGTTTTCCTTAATCTCAAATCCACAAGTTTTCCAGAAACTGAGGGCTTGCAGCTCTGGAGCTATGAGTAAACTTTGCTCCCACTGAGTTGGGAAAAGGATTGGGAAAAAGATGAGAGAGACAAACTGGAGCTGTTTTTAGAGTCTCGGTCTCTGTAGAAGAACTGAAAACTATTTACACCTGTTCCTAAACATGCAGGCTGCCATTGTCCCTGCTCTGGGACAATCTGCCTAAAGACTTTTGGAAGTTTCCAAGGTAATTCAGAATGAACTATCTCCTCTATCTTCCAGGAGTTGATGGCAAAAACACTGCGGAATTATAACCTTGGTTAGGGAATGAGGAACAAGACAAGACTTAAGCCTAAGAATCTGTAGAGTTAACATCCCTCTGTTTTCTTTTAGTCTCCTAGTGAAATGATATATAGAAGGGAAACAAGAACTATGTATTTATTGTATATAAATACAGGGTTAAAATGGGAGACACCTCAGAGCAAGTGAAGAAGAGATCCAAAGATGCTGTCTCAGGGTTTTTTTTGTTTTTTTTTTTAGGGTGAATTATAATACTTTTTTTTTTAGGGTGAATTATAATACTTCTCCTTAGAAAGATGATCATTAGTCCATGTTTTTGATTATTGTTATCCCAGCATCTTTGGGTTCATGAGAGGAGGTATTTCACGGGAAAGGAATTTTTTTGAAAGAGTTGTGAGAAAAGTAGCTATTCAAAAGCCTGGAAGAGCACAAATCAATCCCAAAAGAACACTTTAATCTTTGCCAAAAAGGGAGGTAAAATAATCTCCCAGGTGGCATTTTCTGAGTTTTCATAGCTCTGAAATTCCTACAGGGGCTGAAGAGATCTTTGTTTTATTGCAGACAGATGGACTGGGAATGGCCAACAAAATCCATTAAAATCAATAGTTAGCAGAGGCTGCGATGCCTTTGGCAGTGTAAGTACTCTGCCAACAAAGGCAGCTAGAATAAAACTTGCTTACCAAACCTTTTGCTGTAAAACAACTTGCTAGGTAAATTCTAAGGTAGAGTGGGGAGAAAGTCAGTTTAGATGTTAATGGAAAGGTGAGAAAAAAGTACAATAGTTTTCCTTGTAATACACAGTTAATCTAAATGTATTTTAAAGCACAGATTAAAAGTTGCCACTCTAGTGGGGGATGCTGACAGTATGGGAGGCTGTGCATGTGTTGAGGTAGGAAGTATAGAAGAAATCTCTGTACCTTCTCTGCAATTTTGCTATGAATCTAAAATTGCTTTTAAAAATAAAGCCTACAGAAAGACAGACAGAAAGAAAGCAAAAGAAAAGGGAGGGAGGGAAAAAGGAAGATGCTCTTTCTAACTCGCACATGGAAAGGTAAATGGGTTCATTCGAACGTCAAGAACACGTTCAATGTTGTTTCTTTGTTTTTGTTTTTGTTTTCCAACTCTACTACTGAATTCCTCTCTTCGTTCCTAATGGGCAGGTTCAGGATCTATTCACCACTTTAAAGGTATCATGAATAAAATCCTGAGTTGGGAATGATATGTGCATATTTAACTTAATAGAGTTAGAAACCAAAAAAAACCCTGACACTTAAGAAAAGATTAACAGGTTATTTGTGAACATTCAGTGAGTGATAACAATATATTATCTGAGTATATATTTAGCAAGAACATCGACCTAATAACCTGGCCCCAGAACACTAGAAGGCAGGATTATCCTGGCTCCTCTAAGGATATACCACAAAATTTTTTACCATAAAGATAAAATGGACAAAAAAGAATTCAGGGGATGAGAATAATTATATTTTATCCTTGTAAGTGCTGTCTACTTGGTTAATACTCTTGATTGTTCTGATGACGGGGCTTATATGGAAAGACTTCCATAAACTATAATTCATATGTATACAAACCATAGAGTGAAATTGGGAAATTAAAATAAATTTTCAAATATGATTTATTGATGACAAATCAGTTTTATATTATATTACTAATGTTCTTATATTGTATTCTACTGTTTATGTATCAATTACATTACAAAATACAGTTCTATTCAAATGTATTGTCAAGAATTATTTCTAAAAGTTAAAATATATTTGAGTACATAAAAACAAATTTTAAGTTTCTGTATTTATTTCTAAACACTAAAAAGATAACAAGCAAAATGATCCTTTATAACATACTAAAGTAATTTAAACACTTTCTTAGCTCTATCTGTAATTTTATGAAAAATCTATTTTTTCAATATAGTCTTATTTTTATTCTTTATCATAAAATTGCCTGTAATTCCTTTCAAAATTTGTCTTATGGATAATAAATGTGCAATTTTAAAATATTCAATTGATGGATTTTCTACAGCCTATTTTTGTATTGAGAAAATGATCTTTCAGGTTCTAGGGTAAATAGTTAATTCAGCTAATATTCTGGTGAATGGGGAATATTCTAAATTTTACCAGTATATATACAGAAACATGTAACTATTTCACTCAAAATGTTTCACAGCTGCCTTTGTTCATCTATCATATTAATACGTTAGTATTTTGCTCAAATATGTTTACAGATACTGCTTTATTTCCAGAAATTTTTATACCAATTGCTTCTACTTATGCTTTAAAAAATATATTTCATGAATTTTAGAAGTTTCAAAGTTATAGGCCTTTTAGGTGAAAAATAAATTTATCCAATTAATAAAAGGAGCTCAAACTTAAAAGTTTTGTCTTAGGTTAAGATAGCTCAGGGAATATGCACAGAACTTCAATATTAAATCTTATAAGCCATAAATGCTCTTAATTTAATTTTTTGGCTACTTACTTGCTTTATAGGGATACCTCAATGACTTTGTCTGTATGCTTTTTTTCCCTCAATAACTGCAATTTACTAAAAGCTTGAAAGTCTGAAGCTTCTACACTATATTATTTGGTTATATTGGTTAAAAATTTCCAACTTATCTTGAGCAATATCTTGAACAAAAACTGAGAAATCTTCCTCTAAGAGATCAAGAACAAGACAAAGCTGACCATTCTCACCACTTCCATTCAAAATACTGGAAATCCTAGCTAGAACTATCAAACAATAAAAAGAAATAAAAGGCAATCAAATTGGTAAGGAAGAAGTAAAACTTTGACTATTTGCAGACAAGATACTATATATAGAATATCTTAAGGACTCCACCAAAAAACTAATAAATAAATTCAGTAAAATTACAATATACAAAATTAATATACAGAAATCTGTTGCATTTCTACATGCTAATAATGAAGTAGCAGAAAGAGAATTAAGAAAACAATCCAAGGTGTTGGCCTGGGTGGCTCAGTCAGTTAAGCATCTGCCTTCAGTTCAGGTCATGGTCCTGGGGTCCTGGGATCAAGCCTCACCTTGGGCTCCCTGCTCATTGGGAGTCTGCTTCTTCCTCTCCCCCAAGGCTCATGTTCTCTCTCACTCTCTTGCTCATACTCTCGCTCTCACTCTCTCTAATAAATAAATAAAAATCTTAAAAAAAAATCCCATTTACAATTACACCAAAAAAGAATCAAGTAACTAGAAATAAACATAACCAAAGAGGTGAAAAGACTTGTACTTCAAAAACTATAAAACCCTGATGAAAGAAATTGAAAAGGACACAAATGGCAGGATAGTTCATGTTCATGGACTATAACAACCAATATTGTTAAAATGTCCATACTACTCAAAGCAATCTATAGATTTTAATGCACTCCTTACCAAAACACCAAAAATATTTTTCACGGAACTAGAACAAATTATACCAAAATTTGTATGGAACCACAAAAGACCCTGAATAGCCAAAGCAATCTGAGAAAGAACAAAGCTGAGGTACCACAATCACAGATTTCAAGATATACTATAAAACTGCAGGAATCAAAACAGTATAGTACCGGCACAAAAGCTGACACACAAATTACTGGAACATAATAGAGAGCCCAGAATTTCACACATATATGGTCATTAATCTATGACAAAGGAGGCGAGAATATACAATGGGGAAGAACAATCTCTTCAACAAATGGTGCTGGGAAAACTATACAGCTACCTGGAAAAGAATGAAACCAGACCACTTTCTTATACCATACACAAAAATAAACTCAAAATGGATTAAAGACTTAAATACGAGACCAGAAACCATAAAACTCCTAGAAAAAAACACAGGCAGTAATTTCTTTGACATTGGCCAAAGAAAAATTTTTCTAGATACGTCTCCTCAGGCAAAGAAACAAAAGCACAATTCAACTATTGGAACTATATCAAAATAAAAAGCTTTTGAACAGCAAAGGAAAGAATCAGCAAAACAAAAAGGCAACCTACTGAATGGGAGAAGATATTTGCAAATGATATATCAGATAAGCAGTTAATATCCAAAATATATAAAGAACCTATGTAACTCAATACACACACATATCCCACCCCCAAAAAACATCCAATTAAAAAATGGGCAGAGGACATGAATATAGACATTTTTTCCCAAGAAAACATACAGATGACCAACAGACACATGAAAAGATGCTCAACATCACTAATCATCACGGAAATGCAAATAAATCTATAGAGATATCACATCATACCTGTCTGAATGGCTAAAATCAAAAACATAAGAAATAATAAGTGTGTGGAGGATGTGGAAAAAAAGAAACCCTCATGCAGTTGGTGGGAATGCAAACTGGTGCAGCCACTGTGGAAAACAGTATAGAGGTTCCTCAAAAAATTAAAAATGGAATTATCATATGATCCAGTAATTCCACTACTGGGTATTTACCCAACAAAAATGAAAACACTAATTTGAAAGACATAGGCACCCTTAGTTTAATGCAGGATCATTTACAATAGCCAAGATAAAGAAGCAACCCAAGTGTCCATCCATAGATAATGAATAACATGTGGTATACACACACACACACACACACACAGGAGAATATTATGCAGCTATAAAAAACAATGTTATTGTCATTTGCAAAAATAGAGGTGGAGCTGAAGGGTACAATGCTAACTGAAATAAGTTAGAGAAAGATAAACACCATATGATTTCACTCATATGTGTAATTTAAGAAACAAATGAACAAAGACAGAGATCAAAAAAGAAGCTTTTTTTTTTTTTTAAAGACTTTATTTATTTGACAGAGCGAGAGAGAGAGATCACAAGTAGGCAGAGAGGCAGGCATAGAGAGAGGAGAAAGCAGGCTCCCTGCCTAGGAGAAACTCGGATGTGGGGCTCGATCGGAGGATCCTGAGATTATGACCTGAACTGAAGGCAGAGGCTTTAACCCACTGAGCCATCCAGGCACCCCGAAAGACCATATTTAACGAATGATTTTTTTAAATGAGCCTTCCATACTGACACAAGTTAAATCTGATTGTTGATTTAGACAGAGCTTGCTGGGCCAGGGAGGGGCAGACAGGGAGAAGGAGGGGAGGAGGGAAGGAGGGAAGGAGGGGAGGAGGGGAGGAGGG
>CM052797.1:108760769-108784588 GCA_028533885.1 Nasua narica | reverse complement strand
GGGGGGGGTGATCCTGGTGGTGGGTATCGAGAGGGGCACGTACTGCATGGAGCACTGGGTGTGGTGCATGAACAATCAATCTTGTAACACTGAAAAATTAAAATAAATTTGGGAAAAAAAAAAAAAAGAACAAATACTCGAAGAGAAATAAGATTTTCAAACTAAGATACCAAAAAGAACAAAAGAAATTCACTTCTCCCAACCCCACTCAATCTCAGTTGGAGGTTAACTCTGCATTGAGATTTAAAGCACGGTTTGAGTTTAACTTTCCTAAAAGTAGAAGCAACAGCATTGTATGCAGAGATACATCTGTAAGGGGATTACCTAAAATTTGGCAGTAAGCATAGTCTTGCAGGATGACTAGTCTCATTCACAGGAGTCCATGGACACAGTATGATTTTAGAAGGTTTCTCCCACCAACCAGAAAAAGATGCATCCATGCTTTAAAATTTGCATAGGTGGAAGAAGGAGAGTTAAGTGAAAATGCAAATATACTAGGCCATAGTTAATATTAAGTAATTATCCATCATTAGTACCTCAGAGTGATTTCATTCACCAGATGTTCTTCTAAGGGGACAGCTATGTGATGACACCTTTCTCCAGGATATACTTAATAAAATCTCTCAGGAGAGGAATAGAGTGAATGGTGGAGAGACAAAGGGAAGAGATGTGAATTGGTAAGAGTAATTTAGGGCATCAGGAGGATCTTGGACTGACCTACTAAGTAACAAAGATATATGCTAAAAGACTTCTTCATCTCCACTCAGTTTTTTTAAACCATGAGACAAACAAGCAAAATGGAATTTGTATGATATTGGTGGGTGGGATATGGAGCTGGAGGGACTGTTGATAAAACAGGGAAAGGAGACAAGAAGGAGGGACAGGAGGCCACAAGCTGGAGAGAGTTTAATTCTTTCTTTATGATCCTATGAGTCCATGATCTTTCTAGTGACTTTATTGAATTAACCCAACTAACTGGAAAGCCATTTTATTCTTTCTTGGGTAATACTTTCTAATAATTAGTTAATTCGAAAAATCCATCTTTAAAAAATATTAAAAGATTTCTGTGGTTTAGCTGTACTAAACTCATGATCTAAAAAGCAGTTTCTTGTTTCTGTCTACCAGATTAGATTGGGTATTTTTTCTTCTCTGTCTCTGTGTCTTTCCATTCCCCACCCCCCACTCTTACATATATATACATGTATGTGTATATGTCCATATATTCATTCCCTCTAAAAGTATAGACATGGATATTATTTACCTTCCCTATCCATTATATATATATATATATATATATATATATATATATATATCCATTATACACACACACACACACACACAAACAAACACACATACATACACAAAATCAAATACTGCATTTATGCAACCGGCTAAGTTGTTAAACTATTGCAGGTCATTCAGAAACACATTGAAGGCTCATTTCTTGTTGGATTACTCTGTACTAGACACATTTCAGTATTTTAAGCATAATACAAATATTAACATATGCATTCGTCACAATAATCCTATGAGAAAGGTCTTCTCATTATATAGGTGAGGAAGCTATGGTACAAGTTATGTATGCTAATTCAGTCCATTCAGTTCTAATGGTCAGTAATAAGTTTTTAGGTTAAATCAGTGGATGATTCCAAATTTCACAATAATTTTGTTTTATTTACAATTTTAAGAACTAAAGGTTGAGTTTAAAAAAAGAGTTACTTGGCTTCGTTGTCTATGTTACATTATGTAACCCAGTGGGAGCAGGGAGCTGGTGGGGAGGTACTTTATTTCCCATTTAGTTATTGTCTTCTGTGAGTTTGTAGCTGATTTTTCATGCTACCCATGGGAAAGGAAAGTCAGCAGTCAGATTTGTGTACTATTCCCATCACATTCATCACAGCTACTATTATTGTAAAGAGGTTAAAAAATCAGAAGAGAGAAAAAGTACATTTAATCAGAAATGCCTAGACAATATTGGTAGGGGAGTTAATAATTAAAATGGCTTTAACTGATTGTATATATGGGAAGAAGAGGAGAAGACATTCCAAATAATGGGAACAGTAGCATAAGCAAAGGTGTGGAGAAGAAAAGTTTGTGAAATATTTGGGAAATATGACTTGTCTCTTTGACTTGACTGTAGAACCCAAGTATAAAAGTCAAAGGGGTGAAACTGGAAGGAATGTTGGAATTACATTATAAAAGGAGTTGTAAGAATAAGGAATTTTTGATTCTTGAGGACACAAGGAGTGGGATAATGTCTTAGTCATCCTGGGCTACTAGAACAAAATACCATAGGTGGAGTAGCTTCAGCAACAAACATTCATCTCTCACAGTTCTGGAGGCTGGGAAGTCCAAGATCATGGTGCGAGCAGACTCTGTGTCTGGTGAGGGTCCTCTTCTTGGCTTGCAGATAGCAATTTTCTTACTTATCCTTCTATGGTGAAGAAATAGATCATCTCTCAAATATTTCTTATTTAAAGGCACTAATCCCATCAAGAAGTCTCCACCTTTATAACCTAATTGCCTCCCCAAGGTCCCACCTCCTAATACCATCCAGTTGGGGATTAGGGCTTCAACATGAATTTTGGGAGGATACAACATTCAGTCCACAGTAGATAGGGATTTTACCAAGCCAAATTTAAAAGCATTAGACTGACAGAAATGACCAGAATGAATTCAAGTCAGAAGAGACACTAGAGTAAGAATATCAGAATATTATATATGAAACCAAAATTTTGCTCTTACATAAGTGACTTCAATTAGCACGACAGGAGAGGATTAATGAGAAAACACAGCTTGGTGTGATGACTAAATAATAATTGAAATAATGTGACTATCACTTAGCAGTTGTTATTTGTCAGGCATTAAGCTCAACCTTTTATATACTTTATAACACTTAAACCTCACACTTTACCACATTATAATAATAGTAATGACAATAATGATACAGATCACTAAAAATTATATGATGCTTAATAAGGGGCAGACATCAAAAAAAAAATAAGGGGCAGACATCATTCTAAACACTTCAAATAAATCCTGAAAACAACTTTATGAAGGAGGAAATATTAATATTCCCATTTTAGAGTTTATAAAAGTGAGATACAAAGAAGGCTAAATAGGTAATTTTATCTCTATTTCATAGATGAAGAATCAGGGTTTAAATGGATGAAATGATTAATCTGAGATCAATCATTTGACACGTGATAGCTCAATAATTTGAATCCCAGTCTAATTTCAAAGCTGTTCTTTTTCTTTTCTATAGAGAAAAATGAACATTATAAATGTTAGAAAGGTACTCATCATTACTATATTTGTAGTCTAATTTCACATATATCTCTGTGCATAACTGGCTACATTACTTTAAAGTCCTGGCTTCCATAACACAGCCTCAGATATATAAGTGGTTTCAACAAGATACCATTTTATTTGTTTTTCATATAAGCTTGGCATAAGCCATTCATGGCTGACAAGATGTCTTACAACACCTAGGAGACCCAGTTGGCTTTCATTTTGTTGCTCTGCTAGTCTGAACAGGAAGGATTATTAGGTCAAGATGGTTACTCTGTTTCCACCCATAACCCTTCCATGTCAACCAGTAGGCAAGTGGAAAGATTTAGGCATGTATTCTTTCTTTAAAGACATTTCAGAAATTACATATATAGTTCTATTTTACCCCATAATCAGAATTTAAGTAACACCTTACATCTGGTTGCAAGGGAGACCAGGAAATGTCTTCAGAGAGGCTTCCCTTTTCAGGGAAAATGGTATAGAAGCATTTGGGGGGAAACTAGGAGCTTTTGCTACATTTTCTGTCATTAATTCAGTGTTTAGCTTATCCCCACAGCTTCTAATTTAATTATTAGTTCTGTAATAACCTTGTTTCATCTATAATTTGCTTCTTTAGCTATGCAATCTCACTTTTCATCTCTGTTTTTTCTCGGTCTGCTGTAACAAATTACTATAAACTTGGTGGCTTAAAATAACAGAAACTAATTCTCTGGCAGTTCCAGAGGCCAGAAGTATGAAATCAAGTTCTCCACTAGATTGGTTCCTTCTGGAAAGTCAGAGAGAATCCATCCCATGCGTCTCTCCTGGCTTCTGCTGGCAAATAGCAATCCTCGGATCCCTTGGTTTATAGTTGCATATACCCCGTGTCGGCCTTCATCTTCACCTGGTCTTCTCTCCCATTTTTCTATAGCTGCATCTCCTGTGTCTCTGTGTTCTCTTCACTCTTTGATAAGGAAGTGGTCCACCATGATCCAGAGTGATCTCATCTGAGAGCTTTAATTATAAATGCAACAACCCTTATTCCAAATAAGGCCACATTCGGAGGATCTAGGGGAACATATCTTTGGGAGCCACAACTCAGATCATTATAATATCATTTTGTTGTTTTGTTATCTTTTTGAATTTTGTGTTTATTAAATTTATGTTTCCATTAACTTTTTCTATGGCATAAATCATTCCTTGGAAATTTTCACCTTGATTCTTCTTCTTTTTTTTTAAGATTTTATTTATTTATTTGCCAGAAAGAGAGAGATCACAAGTAGGCATAGAGGCAGGCAGAGAGAGAGGGGGAAGCAGGCTTGTACTATTTTTCTTCCTTCCTCTCTCTCTCTCTTTCTTTGGTTGCCTATGGGACTATTTTTTATTTTAACTTTTTCTTTTCTTCTTTGATGATGGGGAATAAGACATATATTTGCCTGGTTACCATGTGATTCTTTTTCCATCTTACTTTATATTACTAATATGTCTTTGTCCAGACTTTCTGTTAGTTTTGACATAATGTGTATGCTTTATCTCTCTTTATCTCTTTGTCTCTCTTCCTAAATATTAGAATAGGAGCCTGCTGTTCCTTCTCCAAGTATTTCATATTTTGACATTGTTTAAGTAATCTGAGGACACGGAGGGGGAGGAAATAACAAATAAAGTTATATATATAACAAAGCTGTATAAATTATTTAATAGAATATTTGGCCTCTCTCCTCTCTTATGAGGTGTTACAAAGGCCATGCACCAGAGTTCTTATCAACTGGGAGGAGGGTGAATTCTGACTACCATTTGCTAAGTTTTGTCCAGTTCAGATCATGGAGCCTTCTGTTCCATCATAGCACTAGCATCTTTATGGTATCTTCCGGTTCAAAATTATTCAGACATTCATGCATATTTTCCTTCTACACCCACGAAGTGCCCCATGACGACTCCCTGGCTCATAGTACATTGGGCATCGCTTAGGAATAGAGTTTAATTTGCCTCCCTGCTGCCTCCAAGATCAGCATCTTGAAGCAGCAGGCATTTTCATCTGGTTCTTGCTAATTACATGGTGTTTCACATAGGATATCCCATAAGACTTGGTCCTGCAGGCAGACCCAGGCATGTGTGGCCTTTTAGGACTCATAAGGAGTCTGGTCAGATCTAAGGTTGCTACCTCCAGGAAGCTTTCCCTAACCAGACCTCCAACTTGTATTAACCTGAAGGACTGCCCCCTTGGTGTGAGGCTTTTGTGCTCTGCTTGGCTCCAGCAAGAGGCCAGGAGGAGAAAATGCAGAAAACCCACTAAATTTGTTTTCTCAGATTTAGTGGCATTTGTAAGAATTCTTAATAGTTACCATAATGGGTTGTGGGTCAAAGCAATGTGCCTAAATTCCATTCTAAAGTCCTAAATCTGTCTCTATCTCTGTCCTTTTCTGTCTCTCTTGATATATAAATGTGTATGTGTTAGATTTATGTATGGTTGTGTCCCTTTCTTTGATTGCTGAGGATGATTTGTTTAAAAAAAAGTTTATGTTGATTTCATCAGTTATTATGAGAATATTTTGATCTGACATTACTATATGATCTATCGCCCTCGCTCTTTCTCTTAGTTCATGTTTGATGGTCATGATCCAGAGGGGTAAGAAATAACTGGAATCAAATGGATAATCTCCTTAACAGTTAATTATAAATCCCAAAGTAATCAAAATGCCTTTCTAGAGTTGACTTCACCTCCTCTGACATACATATATTTTCCCAGAAGACATTCATTGGTATTTTCTATTTTCTATTTCTATTTTCTGACACCAAGTCATGGTGTAAAAGAAACTGGTGAGTTCAAAGTTACTAATATCAGTTCATGTATACAATTAACTTTCTCCAGATATTAACATTTTTCTGCCAAATATAAGGTTAAAAAATAATTTTGCTGGCAGGTTTAAAGCATAATATCTTCTTAATGCTGAGTATGATTGAAGCTGTAGAATTACCCAAGTTATGTCGCTGCCTTATCATCATGGGCACTTATGACATAACAAAAACTATTTCAAGGAAACTTAAGGAATTATGACTAACTATATAGATTATAAAACAAATTGGTCAAGTAAAAATATGGTAAGTTAATAAATATGTTTTAAAATATATATAAAGTAAATAACTTCACTTTACAAGGTTAAAGGCTGAAGTCAACTCTTCAATAACATATAGGCTAAAAACATAATAGCACAAAGAACCCAGAGGATAAAAGAAGAAAAACTATGACAAGTTTGACTTTCAACTGACTCAATGGTTTTGAAATCGCAAGAAGGCAGAGGTGACCAACACATATTTGAGGAAGAGGATTTGAATGTCAGTATTTGGTTAAGCAAAGTGGGAATGGAAGGCACCCAGCCTTTAACCTACCTAAGAATGTTAAACTTTGCATTCAATTAGATCACCTTTCCCACATTATTAAAGTGTATTTGGATTCTTTCCCAATCCTTGGAAGAATACCTTAAAATATAAATATATGAAAATAATGTGCATATAGCTTCTTGCTGAAGTTCTGCATCTTTCTTGGGCACTGACATCTTCCTCAGGGAATTGCAGCTCCTTTAATTACAAGCACCTCATATGCCCTCAGATTCTCTAGTCTTGAAAAGGTAAAGATAATCAACTCACTCAAACTAAAAATTTAAGGTCTGGAAATGGTAAACCTTCTAAAGCAGCACGGATTCAAAGAAAATATTAACCCCAGGAATAAACTAGAAATTTGGAGTCCATTAAGACAGTAAGAAGATAACTTGGGTGAGAAGATCTTCTGAATCTGTTAGAAAACACACACAATTTCAAAGGTAATTATGTTCTACTCCCCCATCCCAAATAAAAGATTGAAATACTGTTTTTCTATGGAGTCTTTGTTCTTGAGACCTTAGGATTAAGTCTGGGGAACAGAGCAAAGTAGTGGGTAAGAACCTGGGTTACAGCATTTGATACACTGGGTCAAATGTAGGGCGTACAACTAAATAACCAGATGTCCTTGGTTAATCGGCTCCCCTGGAACTCTGTCTGTTTCCTCAGAGGTTAACTGATACCGTAATATTATCTGCCTCTTGGAGGTGTTGTAAGGATAACATTTGGCAGATAAAGTTAAGTGTTCTGTGTGGAGCCAGACACATACTAAGCACTCTACAGGAATCAGCTGTTATTTTCATTAAGGTATTTAAATTGTTCACTCCTACATCTTTGAGACATTCATGCTCGGTAGTTTTTGCTTATGGTGAAGTTTCCACCATGTTATCTTAACGAGAAAATACTGGCCGCCAGAGGGTAGTCCTAAAGACTTGAGAATAGTTTAAAAAAATATGAAAGCCAAATGTGTTAAACACCCAATCATGCTTAGCTTCTACAATAAGCATCCTATCAACTTAGACATTACTCAGGGCACCCAAAAAAGGAGTTAACCTGGAAATAAGTTATTTTTTTTTCTTTTGGGAAATAAGTTTTAATAATAGAATTCTTCAGAGTTACCTTTTCCTTCTTTTTTATATTTTGTATTATAAATACAATTTTCCTTTTGTATTATAAATGATCCTTTATTCTACTTTTGATAATTGCATATATTTATTAAGCAAAGACCACAACTCAGGATATAATTTAATAAGCAAAGTTATTGGGTAGGAAAAATGTGCAGAAAAATCAGTTATGGAAGATTCTGGATTTGTCACCATAGGTTGGGAAATAACAAACATGAATCTATGAAGGAGATCTGTTTCAGTATTTGACAGGAAAATGAACTCTGGGCAGAAAATTAAGGCCAAGAGCTTTAGTGACTAGGTGATGGTGAGAGAAGAAAAGCCATCGCGGAGTTAGATTAAAAGAAGAAATGATTCTACAGGACAGCACTTCCTACTTGGAAGGGATTTACTGAGTGCTATTCCATCAGGGTATCTACTATAGAATGCATTCTGAGCAGAGCCATCCTTAACCAAATTCTGAATGTCCTAGTGCACCAGCTACCCTTGCCGTTCCCCACAGTATGTTCAGCCTGCCACCATTCTCTGACGAGCCCCGGCTGTCCAGTTGGAAGGGACCCATTTGCTCTGAATTAAGGACTGGGGCCATGCTATCTAGGAAGTGTTGACTTTGTAACCAAATGATAAAAGTGAACACAGGTAAACGAAAAACATGAATACAAAAAAAGCATTCCAATAGTGAGTATCAGTTTCCAGATTGAAAAACAAAAAACAAAACAAACAAAAAAAACAACTGTTGGTTTGAAACCTTCTGGGGAGCCTCCCAGGTGAAATATGAAACTGGCCTCCATGAAATGGCCCCCCTCAAATGGGGGGCAGGGAGAGACCAAAGGAAGAAGTTGGCCACTGTAGGTTGGTGGGTAACAGTTTTTGTAAGCAAAGGGGGCTTACGTACAGGCTTGGCTTGGGTGGCAGCAAGATGCCTTTCTTACGCATGGATAAAGAGTCCCTACCTGGGTTTAGTCATATATACCACACAGCTGTTCTCAACTCTATATCACCATCTCAAGACCATGTCCTAGGGGCAGCCTCTGGGAGCCGGAAGTCAAGTGAAACCCATATTCCCAGGACAGAGGAGGGGTTGAGGAGCTTCTGATCAGCTGGGTCCAGCTCACAGGTCTATTAGGGGCTACATCATTTTGATGACCTCTCCCCTATAAACACAAAAAGGAAGAAGAAGAGAAGTGTTATTTTGGTATTCCTTCTATCACACTGTTTAATTTCTTCTGATTATAATTACCAATATATATCAGAGATATTGCAACTGCTGGATTTTCTTTAACAACTTGATTTTGGGGAAGGTGAATTATCTCAATTACAACAATGGAATCCTCATCAGAAACAACAGACCTGGCTAAAGGGAAGAGAGTGGCTACTTCTTGTTACAACCAGTGAGTTAAATATCACAGCTCTTAGCTTGCGTGGTCTGTGCTTTGTTTTGTGTACGGATGAATGATGAAAGGATGAGAATAAGTAAGAACCACAGTATCTCTATTATAAGAAAAAGCCTTGCCTCTTGAAAAAAAAAAAAAAAAGGAATATGTTCAGACAATGAATGTGCTCTGAAATGTTTAGGTTTTTAACCAAAAAAGACACTTTTGTTCATGAAATTCCTGAAGGCAGCTTTGTTTTGCTGCAATGGGTCTGAAACTCTTTTATTCTAGTACCTTTTTTTAATCATTGAAAACTGCTTATGTCACACGATTTTTACCCACAGCAGGGCAGCCTTTACTCTGATCTTTTCCACTTTTTTGTATATTTTCAAAGCTTATGAATACAAGAAAGAACTTGGATCAATTTGATAGAAATTTCAGTGGATTATCATATTTTATTCAACTCTTCCCATTTCACTTAACAGCTTGTAGCGTAGGTTACTTGGAGGATGGTACTTTCTTTCCCCCCTCTCCCTTCTTTCTTTCCAACTTCATTGCTGTTCAACAGATATTTATTGAAGGTTATTATAGCCCGTGTGCCATGCTAGGTGTTGATAATGCAAAATTGAATATAAAAATGATTTTGGCTATGAAAAAATTCCATATGCTCTTGAAGAGGACAAGCTGATCATGCAACATTAGGAGTGAGAATGAGGTATTAGGGAAATAGACTAGAGATAATGAGCAGATAACCCAGTGAGGAGATTAAGAAGGACTTTTTGGAGGAACTATGTCAAATTTAATTCTTAAAACTTGAGTAAGAGGTAGATAGGTAGCTAAGATGTATATGGGGACATTTGAGATACTAGCAACAGTAGGGATATATGCCTAGTTACAGAAGAAACTACAAACAATGTAATACCATTAGATCACAAAATTTTATCAAGGAAAAGACAGCGTGTGACTATAGAGATAGGAAGAGCCAGCTCAGAGTCAGGCATACTCACTATGTTAATGCTCTTGAATTTTACCCTATGTGATATGGAATGTCAGGGCAAAGTTTTAAAAGTGCCTTAAAATCAAGGTACGTGGGTGGTTCAGTCTTTTGAGTGGCTCACTCTTGATTTCAGTTCAGGTCGTGATGTAAGGATAATGAGATTGAGCCTCACATAGGGCTCCATGCTAAGCACAGAGTCTGCTGGAAATTCTCTCTCTTTCCTTCTCCCTCTGCCCCTCCCCTGCTCATGCTCTCTCTCTCTCCCTAATAAATAAATAAAATCTCTTTAAAAAATTTTTTAAAAGGTGCCTCAATATCCAAAAGTATATCTTATTAGCCTCACATACTAATGCTTTTTCATTAAGAAAATACAAGTTCTCTGAATTTGAAAAGGTTATTAATATTTTCCAAACTGATAAAGTGAGCAAGTAGTTTCCCTCTGGTATTACTAAATAGGTATTGGTGGCCCCTAAGGGATAGGCAGCTTCTGAAATGGCTCCCAATGATCACTACCTACTGATATCCATGCCTTTGTGTAATTCCCTTCCCTGGAGTATGCACCGAACTGAGTATCTAACAAATATAATATGGTGCAAGTGATGAGATAACACTTCCAACAATAGATTATAAAGGACTGTGACTTCTACATTGCTGGCATTCTTTTTCTTACCTTCTTATTTATTGGTTCTGTTGAAACCAAAATTCATGTCGTGAGCTTTCCTACTGAGAGACTTATATGGCAAAAAGTAGAGAGTAGCCCATGGCTAACAGCCAGCAAAGAACTAAGACTTTCAATCCAACAGCCCTGGGAGTAAGCTGGGAAGTAGTTATATTCCTGTTGACCCTTAAGATAATGGCATCTCTGCCTAACACCCTGATGGAAGACTTGTTAGAGATCCAGAGTCTGAAAACCCAGCTTAGCCATGTCAGAGTCTAGCCCCACACATGTGGTGAGATAGTAAACATGTATCGCTTGAAGCTACTCCATTTTGGAGTAATTTGTTATGCAGCAATAGATAACAAATACACCTAACAACAACAAACATGCTCCTATCTCAGCTGACAGTGTTGAAAGGTCTACCAAAATAGCTTTATTCTCTTGGGTTGTATGTCATTTATCCATGCTAAGATTCAGAAATGAAGACATAAGTAGTGAACAAAATGGGAAGGAATCAAGAGGACCCTAGTCCTTAACATTTTCTTGTACTCCCAATGGTTGTTTATCTGTGAAGGACCCAAATTTCTTCACCACTGGAAGAAAGGATAGGTGTGGCTCTCAGCACTGGGCACTGTCACACAAAGGTCAGCCTCTTTCAGGAGCATATTGCCAAGAAGTACTAGCCTCTCCATCTCAATTAATGATTAAATATCACAATCTTGTTTTATATGTGCCTTGCTATAAATGAGGCAGTATTCGATGTAGGTAGAGGAAAGGGGCCAGAAAAAAAATGGAGATGATATTTTCATCCAAATATTTAGCAAGGCTGTCTTAGACTGTCTTCTTGAAACTTTTCTATTTAAATGTACCTACTTATTCCTCTGCGCAGTTATTCACTTGTCTATTGTTTGCATTTATACATTTGTTTATCTAATAGCTACTAGGGGTACTTGGGTGACTCAGTCAGTTAAGCGTCAGACTCTTGTTTTCAGCTCAAGTCATGATCGCAGGGTTGTGAGATCAAACCCCTGGTCAGGCTCAAGGCTCAGTGGGGAGTCTGCTTGAGATTCTTTCCCCGCCCTCTCTGTCATCCCCCTCTTCTGCTCCTGTTCACTCTCGCTCTTTCTCTCTTTAAAACAAAAAAACAAATAAATAAAATCCTTAAAAAATAATAGCTGGTATGAAAATACTTGCCAATCCAGATTCTATGGTAAGTGCTTTTCATATGTTAGTTGTCTTAATCCTTATGACCCTTGAGATCCCGTTGGATTTCAGAGATTCTGAGTTAGTTGGTTTTGTGCAGAACCAGAATATCTATATTTCTAACAATCTCCCTAGGTGATTTTGATGCCCATTTAATTTTAAGGATTTCTGGGGTGCCTGGGTGGCTCAGTGGGTTAAAGCCTCTGCCTTCAGCTCAGGTCATGATCTCAGGGTCCTGGGATCGAGCCCCGCATTGGGCTCTCTGCTCAGCGGGGAGCCTGCTTCCACCTCTCTCTCCGCCTGCCTCTCTGCCTACTTGTGATCTCTCTCCTCTCTGTCAAATAAATAAATAAAATCTTAAAAAAAAGCATAATTTTGAGGATTGCTATACTACACTGTAAGTTTAAAATATTGATATGGAATATGCCTTTTTAGAGGCAAATAGGATTAGTTCAGATATTTATTTAATACCATTTAGTGAGCATTTGCAAAAAGTGCTAAGATAGGAGTGTACCCATTTAGTACCAGAGTAGTGAACTAAATAGGCAAAGGATTAGTTGTGGTTGATGCTGACTAGTGAAAGAAGAGACAGTGACAAAGGAAATCAGAGGCAGCATATTACATCCAACTAGTAACTCTTCAGAGGGAGAAAAAGAATAAGCTAAATATTATAACCTATGAAAAATAATTTGCTACTTTTCAAATATCACATTTCCTCCCTTCAAGAAGTTCTATTTTTTTCCCCCTTAAATTTATTCTTTGTTTTGAGCACTGGTCAATGATTCCATTTAACTTCACAAATATTTACCAAGAAGTTAGGGCAACTAATGGTCCTGGTTACTCAGGAAAAATTGGGGAGAAAACATCCCTGGCTTTTAGCCACTTACAGGAAGAAGGTAAGACTAACAGGTAAATATTACAATATGGGAGAATATCAGAAAGGAGCTAAAAGTTCAGAGGCATATAGCTCTGTCAGAGGAAAAACAAAATCAGAAACAATGCTCACCTTCCCAATTTGTCCTTAGAATACTTAAATTCTACAGTCATTCAAACAAATTTCTTCTTCCCAATCTTTACCATCCCGAACTCTGTTTCCTTTGGGTTGGTGCCAAGTGCTAAAAAAAAATATCCCATATAACCTTCTGTAATTGACTTCTTTTGCAGACAAGAGTAAGAAAAGTCAAGTAAAAAATGCATATGTTGTTCTGTCAGCACCAAAACAAGATTGGAGGGTTATCAGGGACATTTAAATTTCTCTCTCCAATGACTGAGAGAGTGCAACCAGCTGCACTCAAATTGCATTGAAAATAGATACTTTGCAAATTCTCATCTAAATGAAAGTTTAAATTACCAAAAACAGTCTGACCGGTTATCTTTGACTAAAGTGGTTTACAATTTGCATATAAACTTCATTTCTTTTTCTAATTATGCTGAATAAAATGCATTCATTTTCTCTGTGATTATAGGCCAGCCCTGCCAAACACCTGTGACTGCCACAAATCCTAATTTGATATTTATTTACTTCAAAGCAATCTTATTATCTAAATGATTCAAAGCATCAAAGGCCTTAATTATTGATAGTCAGTTTGATAGGGTTAGCTTCCGTGTCCTTGGGTGGGGGTTTGTGATTGGCTCTTTCCTTTTCAAGCATTACTTGGCTGCAAAAGGCCATATGATTCTGCTATTAAGGGTATTGGAAATCGCATTCTTATTTAATTGGAACTAGATTTAGACAGTATGAAAGAGCCAAGACTGACAGCTGCAATCTGTAGGCTTCCAGGTAAAATGTTTTAAATCCTTGTTTATACTTAGTCTTCAAAATAAGCATTGTGTATTATATATATTTCCCAACCCATTGGAAAAAAGGAACAACTTTCCTTTTTTCTGAAATTTTACGACCAGCCCCAGGATCTGTTGGAAAAACAGGATAATGTAAATACCATTCCAGGGGCAAAAAGCAGGCATCCACAAGGAAGTCATTGAATAAGGGGGTTGAGGCTGGCTAGGTATTGTTTTGAGGCAACATTGTTTCTATGCTTGCAATTTACAGAAACGGAGGAGGTGAGCAGAAAGTTAAATACAAACCTTTGCAAAATTTTACAACTTGCCAATAGGTGCCATAGGATCAATGTCACACAGCTAGCTCATCATTTCCTAAACAACATTTCACTAGAAAATAGTTGAGCTACTTGAAGCTTCAAATGTAGTTTTAGGACATTTACCAGAGTTTCTTAAAGTGTGAACACTGGAGGGTCCTTTAGACCCTTTCAGGGATTCCATGATGTCAAAACTATTTCCATATTACTACTAAAAAGTCATTTATTTACCTTGGAGTGCCTGGGTGGCTCAGCTGGTTAAGCATCTGACTCAATATCAGCTCAGGCCTGCATCTCAGACTCTGAGTTCAAGCCCCATGAGGAGTCTTCTTAATAAATAAATAAATAAATAAATAAATAAATAAATAAATAAATAAATAAATTTTTAAAAATTAAGCATTTACTTTTTCACTATCATTCTCTTAAAAGTGTATGGTGGAGTATTCCAGAGGCTACACATGACATGTGATATTGCAACATAGTGATTACAGAAACCGGTAGGAGAATCCAGCTGGTTTCCTTTAAGCCAACTGTTAGAGATCCACAAAAATATAAAAATAATACCACTCTTTCTACAAATTAGTTTTCTTATAGATGGCATAGATATTTTTATTAAAAGATGGTATTTATAGTACCATGTAATAGGTTTATTATTTCTTTAAAAATGGATTAATACATATTTTTAAATATATTATTGTTTCAATATGTCAAATATTAATAAACATAATTCATATACATGAAAGCTTTTGAGTGGCTAATACTTGAATAGTTTTTAAGAGTGTAAAGAAGAGGGGCGCCTGGGTGGCTCAGTTGGTTGGGCAACTGCCTTCGACTCAGGTCATGATCCCGGATTCCCGGGATCGAGTCCCATGTCGGGCTCCCCGCTCTGCGGGAAGTCTGCTTCTCCCTCTGACCTTCTCCCTTCTCATTCTCTCTCTCTCAATTAAATAAATAAATCTTTTTTTTAAAAAAAAAAGAGTGTAAAGAAGTCCTAAGACTAAAATGTTTAAGAGCCTCTGATTTGTATAAATGAATAAACTGTATATCTTCTTAAGACATTCATCACTTTGTGACTTTTCATCACTCACATGTTCTTTGACCAAATTCTTAGTTAAGGCCTTCTGTTGGCTCTGCTTGGTACAGCTCCAGTAATAAACAATGAGGATATAGTTTTCAGAAAGCACACAATCTGGTGTTAGAACTCTACTTGCAAAAAGATAATAATGAAACTGATATGCTGCTCAGTTGCTGTGGTAACAGAGATGATTAAGATGACAAGCTCAGGTTGGAGGAGTCAGGCATAGCTTGAAGGACAATGTCTGGCTTACAGTGTTTAACCAACATTAAACCTCTGTTCCTTCCTTTCTTCCTATCATCCACTCCTCCCACTTCCCAACCCACTTGGTGCTGGATCCCCTTACAAAGACTATCCATACTTCACGTATGACTGCATCCATTGCCTTGTAAGTACCTCCAGCATTTCTTACTGAAAGGCAAATTTTTTTTTTTAAATATTTATTTATTAGGAAAGAGAGAGAGTGAGAGAGAGAGCAGGTCAGAGTGAGAAGCGGACTCCCCATGGAGCCGGGAGCCCGATGTGGGACTCGATTCCGTGACTCCGGGATCATGACCTGAGCCAAAGGCAGTCGCTCAACCAACTGCGCCACCCAGGGACCCCTGAAAGGCAAATTTTTAATGAAGGAAAGACATAGGCAGGGGGATGCTTGGTGGGGCAGGAGGGTGAAGGCTCACACATCCTGTTGTAGATAAAAGCAGCATTGTCATGGCGGCCAGTAAATCAATCTAAATGGCCATGTGCTTAAATCGTATTGGAAAAGAAAGGGAGAGGAAAAAAGATTACAATGCTCTTAGGATTTGCAATGGTTTTCAGGCAGATGGGCTGTGGGTTCTACCTATAGCCGCTGCCAGATCAATGAAATGCCTTATTTATGCTTGCTCTAAGCTATCACTTGTCAGGGGTGATCGCTTGTAGTGTGCTTCAGAACAGAGGTAACATGAACACAATGTGACACTCAATTAACCACATGTGTCAGTCAGGAGAAGCCCAGTGGATTCCACTTTGTCAGCAGCCACACTCCCTGTGTTTGCTACGGAGACAGAGCCCTTTCATTACCGGCACTTCCTGGAGGCTTCTTGTTTCTAGGCATCGTCCGGATCAATTCTGCAGACCTGAACTAATGTTTCAGTACGGAACTCTAAAAGGTGAACCACAGGATTGCATTTATCTTCTCTGCTTGTTATGTTGCTCAGGCCACAATTCAGTGCTGATAGAGGTTCACAAAATAACTCCTCCTTTTCTCTTCTGCCTTAAACTCCGATTCCTCACCCTTCTGAGTGTAATAATGACATTCATTAGTTGAAGGTGGTGATTTTTCCTGGGCTTCGTTGAGCTCCCAGCCCCCAGCTCCTACTCCTTTTCCTCTGGACAAGACTAGTACATTACTGCATTGGGTAGACTCAGCCTGGTGAAATGAGAGATTTTTAACTTTTTTTTTTCTGGGGGCATTTCCTTAAACCACTAGCTCCTAAGAGCTGGAAGGAAACCCCAAGTGCTATCTTGATCTCTGTGTTTGTTCAAAACAATTATTTTGTTAAACAAATGAATGAATCTTAACCATGTTTTACAAAAACACAAGTGAAAAAATAAGGACTGTTAATCTCCAGGACCAAAACTTTCATTACATTCAGAAAAAAAAAAAATTGTTGAGTGTTGTAATGCAATATTTAACCCCTTTACATAATGTTTCCCACTTAGAGGGAGATATCTATCTATAGATAGATAGATATATGTTCACTTTTCTAAGCTGATGACTTCCTCTTTCATCCCTGATTTCCTGATTTACTTCCCGAAATAAAACTGAAGGGGTTGGTCTGCCTTTATGTGTATACAAGTAAATTATAATACAAGATTATAAGAACTAATACGCATTAGTAAAAGGCAATCCATTTTATAATGATAAGGGGAAAGCATGTCCCTCACTAAATGTTAATAAAGCAGAACACACCGCCGCATCCAGCAGCTGGGAAATGCTTCCATGAAGAGGGCAGTCTGCAGTCGTAAAACCAGGACCGAAGGATCTATGATTGCTTCTGTTTGAACACCCACTCTGCCATGTACAAGGTGTGTGGACTCGGGCAAGTTATTTAGATTCTCTGTGCCTCAATTTTATCTTTATAAAATGGAGATAATGGCATTACCTACCTTGGGGGTTGCTGTGATTAGTATATGAGTGATCACGTTTAAAACATTTACAACAGTGGGAGAACCATGCTAAGAGTTATATGTTTTAATTTTCCTTATTACTTTATCCTATCCTGTCATCCAAGGGCTGCTAGCCTCTGGTATCTTATTAACTCTAATTTTATTGCTCAACATTTCTCAACATACTGTCTCTTGATTTGGGGTTGAAGGGCTTGTCTTTGTAAACCCCGTCCTTTGGTTCCAGTTTTGTGTCTTTGGAGTATGCAGTACAAATATATATCTCCTTCTACATGGTAGGCTTTCAGCCACTTGACTCTAATGATCATGTCACCACTTAGACTTCACTTGTCTGAATTACTCACAGGAACATTAGACTTTGAGCTTAGGATCTGGAACCAGGTTTCCCAAGATCAGATCAGAGCTCAGCAACCTTTAGACATGGAATGTAGGCACTATTTAAGCGTGTCTATTCCCAGGTTTCTTCATCCATAAAATGGGATAATATAACAGACCTCATGGTCTTTATCTTGACAATTCACTGTGCTAACCCATGGAAAATGCATATTACACTCCTCAAAGAAGTGGAGTGTAACTCCCCACCACTTACACATAAGCTGCACAAAGTAACTTCTTTCCAAAGAGTGCAATATGAGAAGGGGGAAAATAAGTAAATTTACAGTGGAGAAAAATCTAACAAACAGTACCTCAGCCATGTAATCAAGGTTAACATCAACAGGGATAACTAATGTTGATAGTGTTCTCCTTGATATGACGTGATGAGTATGGCACTTTACTTCTGTAGTCTTCCTCCCTAGAACCCATAGCCCCAATCTAATTGTGAGAAAAACATCAGACTAATCCCAGTGGAGGGCAATTCTACAAAATACCTGACCAGTACTCCTCAAAATCACCCAAGGCATCAAAATTAAGGCAAGTCCAAAAAACTGACACAGAAGCTTAAGAAGACATGATGAATAAATGTGACATGGTACATTAATGGGATATTGATGGGATCTTGAGACAAAAAAAGATTATTAGGTAAAAACTAAAGAAATGAAAATGAAATGTGGACTTTAGTTAATAATAAATATATTGGTATGGGTTCATTAATTGTGAGAAATGTATCATATTAATAAATGATCTAAATGGTAGAGGAAACTAGATACAAGGTATAAGAAAATTATTTGTGATTTCTTTGCAACTTTTCTATAACACTATTCTAAAATTAAAAGGTGGAAAAATGGCATACAACAGCGTCTGAACATAGTAAAAACTCAATATGTGCTATTATTATTATATTTTTATTAGACATGTTCTTGTGTGACATGGATTCCACTTGAGATATAACACGATTTGAGAAGCATGTGTATGTGGGCAGGAGAAAGGGACATGTTTGCAAGAGGGAGGCTTATTCACGGTCATTGACCAGGATGTCAGATCTTTGCATTGATTTGGATCCTAAAGATATTTCTTGATTTGGTGCTATACTCCCCTAGCAGATGCTATTATTTGATAAATTTTTTCTTTGGGAGACCCCTCGATTGTCCTCTAAGTATTGTGAATCAAAACATGACTCTAAATTAACAATAGGATGATAAAATGTTCTACTAATGTATTAGTGTGAATTTTGGTCCAACGTTGTGTCTAAATTAAAGGAGTACAATTGAAAAAAAAAAAAGGGGGCGCCTGGGTGGCTCAGTTGGTTGAGCAACTGCCTTCGGCTCAGGTCATGATCCTTGAGTTCTGGGATCAAGTCCTACATCGGACTCCCAGCTCCACAGGGAGTCTGCTTCTTCCTCTAACCTTCTCTCCTCACATGCTCTCTCTCACTTTCTCTGTCTCTCAAATAAATAAATAAAATCTTAAAAAAAAAAAAAGGAGTACAATTGACCTTAGAGGTATAGTTTGAAATGTTTGGCATGTGCTTGGGTACAGGCAGCATGCCATCCTTGGATACCTGGCTGCTATTAATAAGCACCAGGTTTATTTGCAGCTAGCTTCATAAAGTGGAGGTCTCCATGGCTCTCCTGCTAAAGCAGCCTGTGGCAAAAAGACATTTATGCCACCTGCCACTATTGTCCTTCCATCTTCTGAAGCTCTCCCCTAGATCTGTGAAGATCTAGGTCTTCACAGTCCACAGATGTAAACAAATTTCCACAGCCTTTTCTCTGCCATGTGAACTGATCCCTAGCCTGGAATGATGGGAAGTACATCCCTGTACTTTCACTTTTGGAACTATTTTGTATTCAGTCAATAAAGGCAAACGCGATAGAGACAAAATTGTTTCTTGAAAACCTGTACATTTGGTGACTTCGGTCTAGTTTTTCTCAGTACTTGTGTTTTTTTTCCTTTGATATTTTATTTTCTCTATTGAAATTTGGTAATGTTACTGTATCACAAAACAAAGAGAACTATATCTTTCCCATTTTACATAAATAGATCCATGTCCTTTTGACAGTTTTCTCACAGATGCTGACAGTGTATTTCCCATCTGAGGAGGTGAGGACGCATAATTCTCCATCAATCCCACTTTACAGTAGGCTGTTTGCTCATCTTATGATGTATTCTAGTATTTTAACTAAGGTACATGAACCAGAACATAACCGTCTAGGGGCAGTGGCCCAGAGTATAGGGTGAGCAATTATTGTAATGTATCTCAATTCTCACTTACATCAATGTATTACCAATTATACATCCTATCTTTTTTCCCAATAGAATCTCTCCAGCATATGTCTCACATATTCCAGAATAACCACTGACAAGTCCAGCTGCACCTGTGTTTGTGAAATCAAACTATATATTATGAATGATAAAATACCTGACAAAATTTCCCCAAGGGTTTTGAATCTATGGAAGTTGGTACAGAAGAAGCACTTAATGTTATAAGCACTAGTATTTATTTTTCCTAAAGACTGTTTAAGGTTATGATGGCTCTAGTGAAAAAGCAAAAGAGTGAATAATTGTGTGATGAGAAAGGGCATACTCCCATTAACCTTCCCAGATTTGTGATTGAAAATAGAGTTCTACATTTTCAGAGCATTTTATCTGCAACTGATCTGTGAGGTTGACTTTTTCCACTTCTAAGTTATAATAAATGAGGAATAGAATAGTCTTTATGACAGTATAAAGTCCCCTGATATTCTGCCATTCTTCCCTATCTTTCTCCCAGCACCTCTCACTTCTTCACTCGACACCTATTTTCTATGTGTTGGGGATACAAAAGTGGGCATGATGTGGTTGCTACCCTTAAGGAGTATGTATTTTTAAGCAGAATCCATTTTGAACATGCTGTTGAAGTAGAAGTTACTGGTTCTTGAATAGCTCCTTGAAGACAGTGGCATCAAATCTGTGACTGAAAGGACCATAAGGAGGTACCAGGCTGTGGGAAAGTATGAAGGGTAGAAAGCATTTCAGGGAGAGGCAATAGCAGCCACTCATTGCTTTTGTGAAGAACATAGTATATGTTTGAGGAATAAAATTCTGAATCAAGGGTAAGAACAGTAGAGAGAGTTTCTCTCCTCCTGTTACAAGATAGAACTGCAGGAGAGGGCTGGAAAAGGCTAGGTGGATGATGTTTAATGGCAGGTAATGGCTTTGCAGGGGACATCGATGGTACATGAAAAACTGCCTGCTGGAAACTCAAGGTTATCTTTAAAAAGAATCACGACTGTTCTCACCCAAATGTAACACTTTTATTGGCTCCGGGAGGAAACTTTTGCTCAAAACATTTCCTCTGAAATTCCAACATTAGAGATTTATGCCTATGTCTTAAGGAGCTCAATTTTTTAAATGTCAGTACTACTTGAGGTTAAGCAGAGCCATAATTCATCCATGGTTTGGTGTGGAGTCCTGTGATACAGATGCTTTTTTTCTCTTTATGGCTTAATCATACCAATTATGACTGGAAAATGGGAACTTCCATGGGAGGGTAAATGGAAAGGTCACCTTTCCTCTTTGAATTATCAGAGAAGGGATCTGTGCAAAGAGCAGGCCACTTCAAGAGGTTGCAGAAGGACACCTGGTGAAGAGAGGGAGCTGTGTGGACTAATACATGTGAACTCCATCCTTTCACTCAATCTCTAGTAAAGTACCAATAATTCAGTTTTCTTTTGTCTTCAAATCTTATTATTCTTCCAATTTTTTTTAAGATAAATGGCTTCCTTTTAATTGGCAAATCAATATTATGTTTAGTGTAGTCTTTTTTTCTTTTTGTAAAAGTGACCTACCTACCCACAATAAAGACACCAACTACTGCTAATAGTGTATGAGTAGCAAGTTACTGGCAGCATAGCATGTACTCTAGAAAAGAAAGCAAGAGAAAAAGCTACAGTTTATTTCTAGTTTTCTTGCTCATTCACAGGGAGTTACCAGTGACTTTTAATGTCATAACCAAGAATTTATGAGGATAGAGGGCCAAGAGAGTGAAAATGTGATAAATTAATAATACTAATGGAAGGGAGAATGGTTTGAAATTTAGACAAACCTAAACTTGCATCTCAGCTCTTGAAAGTAATATTTAGTAAAGTCTCTAAGCCTCATTTCTTTCATTAGTTAAACTTAGATAATACCTATTGTATAGGGCTGTAGGAAGGAATAAAGTAAAATAAAGTGTCTATCATAGTAGAGTATACATATTAGGTGATCCACTAATTACAACTAGTATAATTGTAATAATGCAATAGTGATGCGATTCAAAGTACTGTTCAACACTGACCACTTATAAGAGTGGAAATACAGAAGAACAACAGATTTGTGAAAGAGAGGTTGTAAAAATACTAGCTTATCCTATAGAGAGCTTTCTGTGGTCAAAAAGTGACTCTACTGTATATTAATTAAGACTTCCCATGCATCAATTTATTGAATTCTCAGAATAACCCCATGAAATAGGTGGACTATAATCCCTCACCTTCTATAAATAAGGAAACTAAGGCATAAATAAGTTAATTTTATCAAGGTTAAAGAAAGAAAAAAAGCAAAAACCATTAAGTAGCAGAGCTAGTATTTGAGCCAAAGCAGTCTGGCTCAATGCAGAGCTCTTAAGACATAGTGCTATAATGCCTCTGTCATATATTAAATTTCCTGCTCATAGTCTAAAATTATCTTTATTCTGCATTATATTAACATTAAAAACTAATGGCATCATATTGCGATTTGTCACCTTATACATACCCTTGTGGAAAATATCAAAAGTTAGTGTAATTAATTAGTGAAGATACTTGGAATTACAGCACGTTTTTATTTAGAATATGCATAACTCAAAAAACAGAGATGGCTGATGACTGTTTGTTAACCCAATATATATTGCAAACATATTGAGGAGATCTTAAATGTACACCATCTATTTCTTTTATGTATGCAATCTTCCTTGTGACAATTAATTATTATTAACTCAGCATACATAACAAGAACAATGAATTGTCTTTGTCCGCAGGCAGATGAGAAACTTTACATCTAAATGAGTACTTTCTCCTTTCCTCAAAGTAGTCACTTTTAAAAGCCAGGTGTTTATTTCCATGAAGGTAAATTTCTTCTTTGTTTCTTATTTTATTTTTTAAGAAGCCTACAACTCTGAGCTGTATTTATTATAGTATTCTCAATGGCAGCAACATTTTTATATTTATCAACATTTTTATATTTATATATATTCTTTTTATATTTAGAGATGGATAGATGATAGGTAGATGATGATAGATAGATAGATAGATAGATAGATAGATAGATAGATAGATAGAAGATAGATAGTAGAAAGGTGATAGATAGGTAGATGGATAGGTGATTGATAGGTAGGTAGATAGATGGTAGATAGAACTGGAGGAAGTCAGCACAAAGATATGACTGCTGGTTGACCTGCAAGCTCGATCCAGGCAATTAGAAGCTCTTCACCCCATGTCCACCCTTGGAATTTACATGTTGCCCACTGTTTCCCTAGCCAGGCTCTTGACAAGGATGCAGACTTAGGAGAGCAATGTGTTATAGAAATCATCTGGACTGAATACAGGACAGAGTACCATTAAGGTCTCTATGTAACTTTTAAGATTCTGGTGGGCAGTATGGAGATCTACTCATCCTTGTGGCCTCCCAAGACAAGCCTCATATATGTTTCCTTGCTATTACACTCGCCACCTACTAGTCTGGAGTGGCCTTCCTCTTAAGTTTCTCTTAGCTCTCAGTGTATGGGGGCCAGTTTGCAACTCAACAGATAGGTAGACAGATATGTGTATATATATATATATATACACCATTATTTATTATATTTAATTATGATTGTCTAGAGTTACATATACTTATATATAATTACTTATATATCCATATATCTATATTTAATTGTCTATAAACCTTTAACTTTCCATCTATCCCTTTATCCATCTTTTTTCATCCTACATTATTTATGACTTTTACATTGCTCAGGTCTTTCTTGTCAGAAAAAGGATTGGGTAAGACACTGACAAAATTTTTGTAGTCCTTGTGAATAGAAGGTAGATAATCCATGTTTTCAATCA
>CM052797.1:108639143-108760269 GCA_028533885.1 Nasua narica | reverse complement strand
CCCTTGCACTGCAAAGCTTCATGTATTAGTGAGAAAAAAAGGGCCAAGGCCAGCCTTTGGAGGAAATTGGGAGATCTGAATTCTAATTGCAAAATGACTACTTGCAAGTAGTTAGCAAATCTTTTGGACCTCAGTCTCCTGATCAGCAAAATGGGGATACTGACAATCTCACATCGTTTCTGTGAGGATTAATTGAAGCAATGCATGTGTAACATCTAGCACGGTATCAGAAGCATATCCAGGAAGCGAGGCCATGTCTGAGTCCTCGCCCAAGGCTTTCTCCTCTGCCCTCCATTGTAACGTCTGAAGTTCAGCAAACTCAGTCACAAGCAAGGTGGCATGAGCAATGATGATATAAACAGGACAAATTCAGTGAAAGATCTTTGAGTTCGTTGATTTGTGACTTAATCTTACCTATATAATTGGGACAGAAATGCAGTTCATTGGAATGAAATAAGGCAGATTTCAATAATGGGACCTGGAACTGGATCTACACATTATTACGTAGGGAATAGCCAACCAAGGAAATGGACTACACTTGATAGACAATGGAACAGTTGCTAACTACTCTCCTCGCGTGACAGTTTGGATTCTTCCCTCGCTTCCACTGGAGTTTGCATCATACCAGCTTGCTATAGACTAGCACATCTTCAAGAATGAAAAGCAAGTAAAAAACTGATACGCAGAGCAAAACAAACATTCAGAGTAAAGCATAGCTTCACTTGCTCTTCCATCCCCCCCAGCTACTCCCTCTTTCCTCACTTCCTCTTTATAACAGAATCCCCCACAGAATTATAAATACTCACTCCTTCACGTCCTCATCTTTTGCCTTCAATTAATATTTCATCCCAAACAATTCAACAAAACAAAGCAGAGTCCATCAAGGTGAGGAGGGCATTACCAGGATGGGATAAAAATCCTCAGACTTCAATATTGAAACAAGATGTACTGGTGAAATGAATGGCCAGGTTCCAGCTAAATGATTTGTTTGCTATTAGGAAAAGTGGACAAATATCCTGGAACACTGACCTTATATTTACTTCTAATACTCTTGGGTATAATATTTCTAAATATAAGAAATTCTACCTAATAATATTTGAGAGGAAAACTCTTGTAAAATACACATGTAATGTACTGCATGCCTGTCTTCTATGGGATGATTCAAGCTAATAATCCGCAAATCAATGGATATTCTTCCAATGATTTCCCTCCTCCCGATAACGCAATCCTCGTCCAGTAAACAACAGGAAGAAAAATGACAATTCAGTCACGTCTACATTCACTGTACTATGAATTATATATCAAATAGTAAGTATTGATTGATTTGATGAGATTAGTATAAATTAGCTTTTCGAGAAACCTGCATTTTAACGGAGGGGAATCAGGATACTGGAGCTAAATGCTCACTTGGCAGAGATTTACTTTTGCGTTCAAGATCAAACTCAGTTCAAAAGTGTCTCATTTCCCCACAATCAATTCTAATGCCATTGTGTATTAGCAGCTCAAACCAGTCTAGTTCTCTAGAAAAAGGGGGCAGGTAGGAACCACCCCATAAACAGCTCTGCCTATTGCAAAATATCACCCTTTTAAATCATGAAAATTCTAGGGAAAGTGTTAGGAAGTCTTAAAAATGCAGGTCACGTGGAATGATAAGAGAATAGTTGAAAAAATTGTGACATTACTTGCTGTTTATATTTAAGATCAGATATATAATCATGTGTCCTGCATTTGAAAGGATGCAGGATTCTGTTTGCATTTTGAATAGGACCCATAAGCACTGCACTAAGCCTAGAAGGAAACCATCCAACTGCCACTTACGTTCAGCCAGAGATATTTGAGGTGGAGACCAGCACTTAACTTTGAGAACATGCTTCAAAACCATACTACCAGCTGCTGACCTGTCTCTTCCCTGAGCATGCCCACCATCCATCCCCTCCTAATAAGGTACAGGAGGAAGATTCTATCAAGCATGAGGCTCAGGACAGACTATGGGTTCTGAGACCGGACATAATTTCTTGCCAGATGATCTTGGTCTTAAATGTAGGAGCCAAAGGATTCAAATCCTTTCCTTGAACTTTCCCACATGATTTCCAAGGCTTTCCTAATTAGGGTTTTAAAACCATAGAATCTCTGTGCTGACTTCCGGGCTCCCTCTCTGTAGAGCTGTTACGGGAATAAGAAGTAGCGTGTGACTTCCCTGAATAATGGAGCTAGAAAGCCATTTGTTCTTTTCACTGGAGACCTGGAGACCACAAGGAGCTTCCAGATGAGGCTAGTTGGGGCTGTCAAGTGACCAACAGTTATCAGGTTATGATGGTGAAACTGTGCATAAATGAGGACAATCCTCTGCCTCCCAATTTCCTGAAACTTTTCCCTATTTTTTTTCCTGTATGTAGAAACACCTATTTTAGTATGACCCAAGATTATTTCCAGTGTCAAATATAGCTTTTGAAATATTAGAGTTCTTTCCAGAGCCTCTAAAAGTAGAACAAAGTGCTAAACATCACCTATGATAGAACATTTTGTACTTCATGATGTAGAAGAGACCCTAAGAGAGAAAGCACCACAGTTAGGTTTCTTCTTTCCTACTATGAACTGAATTGTGTCTTCTCAGGATTTATGTTGAAACCCTAACACTCAGAGTGATTGTATTAAAGGATGAGGCCTATAAGGAGATACTTGAAGTTAAATGAGATCATAGGGGTGGAGCCCTGATGCACTAGGATTCTTGTCCCTGTAAGAAGAGACATTAGACCTCTTGCTCCTCTCTCTGCCTTGTGAGGACCGGGCCAGAGGGGCCATCTGCAAGCCAAGAGAAGAGCCCTCAGCACACACCAAATAGGCCTTCACCCTGATCTTTGACTCTGAAGCCTCCAGATCTGTGAGAAAATAAATGTCTGTTATAGAAGCCTCCCAGTTTATGGTAATTTGCTATGGCGGCCCGAGCAGACTACGTATTCTCTCTCAACCTCCACTGTCAGCTGCCAAATATTATATTTGCTGGTTAAGACTTTCACTACTATTTGCATAAATACATAATTGCCCATTAATTGGGCTTCCTCTTGAGTTTCTGCTTCCAATCTGAGACCAGCATCTGCTCTAATCTGTATCGCTTGTCAGATTCAGGCCCTTGGTTTCCTAGACACTTTGACTTAAAAGATATGGAGACAGACCTGTAGAGTCTGATTGTCATCAGATTTCAATTCTTTTTCAAACAAATGTGTAAGGCCCTCTATTTATCAAAGATTTATAAATGGTCTGCATGACCTGAAGAAATATTTGGGTTTTCTTTTTTAAGGATTTATCTACTTACTTATTTATTAAATAAATAAATTATAGAGAGAGAGAGAAAGAAAGAGAGAGAGAGAGAAAGAAAGAGAAAGAGAGAGAATCCCAAGCAGACTCTGCACTGAGTGTGGAGCCTGATGCAGGGCTTGATCCTATGACCGTGAGATCATGACCTGAGCCAAAACCAAGAGTTGGATGCTTAACTGACTGAGCCACCCAGGTGTCCCAACCTGTAGAAATATTTGAGTTCATTTAATTGGACATGCAGTAAACCCATCCTTCTTCAGCCTGCCTTTCCATGTGGCCAGTATATCTCTATCCCACAACCACATACTCTACAATGTAATAACACCTACTTTCTTATTTTCATTCCTTTGGTCAACTGTCCCTTCAGTGTTGATGTTCTTGGCATCACAATAGATATATTATCTATACTGTTTCTCTTTTCAGCTTAATTTTAAAATTTTGGAGAAAAGGGGCTCTCAACTTTAAACAGATATACAAATAGATAATCCACAAATAGTCATAAAGACAACTAGTGCAAGGAACCCATATCTGAGACACATATACCCATACTTCTGTATAAAAGGACACCCAGGAAAATTGGAAAGAAGATGAAGAAGATGAGGAGGAGGAGGAATTGGAGGAGGAGGAGGAGAAAAAGAAGGAGAAAATGAAGGAGAAGAAAGAGGAGGAAGTGGGAGAAGAGGAAAGTGGAAGAAGTTGGAGGAAGAGGAAGAGGAGGAAGGGTAGAAGGAGAGGGGATGGGAGAGAGGAGAAGTACATGCAGGAGAAGGAGGAAGATGAGGGAAGTATTTAGGTCAGAAAAAAAAGACAGCCTTCACAGACCAAGGATTTTTACTAATTACTCATGAAGATTTAGAGATACTATGAAAACAACATGGAAAAATCAGACTATTATTATATCATGAGTGTAAAGATAGCTATAGAGAAACCGTCACACAATTTACATTTCAAAATGTTGTTTTAAGTCATTCTGGAAAAAAAAATTCTTATGAAGTTACAGATCAAAGAAACAAACAAAAGATGTCCAGCCATTGTTACTGGTAGATTTGGGGCCCAAAGAAACCATGCATGACAGCTACAATGAAGATGTTGACACTCTCAGTAGGCAGACCTACTGAGAAAGCTTATTTTATCCAGGCCTGGATTGTTCTTGTAACAAGGGAACAAGTAACAAGTGAAAGAAGCTCTTTTCTTATCCCACTCGGTTAGTGGCACTTTTTCCCATCACCACAACACAGCCTAAAGCTATGGATTTAGTTACTTGCGAGCAGTTTACAGATGAGAGCAAAGAGAACACATTATTAAGCTGCCAAACTTTTCCGAGTGCGAATATCCCATGAACACCAGAAACCAGGAGGAGGCAACCAAGAGACTTTGGCCAACAGAAGGGTAAAAAGGGATCTTGACGGTAGCCACCGTTCATCTTTTTCTAGAAAACAGAATTCAATGACAATCTTTCTGTTTTTGCTCTTGTAGTGTATAGGGGTGGGCTTTCATTGTTTTCCTCTCTTACAGCGTGAAGTTCCGTGATATACAAACAGTTTTTATTTGTTTGGTCTTTTTTGTGTACCTTACTTAACCAAAAAAAAAGCAAAATAGTTACTCTGCCGAATCATTTAATTTCATATAACAATAATCAATTTTTCTTCTCCCTTGAAACTGTATGTTAGTATCTCTCATGGTAACCACAAAAGCCAGGTATCTATCTTCAGGGATGCAGACAGCAAACTTTTCATAGTTTGCCGGTGTCATTTCAGATGATGGCATTTGATAAAATTTTCCAGTAATTTGACAAATTGCCTTTTATAATTAAATCTAACCAATATGGAATATGAATTCTTAATCAGACTTATGCCCTTACTATTATTGTAATGGAAGTAGTTTCAGCTGCTTGCAGCGAATGAAATCAGTCCTATCCCTTTGACAATTTCCTACGTCTGCATCCATAACCTCAAGCCCGTACAGCACCCTCCATGCAGCGAACACATTTACCCTTGGGAAGAAATTCCCTTTAGTTGTGCATGTGATCTTAATTGGCCAAGCATCTGTGGAGGACAGACTTAGCCCTGATTGCTGAAGAGAAGGGTATGTTCAGCCATTTATAAGCAAAATGGAAGAAACAAACAGATCACCTTCCCCATGTGAGATAAGGAAACTACATGATATATTAACATATAAAATTAATTATAGCAGAACCCAATAATCTTTCCCAAATGATTGATCGCACAGTTCGATTAAAACCAGCATGTCTGTGTTGGCCAATATTCTGAGCTATTTCACCAACATTTTTTTCTTGCAATAAAATCCAGTGAAAGAAAGTACTGTATCTCTCTCCTTAGGAGTAAATCATACCTACTTCTTATAATGACCAATAGCCATAGTGGGAATGACAGAATTATTTCTACCTTGGCTGTCATCCTTACCTAGAGTTAAAGCAGGCTGTCATAAAGGAGATATTTTCAAGGTAGCCCAAAAGCCTTTCCTGGATTAAAAATAATGATAATTTCCTCACTGACTATCAAGGTGACCAAAATGCCACTGCCCATCCAGCAGACCATTCATTCTTCATTCATTCATTAAACAATACCAAGAACCTAGTATATGCCAAGTCCAGCAAAGATTAAAAAAAAACACAGAAAACAAAAATAAAACACACAAAAAACAGAGACAAAAAATAGAGCTTTCAATTTCAAAGCTCCAAGTCTAGTATGAGAAATGAGAAAATATACATAATTAAAATACAGTGAAAAAAGGGCTATGATACACATAAGAGAAGGGTGGGGTTACAGCATCATTAAGGACTTTTACTGGAAATTGCAATTTTTTTTTCTTTAAAAGAATCTTTTTAAAAAGTTGTTACTAGCTTTTGGTAGAGATGATGCATTGTTAGATAGATTCAGCACCTTACTGCTTCATGTAAAAAAAAATCATATATTTTTTTAAAGATTTTATTTATTTATTTGAGAAAGAGAAAGAGAGAGAGCACAAACAGAGGCAGTGGCAGAGGGAGAGGGAGAAGCAGGCTCTCTACCTAGCAAGGAGCCTGACTCAGAACTTGGTCCCAGGACCTGAGCCAAAAATAGACATGAGCTACCCAGGCACCCCCAAAACACCATACCCTAAAAGTGATTGTAATATCTACATTTTAGCCAGGATTACATTTTTAACTAACTGTGGAACACTAAATACTTTTCAGTGCATATAAAGAATATATGAGTTCTGAGAAATCCATATATATATGAATATATGACATCTATTTATCTAAAAAGCCCTAATGTTACCTTATTGTTCTATAATTCATATAGAATATGAATAAGAAGAATAATGAAATAATAATAGAATGTCCTTCAGAGTGAGAAAAACCAGATTTTTCTTCTTAACTTTATTTCAAATGGAAATACTTTGGGATAGTATTTAGTTACCTTGAGGTCAATTCTTATCTTGCAGTGTTGTGGGAATTCATGCCTGTCACCTCATTTGTCATCACCTTATGGCTCCTCACCCTCCCACATGCACATGCACACACATGCCTTACCCATCTCCTCCTTATAGCTAAGTGAGGTCACTTCACAGATAAGAATCAAGATGGTGAACATATGCACATATGCTTTGTTGGAATGAACTGAGATAGATTCAGGGGAATCTTTGGACCATGAAGAGGGGATTGCTCAAGGAAGATCTGGTGACTCTGAGCATCCAAGAATCATATCAAGTTAAGATGTAGTCCAGATATGGGGAGAGAAAGAAATGGAGCTTGCAATATTTATCAAAGGCACATTCTGTATTTTTGCAGTTTATTTCACTTGATCAATGAGTCCATATTCATTATCTTTCCTGTGCCCATTGGTCTACCAGGCATTAGAAGTGGAGAATGTAAAACAATTCCCCAAGAAGTTTTAATTATGTAAATGGACCATTTCACTCATGACTTACAATGGTTTTTATATTCTTCATTTACAGTTCATCATGCATACAAGAAAAAAATGGGTTTTCTTATGTCTATGTAAGCATTGGACAAAGTTGCCATTGAAACATTAATTTTATACACAGAGGAGTTCTACATGTATGAATAAGATTATAGATGTGAATATATACACAGACAAATACACACACTTATTTTTACCTTTTTAACAAGATAAATCTTACATAGTAAAGTGTACTAATATTAAACTTATGGCTTGGTAATTTTTTATATTTGTAAACCCTGCATAATCATCATTCAGACCGAGATGTAGAATATTTATAATTTATAATAGAGTTTTGTCTCTTATTAGTTGTCTTTACTATTTCTCAATTTTAGGGAGGGCAACTTGATTCTTAGCACTCTGTATTCTTCTGTAATAACAAAAATGAAAAACCCTTGAAATATAAAAAAAAAGAAAAAACCTCTTTTGCTTAACAACATAAAAGAGGAAACTACAGAAAACTCTATGTTCTATTCAAGCTCAGTTACTCAGAAATTCTAACAGTGGCATTTTTAAAAATAGTAGAATAAAATTCTAGAGTTTAAACTGAAATCTCCAATTACTGGATATGGTCCTAGACAAGTATCCTTTTTTTCTCTCAGTTTCATAATCTATAAAATAATGAAATAATAATCCTTAGTCTACCTTACAGTAAAATTATAATGAAAAAGTGATAAAATTCATATGATAATCCATTTTAAATTGCAAAGGACTATAAAAAACAATATTATCTGTTTTCTCAGACAAACTGGTTTGGAACATATCAAATTTAATAAATCAGTCTGATTTATTCCCAAAGGAAATAGTTCCTATCTCTTGATTGGGAAACTATTGAAGTTTTCCCTAATAATCAACTGTTTATATTTCATTTGCCCTTATTCAATTTCATCCTGTTAACAAATATCTTCCTTCTAAATTCTTTCCCCTTGGGTATTTGTGCTTTTCTGGCTTTTCTGCCACAGCAGTGATTATCTGTGATATATTAGAAGGAAATTTTACTGGAGTAATGAGACCGTGATTATTGAGCCTCATTCAGAAGTGTCTCTCAAAAAGAACTAGTAAGCATCTTGTAATATATAGATGAAAGTCCTGTGAAATGCAAAGTTGATTATAAAAATCGTTCATTCTTTCAAATTTAAAACTTTTATATAGAACACACTTATGAAAAATATTCTTTGATACAAGTGCCAGTTATGGTGATTTTACATAAATTTCGATTTCAATCCATACATACTTATCTCCCATGGACAATTTTGAGACTTCATTTTCCAAAAAAAGTCATGTTTTTATTTTTTTCTATACACTACATATGCTGAGATAGAGGACTAAACTTTTCAGATTGTGTAGAGTGCCTTTAAAAGAATCTCCTGAAGAACATAGGCAATTATCTTTTTGACATCGGCCACAGCAACTTATTTCAAGACATGTCAAGGGGCAAGGGAAACATATGAAAATGAACTTTTGGGACTTCATCAATATGAAAACCTTCTGCACAGCAAAGGAAGCACTCAACAAAAGAAAGAGGAAACCGATAGAATGGGAGAAGGTATTTGCAAATGATACTATAGACAAAGGGCTGATATCAAAGATCTATAAAGAACTTCTCAAACCTAACACCCAAAAAACAAATAATCAAGTCAAAAAATGAACAGAAGACATGACCAGACTTCTCAAAAGAAGACATACAAATGGCTAACAGACACATGAAAAAATTTTCATCATTGGCCATGAGGGAAATTCAAATCAAAACCACATTGAGATACCACTTTACACCAGTTAGAATGGCAAAAATTGACAAGGCAAGAAACAACAAGTGTTGGAGAGGTTGTGGAGAAAGGGGAACCCTCTTACACTGTTGGTGGGAATGCAAGTTGGTGCAGCCACTCTGGAAAACAGTGGGAATGCAAGTTGGTGCAGCCACTCTGGAAAACAGTGTGGAAGTTCTTCAAAAAATTAAAAATAGAGCAACCCTATGACCCAGCAATTCCACTACTGGGTATTTTCCCCAAAGATACAGACATAATGAAAAGAAGAGCCATATGCACCCCAACATTCATAGCAGCAATGCCCACAATAGCCGAACTGTGGAAAGAGCCAAGATGTCCTTCAACAGATGAATGGATAAAGAAGATGTGGTCCACATACACAACGGATTATTACGCTTCCATCAGAAAGGATGAATATCCAACTTTTACTGATGCAACTTTTGCTGTCCCATCATGGATGGGACAGGAGGAGATTATGCTAGGTGAAATAAGTCAAGCAGAGAAAGTCAATAATCATATGGTTTCACTTATTTATAGAACAGAAGGAATAGCATGGAGGACATCAGGAGAAGGAAGGGAAAAATGAAGGGGGTGGAAATTGGAGTGGGAGATGAACCATGAAAGACTATGGACTCCGGGAAACAAACTAAGGGTTTTAGAAGGGAGGGGGGTGGGGGGGATGGGTTAGCCTAGTAATGGGTATTCAGGAGGGCAAGGATTGCATGGAGCACTGGGTGTTATACGCTAACAATGAATCATGGAACACTACATCAAAAACTAATGATGTACTGTATGGTGACTAAAATCTCCTAAATATGGAGGAAAAAGGTTAGGTACTGAAAAATTGAGAATCAATGTCTGAATCAAATTATCTTGTTCTTCACTCAAATGGAATATTTCTTTTTATTTTCTGAAAGAAAGGTGAACAGAAGGTAGAAAAGTGCATTATTTTGGAGGTCCAGCTACTTCAGATAGCAAAGGTTTATTTTCATATTCTTTTTTTTTTAATTTTCATATTCTAAAGTGAACAAAAATAAGCCTGGTGCTGCTCATCCTTAAGACTTCAGTGAAAATTCTTCTCTATGCACATTACTTCTCTGGGAAATCCAGATGTCCTGAAATATTTGGTCAACATAGCATTTGAAAGAAGCCTAATGAAAAACAATAAAAAAGAGGAACACTTTATAAACATTGAGTACTATCAAAGGAGAAATTCTCTACATGGAAGGGTAGGGTAACTCAAGTCTAAGTGTTAACACTGCCACTTACTACCAATAAAAAATTGACAACATGAGTGGACCTTGAGTACATTATGCTAAGCAAGATAAGTCAGACAGAGAAAGACAAGTACTGTATGATATGACTTATATGTGGAAACTAAAAAAATCAAACATGTAAGAAAACCCACCAAAATCCCCCCCAAAATGAGAATAAAACTGGTTACCAGAGGATGGGGGAGGGAGTATAAGATTGATGGTGTTTGAGAGTAAAAACTTGTGGGGCTCCTGCGTGACTCAGTCCGGTAAGCCTCTGACTTAATTTCAGGTCAGGTCATGATCTCAGGGTCTTGATAGCAAGCCATGTGTGAGGGTCCAAGGTGGGTGTGGATCCTGCTTAAGATTATCTCTCTCCCTCCTTATCCCTCTACCCCTTCTTACTAGTGCTTTCTCCTTCTCTCAAAAAAAAAAAAAAGAAAGAAAGAAAGAAAGAAAAAGAGTGCAAACTTGTAATAAGAATTAAAATAGCCATAGAGATTTTTTTTTAAAGATTTTATTTATTTATTTGACAGAGAGAGAGCAGGAGAGCACAGCAAGGGGAGTGGCAGAAGGAGAAGCAGGCTCCCCACTGAGCAGGGAGCCTGATGTAGGGCTTGATCCCAGGACCCTGGGATCATAACCTGAGCAGAAGGCAGTTGCTTAAACGACTGAGCCACCTAGGCACCACGCCATAGAGATTTAATGTACGGTTTATTGAACACAGATAATAATATGTATCATAAGTATATAATGTGATAAATATCATTACAAAGGCAACTATATTACAATGTATAAATGTATAAATGTATGAAAGTAACACAAGATACACCTTAAATTTACATTGTTACATGTCAGATTTACCAATAAAAATGATTAAGCCAAAAACTATGTGAGTCTCACTTTTCTAATATCATGTCAATCAGGATGTTTTCTGCTGCAAGTGACCAAATGCTAACTAACTAAAAGAGGCTCAAGCAAGAGTATTTGTGTGTGTTTTATTTGATTGTTTTTACACAACAAGAAACCTAAAGGAAAGACACTCAGAGTTTATTCCGTGTTCAGATTTATCTTCATCATTGAGTATCCTGATTCCTTCTATCTCCCCCTCTCCATCCCCATCGTGTTGTCGGGGTTAACTATTATGTCAGAAGAGAGCCTTAGCAGCCTTGGGTGTCCCATTCTTACAGAAACTCTGGGAACAACAGGTTACACTTTTTTATCAGACATCTTTTTTTTTTTAATCAGAGAATCATGTCTATAGTTCCATTAAATGGGATTATATATCCATCCCTAGTCTCAAGGCAGCTTGGGAAAGAGTCAATTATTTTCAGCCATTATGGTACAAAGTAGGCTCTGCTGGCAAGGTCAAAAGGAGAAAGGGATGCCTGTAGGGTTGACAACCAGTAGTATCTGTTCACCACAGATATCCAGTTTACACAGTAAATGGAGACTCGATCCAGTCACATGCTACATCATTTAGTTTAGTGTCTTGAATAAAGTAAATATATTGAAATGTATGTCCTTATTCATTTGGGACTTTGGAACTAAAATATAAACCTCAGCCCAAAGATAATTTGGGCCTACGGGCATCATCTTGAACAATGACATGGGAATGGCTTTTCGGTGACCCAAGATCTAGTTTCAACAACTATTCCACGGGTATATCGTCTTAAACCTGAGCCTATTCATATGCACATTACCTCCCTGAACTCTGAAGCTATTTCCACTTGTGACCCACAGTAATAATTTGCCAATTATTTAAAAATAATTTATCAATTATTAAGAAAAAATAAAGGAAGAAGCAGCTTATTCTTTTTGAACCTTAATTTTCTCATCTGTAAAATGACGGTAGCCATAAAGCTTCATGAAGTTCATCTCCAGATTATCTTAGTTTGGATTTCCTAAAGGCAGAGCCTGAGCAGATTCTTTTTTTTTTTTTTTAAGATTTTATTCATTTATTTGACAGAGAGAGAGATCACAAGTAGGCAGAGAGGCAGGCAGAGAGAGAGGGAGAAGCAAGCTCCCCGCTAGGCAGAAAGTCCCAGTCCCAGGACTCTGGGATCATGACTTGAGCCAAAGGCAGATGCTTAACCAGCTGAGCCACCCAGGTACCCTCTGAGAAGCGGGTTCTTATGCCCAGTCTTCATGGAAAGGACGTTCTCAGGAAAAAGGAAATGTAAAGCATGGATAAAACTGGCGGAAATAAGCTAAATAAGGATGTGGTATCAGAGACCAGTTTCACCTTGCCTAGTCCCATGGAAAGTTTAAGGAGCAAGAAGTATATAGAATTGGTCCCACTTGAGGCAAGGTAGCTAGCTATCATAGCTCATGTCAGTCAGTCAGTCAGTCAATCTGTCAGTCATGGGATGTAGGTGGGATAAGGAGTGGGAGTGAGTAGTGCAGATAGAGCCTCCTGGATGAAGTGGCTCCCATTTGATGGAGGGCAGTCTCTACTAGTCACTGGCTGCTAATTTCTGTAAGGGGAAGAGGTACTTCAGCCAGTTAAGTGAATCAGTGTCCACTATAAGAAATAGCTACAATGATATACATGAAGCATAAACACAGTGTTTGGGAGACAGGAAATGCTCAGTCAGTATTTCTATAAAACAACAAACGAGTAAGTGTGGCTGCAAGAAACAGTGGCCGGTGAGAATGATGATGACTAAAAGTTTGTTCTTTATTCTGAATGTGAAGGGTTAGGGCGGCCAAATTTTAAACAAAAGAGTGATATATTTGGAGGTTAAGAAAGAAAATTCCAGTGACTGTATGGAGAAATGTTTGAAGAGGGCTGTACTAGAGGTGGTGAGAATAATTAAAACACTGTACAGAAGCATATTATGGATATGATATGAGTCTAAAGTAAGATGATAACAAAATTGCAAAAAAATAGAAGGGTAACACATCAAAGTTTAAAAGGGCTACTTCCCAAAACAGTCAGTTTATTACATATTAGGGCAACAGGTGGCAAAGAATATAACTGATAATGTCAATAATATGAAATAGCTTCCGGTAGCCACTCTGGATGGGGGAATAATTTTTTAACTGTCATAATGTAACCTTATAACAATAATTTCATTTGTCTCATTTTTTATCAATATCTATTTCATAAATAAAGGTATATAATCGATTGCACGTTGGAGAACAGTAAAGATTATGCCTATTCCCCAAACTGAGAGAACCGAGAGGGTTGCCCACATGTAACTCCATCTTTAAGATAATGAATTAAAAACATTTGACTAAAAACTCACTATCTTTGTAATCCAGCATTGCTTGATTATGAAATAATTGACAAGCAAGAATGAAGGCATATTTGCATGCTAGGAATAATGAGATACTATAAATCTATTATAACTTTCTTTACAAAATTCCAAACCTAAATATTTTCTTTCTCTGCAATATATATGCGCTATATGTTTTTCTACTATTTTGATATATGGAGAAATATACTTAACAATGATGCCAGAAATATGACCGTACATATGAAATCATGTACTCCATGGCAAGACTGGATGATGTTGATAACAACAAAAACAATACATTTTCCTTTGACTCTGTCTTTGTAAATGTATCTTATTCATTAGCTAGCATAAACTCTGTTAAGGCCAAACTAATAAGTCCCCCACATTGAGAATTTGCAAAACGTATTTATTAAAAAATCTATTTTGTGATAGGCACTATTCTGCGTATTCAGTATATAGTATGCACAAAATCTGCAAATTCTTCCCCCATCAAAGTGGAAAAAGATGAAAAATATATAAGTAAAAAAATAACAACAAAAAAAGTCAGTTAATGACAAGTTATGATCAAAGTAAAATAAAGACCATCAATAAGGCCAATCAGAGGAAGTGATATTTGAGTTCAGTTGTAAAGTATGAAAGAGAACCAATCATTTTAGGAGTGAAGGTTGGTGGGGAGGGAAGGAGTTGCCAAGAGACTTGACAGTGCAAAACTGAACTCTGGGGATTTATGGAAAGAGAGGGGAGAGCGATTTGGTGGGAATCATGAAGCAGAGAGATGTCTGTAGTCAGGTTAGAACTTCTAGGAAATAGGAAGAAAATTGGAATTTATTCTAATGTCATTGAGAAGGTATTTAAAGAATAGAAGGAGTAGTATGATACATATTAGCAGTAATACGGTACATAGCAGGTATTCAATTTAACTTTGCTGGGAAAAAAAAGATACAATTAAAACTTTCCTCTGTTAATGTTTTATGTTATGTTGGTGCTTTATTTTATATTTTAAGTAACTGTTTAAGTGAACTGTACCTGTGAATATACTAAACGTGATTTGACCAGTTGTTTTTCCTACTAACATCTGGTCAGGATTCTCATTTCATGGAATAACTGATCTAAAATGAAAACAATTCTTATTAGCATTCAATTATAAGGTTGGATTCACTTAGGTAGTCACATTAGTGTCTTAACATATTTAACAAAATTTTCACTTTTTTGAAAGATGATTGCTACTGGATATGGGTATCATCATTTCTGAAGGATTGATCAAAGAAGTTCAAAGTCTGGAGATGATAAAGCTGCCTACAGCACAAGGGCAACCCAAAGAAACTAGACATTTTATTTATTACATTTGAATTGAAGAAATATGAAAAGTGACTTTGTCTGCTTTAAATTCTTCTTTTGTATTATTTTTTTGTTGCTAACAACAATAGAAACTAAGAAATGAATTTTATGCTGTAGAGAGATGGCAGGCTCAGGATTTCATTCAAGTAATAAAATGGTATACCACATCCAAAGCATTGTGTTAATAGAGTTCATAAAAAATATGTTGGCTTTATTGATTCACGTTACATTTGGTTTTCCTTCTCTTGGTGAAGTCATCCTCATTTTTTACCCAAGGTAGTTCATGCCTTGCCACTCCGATATACTAAAATCAGCTCTTAGATTCTGCAGATCTAATTCCAATATGGATATTTGGATGACTTTGACGATAATCATTTCCAGAGTACCTGAGAAATGGTGATGGCCACAGCATGTGTGGATTGTCTTTATTTCACACAAAGGACTATGATCCCCTGACATACCAGTCCTCCATTCCCCACAGCTGTGGCCACTTGTGTCCCATACACAGGTCAAAAGCTAACTCAGGCTCTGAAATTAATCTTCTCCTAATCCAGGGGAATTTAAACTCTAATAAATAAAATCTAAGCAGGCTGGAAAACTTCTTACCTAGAGACCAAGATCTGTTAGTTCAATTTTTTTTTCTTATTCCTATAACTGGACTTTGACCTTCTACTTAGTCCCAATAATAACATACTTTTTGCTTCAGTAAAGAAATTTGTCTTCTTGAAAAATTGCTAGAATCTCAGTTATACCAACACATCTCTCTGATTACCAAACTCTCTCCCCTTCAGGTTTTTTTTTTTTCTGGCAAATGCCTTTTTTTCACTAATAAAATGAAGCATCTGAAAATCTACAGGTAAGAACCTCTATAAACATTGCTTCCTAAGAGAATATGTTCACTCTGGCCAAGTTATCATATGTTCTAGAAGTTCTTAGGTCATTCTCAAATGGATGCTAGACTTCAAAATTATTTTCTACATGAAAGGAGAATATTATACTTGGCAAGGGCTGACCAATATACACAGGATGTGGAAGGAAAACATTAGTACAACTGGGGAACAGCACCTGGAGAAGAAGTGCCTCTTGCACGCTGTACGAGTGACTATAGCTGCTGCTTGAGTGACTTCAAAAAATACAGGAAATGGAGGAGAGAATGACGTAATGTTCAACCATGTCTCCATGGAGGAGCATATTATATGTGATTTGTTCCAAACCACCTGAACAAATAGGCTCCAGGTAGGCTTATCTATTTGCATCAAGTATGGGGAAAAAATTTAACACCAGGACTGAATAAATTTCTGAGAAGGTTTTCCTAATGATAATGTGGAAGAATGAAGAGTTAGAGATGTTGGCTCCACAGCAAGTACTGAACTCTGAGGTAAAGGAATATATTACAAGGACGTGCTTCTTTAGAGCTATGTTCCTTCCTTCCTTCTTGTCACGCTTGTCATCTTTTTTCTTTACCTGGTCTCTTTCTCCCCTTATTCTGACCCTCTGAAAATAACTAATAATTCAACTGACAGGAAGCATACATATTTTAGATTGGTTCGCATATCTGCATTAATGGAGTCTCATTAAAAGCCCTAATCAGGACAAACAATAGATTTGTTATTCAGCCTTTTCTCTCATTGTCTCACATTACCTTTTACTCTTGTATCCTGCTCTGAATATCTTTGCGTGTTTTCTACTTCAAGTATCTGCAATTAGCCAGGCCTATAAAGCAAGGCCTCATAAAGATACAAATAGGAGAACTCACAGACAATCACAGAAATTTGTAAACATGATCAGAAAAAAAAATGAGTCTTTAAAAGCTTTGAAGTGACATTTGAGTCAGGCTTCATTACAGGTTACTTTTGATTTCTGAAAATTTATATTTTAAGATAGCATATTAAATGATCCATTGTTTTTTTTCTTTCCAATCTCTATTGTGGAGTTCTTATTCAGCTCTGTATTCCCAATACCTAGAATAGTAACCCATGCTTTAATAAAACCACCTTTTTTGTACCAAAAGCATCTCAAGAATTCTTTCTTGGCCATTGGCTCTGAACCCCGCCACTTCAAACCACAGCACTTAGACATATTTAGGGAGAGTTCAGTGTTCATACAGCTTGAGTGAAATAAGACCTATTGTTTAAAGAACAGCAAATAAAAGGCAAAGAAAAATACAGGTGAAAAAGTAATTATGGTAAAAATCATGGTAAAAATCTGTCCTTATGTGTTCAAAGACTACATACAGAGATGATTCTTGACCACTTGTGATGTAGGGGTGCAGTCCAGTTCCTACAGGGACATTTCGGATGAGTATAAGGCGTGAGCACAAGGAAACACATTTTAAATCGCTACGAAGGATGACTTCCTATTGAAACTACAGCTTTCCCGCTTTCCCGCAGCAGGACTCACCATGAGGAGTAAAGATGATTTGGGCTGGGGAAGGGAGACAAAGGTTCTTCCAGGCAGAGGGACAAGGCCCACAAAGGCCAGGAGCTTTGCATATTCAGAAAAATGCAGCTGGCTCTGCAGGGCTAACTTTTGCAATCCCAAGCGCCAGGCAAGCACAACAGTAGGGGCAGAGTAGTAAGTCAGGGGCTATTCGTGATTGCTTGTTTGATTTTTAGCCCTGAAAAGGCAGCGAAAGTCCCAGACTCCTTCACAGGACTTGCCCTCTGAACTGGACTACACTTACACACTTGCACATAGAGAGCTACCCACACTGCCTGTTTCCAGAAATTGGAAGGATGGTTTCTTAAACCTTTCCCCTTTGTCACCCTGCATTTTGCTTTAAATGCAAGCATTAGAGACTCATCAGAGAGCCTTCTTTAAAATAAACAATAGCAACAACAAAACACTCCCCAGAAAGTAAAGTATTGGATTTACCAGCCCATCAATCACACTTCCTTCCAGCTAACAATGGAAGGGAGGAGAGGATGATTTTGGAGGCAGGGGCCCCGGGGCTGCAGAAGGCAGTCCTGGAGAGGTGGCATAGAGCTGGTGACCTGGAAATTCCAGGCTGCTTTCATGCAGACAAGCAGGCCCAGGAACTTTGGACAAAAGGGCACAAGTAATCACAGAGCGAGGTGGTGGGGGGCAGAGAGGGTAGATGTACACCAATGGGTGAAGTTAAGGAGGGCACAAAATCCAAAGTGGTTTAGTAAGCATCCTGTAGAAATTTTTGCATATTATTCAAAAGCACATAGGACAGAGCAACTTTTCTCAGATCATATGCTCCTCTCAATGCAGAACAACATTGGGAGACCTGGAAGCTGAGATTGTGATTTTCCACTTTGGGATTATGGGATCCCCCCCGACTCGGCGCATTTTATCTTGCCTTCTCTCTTGTGTAAGACACATGAACAATTTTAGGGGAGGTCTGTAGTGCTTTCCACAGACACACCCTGGAGCAGTGACTCCAGCATTAGGGTTTGCCTGTTACTTCTAGCTGTATCACCTTCATCAGGGACATTTGGCATTTTTGCCTCAGTTTCTTCATTTGTAAAGTGGGAACCATAGCAGGTACGTTCTTCACAAGGTTGTTGGAAAGGTGAATGTTTTTTTGGTACTTACAAAATCTTTGGAAGAGTGTCATGTAGTAAAAGCTGTAGACATGTTAGGTATCATTATTTTACCCAGAAACTGCAAAAATCAAAGGATCAACATGAGTGAAGCTAGCAGCGCAGCATTCTCATGTGACTCTTACAGAAACAATTTAAAAAAGAAAGGTGAGTTTACTTTTAAAAAATGTTTACCTACTTTTAAATGTCATATGTGCCCCCAATCCAGTTACTTACACAATAACTTTCTAAAAGATGATGCTTGGCCACTCAAGCCTTAGCTTAATGCTGTGATACTCTAAACATCAGTACAAGCAAAACCAAAAAAAAAACAAAAAACAAAAAAACAAAAGAAAAGAAACAAATAAAAATAGGATCATGGTTCCATTATAGACTTCTACTCAGTTTAAAAGTGAGCTAATAGAATAACCATAGTTCAACTCTGTTAAGGTGACAATGGATGTCTTAGTAGTGATTTTTATTTTATATTATATTGAATTCTACCCCAGGAGAGTCATTATACCTTTACTTCCCAGCAGGGAAAATCTCCCATCCCATTGTGACTCAGGAGGCCACAAATGAGTCTAGGAAATCTGTCCTACCTTTGTCAATTTGCTCCACCAATTTTGGGTTGTGAGGGCATTCTTATAGAGATGGCTTGAATTGTAGGCCCTTCCACCTGCCTAAGCTGAAATAGTCAGCATTCATCACCTGCAAAGTAGAGTAATCCCCTCTTTCTCCACTTATCTGCAGGAACTATGTTCCAAGATCACCAGGGGAGGCCTGAAACCATGTAGTACCAAGCACTATGTCCATGTGTTTTTTTCCTTTGCATGTATACCTATGGTAAGAATTAATTTACAAATTAGTCACAGTAAAAGATTAACAACACTAATAATAAAGTAGAACAAATATACCAACATACTGTAATAAATGTGGTCTCTCTCAAAATACCTTATTGTGCTATCATTATCCTTCTCCTGATAGTGTGAGATGGTCAAAGGCCTATGTGATGAGATAAAGTGAGGTGAAAAATGTAGGCAATGTGATGTAATGTTAGGCTACTACTGACCTTCTAACATATGTCAGAAGAAGGATCATCTGCTTTCTAACTACAGCAGATGGTGCGTAACCGAAACCACAACAGTGAAACCGTGGCTGAGGAGGGACTACTGTATATCTACCTTCCTTGTCTATAAAATGAGAAGTATTATTACATGATCCCAAAGGTCCCTTTCTTTCTATTTATTTATTTATTTATTTATTTAATTATCTATCTATCTATCTATCTATCTACTTATCTATTTGACAGAGAGAAGGAGAGATCACAAGTAGGCAGAGAGGCAGGCAGAGAGAGAGGGGGAAGCAGGCTCCCTGCAGAGCAGAGAGCCCAATGTGGGCTCGATCCCAAGACCCTGAGAGCATGACCTGAGCCAAAGTCAAGACAGAGGCTTTAACCCACTGAGCCACCCAGGCGCTCCCAGAGGTCCTTTTCAACACCAGAACTCTGTAATTCCAAGCTCAGACAAACTTTTGCTGATTTAACTGTGTTTTCCTATATTTTAAAGTTTACATAGTCAAGTCCACAAAGCTTTTATCTGTCCCAATTACTTCCAATAATTTGTTAGACTTTTAATTCTCCTCATTTTTGTCTGAACTCCCATTGTACAGTGTCACTAATTCTAAGTTTTAATTACACAGCTTTTTTATCACATTCTTTTAAAACAATGGTCTATGTTTTATTAGTCTTTGTTTATGTGGATGGATAGTTTTTTTTTTTTTCGGAAGACTTCAATGACTTTATATAAAGGAGTCAGAAAATTTATTATGCAATTACTCATATTGTAATTACTGAATGAAAACCATGTAGAATTTTAATTTGAATGAATATGGACACAGTACCTTCAACACTGTAGAAATTTACATACTCATAATCACACATTTGGCAAGTCTTATTCTGCCAGACTATGATTTTTCCAATCTGACAGTATAAATGTTATTTCATTGCCATTTATTTTGAGATTCTTTAATATTGAATGGATTCCTTAACTTTGAATTCAATAGATCAATTATAATATTTCTCAGAATTGATTGTTCTGGATTAAACTTCCAAAGTATCCAGTGGAATTTACAATATGAAAATTCATATCTATCATGAGTTCTGGAAAGTTTTCTTAGATTATAACTTTAAACACCAGCTATGTTATGTTGCTTGAGTTTTTTTCAGTGTTTTTTTCTAGCTTTATTGAGATATAATTGACAAATAATGTTGTGTAAAGATGTACAATGTGATGATTTGGCATATGTATTTATTACAAAAGGATGACCACAAAAGGGTACTTAATGCCTCCTTAACCTCACATAGTTACCTTGTGTGTGTGGTGAGAACACTGAAGATTTGCCCTCTTAGTAAATTTCAATCATATGATACAGTATTGGTAACCATTGTCGCCATGCTGTACATTAGATCCTTAGAATTTCTTTACTTTTTTCTTCAGTGAATTTGAAGTTTAGGCATTCTTTGTCTTCAATTTATGCTGAGGGTATAACTTGGTTTTCTTGTTTGTTTTTTTCTAATACAAAAGTATTTTGGACTCAGTGAACTGCACACAGAAAAGGAACCCAATGGAGAAATTATTACTTGCTCACTAAAGGATATTTCAAACTTAGAAAATTTATAGAAGCATTTGTCACTCAAAATTAGTCCCTAAGTACAGCATGGTTAGCACTCACGGAATTAAATCCTTAGTTTCTAGGCTGGAAATGAACTGAGACAAAGTTATTGAGGATCATGTTGCTGATAAAATGTAAATAACCCCCATCACTAAATGTTCCCCAGTAGGAATAACCAGGAAAAGAGTCGGTCTCCTGGCTAAGATTATTTGTAACCTCAAACGTGTTTTTGTTTTGTTTTTCTAAACTAGTCAACAGCAAAAGAAAAGGAAGTCTGGCTCCTGGAAAGTATCTAGCCCACATGAAGATCATCAGCAATGGTAAATGATGCAGAAGCACTAAAAAAAAAAAAAAAAAAAAAATTGAGCTTCTTTCAAAACATTCATACTTTTTGCCTAACTAGTTTACTAACTCGTACTCCAACCTCCTATTTGTCTTAAACTACTCTTATGAGTTCTGCTAGTGTGGTCCCTTCATGCCGGGCAGCTTACCTTTTGATTCACTAGTCTGCCCCCCTCCCTGCCTACTTTGGCATTTCTGGGTTCATGGACACATCCAAGGATTAAAGAAAATCACCCCAACTAGTGACCAAGTTTTAATTTTTTAAGAGGATAACATATTCCTATTTTATCACAAAAGCTTCACTTATCTTCCTCCCCTATGCGTTCTCCTCCTTCCATTGCCACAATCTGCAGGAACGGGAAACCACGGCAGAGGAGCTAACAGAGCACAAGACCCCTGGCTAAGCTCAGTCAAGTACAGTACCCATTGTCTATTCCTCCTAGAAAACTGAGGTTCAGAAAAGGTTCTCTGTAGCGAATGATCTCAAGAACAACACCAGTGCAGCCCAGATGTGTGTCTTCTTCCCCAGTAGCCACCAGAATTTCTTTCCCCCAGTTTCAAAGGGGCTCATTAAGTTTCACAATCCTGCTAAACAATGATCATGGACTTAAATCCTTCACTCTCTTCCTACTAACTCCTCTCATCCTTACAGAACAAGGCCTCTAAGGTTATACATAAAGTAAAACGAAATTAAACAGCACTTATTATTAGGATGGACAATGAACCCAGGTAGGAGCAATATGTTTTAAGGACCAAGGGGGAATGTTCTGAGCACTGGCAAATGTTCTTTTTTTAATCGTACCAGTCAGGCTGTTGGGGAGGGCATGCTTCCTGCAGTTCTTTCCCTGGGAAATGTACCTCGCTAAGGGAAATGCACCTGCAGACCTGTGGAATACTCTTGTATTTGTACTGAAACCCCCGGAGAGGCTGGTTCTCATTTGGACATAATTTATACTTTGCAGCCACTAAAGCTCAGTTTACCCAGACTTACACTAAACTTTCCTAGCTGTATGTCACTTGGAAGGATTTACATGAATCCATTCACATGTGAATTGTGTATGCTCACATAACTTTTAAAACCTTTCATGTTATTAAACAGAGCATGTATGTTGATATGTTTTGTTAAGTTACTTTTTTTAAGATTTCATTGATTTAATTTATTTTAGTGAAAAAGAGAAGGAGGAGAGAGGGAGAGAATCTCAAGCAGACTCTGAGCTGAGCATGGAGCCAGACGTGGGGCTCAATCCCATGACCCTGAGATCATGACCTGGGCAGAACCCAAGAGTCAGATACTTAACAGACTGAGCCACTAGGTGCCCCAAGCTACTTTCTTTTCTTCAGATTTAATTTTAGGCAAAGATTTTGGTCTATCTGCTGCAAGTAGAAGAAGAAAAAAATGTGAAAAGGTGAAGAGTACAGTACTCTGTAAAAGGGAAAGACCAAGAAAACTAATATCACAAAGCTTTCGAGGTTGCCATATTTTATTACTCTGCTACTCTAAGTGTACAGGGTAAGCAAGAGTTATCATTTTGTGCCAAACTTTGGTTCATTTTTTCCAGACTCTGTCTCTAAAAGAAACATTGCTAGAGAGGTGAACTTACTCATCTCTCAATTTATCTCAGAACTGATTACAGTCTTGGATTTCTTACATTAATGCAACTAAAAATTGACAGATGTATTCAGTCACTCCAGATTCTTGATAGTTGAATGGATATGTTAATTTTAGCATTCTTGAGCTTCGAAGGGATTATTTACTGGTATTTAAGGACTTCCATTCAGTGTCCTCTCAGAAATATCGATCAATTATCCTTTTTCCTTCTACTTTCTCAAATGTTTATACAACCTATATACATACAAACAGTACATACTCCAGGAGGAAATTGTTTGGATTTTGAGAAATCTGAAAGGAAATGAAATGTGACTGTTGAAATTGAAAATCTTATTACTATCCCTAAAAATATTCCAAAACTAATCATTTGTTACTACTGTGTTTGTATTTTATTTCAGAATAAAGTTTAAATTATCTTCTAAGAGCCCCTTCAGATAGCTATGAAATCTCCTCCCAAGGGAATAACTCTCCACCTTTATTGTTTGCCAGTAGTCTTTGAAGAAAGCTAGGATATTTTCAGTTTGTTTTAAAAGTAGGAGGTAGTTTTCTTGTGGTATTTTCAGTATAATTCCATTCCATTTAAAATATCATCTTCTTGTGTTCAGGAAACAATGACTTATTTTATGTTGGGAAGGGGCATACGCTTCTGAAGTCTTTAGCTTTGCATCTGTGTTTCCCACTTTCTGCCCCCTAATCTATCTGAGAAGGAAACATGCTTTTGAGAAAGGAAACCTGTTGTAGGCTTTTAAGTTTAAGAGGAGATTAAGGAACTTTTCAGATTCACAGGCAACTTGGTGTCCAAGTTACTCCCTCACATAAACAAGAGCTTCATTTTGATTGCAATTAGATTATATTGTTGAAGGTCAGAAGGCACTTTTGACATTAGCAAATATTTTCAGGGAGAGCGCCAACTGATTTTCATCTTGAGAAAAACATCTAATTGCAAAAGTGGTAACAATCTAGATAGATGCAATAGCATGACTGTGGTTGAATGACTTATACTTTCCCATGTAAACATCAGTGATGCCTCGATTGACAGGCTAGCCTTGACAATTGATCATAAAAAAATGCTCACTCTTGGCAGGGAAAGAGGTAAAACATCTGGCTTAATTGATGTTAATGCATTAGCAGGGATGTCAATCACCTTCAGACTGAATTGTTTGGATTTGATGCTAAGTGGAAATTTGTGGATCTGATTATTAAAATAGCAAAGCAATCCTTTATAATGGCCACAGGGATAAACATCATTTGGAAAATAGGGCAAAAAAGTTTTAGCAATGTGTAGTTGTTCAGAAACTCAATCCACTTTCTTCAAAGTGACAGGTAAGTATGGAGTCTCTTTTTCATCCCCCAAAATGATTCCCAGCCCATGGAAAATAACTTTTTTAAATGCAATGCTCGTTAGTGAGGGGCCTTATATCCAGAGCTTAAGTTTAAAGGGAATTTTTATTTGTTTTGTTTTATTTTATTTTATTTTATTTTATTTTATGTGGAGATCTTTACAAGGACCTGAAAAGCAATAACCACTTTGACATAGTGCTGCAAATTAAAATTTAAGACATGCAAGCAAAATAATTAGAAGAGGCGTGTGTAATAACAGTGATAATTTGAATATTCAGGCAGAAGTAGAGGTGTGATAGATGTACTTTGCTCTTTAGCTGCATTTAATTTTGTTTTACATACATGTAAACATGTAATAAAGAATACATCAAAATAAGTAGAAGTAGTCACATTGGAAAGACATATTTAGGGGCGCCTGGGTGGCTTAGCTGTGAAGTGTCTGCCTTCGGCTCAGGTCATGATCCCAGGGTCCTGGGATCGAGCCCCATGTCTGGCTCCTGGCTTGGTGGGAAGCCTGCTTCTCCCTCTACCTCTCCCGCTGCTTGTGTTCCCTCTCTCGCTGTGTCTCTCTCTCTGTCAAATAAATAAGTAAAAAAATCTTAAAAAAAATAAAAAAGGAAAGACGTATTTAAGAATTCCAGCATCTTCACGGGGACAGTTGTTAAGCAAACTTTTCTCCTTAATTCAGATTTCATGTATTGCTTTTGACCTAATATATTATTAGCATAGGTCAGAGTTTTAAAAATAGTACCAATTCTTAAAATTCTGTGTGCGTGTGTGTGTTTTCGAGAATTCTCATCCCAATATATTAAGTAGATCTGATTTATAGAATTTCTCCCTAAGTCAGCAGAAGCATATTATCTTTTCCCATGGGAAGCCATTCAAAGATGTATTTCTATAATTTTCAAAAGTCACAAGATGGTCTAGAGATAGTTGTTATGATGATTCTCCATGATTTTTTTCCTTCTCCCAATAAGCAATCTGTCCCTTTTGAGATCCTAATATCACTCAGTGATTCATTCAGTAATTCTCTGAATCAATATTTTGTTCAGTAGCCAGTGTCATACTCCCTAGGCTACACGATAAAGGGAAGCTTATTGAAGGCAGCGATTTTTTTCCCCTTGATTGATTTTTCTACGCTAACATCACAAAAATTGTTTCGCAGATGGTAGATGTTCAAAAGAATAATAGTTGAATTGAAGAATTAAAAGAATGAGTAACTAATATAGAGTGCCTGTATCTTATTTGTATTTACAAGAGAAATAATTAGATACATTTAAACTGTCTCCATTCATGTAAGTAAAGACATAGGATATTTACAATGCTTTACCTGAAAGGTAAAAATCCAAGACTAATATTTAATTCCTTAATATGATAAACAATACAATTTTAGTATGTTTATCACATACTTTGCTAATTCCTATTCTGATGTACAAAAATGGCATTGTGTTATTAACTAAATATTACCTGTGTTTAGAGAGATGCATAAGATATATTTCAGAACAGAGATTGGCAAAACTTTTCTTAAAGAACCAGACAGTAAATAGTTTAGGTTTTGGAAGTCATATGATCTTTGTGGCCATTCCATTCTGTCGTTGTACTGTGAAAGCAGTCACAGATAGTATATAAATGAAAGAATGTGATTCTGTTCCAGTAAACCTCCATTTACAAAAATAAGTGAAAGACAAGATTTGGTTCAGGGATTATAGTTTTGATCGTCCCTGTTTTAGAAAGTAAAAAAAGCAACTTTCAGAGAACTTCTCTATGAGAAATTGGCTCATAAATAATACTTCTGGATTAAGTGAGTTAAAATATCCCTCTTTAGACTTGTCATGAATGTTTTGGCCATACTGAAGAAAGACTCATATTAAGTTCACATCATTTCCCAGAATTATTCCCCAGGATTATTCTCGGTGCCTCCTCATTTTGTTTTATGTTGGAATTTTCTTCTTAATTTTATTATGTGGTTTTCAGCATCTCTATTACATTTTAGGTAAAACTCAGATACCTCTAATCCTTCCATAATGCCATAGAAATACAATTTCAGTTCTTTATTGTGTATCCTACATGTTTTAACCATTTTTGAAGTGGAAACTAAACAAAATCAAGATTTTTACTACAATTTTAGTACATAATGACTTCTCCTTATTATCACTCTCTCTTTTGAATTTGAGCTGGGACAACTAGCAAGTTGTTATTCAGACATGGAACTGGAGTCTGAGAAGTTTGGGATGCCCTGCCATGGTCATCCAGCTGATTGGTGCAGGACTTTCTAGTGGGTTCATATAGCTATTCCTTCCCTAGGAACTTGGAAGCCCCAATATTTTGCATATCACTCTAAATACTTAAAAAAAAAGTCTTGTAAGCTCTATTTCCATTTAATGAACTTTTTTTTTCCACAGAGAACTATTTTTCTTTCTTTTCTTTTCTTTTCATTTTGCTTCTTTCCTTTCTTTCTCCCTTTCGCTCTTTCTTTCTTCTTTCCTTCCTTTTTTTTTGTCTACAGAATGACTTTCTCTATATAAGAAAATATCCAAATATGTGGATGAAAGAGATCATACAGAAACTCTGGCACATGTCCAAACCTTGAGAACTGCCCCAAGTAGAAGATATATCAAATGTAGATATTACCAATATGGAACTAAAAAAGAAAAAGAAAAAAAGAAAAGACTATCTACAAAGTAGGTAACCATTTACTTTCTCTTTCCTAAAGTGTAATAAAAACTCTAATCCACTGCCCTTTTTCCTTGGAGTCCGATTGCCCCTCCCCTACCAACCTTGGGCTTCTATAATAGTGAGTGCTTTTCTGTAGAACACTCTAGCATCTCATTAATTTCAATCTGGAATTAGTTAAAAATATACAACTAACATTAATCTGAAAGTTGATATTTTGCTTCTCTCACTAATAACTCTGCCTCTCAGTTTAAAGCTTATGCTTGATGCCTTTTGTATTATTCTTGAAAGACAACACTGCTCATCACTGCAGTGAAAAGAGGTGATAGAAAAGAGGGGCAAAGGTTGAGAAGTGTCCATAGAGAGATTGTAACAGTAGAGTTTACAGGAGGGAAGAATTATATGTGCAACCAAAAAGGAAGTCTTTAGAATTTACAGTTAAAAGAATGAAAGAGAATTAGTGGTACTTATATGATCTTTGAAGAAATCTTTGGTTTAAAAAAATTAGTTTTTGGGCACCTAGGTGGCTCAGTTGGTTGAGCAACTGCCTTTGGCTCAGGTCATGATCCTTGAGTTCCGGGATCGAGTCCCACATCGGGCTCCCAGCTCCACGGGGAGTCTGCTTCTTCCTCTAACCTTCTCTCCTCTCATGCTCTCTCTCACTTTCTGTTTCTCTAATAAATAAATAAAATATTTAAAAAACAAACAAACAAACAAAAAAACTAGTTTTTGCCTTGATAGTTATTATGTACTAGAACTAATTCCAGGACAAAAAGGTAGGTCTATGAACATGGTGACATTATGTCATTAATCTGGGTCTTAATTTTGCTTTGCCATTCACTAATTTGTTGTGTGGTTATGAGCAAAACATATAATTTATTCCAATATAAATTACATTTAGTATTAAAGAGATAATACCTACTTATACCATGGTGCTTCTTATGGGCACAAAATACGATACTGTAACTTAAGGATTTTGTAAAACATATAAAGATTAATGATTAGAAAGATGTAGAGCACACAACAGAATTTTCAAATTGTGTTAATTGGAAACCTAGGACTTTGTTGCAATTCATCAGTATCTACTAGATGGTATTGGAGAGATGAAGAGACAGGAATCAGGACCCCTAGCCTCAACTTAACCAAAGTATCTCAGTGCCTGTTTCATATTGGGCGGTTTTTAATAACAGTTTGCTCCAAAAAGGGTGTCAGACTATTTGTTTAAAAAATTGAAAACCACATAAATAAAAAAATTAATTCAATTATGAGTTAGAAAACCTGTATTATAATCACAGATTTGGAACTTATTAGCTTTGTGACCTCAAAAAGTTAAACAAATCTATCTAAAAACTGCTGTCTATTTACCCACGGTAACTTTGTAATAATTTATGCTAGGTTACCTCTGGATGCAATTTGTCCTAATTTTAAAGAATAATCCAATTATCCCCTCTAGTTTTGGGTTCAAATTTTTAGTAGCTATTTTGTCTATTTTCTTTGGCAGTTTCTATTTTGTTCAAAGTAAATCTGCATTTCTGAAGTCCATGTATTCTCACATAAAGACACATAAACAGAGGAACAGATAGCTTTAATTTTATTTATTAACTAGTGGTCTTGGTAATATACTTTAATATCTCCTAAAGAAAGTCTTTAAGAAAGTATCAAATTATTTGAAGAGTATATTGATTAGTTAAATACTAAGAAAATTATTGTAATCAAAGCATTATGAAGTCAATTAATTCATGTCTAAAGTAGTTATTTTATTCAATGAGGTGTATTTGTTGATATAGAGCTTATGCCTTAATCTTAAGAAGCAGGGTCAGCAAGCATTTTGTCATAAGCCTTCTGAGTTTTCCGTAAAACACAAATGTGTTTATTTTTTTTAATTTTATTTATTTATTTGTCAGAGAGAGAGTGAGAGAGGGAGAGAATAAATGTGTTTAGATCATCATTTTTAAAAAATGCATTGTTTCTGAATGAAATGCATGACCTTTACAGCCAAAGAACATTTTATTCTTCTCTAGGCAGATGGTATTGAGTTTTACTCTGAATCTGAAACAAATGCCAAGAAATAGTGAAGCTGATAATTACCAGAAAGACTACCTCAAGAATTTTTTCTCTGATTTTTTTTTGCAAATAACAGAATTAATAATCGTTAACACTGAATGCTTATATGTACTAGTCACTATGTTCAGCAGTATACATCAATTACTTCATTTAATCCCCACAACATCTCAGTCAGGTGGATATTAATGTTATTATTTTACAGATAAGGAAATAAGTTGGAGGCAGTTAAATAGTATCTGATCTAGGAAGAGGTAAAAATGGATATTGGGCTCAATCACCTTACTTCCAGAGAAAAACTTCTCTGACATTTAATTGTTTTATAACCAGCAACTTGACAAAGCTGGACATGGCATATCAAGGAGTTCATTTTATCCAACATGAGGGAGTTACACTTCTCACAAGTAGATGTGACCTGAGTAAGGGACTGCAGTTGCTCTCCTGCTGCTGTGAACTATCAGTGGTGATGACTGAAGGTTTGCTGGCAAAGTTGTTGCTGCATCCAGCCAGAGCTTTCAAGAGCTGACAGATGTGTCTGTGACAAACTATCATTCCCTCAGAGTTGATCTCACTACAGTGGGGGGCTGTGTTATGTCCGTGGCTTGCAAAAGTAGTCTGTGCATTGCATGGATAATTGTAGGGATGAGGTCCACTTTATTATCGTGTGCCTCTTATAAAGGGGAGACATTTTTTGAACCCTCAAAACAAAGAAAATCTGTGCATATCCTGAGCAACTTGTAGTGTGTGTGAGTGCATGTATTTGGGTCCCTGAGTGTGTAATTGCGTGAATAAGTGAGAATATATGTGGATGTGTAAAAGTAAGACACAATGGGTGAGCATGTGAACCAGAGAATGTGTCTGTGGTTCTATGTGTTCTTAAGTGCGTGGTGAATCTTAAAACTGATGATGCTTTTTTCCTGGATTTGGCTACTAAGTGCTCAGAATTAAATTTTTGTTTCCTCTAGTAACTGCACTAACATGGTGTGTACTTCATGAACTCATTTTACCTTTTGCTTTATCTTACCCTACTGCTGTTGTTTCAGCAGTAGGGTAAGATAAAGCTCCATTTTGTCTTGATTTCTTTATCTCTTTTTTATTTTTGGTGTTGTATTCATTTTCTGTAGTGTATCTCCATTTTTTTAAATCTAAGGGATAAAAAGTCATCTTCTAACTATATAAATTCCTTGAGACACAGTATTTTCCTCTTTAAAATAAGAATAATAAAATCCCCCTTGGAAGGCGAAAGAGTGTTTAAACTATTAAGCTTTATTCTACTTTAAGGAATTATTGCTTCAAATTCCTAGATACATTGCCTTATGCTATTTACGACTTCAGGATGCTTTCCTGAGGTAGAGTCCTTATTCAGCACTATAAAATAAATATTTATTGGCACTGGATGCCAGGTACCATTCCAAGCACTTTATATATATTAACTTATTTGAATTCCACATAGTCCTATTGAGTAGGTACTACTATTATCCCCATTTTATAAATAGGAAAACTGAGGCATGAAGAAATTATGTTAATTTGTCTAATTTTATTTTATTTTTTATTTTTTTATAAAGCTATCAAGTTGGAGAGAACAGAATTTTTTTTCTTTTTAAGATTTTATTTATTTATTTGACAGAGAGAGAGAGATCACAAGTAGGCAGAGAGGCAGGCAGAGAGAGAAGGGGAAGCAGGCTCCCTGCTGAGCAGAGAGCCAGATGCGGGGCTCCATCCCAGGACCCTGAGATCATGACCTGAGCCAAAGGCAGAGGCTCTAACCCACTGAGCCACCCAGGCACCCAATATTTTCAAATACAATATTTTCCTTCTTTTCACCAAAGATACCTACCTAATTTTAAAGGCTAAAACAAAATGTATCTCAAGTGGCACCTACTAGAATGTTTAGAGCAACAGTATTTGTGTGAGTGCAAACACAATTGCCCATAAGCAAAATTATTAAAATGTGATATATTCACATTGTAGAATATAATGCAGCATCAAACTGATCTATAGCTACACACAAAAATAGGAATGTGCCACACAATTGTAACATGGTGAGAAAGAAAACAGATAAAACAGTATGCACAATGTAGTTCAACTTCTCTGAAGGACAAAATAGGCAACATCAGAGGTCAAGATAATAGCGACCTTTGAATTATTTAATGGAAAGGGGCATGAGGAAAGCTTTGGGTTCTGGTAACATTGTTTCTTAATCTGAATGCTAGTTTCAAGGGGACATTCACTGGTATCACTGAGTAAAAATCCAAGAATATATGCACTCCACTACAAAACTTCGTGATAACATTTTTTTTTTTTTTTAGATTTTATCTATTTTTTTGACAGAGAGAGACACCGCAAGAAAGGGAACACAAACAGGGGGAGTTGGAGAGGGAGAAGCAGGCTTCCCACAGAGCAGAGAGCCAGATGAGCTGCTGGATCCCAGGACTCTGGGATCATGACCTGAGCCGAAACAGATGCTTAAAGACTAAGCCACCCAGGGGCCCCTGTGGTTACATTCTTAACACTGGTTACATGAGTAACATTGCAGAGTCTGCAGCACCAAGGATAACTTTTAAATGTCATTTTGTACCCTTTAATGTTTATATCTTGAGCATCTGTTACTGTAAACATCATCATTTTCATCATTAGTTGTACTTTAAAATAAAAATAAATGAATGAATAAAAATATGACTGCAGCATTTCCAACAATTCCTATGCTTTAAGTCTCTGAATTACACTAAGGTTAAGATCTCTGGCACCCTCTGCTTGTTTGGTGAAGAACTCTTGAGCTGTATAATATATTCCCTTGATCTTCCTCCAGATTAAATACTGCTTTCACTTTTCATGGGAACCATTGGATACGTGAATATTAACAGTATTTCTCTCTTCCGCTTTTGGAAGAGAACCATAACTCTCTCCCTCTGTTGAAAATTTTGTCTTCTTCACCTTTATTCTCAGTCAATTCCAACAATTGCCTTCCTCACTTTGTTCACTTTCAGATACATCAGCCATTCTGTAATCACTCTATGGGTTAGATATTGATTGAGACTCATAATGACTCAGTGTTATTCAGGGTTTTCCACAATTCATGCATATGTGTCAAAGGTCATGAGATCCAGCAAGATGTTTGTAATAGTAACAGATTTCTGTTTCAAGCACGTTCAAAACACTTTATTTATACAATTCATTTAATCCTCACAACAAACCTATAAGGAAATAATTAAAGTATTTTCATTTCACAGAGGAGAACTGAGGCACAGAGTGATGAAATACTTTGCCAAAGATTATAGAACTAGTGGAGGAAAGAGATTCCCAGCAGGCACATAGGCAGTCTTGCTACAAATACTTGCTTTTCATATTTAGGTTATACTACTTCTCAATATAGGGACATTTTGTGAATCTGCTCTCCTAACAGTAGGGAGATATGTAATGAGTATTTAAGTAAATGCCACTGAAGGTTAGCATACCTCTATGATCAATATTTTTCTCAACTTGTATGTGTAAATATGACAAGGTGAAACAAAGCAAATTAATCAGTAATAAGTAGCATTTTCCAACTCAAAGGTTATTATCTCTTTTGGGATCGAATGAGTGATTTCAAAGCACATGACTAGCAGCACATGTAGATTTAAATATATTTTTTTTTACTTTTTAAGTTCCGCAAAGCAAGTACATTTAATTTCCTCTCAGGTTTTATGTTATATCAGTTAAACAGCTGAAACAATGTTTCATGAGAGTATTATTTCAACTGAGAACATCTGCAATGAACTGGAACATCTTTTTCCCCAAGAGTTCATGTTAAACTTACAAGAGGTATCTAACATTTTCTTCCATATCTGTAAAATATTTCTGTATTATTTAACAGCTATCATGTGTAACTCTAGTTTTGGTAATAATCTGATATGAAAAATGTCCTCAAAACTTTGGCACCACTACAGATAGGATATTATTTAAATAACTGATGCATATGAAATACCTTTTTAAGTACTTTTATCCTAGTCATGTTTCAAGTTTTCCATAAATAAGCACAATTATCCTGTGATGGTTTTCTTGCATTTATATGTCATTGATCCATTCTTTGCTTTATTACTGAGTTCAACACCGTTCAAACAAATGTCATTGAGTAAACTGATAACTTCATCTAAGTCCAGTTTTATTTCTCTTGACTGTTTTAGCTGTCTTATGTTGTTCTATCTGACTGATTCGTGGCATAGCTAAAAACTGGCTTTGGAGCCCACTATTTTTCTCCTGTTGCCTGTGTTAGAGAATTCATTTATTATCTCTCAGTGTTAGCTTCATCATTCGTAACATAGGGGAAAAATTCTACCTTGCAAAGTTATTTTAATGATTAGAAATCTTTTATTTCAAATGTGCTTCACAGCACCAATATATAGTAAGAACCAACTAGCAGAAACTATCACTAGCTACATGACAAACCATCATCATCATCATCATCAACATCATCACTTTGGGTTCCAACTAATTTCTTCACCATAGGATAAACACAAATGTTCCTTATTCCATAAAAAATGATTTAAAAAAGAACGATTTCCATGTTGGATTTCTAAACATGGATTCCATATCATTTCAAAAGTTTGAGAGCAATAGTCTCTACCTTATCATAACCTCCTTACTGTAAGAGTCAAGTAATACCCAACAAAATCAGAGGAATTGGCCAAAACAAATTAATACTGAACTGAAAATATTAAGAAACTAATTTGGAAACATATAGCTATCTGACTCCTTTAATTTCATCTGATTTCAAATTGTTATGCTCTTAATAAAATGTCATCTGTATGACAGCTTGTATTTAGTTCCTATTAAGATGATTTATGTGATTTAAGAACAACCCTTAAGACTACAGCTAAAGGTGAGATTTGATTATTCCTTTAATTGCAGAGCGAACATGAAAATATGGTGCAGGTTAATTTTATATGGCTGCAATTGACTTTACTATTAGAGTTATAAAATGCAGTGAAGCTAGAATGTTTTATTTAGCATTTTGGAGGCCCTCAGGGACATTTAAGTTTTCCACGTTCACACAGATTCAGTTAATAATGATCTAAGCCCTCAGACTCTACATTTCACATTTGGCACCTTTCCTTTAAGTATATTTTTATGTGAACAAATACTTCTAAGAAAACATCTTTTATATTTCAAAATATCCTAAATTGAGATACCCAGATTTGGTATAGGAATGCATATTAATGATTTTTTAAAGATTTATTTATTCATTTGAGAGAGAGAGAGCTCACTAGAGGGGGGAGGGGCATAGGGAGAGGGAGAGAGAGAGAATCTCAAGCAGACTCCCTGCTGAAGGGGGGAGCCACTGAGGGGCTCAGTCTTATAACCCTGAAATCATGACCTGAGCTTAAACAACTGAGCCACCCAGGTGCCCCTATTAATGATTATTTTTGAGTTTGAAATTAAAATTTTAATTACCTATTTTAAAATTTTAATTTACCTATTTGTATGGTTAGTATACCTAATCTAAAGTGGAAAGTGACTATCTCAGTGGTATTTAATACTTCACAAAACACTCTTGAGTTAAAATGAAGGATCTTAAGTTAAAAAAAACCCAAATCCTTTTACTTCTCTAGATCCCAAAGATCATATCTTCCTACTCTTCTGTTCTACTGGTTAGAATCTGGATGACATATAAAATAGTTACCTTTTACCTTTTTTGTGTGTTTTTAATCTTTTTAATTTTATGACCGTCAAACTCATTTTTTCTTCTGGTGTAAATTAGTATATATTTATTGGGGAAAAAGGAAACTGTCTAGTAATTAAGGGATTGTGTGCTTCTAAAATATTAAATTGTATGTCAAAACCTTATATCAAGATGAATTTATAACCAGAACATATACAACTGTAAAAGGCATTAGTAGGGATTTGTGATCCACTTTTGGAAACACTGGGTAAATACCTATTTAAATATTTTATTTAAATATTCCTGATCAAAGGAAAATTATACTTCTATTTACATATATATCATCATGTCTTTAAGCAAAATATTCAAGGCAATGATTATGATTTTTAAAATTATTTACAATAACCATCTTTTAAAACAATTTTTCTGGTTTAAATTTACTATTTCTTTAAGGCAATATAAGTATAATGCCTAATTTAAAATAAGATGAAATTATGAACTAATAATAATTATTTTCTCCTTTCTCAGGAAAGAAAATAGATGATTATAATCTATTTTCAACACTTTCCTTTGAAAAATTAGGTATGTTAGGAGAATATCCATTTAAATGAAATTTCGTGTGTGGAATATCACTAGTTCTCTATTATTTCTGTTCTTAGAGATATTGTAAACCATTCCAATTATTTCACAATATTATAGCATTTCATTTTCTTAAGCACTCTATTTCTATAATCTGTGTTTACCAGATGTTATCATAGAGAATAATGGCCCTACCTCTTACAAATACAAATTGTCAATAGACATGCATAGATTGCAGAGCCAAATGAAAAGAAATGATCAGAAGTGGGGAAAAAAAATTTCTTTTCTCATTCTTAATGGTGCTGTAAAGGAATAAACCATGAACAATTTCTTTGGATCCATTTTTCCTCCTAACTTGGAAACTTTAAATGAAAACTTACAGCTAGAAGTCAAGCTAATAATACGGTTGAGAGATATTTCTTGTCCTTTCTGAAATGGAAATAATAGACTAATTAATAAATTCTCATATGTCATTAATGATCTCAACATAGTTATTTTTTCTTCTTTATAAGGCCTTACCCAAACTACTGAAGTAAGCATCTTTGCCTCTGTGGCTTTTCGTTGTTTTTTTTTTTTTTTTAATTAATTTGGCCATTTTTGGACTCTGGGAATCTTTTTATTTTAATTGCATGTCCTATTGTTAAGCTTTTACTTTCATTTATAACAAACTACTTTTTTTTAATAGCACAAGGAAGGCTCTGAGGAGCAAGAGATGGAATGGCTCATTACCACTGGTTGAAAATCATTATGACGCACAGATTTCTCAGACAAGAGCAGATGATTTTTCTATAAAAACCTCAACCTTTCATGTTCTATGCTCAACTTTCAGAAGAATGGATAGTAAAAAATCCACAATCCCCAAACAAATAGCAGAGACGAGTTTGTAGAGGAAAGCACTCATTATTTTGTCTGCTCCTATTGTTTATTTCAATGAAAAGAATGAAAGCAACGCTGAAAAGAACTTAGAATTGTATGTAGAACACAGAACTGAAGCCAGAAGAATGGATTATTTTTCGTGACTTTTGACTTGCGGTGTCAAAAGTCCCTGCTTCTGTGGGATTAATTATCTCAGAAGTTTAGAACTTGGCACACTGAGGTTAAGAGTTTGACATCTAGGTTGGTCACCTAGCTTTATTCTTCAACCGCAGGGCAAACTTCTAACTCTGGCCAAGAACTATTAACTATAACATCATTTGGGAGCTAAAACAGCCTCTTTGATTTTCACATGAAGTCTAGAGAGGTTAACTTACTTGCCTCATTTCTTAAGTTAATTCAGGGCAGGGTGAGATCTACACCTGTTATCATTGTTAACTGTTATCCGTTATCATTGCATAGAACCTCACTTATTTCGTTCAAAGAACCAGGAACAATTGAGTGAGTGAAGGAGTGAGTACATGAAGAGAGTGAGAGAGAGAGAGAAATAGAAAGAAATCTAAAAGGTGCCTGTCAAGTTACCAGGAAGTAATTTATCTATTCATTCATTCATTGGAAATGTCTGTAAAGTTCCTATAATTAGCTATGCGGTATGATAAGTGTTCAGAATAAGGAAAGAAGTTTCTGACTTGAGAAGTTCTTTAATGATCGGTTGCTATTGGATGAGAAGGATTTTTGCAATGGGTTTACTTAGGAGAAGAGTATTGTTAAGTTTCTTTCGAACATTTCTTGCTGATGCCTAAGTTGAGCATTCTCAGAAGCTTGTCTACACAAGGCCTAGTGATTAGAACATAAGCCTACACATGTACTTCTCTGTGGTAGAAGGTAAACAGTTGAGCACTTCGTTTTCTCTATTTTTCAGACTCTTTAGAAAATTTAGCATTATTGTTACAATGTTATAGACAAAGAGTTAAAATAATTTGCTTAAGGTCATCAAATATGTAAGTGGTAAAATTATAAATAGAAACCAGATAATCTAACCACTGGCTCTGTGCTATTCCTCTGACATTATTCTGATATCAGGGTGATGCTAATGTCTCCTAATGTGTTTTTTTTTAATTCAAGTCAAAATATATTTTAGTGAATTAGAGTTATATTATCCATTTTTTTAGAGCATATTTTACCAAGTTTCTATGCTAAGGATTTGGTAATAATTATCTAACTTAATTATTAAAATAATCCTGAAAATACACATAAATTCTTCACCTGACAGTTCAGGGAATTCAGGCTTCCAGAGATTATGTAACTTACTATTTGCCCTGCTTTGACTAACTGGTAGAGTTGAGGTTTAAATTTTGGTCAGTTCAATGCCAAAGAGTGTGCTTGGAAAAAAAAAAATAAAAGGAATTATCTTAGGGCGCCTGGGTGGCTGATTTGGTTAAGCAACTGCCTTCGGCTCAGGTCATGATCCCGGAGTTCCGGGATCGAGTCCCACATCGGGCTCCCAGCTCCATGGGGAGTCCGCTTCTCACTCTGACCTTCTCCCCTCTCATGCTCTCTCTCACTCTCTCTCTTTTCTAATAAATAAATAAATAAAATCTTTGGAAAAAAAAAGGAATTATCTTAGCTCTTTCTGGCATAAACCATTAGTGTTGTCTATAAATGTCATGCCAGCATAAAACATTGCAAAACACCACTCTACACATTCTCTTTCACGCAAAAGACTAACCGAGTAAAGCAAGGAAGTTATTAAATGAAGCGAACAAAGCACAGAGTGGAAAATGAAAAATGAATTCACAACTTCAGTAGTCAAGAGAGCTGTGTCAGAGAAGATGGAAGACAGGCAAGGAGGAAGACAGAAAAGCTGTGCCAAGGGGGCTGGGGATGCTTTTGCTCATGTCGTGGCAAGAGGATTTAGCCACAAACCGTGTTCGCTCTGGAGTAGAACACATCTGGGGAGACATTGAACTTATATACGCACATTTAACTCATTCCTAAATTTTAATGTTCAATGATTAAAAAATAACTTTGCAGTGGACCTTGAAAATAAAAGGTGAGTGTATAGAATAACGAGGTTGTCACAAGGGCTCCACTCCTCTACAGCGAATCAGGAAAACCCACCGTCAGTGTTGTTGTCATGTTCTGGGGATTTGTTGCATTTGACAAGGAATTTTATTTTGTCATGTGCTATCACGAGCAGAGAGCTTATAGAGCAACATAGTTTCCAAATCACTCTCCTTCTTCAAGCATCTAGTCTAGTGTCGCCCAGAAAATATGGCCTGTAAATTATCACTGTTAAAATTTATAACTTAAATATTTTATATTCTGCTTAAAAAGTAATCCTGAGTCCTGGAGACACATAACTTTTATGTCTGTATGACTCTCTTTGCCAGTCATGGTCCATTCACACTTTGTTTCACGTTGGTACATCTGCACAGAACCTTACCTATAAAGAAAGGAAGACTTTCTAACATTTACCACCTCTTTAAGCCAAAGAAGGGCAAGATACAAATAATTAGATTCCCAATTTATAGCTCCATATTTAACAGGTATTAATGCACATCTCCCTCTACTTAACCTGTTAATCCGGGTTATTTGGTGATGTAGAAACATGATGACAAGGCTTTTTCAATGCAGGTATCTGCTCATTGTTAGAACAAGGAAAATGAAAAAGGCTACATTTAGCCCCAATCCTGGCATTAACTTTTACTTGTTGCATGGACAGACACCACTGTCTTACCATTATACTGACAATGTCTACACACACACACAGAGACACACACTTATAGACACACACACACTTCTTAAGCAAGGACAATACAAGAGTATAATGAATATAGCTGAAGTAACTAGGACACGGACCTGACCTAAAATATAACAACAAAAAGAAAAAACAAAACAAAACAGTAATTATAATTTATCCACCTATACATGCTGTTAAATATTTTATAAACACATCTGTATGTTCTTTGTGACATCCTCACATGGGTACTATTAATATGCTCAATATACTATATTGTAATATTGCAATATATAAGCAATTTATCATGTCTCAAGTCTCTGGTAGTGACTTAGCCAGACTGAAATTCAAAGTTGACTATTTCCAATGCCCATGTTCTTCCACAACGTACCATTTGCCTCTAGAAATGCCAATATGCTAATGGGGATTAAAATGTCACCATTTTTGGAAATGAAGAGTTATTGATGAGCCATAACCACAAAGGAAACTCATGGTCCTTTGAAAAAGTAATAAAATAGTGATTTTAAAGATTTAGAAGTATTTAACATTAAGCAACTTTGCTGTATGAAAGAAACTAATGAGTCATGAAAAGGAAGGGGCAGAGCTCTCTTTAAAATATCTTTAAAGATTTATTTATTTATTTGAGAGAGAGAGAGAGAGAGCAAGAGCAGGGCGAAGGGTAGAGGGAGAGGAGTAGAGAGAATATCAAGTAGACTCTGTGCTGAGTATGGAGCCCAATGCAGGACTTGAGCTCATAATCCTTAGATCATGACTTGGGCTGAAACCAAGAGTCAGATGCTTAGCCAACTGGGCTACCCAGGTGCCCCTAAAATATCTTGACCACTAATTTTGAGAAACATTTCTTTATTTTTTTTATTTTTTTAAAGATTTTATTTATTTATTTGACAGAGAGAGAGAGATCACAAGTAGGAAGAGAGGCAGGCAGAGAGAGAGGGGGAAGCACGCTCCCTGCTGAGCAAAGAGCTCAATGCGGGGCTTGATCCCAGGACCCTGAAATCATGACCTGAGCTGAAGGCAGAGGCTTTAACCCACTGAGCACCCAGGCATCCAACATTTCTTTATATTAAGAGCAGCAGATAAAATAGATCATCAAGAGTTGAATAACACAACCCAACTGGTGAGGTGGAATGAGTATTCAATGATATATCAAATTCAACACATTTAAGGATAAAGCCATATTTGAGGGTGTGAAATGTATGACCATGTTCTCACAAAGTGCATACATTTTACAGATAGCATGATAGAGGTCTAAGTTCTAGAATAGATGTCTCAATACTATTTAGACTTAGGATTTTATGTATTATTGTTAATATTTGCTGCAATATGAGAGAATTAGAAATCTGGAGAAGGAGAAAAGTACTAAGCTGATAAACAGAACAGAGTGGGATGCTTGTCTAAATAGGGAGAGGAAGGGATGCTCAGAAATAATCAAGCATCACAGTGGTATTATGAGATCTAAGAGAAGTTAAAGCAGAGAGGGAATGGTGGACACTAGCCAACCTACAATACAAGTCCAGAAAGACAATGACTTGGGCCCATGAAAGTTGAGAATTCAGAGGTAATAATGTTCTCATTGAGAACAGTTTTGGTGCTAAGACAAAGGCCAGATTGCAAGGTGTGGACTGTAGGGAGGTAAGGAGAGAAAGTCCACATTCAGGAAACTATTCAAAAAAAGTCTATGTAGGGCCCCTGGGTGGCGCAGTTGGTTGAGTGACTGCCTTCGGCTCAGGTCATGATCCCGGAGTCCCAGGATCGAGTCCCACATCGGGCTCCCAGCTCCATGGGGAGTCCGCTTCTCACTCTGACCTTCTCCCTTCTCATGCTCTCTCTCACTCTCTCTTTCCTAATAAATAAATAAATAAATAAAATCTTTAAAAAAAAAAGTCTACGTAAAAATGATATATATGACAATAGCTATAGATATATAATATCCAGGAAGAGGAGAGGGAAGGGGAAAAGAGTAGAGAGAGAGAAAGGACACAATGAAGCAAGGGTCAGTGGCTAAATTGGGGATCATAAAAGCATATTTGAACTCTTCATATGAGAAATTGCAATGACTGTTATGTCATCAGGAATCTGGATTGTTTTCACAAACTTAGTGGATCTTACTCCTGTTACCTCTCAGAACATCTATAATGCACAAACTGTGAAATAGTTCCTACTATTTGTCATGCCTTGCTGAATTATCAGACCTGGCATCCCTGAGCAAGATAAAGGATGTCTATACAAGTATATCAGAAATCAGGGCATCATGGTTGCCTGAAGTGGAAAGAATATCTGAATATGGCAACTAATCTTTTAGTCTATCACCATTTTTCTCTACTGAAACTGTTCTAAATGCTTCAGGGTATTCTTAGATGAGACCAAGAAATGAACCTGATACTTTGAAAATCTCTGCTTGGTAGGGGCCAAATGATCACTAGCCACAAGAGAAAGGAGAATTTAAAAAAAAATAAAACAAAAAAAATAAAACAAAACAAACAAACCCCCAAAACATGATTAGTATTCCAGGAACAAGGACTAAACTACACTGGAAGGCAGAGAAGGAACTGGAAATATATGGATGGCGTCCAGATTTAATTTGTTCCATTTTACAAGTTAAATCATGATCTTCCTAATGACCAAGTCCCTAGGCAGATACACAGATGTATAGCCATCAATGGCTGACAGGATCTGGGATGACCTTTTAGCCTTGGCTTAGACTATTAGCGCCATCATATTTGAAGCCACACAGGCAGATTTCTAAACACAAAGCCTGAACTTCATTTTCATTGCCTATGTTCTATTTTGAAAAAGCTGAGGGAGTACAGGGTGAGAGAGTAAATGAGAAATCTGTGATGACACGTGTAAGAACTTTTATAACCTTTACAGTTAAAACGATCTGCAGGGACCCTGTCCTGCATTCATTCATTTACTCCTCATTCATTTACTCCTCTTAACAACCTTTGGAGATCTATAGGTTCTACTCCATTGTTAGAATTAAGCAAACGAAGGGTATCCATGATCATCCCTCATGTGGGTTCTTCTTCTGAGCTTCTAGTTGTACTTTTTTCTTCCTTATGGTTTCACCTTCTTTCCTGGCTCCTTAAATATTGCCATTCCTCTGGAGGCCTCTTTGGTTCTCTCTCATTCTGACTTCCCTAGTAAAGCTCTTAAGTCTAGGGTTCATATTCCACAAATATGCCAATGACTCCCAAATCAGATCAATTGAGCTCTAAACATTTCTACTTGGATAGCTCAAAGATTTAACATCACAAGTTAATTCATTATATTTATCTCAAGATTCCTTCCTCTTCCTATATTCCTATCATTATTGCAATTTCCCTGGTTTCTTCATTTTTAACTTCTTTCTCTCCATCAAGCCCTTCTGCCAATTGATCACTAAGACCTAGTGATTCTCATCTAAATATTTCACAAATCCATCTCCATTTCCTTGTTCAGGACCACCACATCCTTTTCCTGCACTATTGCCCCAGCAGGAGTCCCTACCTCTGATTCACTTCCTACACTTAAATTAAAGGAGACTTCCTGACATGTATACCTTATCATATCATGTTTTGGCTTGGAAGTTTTCAGAAATTCCTGACTAGACTCACTATTCATTCAAAGCTGGTCAGTGTTGTATGCAAGGCCCTTCATGATCTGACTCTTGCTTCCCTCACCAGCTTCAATTATCTCTACTTGCAACGTTCTGTTTCTCACTTAAACACACTCTCTATTCCATTCCCACCTCAGCATGCTCTTGGCACCCCTAAGTAGGAACATCTGTTAGGCCCTATGTTAAGGTTATCTTTTCTCTATTTCTGCCCTGGGTTAATAAATACCACTTACCCTTCAGGATTCAACCCTGGCATTTCTTCTACCTTGAAGCCTTCCCTGAGTGATTCTTCTACAAAGGTCCTCCCCCATGGCATTCAACTCTAACACAAGTAGCCCTTATAACCCAGAAGCACTCTAATGTTCTATTTTTTTCTCTTTATGCTCCTTTGAGTTTAAATGGCTTCCCAAAACAGCCAAACCAGTAAGTTGCAAAATCAAAATTTAAATCCAGTTCTGCTCTCTCTCCATTGGACCATGCTGCTTGAATGTAATTCCTTGGTATGCAGCAATTCAGCCTGCTAACTTCCTTCCTTCTAAGTTTTAGTTATAAGGGATGGAGAAATTTCCATGCATACTCATTCTTCCTCTACCATATATTTATTATATCTTCCATCACCACAATCACCAAAATAATTTGGATAATTATGGTAATCTATTAATTTTTCCCATTTGAACTGATATATATGAACCTTGTTTTGTGCTCTTTTTAGCCTGTCAATAACCAATGTTGTAGATGGACAAGACCTTGTGGTTCTTACTATGATTGCAAAATGTTCTCAGCAATAAACAGCAGGAAACTTTGAAAAAAAGGGGGGGGAGTTAATATTCACAAGTCTTGGAAAGCACATGGCATACCGGGGCCACACAGTAAGGTCACCGGTACAGAAAGAGAGAGAAAGCTTGGGTCTGAGGTGGTTTTCATTTGGATAGAAGGTGGGGGCCTAGGGTTTGGGGGGCTCACTCTTTGGTGAATTTAAAACATAAGAGCAGGAATTTAAATCATAGGAAGAGGAAAAAACAATAAGCCCAAAGAGCTAGTTATCAAAATCAGCCAAGATCTCTAAAACAAAGGAGGCTGGGGCAGGAGTTGGGTGGTGGTGGTGGTTGAGAGGTTGGCTAGTTCTTTATCTAGTCCAGTGGTTGGCAATGTGTTTATTTGAGATAGCCATCTTTGGAGTGGATGCTTCTTTGAAGCGGATGCTTTGACAATCAAAGCTTAAGTTAGGTACTTGCATTACAATAAAAGAAAAACCATCTGCCCAAGCTTACATTAAAACCTCTAGGTTTAAAGAGACTTTTAGAACACTAGTTCTCAAACTTGGCTACACATTGAAATTGCTCCGGGAGTTTTAAAAAATACTGATACCTGGATTCCACCCTCAGAAAGTTTAATTTGTTTGTTATGGGGTTTTGCCTAGGCATTGGGATTTTTTCAAAGCCGATGAGATCATTTGAACATGCAGTAGTGTTTGAGAACCACTGCCTCTGAAAAGATCTATCTTACTCCCTCTTCTCAAAGATGGGGCAAGTATAGAGAGATTAAGGACTATCCTGTGGTTAAATGATAGAGACCATGAGTAATTAGTCACATGTGATTGATTCCTGACTTGAAGATTGGCTGCCCATGCAGTTAAAATTAGGTAGTATTTCGAGACTATCCCCACTGCAATTATGCTCTACGGAGGAAAGGAAAAAGCCATCTCTCTCCTAAGGTATCACAGCCCTCCTCTGCTGCTCAATAAAATAGCAGTACCCTGCATTTGTTTCATGCTTATGATATTCAGATCTATTTCATCAAGTATGTCCTTTATTAAGTACTTGTTGAGTACTTTCAGATCAATTACATAGTTTTTCTACAATTTTGAGGTAGTATATTTAATGGGCCAAACTTTTTAAAAATTATAATCAGCAAGCAGTAAGTTAGAATTTTAGGCTAATAAATATGATTTAAAAGAAGAAATCTTATGTAGAAATCTTAGTTTAGACATGTACATAATTCATGGAATTAAGAAGGAGTGGCGGGGTGCCTGGGTGGCTCAGTGGGTTAAAGCCTCTGCCTTCGGCTCAGCATGATCTCAGGGTCCTGGGATCGAGCCCCACTTTGGGCTCTCTGCTCAGCAGGGAGCCTGCTTCCCTCTCTCTCTCTGCCTGCTTCTTTGCCTACTTGTGAGCTCTCTCTGTCCAATAAATAAATAAAATCTTTAAAAAAAAAAAAAAAAGAAGGAGTGGCTTTGGCATCAGCCAGTGTTGAGTTTAAGCATTGACCTCCCTGCACACATGGGCTGTATAGTGTTGGGCAGCCATTTAATTTCTCTGAATCCCAGTTTCTACAGAAAGGACAGTAATCATGCTGTCTGTGGTGATAAATATCATCTCCTACAAATGCATTTTTGCAGGATTTCTTTCCTTTGGTGCTTGGAGCTCTTGGTCATGCCACTTGGAAGAATGAAGAGGTAGACCAGATGAAGAGTGGTATGGAGCTAAGCAAAGTTTATTGAGCCACAGTAGTACAGAGCTCTGGAAGAGGGATGGATCCAAGAGGGTTGCTATGGAAGTTTCTAAGTCTAAGGGTTCTTAAGGGCTTGTTGGGGCTGTTTTAATCTGATGAACACTCCACGCGCCTGTTATCCAATCAGGTTTTTGTCCATGTGCTCTTCTACCTATCACGTAGTTGTTCACGTGGGAAAGGGTGGAGAGTTCCTTCCAGGGTGGTATGAAATCCTTTTAAGGGTGGTTTCCTCTTAGAGGTGCCCTTGTCCCTGCCTGCCTTTCTTCCAACTATCCTTCTTTAGTGTTACATGTATGTGAGGGGTGTGTTGGTGCCACAAAAGAGGGAGTGCTCACTATGACATGGCTGGCAGTACTTAGAAAATGTTTTCTGAAGGAAAGCGCAAGGTGAGTTGAGTTTAACAGAGAAACTGGTATTTTGCAGGGTATGTATTGCCATATTTTTCTAAGTGAAGATACTGAGACTAGAGAAGTTAAGTCTCATATATAAAGTCAACACATTCATGGTATTAGAGGTGTGCTCTAATTAGACTCAGTCTTCTTCCCACAATGTTCTTGTTTATTTAGACTTAACACTCAAAATGTGGCACAGATCTCCTTATATCCAACTTTCCATTGATATTAAAATTATGAGCTAGACAATATTCTTTCCCAAGTTGGGTTAAAAATTTTTTACCACCCAAGAACATCTAAAGAGTGCCAATTCTCTTGGCTGAAACTTCTAGTAATGAGGCTCTTAGGAATTGGAGTAACCCCTGGACACAAAGTAGAGATAAGACTGAAATGCTAATTAATAAAATATACACTAAGTAAATATACATTAAAATATACACTAATAAAACATACACTCTGAAGAGTCCTTTCTGAAAGAAGGCAACAAGTACAATTGCCTTAGGCATATTTTTTTTTTTTAGGCATATGTTTTTGAACTTTAAAGAACACGTCTTCCTTTCTCCTTCCCAGAGCCCAAGATTCAAAACATCATCTTTCTCTGTGATGGCAGAAATTTGCTGGGTTTGTATGCTTTCTGGTAGTGCAAACTTGACAAATGTTGAAGGAGGCCATTACAAGGATGTGACCACCGGTTGAAGCAAGCAATCTGAGGCTCCTCACCCTCTTCCATGTCTTTGGAACAAGCATTCTCTTTGCCTTCCATCCTCCCAGAAGCTGCCCCAAGGACATGGCCTTGAAATAGTGACACACTGTTAAGACCATCTAAATGGTATACATGATTGAACCTAGTTACAGCCTCTATATAAACTTTTAAGATTTGGTGGGCAGGTATGGAGATCTACTTGTCTTTCAGTGACCCAAGACAAGCTTTGTATATAAGTTCCCTTGCTTATGAAACCTGCCACCTACCAATCTGGAGTGGCCTGCCTCTTTCCTGGGTCTTTCCTTGCCCTCTGTGTTCAGGGGCCATTTCAGATTACAAGTGGGATAAGCTCTCGAGAGGAGTGTGTGAACCAACAGACAATTCTCAATCTTCCTACCATGATTTCTTTATCTGCAAAGTGGATGGATAACTGCTACTTTGTAGGGTCAACATAAGGACTGAATACAATAAAGCATGCAAAATAGTTTATAAACTCTAAAGTTCTGTATTACTATCAATATTCCTGCTCTTACCCAAAGTACAAGGGCTGATTGTTCCAGGGCAGATTGAAGGCCATAAATATTTTCTCAGAGTAAATATTTCTGCTCCATGGAAACCCAGTGATATGGAATTCTGTTCCATTTTTTCACCCTGTCTTGGTAGTGGAAGTAGTTAATGGTAAATCCTCGGTCGTGTGAAGTGATGGATGATTACCTAATTAAGAAGGCATTCTCTTCATCCTTTCTAATCTATCTGAAAGAACATTTATCTGCTTGATTTTATGGTCAAATTCATTGTTGCAGGGTGAATGGGAAGCTAGTAAGAAAAACAAAACAGATGGAAACCAGTGAGGGGGCCAACCAAAAGTATTCTGGAAATCTTTAAAAAGATCTAGAAAGTAGAAGAGATTTCTAATGGGATCCTGGGCTCCAATTTTCTGTTCTCAATTAGTTAATGCATTTCACTCTTTCATCAATTACAGTCCATAAAATGCCTGCTATTATTTCCCACCAGGTCTGCTTTTCCTCTCATGGAATAGGATCCCAGAGGGGAGAATAAAACAAACAAACAAAAAAGTGCTTCTCAGAAATATAGGATGGATGTGCTCTGAGAAATACCACTGGCAGCAAACAGTCCCCTACATAGGGGAGAAAAAGAATATCCTACCTCTTTAGAATTTTAGGCCAACTTGTAAATCAGCTGATAGCAGAGGGCCTCAAGGGGAGACCTCTATCATTTCATTGTCCTTCATTTTTCTTTTTTAGCAGTATCCATTTCACTATACAACCCCTCTTATTCTTTGCTTTGGTTTTTGAAATGTAAGTTAAATTTACAAGTTAAGAATCGAAACACCTTAGTTTTCATGGAAGAAGGGTAAGGCACCAAAAAATACTATCCTGAGATATGTGCTTTCTTGTCTTAATAGCCAAATCTTAAGTCAGACACCAGTAAGTAACTAAATAGGGACTATTGGAATGCCTTTCTTTTAAGGGCCCACCAGGGATCCCCACCAGGGATTCGTATTTGGAGAATACGAATGCATATATATTCAATATCTTCATAATTTTCCCTGCCTTCAAATAATAATAAAATAATAATAATAAACAAACCTTAGGGGTGCCCTATGCCTAAATGGAACTAAAAAAATCTAAAAATATAAAGACATTTCATAGGTTTTTTTTTTACTTAAAAATTTTTTTCATCTTTCTTTTTTAAACTTTTCTTTTTTTTAAGATTTTTATTTATTTTTAAATTAACATATAACGTATTATTTGTTTCAGAGGTAGAGGTCTGTGATTCATCAGTCTTACACAACACCTTGTGCTCACCACACAACACACACCCTCTCTAATGTCCATCACCCCACCAACCCATCCCTCCCACTCCCCTCCACTCCTCAGTAACCCTCAGTTTGTTTCCCGAGATTGGGTCTCTTATGGTTTGTCTCCCTCTCTGGTTTCACCTTGTTTTATTTTTTCCTCTTTCCCTATGAACCTCAGCCTTGTTTCTTAAATTCTGCATATCCGTGAGATCATGCGATAATTGTCTTTCTCTGATTGACTTATTTTGCTTAGCAAATAAGTTCCACCCACATTGTTGCAAATGGCAAGATTTCAACTTTTTGATGGCTCTGTAATATTCCATTGTATATATTTACCACAACTTCTTTATTCATTCATCTGTCGATGGACATGTGGGCTCTTTCCATAGTTTGATTATTGTGGACATTGCTGCTATAAACATTGGGGTGCAGTTGCATCTTGAGTTCACTACATTTGTATCTTTGGGGTAAATACCCAGTAATGCAATTGCTAGGTCATAGGGTAGCTCTATTTTCAACTTTTTGAGGAATCTCCATACTGTTTTCCAGAGTGGCTGCACCAGCTTGCGTTTCCACAAACAGTATAAGAGGGTTTCCCTTTCTCTGCATCCTAACCAACATCTGTCATTTCCTGACTTGTTAATTTTAGCCATTCTGACTGGTGTGAGGTGGTTTCTTATTGTGGTTTTGATTTGTATTTACCTGTGCCAAGTGATGTTTTTAATAGATGAGGGAATCAAGGTCAAATTAAGTGATCTGTCTGTCTTGGCTGAAATGACCAGTTAAGGCTGCTCATTTGGATTATATTAAGGGCCTTGGGCTTTTCCTTATATTTGCATGTCAAATATTACTGTTTTTTTTTCCACCCTAATATCTTAAACTTGACCCACAATGGTTATTTGGAACAAAGAAAAAGAAGGTTGTCCCCAGTGTTGACATAATTGAGTACTTGCCAATTGAGATTCATCTTCTAAAAGTATAGTAAGGGAAACAATTGGGATACGAGGGAATGATGAACTCCAAGGGGTAATTATATACAGATTTATTTGAATTCTGCTTTTCCATCTCCACTGATTCTGATTCTAGACTAAATATATTTAGTCAGACCACAGAAGCCCCTTGGTAACAGTACTTTCTAAGCCCACATGACAGATACTCTCCCAGCCTACCTGGAATCTAATCACTGGTTAGGGGATATAAATTTATTCTCTTGATAGCTATTTCCTCAACCCCTTTCAGTCCACAAATGTCTCATTTCAAATGGTGATTGGTTTTATTACATGAAATGTGTGGAGTGAGAAGAAGAGGACTGCCTGGGCTTTTTTTTTTTTTTTGAGTCGGGTAATGACTCAAGATGAAGGATTCCTTCACAGTATGGCTACTTAACAACCGTATCAAGATGAAATAGTTTACCAGAAGGAGAAACAGAGGAAGATAGAGATGGAAAAGGATAAAAACAACAAGAAGAGGAAGAAGAAGGGAAAGTAAAGAAGGAAGAAGAAGAAGGAGGAAGAAGAGGAGGGGGAGGAAGAGGAGGCAGGAGAAAGAAGCAAAAGGAATATTCCTACTATTAGAAAGAACGGGTTAAAAACAAAAAGGCTTTTCTTTCTTTTTACACAACACCACCTAGATAAAATTACCTTTCATTCCATTTACCCTATCTCATTTTCATCTCCAGTGGAACACTTAAGACAGAAGTCACTCATTTGATTTCTCTTGCGTTAGTCACAGTAAACAGATTAATAAAAAAAAATCTAGTGTCACATCTTGCATTGCCAAGGTTAGTTATTACCTTTTAAATCTAGGCATAGGACCAAGCTCTGTATATGGAATGTACATAGAATTTTCGAGAATTATCATTCTTTTTAAAGCACCTATCATCTGAGTTATTTCAATCCCACAAAGCCCTGTGTGTTTTTCTTCTCCCTCACTGTCTTCTCTGCCCCCTTGCCCTCAGTTAGGTCTTCTTATCTTTTAACTCCAGTCTTACCACACAGTGCCTTTTTCAGGAGCCACATAGAGCTCCAAGTTCTAATCCTTTTACTTTCTACCAGGTTTATCTCCTCCATGCCCAGGGACTGAACAGGTTCTTCCCCTTCTGCTGCTTTGCATTTCCCTCCTAAGCTGATCACTCCCATCTTTCTTCACTCCCTCTCTCTGCACCAATTGACTTTTGGACTGATAAGGCTGCATATGTGCTGGGGAACATTAATCGCACAGGCACCCCATAGCTTAGGGCCTCAACTTTATACTGTATCTGCAAGTTATTTGTCCAAATGTGGTCCAAATTTCTCAACTATTTAGGAAGAATAAGAATGGGAGACCTATCTTTAAAAAATTATTTAACTTAAATTCCTGAATTCCTTCAAATCATGTATTTCTCCTACTTTTCCTCTTTCCTTCTGGGCTCTTTCAGATTAGATTCCATGCTTCTCACCACAGACCATAATTCCTATTATCTCCTATTCTCTCTCCGTACAGCTCTGTCTTCACATACTATAACACAATAATTTTTCAAATTTACTCCTCTAAATTGTATCATTGTAAATTTTACTAAACAGAATTTGGTTTCCTATCTCTCCTGGTTTTGCTCTAATTTTGCTAAGTGACTTTAGACAAGCCATCTAAATATAAATGTTTTCATGTATCTTTTTCGCATGCAAGACTTGATGCATATGAAAGCTCTTTACAAATGTAAATTTATAGTCTTATAAATGTCAATTCTGAATCATCTGATACATAGCCCTTTCTGAGGCAATCCTGTAAACCTTCAGTATTTTTTGAAAGACAGGCTTTGAAGGCTGATAAAACTCTATCTAAACATCTGGTCCAAAGAGATTCTTCTTCAGAAGTTGAAATGGGAAACAGTGAAAATTGGGCAGTTTGTGGCAGGACAGGAAGCAAAATAATCATGAAGTAAACATACACCAGAGAGTACATCATTTACATTAGTTAGTTAACAAATTAAAAAAAAAAAAAACAAAGCTATAATTAGACACTATAAAGAAGGACATGATAAAGCCAGCTAAAAATGAGAAGACTTAGAAAACAGAGAAAATGCAAAGTAGTAGCTCCTTTAAATTCAAGGTATTGTGCTGGATAGTTTCTATTTGCTTTTCCAAATATACATTTCAAATTCTACTGTCTATTTTGTTCCCAGGGACATAGCAATATCTATGGCTGGCACCATCCAGGCTGTTTGCCTTTGGCTTCTGATTGGGCATCATCATGGCAGGTGTGGATGGAAGAGTGGACAAAGATGAAGGGAGACACTGGGGATTGTATTCCCTCAGCTTCCCCTCTGCAAAGCTGCAGTGTGGCAGTTTCTAAAAAGGGCCATGGCATCAGATGGGAAACACACTGCTGGGGTCACAGGTCTTGCTGGACTTCAGTAGTCACTCCCTCCCTCTGCTCCTTTCAGCTGAAGGGTGGCCATGGCTTCCTTCTCTTTCTAACCCCAGGCTGTGTCATCAACTCATGTCAGTTTTTTTAACCTCTCTACATTTCTGTTAATGGTGCCTTAAAAAAAATCCTTCTTAACTAACACTTCTAAATATGTCATCTCTTTCCTTTCTGAAGCCTGACTAAACCAATCTTTTTTTTAATAGACTGCAAGTTCCTTTTTTTATTTTTAAACATTTTATTTATTTATTTGTCAGAGAGAGAGAGAGACAGAGAGAGCACAAGCAGGGGGTGGGGAGCCGCAGGCAGAGAGAGAAGCAGCCTCCCCGCTGAGCAAGGAGCCCAATGTGGGACTCAAACCCAGGACCTTAAGATCATGACCTGAGCTGAAGGCTGCAGCTTAACTAACTGAGCCACCCAGGCATCCCTGCCTGACTAAACCAGTCTTAACACAGTAGATGTGTAGCCACTCATTGGTAAGACATCTTGGTTCAAGAATGACTCTTTAGTTGTAGGCTTTGTGAAGTTCACCTTCTGGCCCTCATTTTGCAACAGCTCATCAATCCAGTACAGTTTGGCTTTGCCTGCACTTCTCCAATGACTACGGCAATGTCAAGATCTCCAATGACCTCTCTGTTGCCAAATTTAGTAGGCAGTTCTTAGTCCTCATCTGACTCAACTTCTCAAGTATACTCACCAGCACTCTTGATTATCCTTCTCTCCCACAGACTGTTCTGAATTGTTACTGTTACTAGTGTGACACATGTTAAATAATTTTACAAGTTTTACATAAAATAGTAAACTTCCAGGTTACCATACCCCATTCCCAATTCCCATGTTTCTAGAAAGAACGGCTTTCAACTCTTTCAAACTACCTTCCCCCGTGCCATACCCTGGCATTTGTCTCTTAATTTCTAAATAATGTGTTTAAAATATTTTTGCTTGCTTTTTTGGTTTTAGAATAATCTATCAACTTGCTATTGAAGAAGCCACTACCATAAATGCTTATATCACCCACACACACGTACAGACATGAATTGCTTTTTTCCTTTCTGCTTGATAAAGTTATACCATAATTTTTAGTTGAATCACTATGCCCTCTATATATGATTATGGTTAAGTAAATATTCACAAGTGATTCATGCAGTGTCTGTTTTATTTTTTAAAATAAAAACTATTTTTATTTTTTATTTTATTTGCTTTTTTCCCCTCTGGACTCATTCCTAATGTACTGTAATAAACAAAATTTTTTCTCATTAATTTTAACATTTTCTTTTCTTAGTGTTATCCTTTCTAGAGATCCTCATTTTCCTCATTCTCTTTCATTAATAATTGCTCAAAGGATGTCATCTTGGGATATTTCTTTGCCATAATCCTGGAAATTCTTTTCTCCTTTCCCACAGGTGAGAGCCCCAATTTTCTAGGTACCACTTTCTTAGTTTACTCCTTTATCTTAGTGAAGTATATACTCCAGTAGATTTCTGGAGAAGGGTGTATATGAGGAAAATTTTTTGAGATATTGCACATTGGACAGCATCTTTAGGTATAGAATTCTGGTTGAAAACTATTTATCTCCAGACTTTTGATAGCATTGGTCCATTATTTTCCAGCTTCCTGTGGTGCTATTGAGCAGTTTGATACTTCTCTGATTCTATGTCCTTTGTATACAAGCCTTTTTGTTTTCCTGAAATTATGTAAGATTATCATATTGTCCCATAAGTTTCATGATGGCATGTGATTTAGGATGAATCTTTTTATCTATTATACTGGCAACTGGTGTATAGGGTGACCAACTTTTTCCAGTGTGCCTGTGATTATTATTGTTTTAAAACTAATGATGCACACCTCAAGAACTCCTGGTTTTAGGAAAACCAGGACGTTGGGTCATTTTACTGATGGATCCTTTCAAGTTACAACATCATGAATTTCAGTTGTTGGATGTTCTCTTAAGTAATTTAATGACTATCTCCTTTTTCTTTTAATTTTTTTAAATTTTTTCAAATACAACATTTTTTAGATGCTGAGTCTCTGGACTGAGATGATAATTAATTATATCTTTTCTAGTTACCATATTTTCCTTTCCTTCCTTCTTTAAGTTTTCTACTTCTACTCCCACTTTTGTATTTAATCTTTTTTGTCTCCTATCTTATTTTTATTTTGCAAGAAACATTTTTCTTTCTGAATGTTTGCATTTTCTATAGCAACCTAACCCTGTTTAATAAATAGGTTATTTTTTCTTTTTTTTTCTATACAGATTTTCTACTGCTTTTGACATAATTCTACTTTATTCTGAGTATTTAATATTTGAGATTTACCTCAAATATTTGGTAATCATTTGATGTCTGTCATATCTAAAAGTGATACACTAAAATTCTCTTAGGAAGGTACATGGGCTGGATCAGTGAAGATTATTTGGACTTTTCTTGAGGACCTCCACTTGTCAGTTATCTGAAGGTTCTTTGTCTTGAAATTATTGGTTTCCCCATAAGAATTTTTCAGCTCCTTCCTGGATAGTGTAATCCTTGATACTATGTTCTTGGAACTGACTAGAAGAAACTCAGGGCTGTCACTGTTTTGTATGTAGACATTCACATTATTTTTCTTTATGAGTATGGTTTCCTCCCCTTTCTCTGGGGTCCTGAGTTGATAATTTCTTAGGTTAACCAATCTCTTTACAGAATAAATCCCTAATTTCTGTGATGGTAAAGGATATTCAATTAATAGTCTGAAGTGAATGAGGGAAGGGACTTAAGAGTCCAAATCTTTCTTATGCAGATTTTTAAACAGTGCTTCTATCTATAGCACCATCTATATTTCCATTTTCAGAAGTACCTGTATTTTTGATTTTTGAACATTTGTAGCATTTTGTGTTGTAAAAATCATCTTTCAATCTAGCTACCCTGATAGCTTCCCATATGGCTCCTTGATCCAATTCAACCCAACATCATGTCTCCACAAAATCAAATCAGATAACTTGAGAATCTTTCATTGGCTTCCCAGAACACTTAGAAGAAAATCCAAATTATTGCATTACCTAAAAAATGCTGCATTATCTGGCCTTTGCTTATTGCAAAACCTCATTTTGTACAATGCCCTTTTTTACTTACTTAGTCTAATTACATCATTATTATGCCAAGCTCTTTCCTGACCCAAGGTCTTTGCATGTTGTGTCCCCACTCTGGAATACTCTTCCAACAAATACATGCATGTATATACACATTTATACATACACACAGCCCACACATATGCACTTTGCACATGACTAGATTTTGCTCATTTTTCATGACTCAACCTCATTGTCACCTCGTTAGCAAAATCTTTCCCGATCAGTTGTTCTGAGTATTTCATCCATCTCTAATTTCTACTTTAGCCCTTTGTTTATCTCCTCTTTAGCACTTACCTCAATTTGTAATTATTCTCTTTATTTCTTTCAGGAATACAGTATAAGGGTATTTGCATGACTAATTTAAATATGCAATGTAATTCTGCATTATTATGCAAACCACATTAATCTTCCTGACCAGCATGTACACCAGATTATTTTTAGGAAATTGCATTGCCTCATATTACTCAGATGCCATTATTTTCAGGCAATATATTACAGTACATTTACAGGTTACTGGGAGACATTTTTATAAATACCAACTAAACTACACTTGTCAAAATATAAGAACAAAGTGTGATGAGAGTTGACAGTTTAGATTAGATATTCCCTTCACTTGAGCAGTCAGAATATTTACCTCAGGGGGTTAAATGTGGCACCGGGAGATAACTGAGAAGCAGGGTAAACAAAGAGCATTTACTGAATTCAAGTAATCTATAATACATTTCCCATATACAAAATGAGAGAGGCAATGAAATTGATCCAAAATGAAAGGCAATATCAAGGAACTAGAATAAAATAGTATCAGTGTTTTTCTTGCAAAAGAAAGCATGCATTATTACATTTTAGCAATTATATAACATAATATTAGATGCTATAATACCAATATGCTTAGGGTGCCATAGAGGACTACACAGGGTGGACAGACAGTGTAATGAGGAGAAAGTAGGAGCTTCCAGAAGATTAAGAGCAAGAGAAGATTGTGTTATGTAGTCTAGATTTGGAATGAAACTTAGATCCAATCTAATGTCAATTATTTCTCAGATAAGACATATGAAGTCTAGAGAGGTGGAAGGAGTTGCTCAATTTCTTTCTTTCTTTCTTTTTTTTTTGAGATTTTTTGAATTACTCAATTTCTTAGAGCTCGACAGAAACAGAACTTGGGAGAGGGTTTGATACCCCCAGGTATCTAGTTTAAAACTCTCCCTATTTACCATGAATTAACTCTTCCATTGTTTCTGTCGTAGGCTGTGTTGTGTACCCCTAAAAGATAAGTTCAAATTCATATACCTGATATACCTGTGAATGTGACTTTATTTGAAAATAGCGTCTTTGCAGAAGTAGTTAAAATGAGGTCATTCCAGGTTAGGGTAGGCACTCAGTCCAGTGACAGATATCTTTGTAAGAGAAAGGAGGGAGATTTACATAGAGGCTCAGAGAAGACACAGGAAAGAAGGCCATGTAAAGAGGGCAACTGAGGTTGGAGGGATGTGTCTACAAACCAAGGACCACCAAGGGTTGCTGACAACCCCCAGAAGCAAGGAATCGACAAAGAAGGATTTTTTCCTACAGCCTTTATAGGGGTCCTGGCCCTGCCAATACCTTCATTTCAGACTTCAAGCTTCCAGAACCGCATAAGAATAAATTTATGCTGTTTGAAGCTACCCAGTCTATAGTAACTTGTTGCTTATAACTATAAGCCACCCTAATAAAGGAATACACTGTCCATTGAAGGAGCAGAGCATGGCTGGCTCCTTTTGCTTACACCTGCCTTCTTGTGTGTGCCCCCCCCCATCCCCCGCAGGACCTGCCTCTGGGAGGGTCTGAGTGTGGCTCAGCCCTCCCTTGAGCTAATTAGCCCAGATGGCCTATGGGTTGGGTTTGGGTTAGCCAATAGGAACACGGAACCCCTGCCTGGGAAAGAATATAAAACCTGCCTTTTGCCCGCCAAACTTGAGCTCCAATTCTGGCCAGGGTGATAGGCTAGTTCAAACAGTTACTAAGCAACATTCTGTGTTACAATCTCATTGGCCACTGACCCCTCTAAAACTGTTGCGCTTTTTGAAACTCATTCTCTTTCTCTACATCATGCCGCTGTGTCGGTGAGTGTGAGAGACAGAACTCAAGCTAGCTTGAATAAAGGGCTCTTTTGCTTTTGCATCGGACTTGGCTCCCTGGTGGTCTTTGGGGATCTCAAAATCTGGGCATAACATCCATCAATAATAGGCAAATCTTACCAATCATATTCAGTGAGAGACTATCCCAGCTTCTCCCACCGCGTCCTGCCAGCAAGACAGAATCAAATGCTCCGTGGATGCATGCATGCCTAGTAATCACACACTGTGATTTTCTATTTATTTTTCTGAGTATTCAATCAGCTCATCTGCTGTGAGAACAAGGATAATGTTTTATTTGTTTTTACCATTTATGATGGTTAATTTTATGTGTCAACTTAACTAGGCTAAAAGATATCCATCCAGATAGCTGGTACAGTGTTATTTCTGGGTGTGTCCTGAGGGTGTTTCTGGAAGAGATTAGCATTTGAATTGGTAGTGAGTAAAGAATATCGCCCTCACCATTGTGAGTGGGCTTCATTGAATCCATTGAGGGCCCACATAGATTAAGAAGGTGGAGGAAAGGTGAATTTGCTTTGGCTTGAGCTGAGACTCCAAGCTTTTCTTGCCCTGGGACATGAATGCTCCTCATTCTTGGCCTTTTGGTCTTGAACCAGAACTTGTATTGACCCCCTAGATCCTGGGCCTTCAGACTCAGACTGAGACGTAACTCCATTGCCTCCTCTGGTTCTCAGGGATTTGGGTTTAGACTGGAACGACATCACTGGCTTTCCTGGGCTTTCAGCTTGCAGACAGCAGATCCTGGGGCTTCTCAGCTTCTACAATTGCATGAGCCAATCCTTGATAATCTCTTTCTGTATACTTCTATATATCCTATTCTGTTTTTCTGGAGAATATGGACTAATATACCGTTGTTTTCCTAGAGTCTAACAGAGTGTCATGCTCATGATAGGCAATCAAAAAGTATTTATTAAGTCAAAAGAAAAATGAAAGTGGGCAAAAGATATAAAGAGACACTTGAACAACGAAAATAGCCAATAAACCCAGGAACAAGTGCTCAATAGCGTTAGTCATTGGGAAAATGCAAATTAAAACCACAACAAAATACCAGTAATTACCTACCAGAAAGTTAAAATGTAAAAAGACTGACAATAAATATTTGCAAGAATCTAGAGCATTATGCCGAGTGAAATAAGTCAAGCGGAGAAAGTCAATTATCTTATGGTCTCACTTACGTGTGGAGTATAAAGAAAATCATGGAGGGCATTGTGAGAAGGAACGGAAGGGTGGATGGGGGGAAATCGGAGGGGGTGATGAACCAGGAGACACTGTGGACTCTAAGCAACAAACTAAGGGTTTTGGAGGGGAGGAGGTGGGGGAGGTGGGCGAGCCTAGTGGTGGGTATTGAGAAGGGCACGAATTACATGGAGCACTGGGTGTGGTGCATGAACAATCAATCTTGTAACACTGAAAAATTAAAATAAACATATTTGGGGAGAGAAAAAAAAAGAATCTAGAGCATTCAGAATGCTCTCTTTTTGGTGAGAGTGTGAAATGTTAAAACCATTTTTGTAAAAAGATCTGGCAGTTTCTTATAAAACTAAATATATGCCAACCCTGTGATCCAACAATTTCACTCTTAGGTACTTATCTCTCCTGCATCCACATTCCCAAGAGGAAATATATGTACAGGAATACTTGTACAGGAATGTTCATAGAAACTTTATTAATAGTAGTCAAAACCTAGATATAGAGTAAGTTTCTATCAACAAGACAATGATAAACAAACTGCAATATATTCGTTTAGTAAAATTCATTACACAGCAATGAAAAGAAATGAATTATTGATCCACACAACAAATATGTATCTCAAAAATACCATGTTGACTAAAAGAAGTCTTAAGCAAAAGAGTTCCTCCTTATGAAACCATCTATACAAAGTTCTAGAATAGGTTAAACTATGTTGACATAAATCAAAACAGTTGTTCCCTCTGAGGACATGGGTATGAGAATTGCTGAAGAGGGATTTCAAAAGGGAATTGGTTTACACAGGTGTATGCGTCTGTCAAAACTCAATGATAAACTTACAACTTACGTGTTTTGTTGTATATAAATTTTACGCCAGGAAAAATGAACTGTAAACTATAAATATTGATGATATGCTTAGATGAATAGATTAGTGATGTCTGAAATGTAATTTGAAATGCACTAAAAATAAACAGATTAACCGATGAATGGATAGGAGGTACATGGATGAATAGATCTATGATAATACAAATTGAATGTAAATTGTTGAATGTGGAGAGCATGTGTATGGATCTTCATGGTCAATTCTTCCAATTTTTTTCTGTAGATTTAAACATTTTTGTAATAAAATGTTAGAGAAAACTCCATAAAATATAAAAGAGTTAAAAATGAGTGAATCAAATTGTAAGTTAAAAAACAATTTGGATTGGCCAAATTAAATCAAATACAAGATTCAAAAAATCATATGTACGGTGATATGAGTCTGATGTAAGGAATCAGACGTCCTTGTTGAGAAGCCTCAGGCTGGACTAGAATCCAAGACAAGCACCACTTAGCCCAAAGCTGTGGTGGTAGTGTTAGGGAAGAAACAACCACATTGCCTGACTTAAGAATCCCCTTTGTTAGAGCCTGGGCTCTCTATCCATCTGCTTCAGCTAACGCTCAAAACCAGGAGACAATAATAGATGGCTTTGCTTTAGCTGAATTCTAAGTGAAAACAATTCTAGCTGCAAGAAAAATACATCTCTGTCCTATTAGGCTTGTCTTTACCCCTGCCTAGGAGAATTTGGCAGTGGTACAGGGAGGGCAGTCCTGTGGCTTGAGGGCTCCTGTCTGAAATGAAAGACCCCTCTGCCTTAGAACTGGAAGCTTGCTGCTGGTACTTGTAGAGAAAGAGTGAAAGACAGACAAATAACTACTTTTAAGAAGGAAGAGCCAGTGTGAAATATTGATCATTTAGGGAGATTTCCTGGTCTCTAAAACCCTGCTCACTTTGGCTTATGTTGGTGGTGCAGAGACTAAAATTGTAGGACTCGTGAGGGGCCAGCATCAGGTCTAAGACTTTAGCTCTTCAAGTTGGGAAAAACAACCTCTTAAGTTACCGAATTCCATTCTCTCTACTACAAAGGAAAAAGGAGAAAAATTCCCTTATTTGGTTTCTGTATTCCACTGCTCCTGGTGGAGAAGAGGTAGAGAGAAGCATATAATCCTTAGCACAATTCTTGAATCACGCGATAGGCAAATGGCTCATGAACATTTGCATAAGTATTTGCAAAACAAACAAACTAAAACTTCTGAGAGTAATGACCCATTTTCGAGTTGATTTTTTGAAAAACTCCCAAGTACGCCTAACCAAGCAGTCAGCTATAAGGGAAGGTTAATAAGCCTTTAGATTCAGACTCCAAAATCCCAAATTTACGTCCTGCCTCTGATATTTACCAGTTTTGTTATCTTAGGCAAGTTATTGCTACTGATGTCAGGTTTTTGTTTTTAAGCCTCATTTTGAAAATGTAATGTCTGTCTAATTTGGAATGTTAAATTTGCAATTGGCTCAACAACCAACTTAAACTAGCTTGAATAGCAAAAGGAATTTATTAGCTATTAGTATTGAGAAGTCCACATTCAGTGCGTCAACCAACAACTCAAATCATAGGAAGAGGACATTATTTTACTCTCTATTTCATGCCTCTTCCTGGTTTTGGCTTCTTTCTTAGCAAACTCTTGCTACCTTGGTCCAACATAGTTTTCAGAAAAGGAATGAAAGAAAATAAAAGGGTGACAATAACAACCATGAGCTCTGTGGTAATGACACAGTAGGGAAATCTAGGATCAAACATAGCAAATGCAATACCAGATATGTTGCCCTCCTGCTTCTCTCTGTTTCTTTAATATCTGTTGGGGAAGCAGACATCATGGGACCTGCCACCCCTCTTCAGGTTTGCGCAGAAGCAATGTAGACTGGAAATATTTACCCATAAGGAAATGGGGTGCCAAACTGTTCTTTGGCCTCTGATTTTGTTTCCTTTTTAGAAGGAATTCTAGGTATACAATGAACTTCCTTGTATTGTTTAAGCTCATGAATCATATGACACCTGGCCAGTCCCACCAATATATTTGCATGCCCTCTTTTCCCCCAATTGCAGGAAAGGAGTCATGTCTTCACATGTAGTAGAGAAAGAGGTATATGTATAAGACATACAGTAGTAGGAGAGCAGTATATGTAGTCTATCACCCTGCACTGGCTACTGGAGGGTGCCACTGACTGAGACAGACCAGCACACACTACAAAGGCTGATCTTGCTGCACCTCTTCTCTCTTCTGTGAGTAAACTGTTGCCCCAACCTGGTCCAAAGGGTTGAGTCCTCCCAACCCATAGAAAAGGATAGGGTAGAGGTCTGTGAGCTCCTGCTTCTGGGAGTTGACATCGTTATGATCATTGCTAGCCTTCACATGGTGGGAACCAATCCCCTTACTTGGGATTGGTTGCTAGATCTTCCCACTTCCTGACAATATTCAACCCAGAAAAACATTTTTTCAGGTAGTTCAGAAGAAGAGAAAAGACGTTTTTTCCAGAGCTCTTAGAAAAATCTACACAGAGGTCCTTATTCCCAAATGAGTCCAGTGCCTGAATAGGTAAGTGGGGCCACAGGAATGAGGCTTTTTAGTGACATCTGTTGTTGGCATTAGGATCTACTTCCATAAAATCACACTGACTGAGTGTAAGGAAAGAAATATCTGTAGGAAGAGGAAGAAGATATGGATGCTAATGGTCCCAAAGAGCTAATATCCACAACAAAGCCAAATGATGGTGAAGCTCCCAAGCTGAAAGATCTGAATACATTTCATCAACATGGAGCCCCCTATATTTTAAAGTAATGTGTCTCTGAAACCAAACAGTTTAAGGACTAGACACCAGAGGTTAAAGAATCTGTAAACAGAGGGCTGCTTCTGTAAATAGAACTTTCAAGTGTTATAAAAAACCAAGAACAATGATATGAAAGAGAACAATATCAATTAATGGATCTTGCTAAACAAGTCTTGCTGCAGTACAAAAGCAGTGCTCTTAGATTCCATTCTTTGTTCCTTAATGACAAAAATATTTGAGGCAATTAGAGCACTTGAGAGTGGATTGATTATCTTTGAACTACCTTACTTCGAGTGTTTTGCACAGTTATTTAATGTTTGAAAAGTGTCCTGAAGTTTAGGTTGTAACTGGTTTGCTGCTAATATACACAAATTATGACACCTAGAAGCGAATATTATTTAGATACTAAGAAGCATATTTTCAAAGAATATTTCACTGGATGTAAATTTACCATAACATAAAAACAAAACAGCAAGCTCCATGGATAACATTGTTTAAATTCTGTAAGGTTTTGTGAGATGTTTCAAGGGTATTTCTCTAGTTGAAAAAAAAAAAAGGATCTTTGGAAAACATTAAAATATTTATGGCTAATTATGGAGCCTATAGTTGAGTATTATATTTTTCTGTTTTTATGAAGTTTTTCTAAGTTTGTTTTAGTATTATAATGACAAAACAAAATATCTTACTTAAAAAGATCAAAATAAAAGTATGTCATATGAATTTAGTGTGAAACACTATTTTCAAAGTAAATTCTCTCCCTTTCCAGTTCTCCATGTACAGTGTTTGACAGGGATGGCGGCAGGGACATAATTCAGAAATACAAGTATCAGCACGGATTCCCTTTCTATGTTCCCATTCTTTTGGTGCTTTATACTTAGCCAAGTCCAAATACCTGACATTTGCCTTTAAATATTCCCAACCAATGTAATTTCCAAAATTTATCTCCTTTCTGTTATCCACAACTATAGGTGGTTTCTCCACATAACTGAAGACTGTTTTCAAGTAATATTAGAAAGAAGAAAAAGAGAGGTGCCTGGGTGGCTCAGTCAGTTAAGTGATAGACACTTGATTTCCGCTCAGGTCATGATCTCAGGGTTGTGAAATCGAGCCCTGTGCTGGGATCTGCCCTGGATGTGGAGCCTGCTTAAGATTCTCTCTCCTCAAAAAAAAAAAGATTCTCTCTCCTCCTCTCCCTCTTCCCCTCACCTCCCTTCCCTCTCTTCCCCCACCCCCAACCAATTAATCTAACTATGGTATAGAAGGAATTTACATTTCCTAATTCAGCATTTAAATATTTTGCATGTTAAATATCAAATCGGTATTTCAAATGAATACTGTGCTTTTTAAAAAAGTTTTTATTTAAATTTCAGTGAGCTAACATCATACAGTGAATGCTGTGCTTTATTTTTTATTTAAAAATTTTTTTAAAAAGACTTCATTTATTTAATTTACTTATTTGAGAGAGAGAGAGAGAGACAGAGAGAGAAAAAGAGCCCGAGCAGGGGGAGGGGCAGAGACAGAGGGAGAAGCAGACTCACTGCTGAGCAGGGAGCCTGATGAGGGGCTTGATCCTAGGTAACTGAGATCATGATCTGAACCGCTTAACCAACTGAGCCACCAAATCTTTTTTTTTTTAAGATTTATTTGTTTATCTTAGAAAGGGAGAGTGTGAGTGTGCTTGTGTGCACGTGGACAGGGAGCGGCAGAGGCAGAGGGAAAAAGAAAATCTCAAGCAGATTCCTGCTGAGGCTTGATCCCAGGACCCTGAGAGCGTGACCTGAGCTGAAACCAAGAGTCAGACGCTTAACTGACTGAGCCACACTGGTACCTCAAAGCTGTGCTTCTCAAAGTAAGGACTTACACAGCCTTTATTTCAGTCCCAGCAATACTAGTCCACACGCTCTGACATGAGAGACAGTCAGTAGCTGCTTATTGAGTTGAAGAGCAAATGCTGTGCACTACTGAAGAATGAATCTTGGTGTAAGTGGCTGAGATGTGCTTACAAAAGTTTGTTTATTCATGCTATTCAGTATGAATTATAAAATTTTTTTTAGTAAAAGTTTAGTACACAGTCACATTAAAATTGACCACACAAATTTTATCTTAAGAATATATTTTATGGGGCACCTGGGTGGCTCAGTGGGTTAAAGCCTCTGCCTTCGGCTCAGGTCATGATCTCAGGGTCCTGGGATCAAGCCCCACATCGGGCTCTCTGCTCAGCAAGGAGCCTGCTTCCCCCTCTGTCTCTGCCTGCCTCTCTTGTGATCTCTCTCTCTCTCTGTCAAATAAATAAATAAAATCTTTAAAAAAAAAAAAGAATATATTTTATGGAAGTGGGCTTTGTATACAATGAGATACCTGATAGTTCCTCCATCTCCATTCAAAGATGTCACCATGTCCAAAAAATAAGTATGTAAATAAACAGATTATCCAAAGATTATTATAAGACAGTAAGACATACATACTAAGGATATGTAATGAGAGGTCTAAAGTAGAGTAGCAGACAATCCATATCTATTTTCCTTTCTTACAATATTTAGAATTACTTCCTTTGATTCAGTCAATAATTACATTAGAATGCAATTGAACTTAAATGAATTAATTATGTGCTCAATGACTAGTCTCTTATGTATAGTAATAATTCAATAAATATTTGCTAAATTTATTTAAAGTAGAAATACGGTACATGCTAATTGCAAAAATTATTCCAATCCCAATGATTGAGCTTGAATTACTATCTTCTGCAAACTTCATACGCTAAGTTTTTCTTTTTAACCCCTTTAAAAGATGGAATAATAGACACAACAGAAATATGAGATTTCTGATCTAGAAAAAAAGAGACAGGGGTGCCTGGGTGGCTCAGAGAGTTAAGCCTCTGCCTTCTGCTCAGATCATGATCTCAGGGTCCTGGGATCGAGCCCCACATCGGGCTCTCTGCTCAGCGGAGAACCTGCTTCCCCCCCTCTCTCTGCCTGCCTCTCTGCCGACTTGTGATCTTTCTCTCTCTCTGTCAAATAAATAAATAAAATCTTAAAAAAAAGAAAAAGAGACAAAAAGGAGAACAGTCTTCCCTGAAAAATGAAAGGCAGTACTTGTCAAAGACCTCGTGGGGATGATTTCATCATTCGTCTTCCACTAGCTGGTTGTCCTCAAGGCGGACACAAGCCCTCAGGTGGGAGGCATCCTGTGCTAAAGCCTGGATGACAAGCCCTGACTTTAGAGCTGCCCATGCACTTAGCCTGAGTGACACAGTCCTGATAAATGAAGCTATAGCAGCAACCTTTGAGGAACCTGTGAAGTAGGCATCGTTGCAGTCTGCCCCTGGAAACCCAATTTTAATATTCTGTTTTCTGCTTACGATCCAGGGTCCCTCATTCTTCCCCTCCGTCTTTACCAGGGGTCAGCAAACTCTTTGTTAAAGAGCCAGACAGAGCTCTTTTGATTCATATAGAATAAAAAGAGGCAAACAAGAAAAAATAGCTTATCTTTTTGGGCCAAATAGTTTCAGATGAGCTATTTTAAAGAGATATTAATATCCCCGCACATGTCTCATGCAAAATATATTCAAAGGTGTATACTCAGAAGTGGACGTGTTAGATCACAGACTTGGGTATTGTCCATCAAACTAGATCTGAAGTTGTTTCAACAACTGACACCTTATTTGCAGTACAGAAGAATTCCCATTCTTCATATCCCACACCCAGCCCCTTTGTTCCACATCCTATATAATACCTGGAGTGTTAGACTTTGTACTTTTAGCAATATGATAAGTGTGAAATTATGGTTCTTTTTAAATTTATTATTAAGCATTCCTCAGTTGCAGTGTGGTTGAACACCCTTCATGTGTTTATTGTGTATCTTTACTTCCTCTTTTATGTTATTAAACAAGTTATTTACCCATTTTACTATTGGGTTTCTCAGGTTAAAAATGTAATTTTTAATATATGTTTATTATGCATATAATTTATGGTGATCCATGAATATCACTTTTAAAAATAGGTAAATATGCCCATATGCACACACTGGAGGTAAATGTTTAGACACACAAATACATTTACAAATGGTAGTGCAAACATTATTCACATTTGGATCGATATTATGAATATTAATTTTCTCTTATCTCTGTAATCATTTGTATGATAATAGGCATTAATATTTTAAGCCAAATGGATAAGCCATTGTTCAACTCCCCCATATGTGTACTTTATAACTCTACCCTCAAGTCAACCTCAAGATGCTGTGATCGAGTTTTTTTAATATCTTATCCATTCCTATCTTCTTTTTCTCCTTGATAGTCTTCAGCACATTCATCATCTACTCTCCTGATCAACAATATCCATTTACAAATCCCTTTGGATGAGGAGCAACTTTATTAGAGGTAATAAAGTTCACAGAATGTCAAACTGGAAGGAAACCTCAATCCAGCCTCTTCCTTGGACAGAGAAGAACCCCAAAGCCGTGTGTGTGTGTGTGTGTGTGTGTGTGTGTGTGTGTGTGTGTGTGTGTGTATGGTGTGTATGAGGTAGGGGATGGTGTCAGAGAGTGCTCAGAGAGTGGCCTGAGGCAGTAAAGTTACTTATGGTCAGAAAGAGAAAGAAACTAGTCTTCTTTGTTTTAAGCTCACTTATCTTCAAGTCTCTTGAAAACATTGTTTTTCTTATGATAGCAGAATATGAGAGACAGAGACGGAGAGAGACAGAGAAAGAAAGACTGGATGGTAAAGAAGAGTGGGGGGAAGCTTGCATTCCTATCTCCCATGTGGCAGTGTGGCCACAGCTGGTATTTCTGTCAAGTCACTCATAGAGTACCATATGTTCTAGAAAATTACTATTTCCCAGAAAAGAGGGAAGGACTCAATAAAATTCCCATCAACAATTTTTTTTTCTCCTTTTCACCCACCATGTCCAACTAATCCTTTTATGACTTTTCCTGGTTAATCACCTCAAGGTCCTTGCATCTCTGCTTTAGGCATTCAGGGCTCTACCAGGTCCTGAGGAACCTACCAGGGATGGGGAATAGGGCCAATATTAGGGCATTCAGCTTCTGCTTCCCACTTCTCACTTCTGCTTCTCACAATACAGTCTTGTTGTAGCATCATCAATGCCACAAAGAAATGCAGCTTTAGTTGGAAAAGGTGTTGCCGTGTTTGCAGAGTAAACACTCTTTGAACACTAGCACAACTTCACAATGTCCAAAAATATTCCCACCTCCACAAACACCCACCCTTCGATGTCCTATAAAGCCACGTGTTTCAGTCCCTGGAACATTCTCCTTAACTTTGATCATCTAAGGTGAAACTAAAAGCAAGTCCCAAGTCACGGAGGAAATTCAGTATGCTCTTATGGTGGAGCGAATTTCTCTGTCTCAGAGTAGTGCACGTTTCCATAGAAATATATAACGCGATTGAAAAAAGAATGGACAGGAACAAGCTGTTTGATGATTAATCATGATGACTGCTCTAACAGCAGAGCCCCAGTAGCCTTTCTGAAGCTGGGTCGATCTAATGAACTGTGATAGCAACATTTTAAAAACATGGATGCAAAATATTTCTTAATACAATAATAGTTATGTGTAATTTCTTAATATAATAACTGTTATAAGTTACATGTATAAATTATATATATAATATAAATATATATGCTATATACATTATATAAATTAAATATAATAATGATGTAATTAGACACTTATATAAATTATATGTTTATATATGAATTTTATATATGTTTTAATCTTTAGACTAATCCTATGAAGTAGTAATTATTATCACAATTTTACAGATTAGGATATAAGGCACAGAGATGTTAATAAATTGCTCAGGGTCATGGAACAAATAAATTGCAACCTGACCTAAGGTCTGTAGTGTTGGATATGTCTCTAAAATCCCTCTGCAACAGGAAATGGAAAAGAAGTGTAAGGTCTTTAAAATTTTGGTTTGGGGGGGCACCTGGGTGGCTCAGTCATTAAGCATCTGCCTTCGGCTCAGGCCATGTTCCCAGGGTCCTGGGATCGAGCCCCGCATTGGGCTCCCTGCTTCACGGGAAGCCTGCTTCTCCCTCTCCCAACTCCTCCTGCTTGTATTCCCTCTTTTGCTGTGTCTATCTCTAGCAAATAAATAAATAAAATCTTAAAAAAATAAAAATAAATAAAATCTTGTTTTGGGGATAATCTGAGAAAAATGGTTTTGGATTTATAATGTATTCAAAGCAAATGACCATGCTTTTCTTTTGGAAGCAAAATGTTCTAAGTAGTTAAGTACCTTAGGTCTATTTTCTCTTTATATTTTCATACTCTTCATTCTGACAAATGCAATATGTTTGCCATTCGAAGGACTGACAGACTGTATTTGAAGTCAAAAGTCTAAGACTAAACCCTGACACTAACTTCCTGGGTCATGTTAGTGGTTTCAGGTAGTCAGTATTCTAGTTTAGTTCTTGAATTTGAGATTATCCATTGGTACTTTCTATGAGATACTCAGTATGTGTCAAGCACAATGTTAAGCTGGAGGTCTCAAATTCCCACAAGTATTAATTAACACATCCATTACCTCATATGTTTGCTTTACAAAACAATATTATCTACTCTAGTCACCACGTTATACATTAGATCTTCAGACTTCATTCATCTTATAACTGGAAGTAGGTGCCCTTTTACCATCTTCTTCCCATTTCCCCCACCCCTAGCCTGTGGCAACCACCATTCTACCCTCTGTTTCCATGAGTTCATTTTTTATCTTCTTTCTTTTTCTTTTTTTTAGTAGATTCCACATATAAGTGATACCATGCAGTGTTTGTCTTTCTTGGTCTGGTTTATTTCACTTAGGATAAAGTCTTGCAGGTTGATTCATGTTGGAAATGGCAGGTTTCCTTCTTTTTAAAGGCTGAATTATATATATATTTCTACATAAATATAAAATACTATATATAATATATAGTATATATCACATTTTCTTCATATATCTGTCAGTAGATATTTAGGTTGTTTCCATATTTTAACTATTTTGAATAAGGCTTCAATGAACATGAAAGAACAGAGATCTCTTCAAAATAATGATTTTGTTTCCTATCTATCTATCTATCTATCTATCTATCTATCTATCTATCTATCTATGAGATTGCTAGATCATGTGGTAGTTCTATTTGTAATTTCTTGAGGAACTACCTCATTGTTGTCCATAGTGGTTGTAGCAGTTTACATCCCCATCAACAGTGAACAAGCCTTCTCTTTCCTCCACACCACAGCCAGCTGTTTATTATCTCTTGTCTTTTCAGTAATAGACATGGTAACAGGTGTGAGGTAATTCCTCACTGTGGTTTTGCTTTGGATTTCCCTGGTGATTAGTGATGTTGAGCACCTTTTCATGTACCTTTTGGCCATCTGTATGTCTTCCTTAGAGAAGACGCTTTGCCCATTTTTAAAATTGGCTTATTTGGTCATTTTTGTTTGTTTTGCTATTGCATTATGTAAGTTACTTGCATCCTCTATCAGATATATGATTTACCTATATTTTTTCCCATTCCATAGCTTACTTTTTCATACCTCTCCCAGAGCTTTGTGATTTGGGTGCCAATCCCCTGGGACTGGGGGGATTGACAGTTGGGGTGCTAGATGGCTGCACGTGCATCTTCCAGAGAAAAGCTGGAGACTTGGTTTAACTGTGGAGAGAGCCAGAGGGAGAAGGCAGGGGAAGTACCCACCAGAACTTTCAGGTTCTAGGATAATCCCAGTCAGCACCTAGATGCACACTCATTGGAAGCTGGACTTTAAAGGAGCAGCTAGTAAAGTATGCAGTCAAAATCCTTCTGGGAAAAACTTGGGAGATGGGCATTTTTTTCTGTTCCTTCAGGACTGAGGCAGCCCAGGTTGGAGGGTGGGGGAGGGGCATAGTGGCTGGGAGTCCTATGCAAACCTGAATAACAATTGCTTCTTTGTTTCCTGCAGTCTAGTGGGATTCCTAAACACAGCCCCAGTTGGCTCTCAGGACTAGATGATTTGGGGGTGTGTTTCTTGGGTGGCAGCTTTCAATACGTGGCTCTACATTGTGGTCCAATGCTTCACTCTTTAGGGGAAAGCTGAGGATTAGGGCTCCCACCCTATGGTATGGCACTGTGCGATACAAGTGGCAAAGTGTGTCTTAGCCTTTCCTACCTGAGGTGGGTATTTTCTTAGTATCCATGTGTAAGAAAGAGTCCCTCATCTCGTTCCTGGATTTCTTTCATTGGAAATTGATCTATAGTCAGTGCATCTTCAGGAGGAAGCAAATTCAGGAGCCTCCCATGTCACCATCTTGGTAACATCCCTGATGGTAGGATTTCAATGTGTAAAATATGGCAAGATATAAATATTTAGTCTATTGCTAATATCTCTTCCCTGTGCTAAGTTCACCTTGTTATTATTGTCCTTGACGCCATTCAAAGATATTACTTTTTTGGACAGGATGCTGGTGGCAGTATGTTCCTAATAGGAGAAGCACATACATGGATGGAACCTTGATTTTGTTTTTAAAAATCTTACACTAATTACAACCCCTCTGGTGGCTTTGTTATTCCTCTCCTTACTTAGAGGCTACATCACTTTATCATCCTCCTGTATGTCATTATTTTGTGCATAAAAATCAGTGAGGCTTGAAAAGGGTGACTGGTGGAGGTTTCTCTCTTAATGGACTCTGCTTTGTTCCAGGCAAGGCAGCTTGAATATACAGAATATGCCCACAGGGCATTTTATTTGCAAATGTTGTCATTTGTTCTCTTTCCACTTCCCCAAAAGTGCTTGGAGAGTTGCTGCTGAAGCTGTGTGTATAGCTATCATCCCGAGTGCCCCTGCCTTACCCTTTTCAGATGCTCCATTTGGTTTTGCAACATTTGTCATGCAGCCACTTAGCTGTCTGCTGTAGCCTTTGGATATCTGCCCTAGTGTAGTCTCTAAGATTTAGCATCACAAAGTATCATGGTGCAAGTTGTATGAGAGTTATTGCGGTAAGCTACAAAGATAAATAACATATAGGCCATGCCCCCTAAGGCTCTAAATTTCCATTAGGAAAGATGGACAGAAATGTAAATAACAAGAGAGGATTTAGTAGAATAGAATGCCCAAGGATAGTACAAATAAATGGAGGCAGCCAACTTCTGTATTCCAAATTGATCATTGGTGCTATGCAGTGCAGAATTCACTCTAAGATCTTAGCATCTTTGGGTTCAGTTTCCTCCTGTGGAAAGAGACTGAACCTAATGGTGTCTAAATTCCCTCTCACTCCTCAAGTTCTCGTGTCTTTGCAAATCAATACAGCTTCCAGAAGCTGTATTTTTCCATTCCTAAAATGGAGATTTTAATAACCTAGCACAGGGTTGGCACATAATAAGTGATCAGTAAATGGTGGATAGCTTTGTAATTTTTACTTATTGTACTTTCACTGTAGATAGTCTAGCTGGTAAGATTTAAGGAACTAGGCGTATGGTTTCTTGGCCTTAATAAGTTCCATTGTTGTTATTGTATCATATTTGTTTCCTTGGAATCACAAACACTCGTTTTTAAGAACTTATCACTAAAATGCTAGAGAGATGAAGCTGTGTGTTTTTGGTTGGTAGGAATAATGACACCTTAAACCTGTAAGCTTAAATCTGTTACCAGTTCTCATCTAGTGGGGAATATAAACTGAAGCTTCTTAGAGCTAGTACAAAAAAAAAAAAAAGTGTGTGGGGGAGACGTTGAAACTTTAACTCAGTCAATAAACTGAGGAAAATAGAAGCAAAATTCCTTACAAACAACCACCTCAAACCGACTTTGGTATTGGTGTTCATTCAAGGGTCATATACTCCAATGCCTACAGTGTCCAGGAATGATGCCTTAAGGGAAAGAAATTCATAACGTGAAGATCTAGGGGAGTAGAGGAAGTAGATAGAAAGGGAGCAGCAGTCCTCTTTTCTGGAAATTGTTTGCTATGGGAATGAGTTCCCAATGCTATCTGATATTTGTTTGGTGGCTTTTAAAAGAAGCTGGAAATCAGGATGCCTATAAGAAGTTTCCTAATTTTTAAATGTCGGCAAATTATTAAATGATAAAAAAAATCGATACCTAATGAAACGGATACATTTGCGGTAACTTCGCCCAGAGTGTTGTCAGGTAGACATCTCTGAATTCAGCTTTCAGGCATGTTATATGGAAGCAATGCTAACTAGGTGAGGAAAAGGAAGGTGGTAGGGTAGGGAGAAGGAATCTTTTCAATCTAAATCACTGAGGAACACCAGTGGAATTTCAGCCGCCCCTCCCCCAGTTACAAAATGACCCTAAATTACTAACACTTCATTGTACTTTAAATGTATTGCTTACAGTGCCTATTCAAAAGCTCTTGAATATACAACTGTATCTATCTTCAGAGGATGCTCAGAGGAAGGCTGGTGGGCACTCCCTAGCCAAAAGACAGGAGACCTGGAGTTGCCTTCAGAATTGTCTAATCCAATGCACTCCTTATTAAACTGACTGAGAGGTTAAGAGGCTTGCCTAGATTTACAGTTAATTTAATTGCAAAGCTGATACAATAACCCATGTTTCTTAATTTTGGCTGGAGGGAGTCCATAGCTTCCTGATTCAGATTTATTTATAAACTATCCCACTTCTCCAATTCAGAGATCACAAAGTCAATCCTGTTTTTGTTGTTAAAATTACAATAGCTCTGAGGTCGATCTTCAAAGGTTTCACCACAGGGGTAGAGGCTAACAGCACTGATAAAATGGTTCTGGAGCACCAATGATTTAGAGTTTCACTGTAGCCTTTGATCACTGGCACACTTTGGCCTGCTGTGAATTCCACCGATGGAGTTTTCTCAGGGAGCTGTATAACTTTCTAGCTTACGGAGTTGAAATAAATCTCTTCTAAACCCAGTCATTTTGCTCTCTTGCCCAGTTCTTTATTAACCACAGGTTTCAAGGCCCTTTGGAAGCTTTTCCCCAACCAAGTTCTGTGTGCGGTGCGCCACTGCCCTCTGCTGGTGGGACTATCTTCAGGATGTGCTTTGATCTTTACCTCTTAAAGGGTAAGAGGCAAATTTTGTGACCCTTTCTGCTCCAGGACATTCAAGTAAAGGACACTAAAAAAGATCTATTACATTGAGGATTTAAATCCAGCAAATGAATGACTTTCACCATTTTCTGTGCTGATGCTACCATATCCTGGGCAACACTAGGGATGAAAGGTGTGTGTGTGTGTGTGTGTGTGTGTGTGTGTGTGTCAGGGGGAACATGAGGCCTGTGGGTTCATGGTTATGGGAACGGAAATGAAAGCATAAGACCAGTTAAGTTATGCCAGTTGCTCTTTCACAATTGAGAGGGAAAGTTCTCTAAAATGTTCATTGGTTTGTTTCAAGTATAGGTGGTTCTGAGCCCGAGACTTTATACTTCATATGTAGTCAATGTGATCTGTTCCAGCTTGAAATATTAAAGACTCTATATTTTGTAACTGATATGATATGTCAGCTGCCTCCCTTTTGAAATAGTGGCTCATGAATAGTCAAATGTGCTCTCTCCTGTTTTCCATTATCACTAAGTTGGAGGGAGTTGGGATTTTATCTATATTTCCAGCATATGGAATCATACACTAGAAAAGCTATGAGTATGAATTTGGCAGGGAAGAGAGGATATCTCTGTCATCATAACCAGGGTCTCAGCAGTTTCTAGGTTATTAATGTGCCTCAAAAAATTGTAGGAGCTGCATATGTATTGAGGCACTGAACTATTTTTCCACCAGCTGTGTGTATTCCTCTAATTCTGGGTTCAACACATAGGGCAAGAAAAGTAAATATTCTTATACCTGGCCTCATGCCATGTGGCAAAACTCAGACTGGAAAAATGTATTCAAAGGCAAAATTAATGCCTGACTTATTCTGGAGAAAGACTATTCTCTTAAACAAGGTTATTTAAAAGTGCTAGTTAGATCGATGCCAGGATTCTATTTTCTTTCTCACAGAATTTTACATAAGTCCTTGTATTTCTAGACTGATACAAATGAGTCCATGTGACTACAAAGATATCTGCTCTGACCATTCAAAATGCCACTTATTAATAAAATCAGAATTCAAAGATATCTCAAAAATAATACTTTATAGTTGATTCTACAAGTATTCTCATTACTATTTTGGTCTATCCATCCATCTATCTATAATCTCTTATCTGTCTATAGTCTATCATCTGTCTGATAATTAGGTAGATTATAGATGTATCCATTTTCAGCTTACTAGTATTCAACAGGTTTGAGAAGTGGGAATGATCAAAGTATATTAAGTCTCTCCTGCTTTAAACATATTCACTTAAATTTATGACAGAAACAATAAAAAACTAAATTTCTATTCTACAGGTGAAAAATATTATTTATTTTAATATTAGTTATTTATATAATATTATTTTGTTTTTTATATAATTTGTTATTTATATAATATTAGTTATTATCCCGCCTTCCAAGATTAAATGTATAGCTCTTACTTGGACAGCTTTTCTGAAAAAGTTTCTTTGCTTTAAATAAATCTTATGTCTCTGTCTTCCTGTGCATTGGTGGTTGCCTTACTCATTTATTCCTTTTTTTAAAAAACATCTTTATTGAGATATAATTTATGTACTATATATTTCACTTGGTAAACTTGTAAAATCCAATGGATTTTAGTATTTCATGAAGTTGTGCAGCCATCGCCAAAATCTAACTTTGGAAACATTTTATCACCCCAAAAAGAAGCCCCATTCAAATTAGCAATCACTCCTCTCCCTTCTCTTCCATTCCCCTATCCCCAGCTGAGGGAATTTCTAATCTACTTTCTGTTTCCACATATTTGCCTTTTCTGGACATTTCATCTAAATGGAATCATACCATATGTGGTCTTCTGTGACTGGCTTGTTTTACTTAGCACAATGTTTTCAAAATTAACTCATGTTATAGTACGTATCAGTACTTCTGCATTTTTTATGGCCAAGTAATATTTCATTGTATTTACATATTATTTTATTTATTCATTAACCTAGTAATGGACATTTGGGTTGTTCCACTCTTTGGCTACTATGAACAATGTTGCCATGAGCATTCAAGTGCAAGTTTTATATGAATATATGTTTACATTCTTCTTGAGTATATACTTAGGAATGAAATTGCTTGATCCTATGGTAATTCTATGTTTAACTTTTTTGAGGAAATGTCAACTGTTTTCCAAAGCTGCTCCATCATTTTACATTCCTTCCAATAATGTGTGAGAGTTCTAGTTTCTCCACATCATTTTCAACATTGCTATAGTCTGCCTCTTTTATTATAACTTTCCTAGTGGATATGAAATGGTATCTCATTATGGTTTTAATTTATATTCCCCTGGTGGCTAATGCTACTAACCAACTTTTCATATGCTTATTGGCAATTTGTATATTTTTTCTGGAGAAATGACTATTCAGATCCTTTGCCACATATTTAATTGGGCTATTCATCTCTTAATAATTGAATTGTAAGAGTAATTTATATATTCTAGATATCAATTCCTTACAAGTTATAAAATTTGAAAATATTTTCTCTCATTTTGTGGGTTCATCTTTTCACTTTCTTGATATCATTTGCAACAAAAATGATTTCAGGTTTGATGAAGTCAAACTTATCTAATTTTTCTTCTTTTTTTCTTGTGCTTTTGGTGTATAGAAGATTTTGTCTAAACTGATACCACAAAGATTTACTTCTTTCTATATATATTTTTAAGTAGGCTCCCTCCACACCCAACATGGTGCTTGAACTCTCAACCCCAAAATTAGGAGTTTTATGTTTTACTGACTGAGTCAGTCAGGTGTTCCTACTTCTTTATTTTTTAAGAGTGTTTTTTTTTATTTGTTTATTTTTAGTTTTAGCTCTTACATTTAGGTCTGTGATCCATTCTGACTTAATTTTTGAATATAATATAAAGAAGTCATTCCAACCCATTCTTTGGTATGTGAATATACGGTTGTTCAGACCATTTTTGAACAAAGTATTTCTCCTATTTAATTCTTATGGTACCACTGTTGAAAATTAATAAGCTATAAATGTATGGGTTTATTTTTGGACCCCCCAATCTGTTCCATTGATCTATATATCTATCCTTATGTTAGCACCACACTGTCTTGATCACATTTTATAGTAAGTTTTGAAATTGGGAAGCATATGTCCTCCAATTCTGTTCTTTTTTATGTGTCAAAAGTATGTTTCTTAATTGGATCACTTTACCGAAAATATTTCTGCTTTAAAGTGTTGAGATGTTGGAATGACCAAGTGAGTGTTGTGGATATTTCTTCCTATGCATTGGTAACTGCCTTAGTGACTTCCATCTTGTTCTTTTGAATGAAGTAAATTACTAGTTTTAATATTATGCCCCACAAATTTTACTATGCAATTTGAAACGAACATGAAGAATTTAAAAAAGAATTTCTCTTTTCAAGTTAATTTTGTTTCCAGAGGCTTTCCCAAGACAGAAACATTGTGTGGGTTTCTCTGGTCCAGCTGGGCAAAGGTCCAGGAATTTAGCTATTAGTTTTCAGCTGGTTCAATCGCCACATGTTGGAAGCTAGGGTTCTTTATAGAAGAGGAAAAAAATGAAAGGTGTCTAGGGAGAAAAGAAGTGAGTACCAGTATAATCAGAGAAAACAACAAGTCAAGATAAACAAACTCTGTATTTGTTTTGTTTTGTTTTGTTTTTCCTTTCTAGAGAAGCATTAAGTTTGATTGTTAGAATTGCATGATGAGAAGAAATACAACTATATGATGAGAAGAAATAGAAGTTTTGGTGAAAGATCTCAACCAGTTTATGGTAAAGAGGAAGATATAGGTTCTAATAAAAACCTAGAAGAATCACATATTTTTCAAAGCTTTTGACTATTTACTCCAAAGTGCTAGTTTTGAAGATAAGCAAGATCAGAAAGATAACTTGACTAGAATTGTCCAAACAGCAAGTCAGTCCTAAAACTAAAATCCCCTCTGCTTTCATTCAGATTTACCCTCAGAAGAAGACATTATAATAAATAGGACTTACATTTTAGAAGGAAAGTTGAGAGGAGTATAGAAAAGAATATCAGAGGACACTACAACTGAATACAATTTGGTATTTCTAGATTTCCTGTATGTGGCACAGTATGACCCTAGTACTCCTTGAAAGTTCTAAATCTCCTGGAGAAACATAGATTGTATCCTATTGTGTTCATATAAATCTTCAATCAGATTCAACCTATACATAGTAACTTGAACATAGAAAGACAATCACTTACATATAAGTTATGTATACATTCAGACTCTAAATGGTCAGTTCTGCCATTTATGAGATGGCAACCAAGCTTGGAAACTGCCAGAATTTCCTAATGAAAGCATGGAACTTCCCATTTCTTCTTTTCCCATATATATAGTTAGGTTCCTGATTTGTTATTACATAGACACCAGTTCAAGTTCTATAGATAGTGACAGAAGTAGAAAAAAGTGTAACCTAATCTAGGTTTAAACAGCTCTAAGAGACATCTTTAATGCTTCAAAACTAGAAGAACTATAAGCAATTCTGTTGGACATGTTACTGTTTTCATCTTGCCAAAATATAGATCCTTTTCTTTATACCAGTATCTGAAATGACCCTTTATTACCACTACCAGACTTGAAACACATTGGTTTGGTAAAGCCTGACCTCATCCTATTCCAACGGTATAGATCTGATCTAGATCTAGCTAAACCAGTGCTATGCATTCCCAATTGATCAATTGGTCTATGATTTTGACATCTAGAGTAAATAATAGTGGTACCTTTTCATGCCCAATGGGCTTAAAACCATGATGGAGATCAGCTTGGAGCTACTCATTCTCTTGCCATTATAAAAAGAGAAACTGAATGAGGATTATGCCAACACAGAGAGAAACAGAGGCAAGATAACAAGAATGGGTTCTAATTGTGTTGTCTCAGATTCTGGTTAAGCTAGTCTGCATTGGGTTTTCTGTAACTTGTAACCAAGAGTCCTAGTGTCACTGAGTGTGTGCTATTATGACTCACAAATGAGAGAGGAGAGAGGGAGGGAATAAGGAAGGAATGGAAAGAGAAGGAAGTGGGAAGAGGTCTAGGATCGTCTTGAATTAAAAACAAAAAATATGAAACAGAATCTCCTGTCAAAAATATACTTGCATTGAAGAAACAGCAATGTTAAATTGAAATAAATGATCCTGGAATTCACAAGGCAAATTGCTAGAATGATCCTTCAAAGACTATTTTGAAGAGTTTGAGTCAAGAAGGAACTAAGCATATGGTTGCTCCAATAAAACAAAAAGAAAGGGTAAAGAAGCAAAGGAAGTCCTTTACCGGTGGACTTTTTATCAAGAATAATATGTTTAATACCATTATTCCTCATAATTTTCCATTCTTTTGTGTAGGTTTAACCTTTCTTTGCTTTCTTGGAGATCAGTGGGGGGAAAAGAACAAGAATGCAAACAGTTTAAGACTTTTTGCAAATGAGCTTAATAAAAGAGGTTAAGTTTACTTTCTTATCATTCAGTCTTCATGTACATTGTGGCTTTTTTGAAGGGACAGGAAGACAAGCTTTTTTTTTTCCTTAGAATAGATGAATTCATTGACTTGCACTTTCCAAGCCTGAAAATATCTCTGAGATGATTTTGAAAAGAAGTTATCAAAGACAAACATTTTCCTCCTCTCTCCAAATTCTCAAAATAGAACTTTGTCACGTCACATTTCCATACGTACTACTTATGAGAGGGGGAAAAATGAGAATTGAATTTGGGTCATAAGATTAAATTTTAACTCAGGAAATGTGTTTCAGAAAGTCCAAGATCATCAGCCTTCACAATACTGCTCTCTCAGTCTCTGCTTTTGCACCCAGCTCTTGGACTGTTGAAATGGTGCTGCACAGGACGCTTCATGACTTGGTGGCATCTTACCAGTTTCTTCTGCCTTTTGGAGGCTTTCAATATTTCTCCGCCTTGCATGTTAGCAATTGATTCTGGCCTGCAATGTGTTCCCACACCTTCCTAGCATCTTCTCAATTCTCACTTCTACCCCCAGGGTACTTGTTTCTTATATTAGTTGAGATGGATTTCTTTCTTTCTTTAGACCATGATTTTTCTGTGTGATTCTTTCATCCTGCTTGAATTCAATTTCCTTTTAATGAAGCAAATGACTTCTTTTGGTGAAAGACCCTTGTTCTGTGTACCCAATAGGGAAAGGAAGAATAGAGATTAGGGAGGAACTACCATGCATAACATACTTGTATAATCAGGGGGAAAAATGGAAAAGATAGAAAAAGACAATTGATAATGAGAGGAAACATATCTGTATGATTCTTTAAGTGGAAGAATGATGGTAGATTATCTGTCCTCGAGAATCTTTTTCTTCTGCCACAATGAAAAAATGATTTTGTTTGAGCAATGGGCCCTTCATAAGGATTCAACTTCCCAGATTTTGTTTGAGCAATGGGCCCTTCACAATGATTCAACTTCCCAGACTTCCCAGAAGCTATGGTAGCCATAGGACTCAGTTCTGACCAGTGGGATGTTGCAAAAACAGATCCCTTTGTTACTTTTCCTTCTATCTTTCTCATTTTTTTCTTTCCTGGGTTGAGGGCATGATTCTTATAATTCAAAAAACTGTCTTGTGGCATTGAGAAAGAAATCACAGGATATTGTAGGTTGAGAAAAACTACCTGGACTGCCAACCACAAACGTCCTGATACATGAGAAAAATAAACCTCAGTGATTGTGTATGACACTGAGGTATATAAATATATATATATAAAGCGTGTGTGTGTGTATATATATACACACATATATGTATATATATATACCTTATATATAAGGTATATAAATATAGGGTATGTAAATATTATGATCAATGTTAAAATGTGGTAATAATATTATACAAGTGACTAATGATTTTCTCAGTGGAAATTACCTAGAAGTAAAAATACTGAGTCCAAGTTCAGTTATTTTAAGATTTTAAGATGATGAATGTATGCATGTGTGTATATATATATATGACTTTTTTTCAAAGCTGTCTTTTAGAAAATTTGTACCAATTTAAGTCCAAATTATTTACATTTTGCTAATCCGGCTTTTTACAATAGCAGTTGCTTAACACTGAATTAACCTGTCCTTAAAGTGGGTCATCTCTGCCCTCAGGTGTATGCCATTGTTCCTGTGTAAACTAAGAATAAGAGTACTGGTGAAGAGGTGGGAGTGGGGCTATTAATCCCATTTCTAAAAATATTTTACTTCTTTTCTCGTAGAAGCAGTGAAGTCATTCTCTCAATGATTCTAACAGTGAAACAGAAGAACACTTCCATAGACCTTTCTAAGATTTTATATTCCATGCTCAAGTGTCCCTAGGAGATATTTTTATTATTTCAATTTTAGAGATGAGGAAATGGGATATCAAGACCTGTTTTTGATAAAGAAGGAAGGAAGAAGGGAATGACGGAATGAAGGAATGAAGGAAGAAAGGAAGGGGGAAGGAGGAAGAAAGGAAGGACTTAGAAATTGCTATTACAAAATGAGCTCAGACATGCTGCAAACTTCTGAGTGATAAAATTGTCCTATTACGTGATTAACTAATCACAGTGATTTTGCTGTGTGCTTCTAAGGCTTAAAAAGTGTATATTATAGGGGCGCCTGGGTGGCTCAGTTGGTTAAGCATCTGCCTTCGGCACAGGTCATGATACCTCCAGGGTCCTGGGATCGAGTCCCACATAGGGCTCCTTGCTCAGCAGGAAGCCTGCTTCTTCCTCTCCCTCTGCCTGCCGCTCCCCTGCTTGTGCTCTCTCTCTGACAAATAAATAAAATCTTTAAAAAATGTATATCATATAAAATTTCAGAAATAGAAAACACCTTGACCAAGGAATTTAACATCATTATGACTTTAAAGTTAATAACTATTAACATTTTGGGGTGTTTCACATGTGTGTGTTTATGTCTGTGTATTTGTGTATATATTTTTATACAAATCAACTTTAATATGTACTGTGATATGTGGCATATTCACTCCTTTATGGCTTGTGTTCAGCATGTGTCATCACACACAGGAAGTCCTCAGTATATCTGCTGAATAATGGACCTGAAGGAAGAATGTCACAGTTCTTTTAGACTATGTGTTTGTCTATCTGTACAACATTGAGATCAGTCTTCCCAAGTAAGTAGCTAAGTATGCTACTTATAGTCTTCCTAAGTAGCAGCTTGCCTTACATTGCAAAATAATGCTTCTCTTTTATATAAAAATGTTGAGGTTCACAAAATTACATGGTTTGTTCCAGGTTACACTGAATAAATCGCAGAAACAAGACTTGAATCTGGGCCTCTGTATTTTAAGTTTTATGTTTTCACATTTTATGTTCAGTACTCCTCTAGATACATCACAGTTGCTTCAAATTCCTTTTTTTAGTATGAATTACATTTAAAAGTAAAATACAACTTACATTTGTGAACTTAAGAATACTACAATAAAAATAAATACTATATATAGTATTCATACATATATGATTATATAGTATTCATATATATAAGATTATATAGTATTTATATATATGATTATATAATATTCACATATATATGATTAGACTAATCCATTATTTCTCACGTTAAATTTAATAACCTTCTTATGGGTATATACATCACAATTGCCTGGTTACCATAAAACTGTGTGGATTTTTGTCTATAACCATATATATTTCTGAGTGGTTATATCATATGCAGACGGAATGAATCCCGAGTTTTAGATGACATATTGTATTGGGAAGGAAAGTTGTAATGGTAAAATTTATGTACAAAGTACTTCTTAGTGCTAGCCACACTTGGGAAGGGAAACACTAATTGTGCCTTTGGAAATAATATTGCAATATTGTGGTTTACTTGGATATAAAACTAGGAGCTCTAACATGGTGTTCCTGTAATTCATACATCTCCTTGCCAGTATTACCTTTTTGTTTTCAATTTATGATTTTTGAAAGTATTATATTGTTTCCTTTATTTTTAATGCTTGCCCTAAATGGCACAATTGCTGACAGGAAGATCAGGAGGAGAATGTAAATCTGTTTTCCCATACCACTTTTCATTGACCTAAAAACTTCTACTCTGGCTGCTCATCACTATTTTTTTCAGTCTTTTAAATTTCTTTCCTGGATTCTACAGCTGACTTGTGTAATAGCATGTTGATTTCTTAAACACAAAATTAAAGTAGATGCATTTGTTTGCTCTATTTGACCTAGGAATGATGAGAAGATATCAAAGAGGGTTGGTGAAGAAGACATTGCCCCTAGTTTACAGTGGGAAAATAAGAAGGAAGAACCAAAATCCAGGCCTCTCAAAGGAAACAATTGAGTTCTAAACTATTGCAAAAGCTAAATGAAGTACCAACTTCGTGTTCAATGGGCTGTTGGAAGAAATGGATAGCAACCATGTTTTTTTGGGAATCCAGAAGCAATAACAACAGAAAGAATACAAAGACATTCATAAAGACAAATTTTTAAGTGCTTGAATAAGGGATACAGATAGGATATATGGTATGAGTTTGAAGAAGGGAGGAATCAGTAAAATTTGGAAAGATGCACAATTTTGATTAGGTTTTAGAGTGCTTTTGTATATCATACAACAGGTCACACAGCCAGTTTCCAAGGCCAAAATGATCCCAAATCAGAAATTTTTTTCCTTTTCTTCTGTTGATAAGAAAAAAAAATCTCCAGGCCTTGCCTTATTGTCGTGTAACCAACCATGCGGAACACACTGAGATTTTTCCTATGTGCCTCTCTGAAATCCCTTTTAGTGATATCCACATAGATACCTACACAAGGAACTCTAGCCAGAGCTTCCCTCCATCCCTGTGGATGGGTGAGCACTATAGGGGTGTGGCACACCTATCTTCTGCCAGCAGCTAGTTGTGGATTTGAATATGGGAGAGTTAGGACAACTCTCCCAAGTGTGTGAACATGAACCTTTGCTGCTTCAGATTTGAGTTCTGTGATTTGCAGTGTCATAGGCCTTGCCTTTTAGAGCTTGTTGGTAAACCTTAGGCTCTCTTATTCCCACCTAAGATAGCTTCCAGACCATGTGACCTCTGTAAGCCATTCCAGGTGAAGGAAACATCAATGGATATCCAATAAAATAATAACTATTTTCTCATTCTATGGAGTCTAGAAACCCACAAGTTAGGAAGCATACTTAACAACAATCTTTGTACTAAAGTGAATTCAGATTCAGGTAAGTAAAACATTGCTACCATTGCAACTTTGTTATTCTCACCACTTGTGTCAAGGACCCTAGAACAATTTGGTTTGGGTAAACATGGTACACTCCTTAGCCAAGAAAACAAAACTAACACACCCTTTGGCTAAATGCAAATTGTTAAGATTAATAACCATGGAATCAAACCACAGAGGTGAATGTAGCAGCTGAGAACCCAGAGAATACTGATTATATAGCTTAATGAAGGCATAAAAGATACAGTTTAAGAACTGATAATCATGTGAGATAAAAAATGTCTTTAGTTGACATTTTTGATTTTCAGTATGTGGCCCTCAAGGTCTAGAATAAGTGACTGCTTCTTCTAGTGGGAGGCAACCCAACACAAGATCCCTCTAGCGCATTGCTTGTGAGAAATAGACCCATGCCAGAGCAAGGATCTAGCCCCAAATCCCAAATCTTAACAATTCTAACAACCAACAGTTCTTTAGTACTTCCTATTTGCCAAGCATTAACTGTTATATCTATATCTATAGCTAAACTCAATTATTGTGAACAACATCCTTTCATAAATTTGAGAAATTTCTGAGGGTTACGATGAGACTATAGGAAAGTTCGGTCAACTCTAAGAAGGATAAAACTGTTCTATGGAGGAAATGAGAGTAATCAGGCATTGTATTGAAATAAATATTATGGAAACATATTTTGCATAGTGGATTTATTTTAATACTAGGAAAAGAATAGACACTGGACTAGGGAATTAGGATGTAATTAAGACTAAGGTTACTTTCAAAGTCTCCATAAAGACTTGAGTCTACAAAGGTTGAGAATCTCTAATTACCAGGCTTTCTCTTTAGATAGGAAAAATGGGTAACTCAGGAGTACACAGTGTTTGTATCATTGAATAAAGACCAGATTTAATATAGTGGTGCCCTGGTGAATTGGAAGCAATCTTAGTTTGTAAATCATCTTAATCTGGTTGAAATCCAAATGAAATATATCTATCTGCATTATATATGAGGTTAATACAAAATAAATAGTCCATAAAGTTGGAAATCAAATTCATAAAATAAATTCAAAAGCAACTATATTACCCAAATTAATAATAATTTAAAATGCTCTGAATCTGTTAGGGGCAAAAATAATCCATACCAGCCATTTTTAGACTCTTTTTAGACTTGTTTATTTGTACCTTTGACATTATTTTACTAACCCTGCATTGCTGAAAAGCCAGAAAGACAAAGACCTCTTTCTTTCATTTTTCCTTGGATAATACCCAAATGTGAAGATTTACAATAACAGCAGCTAAGATATTGAGTTATATGACATATATTCTATATGTCAGGTTCTATTCTGAAAGCCTGGCATAAATGAACTCATGCAATATTTAAAACATCATTAGTTTTGTTTTAGATGATGGAATATGCCAGGGGACCTCAAGCAGTGTTGCATCAGCCTATAGAGATAATCCTTATCTATTTTCCTTTTGGCAATGTTGGCTTCAATTATAAGAAAACAGATTTGATATACTGTCACTAGGAAAGCATGGTACCATAAGGCTTAATCTATTTCATTGTGAGATATTATTTATCATTTGAAAAAGGGGGGGAGGGAAATCATGATATGACTTCAGTTATATATATATATATATATGGAGAAAAAAGAAGGATGGTGATGAGATCATATCCATAGGGTTAGATGATGAATGAACCACTCTTGGCCCACCTGTTCAAAGACAATGGGTGAATACAGTGGCTGGGGGGACTCCAGTTCTGCCTAGGTCTTTGAAATAGTTCAAAGAAAGGTAACCCACTTAAAAGGTTGTGAAAAACAACGATAGGTAATAGCTAATTATTAATTGATGTTATTTTAGTTATATGATAAAATGATTTGTTATGTAGTCTTCTGAACAGTGTCCTTTGTAGATTTCTGAGCCATTCTTTCACTGCCTTATAAAAAGCACTTGTTCATATGGCACCTGGGAGGAATTGAGAGTCTCCAAATCTTTATAAAAATTCTCATAGGGCATAGTTTTAGGCAACTGGACAAAATGCTAATTCCAAGTCAAAATACAGTGACTTATTCCATCAAAGAGCAAACTAAATTCAAACAAATCACATTCTCTCTGACAAAATTTTCAAACTACTTCCCTGACCAATATTTCCCCACTGCATCCTACAAGTATTCACACAAAGAATTCATCTCGTTCATCTTTGCTTGGATGAAATACAGTGACTAAATACTCATTAATGAAAGGAATCCTATATTTTTAATAATTTTAACATGTTAGCTTCAAATGACAAAAATTGTAGAGATAACTTTGTAAGTCTTACCTCAATAGACTGCTGGTGCCTAAAGAAAACTGAAGAAATGGGGACAACATCTAGCTGGAATAAAGTTTTCTTCTTCTTTAATTTTTTTTAAATAAAAGAGTCAAATAACATCCAAGGATAAATATATTAGAAGACTCTTATTTAAAACTCAACTCATTTGAAGGTGAGGGTCTTAGTTTGCAACTAGGTGTACCAATTCTAAAGTGGTTAGAATATTTTCAAAGCCTAAGTCAGCTGGAGGATGCTAATATTTAAAGACAAAAGAGATCTGATTGCTCAGGCACCTCTCCTACTGTCCCCCACACTCAGCATATAGTGAATAAGGTTAAACTTAACTTTATGAGGAGAAGAAAATGAAGGCAAATATAACTTGTTTATTTGACATATCCAAGTCCTATTTTTTTTTTTAAGAGAGAGATAGAGCACAGGGGAGGGGCAGAGAGAGAGGGAGAATCTTAAGTAGGCTCCATGCCCCACACAGGGCTCAATCTCACAACCTTGAGATCATGACCTGAACCAAAATCAAGAGTCGGATGCTTAACCAACTCAGCCACCTAGGCGCCCTGAAATATCCAAGTTCTTATAAGAAAAGGAAACCAGCCTCCAAATACTGTGGCTTCTGACTCAGCTCATAATTTGTTTTCCTAATAGCAACAAGTACTTCAGCTAGATACTTAGCATAAAACTTCCAAAACAGTCACTGTCATGGTTTGCATTTCCCCAGAAGCTGACCCCAAAGCAAGGATTTGAATTCAAATAATTTACGGAGGAGATGATACTATGAAGCACAATTAGGGATGAGAGGAAATGAGATAGAGAACTGAAGGAAAAATATAGTGCATTGCCAAGACAGCATCCATTCTGGGCAACTGGAACTCATTCCCATTAAAGAGCTTCTAGAAGACATAGAGTGAGCCTCATAGTTGCCCCAACTGAGTCAGAGGAAGTTGGAGTATTAATACACTCACCCCTTTCTGTCATTACTGGAGGTTTGTGGCAGTGCAAAGAGCACAAAACATTTTTTAAATCTCAGTTAAAGCTCTATATCCCTCATTCTGCTATACCTGAATATATTCCTATTTTCCTATCTTTGTCAGTTAATTCTAAATCTGTGGCAGTTCTAGTGTCATTCCATTTGATGTTATCTGATAGATCCTTAAGCTATCTTCACTTTTTAGAAATTTTTTAAAGGGATGTCTGTGTAGTTCAGTCAATTAAACATCTGCCTTCAGCTCAGGTCATGATCCCAGGGTTCTGAGATTGAGTCCCACCTTGGGCTCTTTGCTCAGCAGGGACTCTTCTTCCTTTCCTTCTGCCTGCTGCTCTCTCTGTTTCTGTGCTCATTCTAGCTCTGTCAAGTAAGTAAGTAAGTAAGTAAATAAATAAATAAAATCTTAAAAAAAATTCTTTTAAAATAGATTTGCTCTGTTGGATGAGTTTCACTTCCCTGTCCTGTAGCTCACTGATCCTTTCTTCTGTTTCATCTAGTCTGCTTTTGAACACCTCTAGTGTAATTTTCAGTGCTGTGATTGTATTATTCAGCTTTTTGACCTTTGTTTGGTGCTTTCTTACATTTTCTTTTTGTTGAAGTTGTTACAGTGTTCATCCTTTCTTTTCCCATTTGGTGAACATGTTTATGACCACTACTTTGAACTTTTTATCAGGTAAATTACTTATCTTTAGTTCAAGAAGTTTTTTTTTTCTTGAGAATTTATATTTTTTCTTTTATTTGGAATATATTCCTCTGTTTTCTTATTTTGCTTGATTTTCTGTTTCTCTATATTAGATGAAATATCCACCTCTCTGAGTCTTGAAGGAGTGGCCTTATGTAGGACATGAATCTTGCCCTAGCTCTTGGTTGTTTCTTGAAACTTTTATGATTATCTAAGCAGGCTGATTTTACTGATAGGTTGCAAGTGTTGAGGGTATGCCAAGACTTGCCGATATTCTAAAGGGAAGGAGTCTCAGTCAGCACCTAGTTTGTGATAGGAAGTCAAGACTCTCGAGCAGCCATTTTTAAATTATGCAAATATGTACAATACTTTGGGACTGCAATTTTAAACCCTGCTGGCCTTTAGACCAGGCACTCAGAAGATGTCCCCTGGGCAGCAGGTGTAAATGCTCGAGCTTCAGACAAGTGTATAAGCTCTTTTCTCAGAAGTACTTGTAAGCTGTGGTGAAGCCAAGGGAGAGCACAAATATGGCTGTTCTCCAGCTTACATTCCCTGAGAACAGCTATTTAACCTTCAGATATGTGGAAAACTTAAAGTCTGTCCCCAGGTTAAAGTTTCAGGACCAATTAATTGGCCTTTTGCACAGAAAGACTTGGGGTGTGTGTCAGTCCACTGTGTCATGCACAGTAAGTGGTAGCTTGCCAAGAATTATCTCTGATTGTTACAGTCCCCTGGGACCCATGAATGCAAGCCCTCCTCGCCACCAGAGTCAGGTGATCAAGAAGCATCTCCTGTGTGGACTTCATGTACCTATCACTTTAGAGAGATAGTGGGAGAGCACAGGGCTGGAGCATGGCTGTTAGCAGTCACAGGTCATGGGAGGACACAGAGCTAGGACACACCTGCCATCTTTAGCAGGGCCATGGGAGAGTGCCAGGCCAAGGTACCCTGCTGGTACTATCAAGGTAGAGGGAGAACACAACTATGTTGACAGGCCTCTGTTCCTCCAGCAGATGCTTTAAGATTATCAAATGTATTTCCATATACTCTGTAGGTGCTTTTCAAACTGCTATCTTTGTGTTGGTTACCATGGTGAATGAGTCTGTTCAAGGGTCCTTTAAGAAAAGTATCTAGGTTCCCTATAGCCCTTTATTTTTCCTGGACCTGAGCTCCATTGGTTTTCAAAACCAGACATTTTAGAACTCATTTCTCATTGCAGGCCCCAAGGACTGGGGCTTATGATGTAGAGCACAGATTCCTTGTTTCTCAGGGAGAAGTTGTGGATTTGTGAGATCCCTACTGATTGTGGGTTGTCACGCCAGGAGTGGGCTTTGTGGTGATACTGCATCTCTGCCTCTCCTAGCATTTCAAAGTGACCTTTTTACTGTTTGTTTTGAAGGAGGTGTTTAACTAATTTTCAAGTCATTTTCAGAGGGAATTAGTTTTTCATACATAGCTATAGATGTGATGTGTCCATGGGATGAGGTGACTTTAGGATTTCCTCTATCACCATCTTGGACTACCCTTCTGTTACTTTTAATTGGGTTAGACATTTTGTATTTTATCTTGCAACTTTTAACAATTCTTCTTGGTATACTTAATACTAGAGTTATGGTCATTCTAAGACTATTTTCCCTCTGTACTGAAACAAAAAGAATATGTGGGTTCTACCCAATGTCCCATGAATGATGAGGTTTTCCAGTCTGGCTGGTGAAATCAATGGTATTCCAGGCATTACGTAAAAGTTAGGCACTTTTCCTACTAAGACTTCCAGGTAGCTTTTTTCTCATCCTAGTGCAATTTACTCACATGAAAGTGCTGATCAGTATCAGCTGAATACTCAAGTGGAATGTTGCATATTTCCAGATTTCTGTCTCTGGTTAACTTTGTATGGTACAGTTGGATACACATATGTAAATTGTCAAAGGTTCTGTTTTCTCAGTAAGATAATTCCTACAGAGCAACTCTGGTAAAAAAAAAAAAGGAACTATTTTTAATATACTATAGTATTTATAGCATATAAACATCATCATATCACTTAAGACATTACAACAATGACATCTACCTACTTGCTCTATAAACTGCACATCTCACCTGTCACCATCACCCCCAACACTCACCTTAAAAAAAAAGGCACTAAATTTCCCCTTTACTCTCTTTGTTCAGGTTTACTTAAAAATATATACTTGAAGAGCTGTCAGTTGCTTTAAAGCTAGCAATGAAAAATTAAAAAGCTACCATCAGACACCTACTCTATTCAGAGATTTTATAAGTTAGGTTGAAAAATGGAAAGATGTATTAACATTCCCACTTTTTTTTTCAATTATAAATGCAAACATGTCTTTTGTGACAAATGACAAGTGGTGTAAAATGTACTTCTCTGCTACCAAACTTCCCAGTCTAAAAAAACCCAAGCACTCTTATAACAGATATATTTAAGCTATTATCCTTGCACTGTTAAGATGTATCTATAACAACAATAAACTCCTTTAGAGTCCTGTGATCTCACCTTGCTACTGCAAGCAGATCCCTTTGTCTCTAAAGGAAGCCTTTGGGTCTGGCCATCCAAAATATTGTGCAAACGCACAGGTGATATCTCTGCTTTTCTTATCTATCCTATGAATGTGGTGGCTTTGGTGGTAGGAGAGTCTGCCTTGATTGAAATAAAGATAATTTGCCCTCAGCAGAGCCACTAAGCTTCTAGCTATAGATAGTAACACAAGGTTTGAACTTTGATTTTAGAGGCCATATATGAAACTTAAAAACAATACAGGAAGTTTTTAATTTTTCTCTCAATTGTGAGAACTGAAGGAGTCCACTGACAATAATTCCTGCACTAAGCAGAAAAAGCATTGACTCTGCAGTGTTTAAAAGTCATAAAAAGAGGTGAATAAGAGGACATGGGAAGAAATTTAACTTGAAAAGGAAGATCCTCAAAATTTAGATGTCCTCAGACCCATAAAAACTCAATGATACTGTAGAATATAGTATTTTCTTCTTTTTAATTCTATAGCCTATGATGACTGTTATCTTTTTACAAATAAAACCCCACAATGTTCATAGTGAAACTTAGGAGAATGAGAAGTAGATCCTGGTTTTCTTCCAGCCATAATCTGGGTCTTTCTTAGTGATATATCTATTTTCAAAAATGTAATTTTTAATATAACAGTCATTAGAAAATAATCTATGGCCGCATGTCTCAATATGTCCCAAGAATCATTTTTTGAGAGGTTTTCTGATAAAAAAAATTCATTGTCAAAAAGGTTTTGTATCATCTGAATGCTAGATAATTTTCTTGGAGAAATAAAATGCACATTATCACATATTGAAGAATCTTGAAGTCAACCTCTATTTAACTCTACAATTCTCAAACACTTTAAACCAAAATTATATTTTTCCTGTAATGCATAACTACTGTTATTGAACATGTTTCCTCAAGTCTTTCTCAATAAAACCTTTTATTTGTGTTTTGCCGTTTTTAGTGTTTAATTAAAAGCAAACTGAGAGCATAGCTTGAGAGGCAGTGGCTGGGCTTTAGAGACCCTTGTCTTACAATACTCAAGGCTGTTACTGCTTGACTCACTTTTAATCCCCCTCCAGAACCCCTCTGGCCAGGAAGCTGAGAACTTCAGTCTCTGTCACAGCACTGATTTCACTCAGTGATATTCATGTCAATAGATGGAGAAGTTTCTGGTTCTGAATTATCCTATATCTGCCCCATCCAATTTCTGAGTTAAAAAAAAGTCAAGTATGTCTCTGACAGTAATATTGTAGATTCCAATACGTTTTGTCAGGGAAATCGTGGGAAATTTAATCTTTTTCTAAAAATTTTAAATTTGATCTTATGTGGCTTCTACAATGAGAAAGTATAATCTCATACTTCAGGCTATGTGGAAGAGGGATAATCTATATTCTTAAATGTGTGACTTAAGAAAAAAAAGTTGCAGAGAAAAAAGATATGGGAAAGAAAAAGATAACATAAAAATGATGCATCAAACCTGAATTTTTGAATTTGAATGTCTTGAATGGGACCTGTGCAGATTTTATTCAGGTGATTCAGGGCTTGGTGTCTTCACTTAGATGTTCTAAAGAGTTCAACCTCAACCAATCCAAAATTGAACTTGTGTTTTTCCTGTAAATTCTTTGTCTCAAGCAGGGTATTCTTCCTTAGGGAATAGTACCACGATCTGGCGAACTGAATAAGCCAGAATCATAAAGCAGATCCTTAAAACTTTCTTTTTCTTCATGCCTCAAATCTAGTCCAACACAAACTTTGTGACTATAGCTAACTACATATCTCATAAATATATTCATCCCTTAGGTATTTATCAACACATGTCTTTTCAGTGACTACTAAGTGTCTGCCATTTTAATAGATGCTGAATATACAGTTCTAAATAAAACAGAGCTCCTGCAATCATGAGTGTGCATTTTAGTGAAGTGGAAGTAAGGATAGCAAATAAATATAAACATATATTAGCTGAAGAAAAGTTTACTTTAAGACTAAAGTATAATAAATATGATAAAGAGGGACGCCTGGGTGGCGCAGTTGGTTGGGCAACTGCCTTTGGCTCGGGTCATGATCCCGGCGTCTTGGGATCGAGTCCCGCATCGGGTTCCTTGCTCCGCAGGGAGCCTGCTCCTCTCTCTGCTTCTGCCTGCCTCTCTGCCTGCTTGTGTTCTCTCTCTGTTAAATGAATAAATAAAATCTTTAAAAAAAAAATAATAAATATGATAAAGAATGACCATCACATATATACCATTTTATATAGCAATAGTCTTCAATCTGAAAATTAGCAAGAAATGAAATCAATTTAGTGGGTCAAAATAGTATATTAGTATACATGTACATGCATGTTTTGTGTTTAATTTGTAATTGTGTTCTGAATTATTTTTTAAAATATAATTCCTTCCATGAAGAATCAGCAAAACAAAACCAAAAATTGAAAAGAAAAATAAACACATTATATTGAACAGTAATGAGTGAGACATGCAAATATGTGGGAGTAAAGCATTCAGGAAAATAGAACAACTTATGTAAAGATACTGAGACAAGAATTGTGTCTATGGGGCATCCAGGATCCTAGCAGAACTACAGCGCATTGAGAGAGGTTGAAGGGTGAGAGGATATGTGGCTGGAGAGACAAGTTGGAGCTAGACCATGGAAGGTGTTGTAGATCAGAAGGAAGGTCTTTAGATTTTACTCTAAGTAAGCTGGAATGTCACTTAAGGTTTCGAGCAAAAGAATGTCACAGTCCTATTCTCTTTCTCACATATTATTCTGGATTAACAGATGTAGAAAGGAATAGAATGGATATAGAAAGGTTAGCAGGGAGAACAGTAGGAGACTATAGCAATGGTCCAGAAAGACCTGAGAATTGGCTTGAGATATGATGATGCAAAAATAAAAACCAGAGACCAACCTTGAAAATTCTCTGAAAAGGCAAAACCAGGTTAGTCATACAAGCAAAGCTTAGTTTAGCTTATCCTGCAAGGCTAACTAGACTTGGGTCATCTTTTGCTTATGTCTCTGAAAATCATAAACAAAACTTAACTGTTCTCAAAGGTTGATATGAGCTAACCACTAGCCACTTATTATCATTTAATATAATACTAATATTATAAAAAAAGAACACCATGAAGAATAGTCACTACTTTCCTACTATATAAGCTGCCTTATAACAATATACCCCTAAACCTCACTTCATGTTTTGGTTAAAGTATGCCTGGTCTTTTTGGTGTGTGCACAATAAACTTTTACTAATTAATACTTCAGTGATTCATTAGTTTTACTCTGTTATGTATAAGTTTTTGATAGTGGTAATTATAAAAGAAAAATGAGAAGTCATTTGATTCTAGTCATGTTTTGAAGGCATGGTGAAAAGGATTTGCTAATGGATCAGATATGAGTGAGAGACACACAAAGAACTGAAGGACGCTGAGAAAATTTGGCCGGAAGTTAGGAGAATAAAGTTTCCATTTACTGAGTAACTCTATGAAAGGGCAATTTTATAGTTTATGGGGGACATAGGTGGTCACTTGAGAGCAGGTTTTCCATCAGCAGTTGGGCACATGGATTTAGTATTCAGGAAAATGGTTTTCTGGAAGTCAACAACAACAAAATAGGTTGTATGTGAAGCCTCAAGAGAGGCTGAGAACCACAAGAAAGTGTATTTAGGCAGAGAAGGAAGGTACAGGGAAGAGAGCAGAAGAAAAGGGAAAGGGAAAAAAGAAAAAGATTTAAGGACTGATCTTTGAGGCAATCTAATATTTAAAGTTTTGAAAAATGAGTTAAAAGATTAGCCAATAACAGAAGACAAGAGGAAATAGAATTACAAAAACTAAGGGAAAAAAGTATTTTGGGAAATTTCATCCAATTTTCCCAAATACTGATAGGTCAAATAAGAATAGATTTTTTTTTTTTTTTTTTTTTTAGTGTGAAAACTATTGGTGACTGATAGCTACTAGAATATATTGGTGGGAATTAAAGAAGCTGAAGAAAAAACTGAAGATGAATAGTAAGTAGACTTCTTGTAAAGCTTTGTTAATGAAGGGAGCAGATTAACAAAAGGACTGATGGTTAATGGAAGGTGTGGAAATGAGATCTCATGAACAGATAAAAGAATTAGCCTTGGGTAAGAGGGGGGACTTTCCCTCCAGCATACCTAATGGGGAGGCAAAGGATATTGATATTGACTCATGTAATTTAAAAGGTGATGGTGGAAGTGTGTGCAAGTTTCTTTTTTCTTCTTTTCTTTCTGTTTTTCTTTTTTTTGCTTTTCTCTTTTTATCTTCCCAGTGAAATATAAATCACAGTCATCAGGGTATATGAAAAGGAACAAGGAGATGATGGCAGTTTAAGAAGTACTTACTGGTTTCCTAAATCCTCAATCAGTGTCCACTATCATTCTTAATTAAAGCTTTTTCTTCCAATTAAAAAAATCACTCTGGTAATGTTACTAGGTAACTAAAAACCCAGAAGAGCTCCTCTTTGTTCTTTAAATAATACTTATATTACTTAATTGCCTATAAGCCCTCTCATGAATTGGTTTCTTCCCCCTGTCCAGCACCATCTCTCACTTCTTATCCCTGCTTATATTTTGAGACAGAATGATTGTAGAATATGATGCACTACATTTTATCAACGTCTTTGCTCAGGCTACTGCTTAAGGTCAGAAAGCTATTCAGTCTCAATCTGGCCTAATGAATGTATTTATCCTTTTTACTTCAATACAAATGTTACTTTTTCAGGGAGTTAATTTCTGAGCACTGCCACTACCTTCCTCTTCCAAGAGTAGATTAGATCCATCTGTTTTATTCCTTGCTGGCTAAGTATTTTTTAACCTTAGTCCTCAACAGTTTATAATTCTTTACTTTTCTCAAGAATTGTTTACCTCTTCCTGTGATTCTATGGGAGCACTATCCATGTATGTTGTACACAACTCTAAGGTCTCCAGTCAGGCTGATATAGAGCACCCACCTTTGTTACTTGAGTTATAGACTGATTGGGAAATAAGACAAAGGAGTAAGGCTTATGGAGGCCAAAATATCACTCTTATCATTGGTAAAGTTTGAGTTGAAGGTCATGGCTTATATCTAGAAGCATATAACCCTTTAAAACATACCCTCGAAACAAGGCAGCCTTACCCAGTCATAGTGGATTTCTCCCTCCCTCTCTCTCTCTCTCTCTTGCAACACACACACACACACACACACACACACACACACACACATCCCTACACACAATCAAAACTTACTGGAGCAACTCATTACCAAATATAATGGGAGAGGAAGAGTCTAAACTATATATACCCATCTTTTCATCCCAGAATCACCGATCAGATTAAATCATTGCTCTTTTCTTGAAAGGAATAATTGAGGGGACAGAGGAAGGACTTCCCTTAGTGTAGAAGGAAATATCATGAGTAAAGAATCAATATTCCATATCAACACTCACTAATGAATCACTAGATTTTACCCAAATCAGTGTTTTGTTCATAGTTTACCAGCAATATAACTTTCAATATTGACTGTATCAACTAAAATCAATTATTGGCTTTATGTTTCTCCACTTTCACTTATTTACAAAGTCTTTTTGACATCCTCAAACCTAAGTCCAGTTGTGCTATCATCCCAGTTAATTTAGATTCATACTTTCTCATAACTTAGAACAAATATGACAAACTTGCCCATGTGCCAAATCTGACCAACCTCCTGTTTTTGCAAATAAGGCTTTATCAGAGCATAGCCACACTTACCAGTGCATGTATTGTTTATGGTTGCTTTTGCATTATTCTTGCAGAGTTGAGCAGTTTCAATAGAGATGGTGTGGCCAAATCCCAAACCCCAAAGATGGGATTTAAACATCTTAAACCAGAGACTCAAACTTTCTTTGTTCCTCGATCCCTTAGTGTTCAACTAATTTTTCATGGTGTCCTTGGCCAGAAGAAATGGAGTACACATTTTTGTTAAGTAGCCATGTCCAAGATTTTTTACTAAGCATATCCTATGAATTTAGCAGCTACTTAAGAAATAATAAACATAAATTGAAAAAATATTTCATTCTTACAAAACTACAATTACCTACTAATAAGACTAATAAGATGTGTACCCCTGTTGGACATTGCATAGCTTCTCAAAGTTGAGAATCTGGTTTGATATCACAACCCTAATTTCTGTTCAACACTGATTTCCATATAGTTCTTAATTTTTTACCTCGGTGACTTCAAAAAGGTTCACAAATTTATAGTGTCACAAGAAGGAAAGTAGTGATATCATCTTGAAATTGCAAACAACCTGGAGCAAATAGTGCCTGGGTGTCCAGCAGATATAGCTGTGTTTCTCTGGGATATTTAAAATATCCTGTGGTGATCTGTGAATTCATCATAGTCTCCAATGATGCATTAGTGCATAGCTTGGGAACGACAATCTTATGTTGTTTTATAGCCTCACGTTAAGTGCTCTCTGAAAAGAACAGAGTATTGAATATCGGGAATCCCAAGGACTAAATGCATAGCTCTTACTTTCAGATTATACGGGAAGCTAAGAGTGTGTCTGAAGCATAGACACAATAAAAATGGGAAAATGATGGGAATGGTGCATGATAAGGAGCAGGAGCTTGGAAGTAAGACAGCCCTTAATTTGTATTGAGGTTTTTAATTTTACTAGTGCTTCTCTAAGCATAACTACGTGTCAATTCTTGCCACATCTCAGAGGCATACAAAATATTTGTGTTAAAAAAATATTTGTGTTAATAAAGGCAAATAATAAGAGACAAATAAATGTTAGAGGTCATAATTGATATCCTGCCATTTCCACCTTGGTAATAATTGGTAAATTCATTTTACTTTTTGCCTTTCCACCATGGTTACTTTACTCAAGCACTTATTACTTTTTGCTTATGTGGAGATGGAATTCTGGGGTCCTAGGAACATAGTTTTATTATAAGACTACTCAAAATGCATTCTGCAGAGTACTGTCAGTTTGAAAAAAGTTTGTTACTGGTCTGTGACAAGATAAGGGCATAAATTGATGTACGAGTTAAGACACTTTTGTAGCAATTTGGCGAACTAATTTAATTTCTGTTGAATAATAAAAAAGGGGGGTTTCATTTTATATGTTAGCTTTTTAGATTTAATTTCCCTTAGTAGTTCATTTTTATTGTATTTTACAAAGGTATGTGTACACAGCAGATTGGAAATTAGAGGACACAAGAAAAATGGGTTCTTCACTGGCCTATAAAGGGTGTTTGGGTGAGCTATGTTTCCTGGACCTGTGGACTGCTGGCCTCATGGGAAGGACCATGACTGGGTCAGGGCTGGTTAAGGGTCCTCCAAAGCATTGGGCCCCAGACACTCAGGCCTAAGTGCTGCCCAGATTGTGATCATTAACCTATGATGGATAACATCATACAGCATAACTCATTTCTGTCTTCCCAGCAACTAGTACTATAACTTGTACTTAATGTCACTAAATAAACGATGTTTGAGTGAATAAACAATGAAATATAATGACAAAAGCACTGATGATGATGATGATCACAACGATTTCTATCATTTCTTTTAATTACGCCCTGTGCTAGGAGCTACATTAAACACTTTATATAATTATCTCTGATCTGCAGCAGAACTACCAAGATAGGTATTATGATGTCCTCCACTGAGAGATGAGATATTTTATAATTTTGAAGAGAGAATACCCTTTTTTTTTAAAGATTTATTTATTTGACAGAGAGAGAGAGAGATATCACAAGCAGGCAGAGGCAGGGGGAAGCAGGCTCCCCGCTGAGCAGCAGGGAGCCCGATGCGGAGCTCTATCCCAGGGCCCCGAGATCATGACCTGAGCTGAAGGCAGATGCTTTAACCCACTGAGCCACCCACGCACTCCAAGAATACCCTTTTGAGAGAAGGCTTTGGAAAGTAGAAGATGGCTTTATTGGAGGAAATGTGGTTTGAATTGAGTTTTAAAGGGTGAGCAGAGATGCTGGAGGTGGAGAGAACGAAACACCCTGGCCTAAGTAGGGAAAATCATACCAACCAAAGAATGTAAGATCCAAGGCATATTTAAGGTAAGATGGATAAATACCTGAAGAGTCTAGATATAAGATATCAGGGACTGAGGGAGCTTGTGATCCAAGAGGGCATGTTCCTCTTAAAGTACTCAGAATTGTTAAAAACAAAACAAAACAAAACAAAAACAACAAACAAGAGAAACAAATCTCACTTAACCAAAAGTCTTACAGGCTTTATGTAGTGCTCAATTTCTGATTTGTTACATCACCTCAGAATAGGCTTTCCTTAGCTCTGATCTTTATCTTTTACATCGTCCTGTTCTAATTCCCTACGTAAAATCTATCACTACTTGATATGCTTTGATATGGTATTTTCTTGTGCAAATTTTTATTTATTTTTGCCATTTTCTGCTTGCTAGGCTTTAAGTTCAATGAAGTCAACGTTTTTATCTATCTTTTGTATTAATGAATACATGGCAGCTAAATACATACCTACCACATACTTAATGCATCAACCATTTTGCTGCATAACAAACTACCAATACTTATCAACAAATACTAAGTGGCTTAACATAGAATTATATTATTATGATCATCACAGTTTAGGAGGTGGAGTCGGCATTTTTCTGTTGACTTCACCTAGACTTACTCCTGTGGCTCTGCTTAGGAGGAAACTTAGCTGAGTTGGAAGTCCAAGATGACCTGACTCATGTACAGCAATTGGTACCATCCGTCAGCTGAGATGTCTCATGTATCCTCCACATGGCCTCTCAGCCTCCAGTTTATGTGGTGTTTTCCGTGAAACTCCTTAAGCTCAGACTTAGAAGTTGTGCAGTATCACTTCCGCTGCATGAATTGATCCAAGCGGGTTGTGTCACAAGCCCAGATTCAAGGAATGGGGAAACTATTTGCACTTCTAAATGGAAGGGGTTTCAAAATATTGTAGCCATGTTTTTAAATCAACCACAGTGGAGGTTCAATAAGAATGCATTATCTGAATGAATAAATGGTGTGACGAAAGGCATAGCCAAGAAATAATGTAGTATATTCTTTAGTTTATAAACAATGGGTAGTCATGTGGGTTCTTGAGTATGAGGTGACATGATTAAAGTGAAGTTTTAGGAAGATTAATCTGCTTATGGCTAAAAGAGGAAATAAATGGGGAAGAAACTAGATGCAAGAAAGTCATTTGAAGCCTGCCATGATAAAGCAAAAGTAATAAAATGAGGAAATTGAAGATTCATCATAAATTCAACTCCAATTTCTCTTTTACTTACTTGGGGTTTACAGCAATGTATGAGCATGGCACTATACTAAATGATTGCTTGCCTAAGGATAAATGCATGGAATCTGCCAGTATATGGAAGGAAAATAAAATGCACTGAAAAGGAATGAGGATGACACTGATATCTGAGTGGCTTCAATCAATTGTCCACATATTTACAGGTTATTTTAATTTATTGGCAATTCAAGGTAGTTTGTATAATTCAAGGTAGAATGTGAGATCTGTTCTTCTGAGAAAAAAATTTCCTTGGGATTTTTTTTTTTAACTCCTGAAGACATTACATGTAGAGGTGGCACTTTATGTACTAAAGTTAACTTAAAGCCTGATGGCCATTTACTTAGAATTGACTGATACTAAAGAAATAGAAATATTAACACCTATAGCATTTCAATTTTCCCTGGAGATATCTCAGCCCTGTGTCTACTCCAGTTGCTGAGAAATGAAGAGGCTCATATATTTCAAGGTATTTTCACTCTGGATGGTTATGCTTGTCAGTACTTCTGTTCAAAGCTAGATTTGAAAAACACCCCATTTTTAGGACTGTTTTCCTCTAGAAAAAAAAAGGTATTATTTTCTTTCTTAGAAGGGCAATAGGGAAAGAGTTCAAGCTTAACAGAAATCAAGTTACAAGTTTATCTGGAAAATGTTGCCTTAAATATACCCCACCATGAGAAAAGAGGAATTGATGGAAATGTACCCGATTCTTATGTAAAAAGTTTACCTTTTAGAGTTTGAAAATGTATGCCACCTCTAGGCCTGTGTATCTCTATGTTTGGGTGGTCAAAAATCTGTATCAAAATCATCCCTGCTCTTACTGCGAACACACAAAATCAGTATCTCCAAAAATGTGATTTTTGATCTTTATTTTTAATAAATTATTTAGGTGACTATTTTGAAGAATAAAGTTCAGACACCTGCTCTAGTTTTTATCCCTGGTATCCCATGATACACCTTTGACTTGGTAAAAGGTAGTCTCTCTTTTAAAATGACAATCACTTCTGTATCTTACAACTACTTACTGGGTACTTTCCTTATGCTCGAAAATGCTCAAGGTGCTGGGAATACAATAACTAATCAGATAAGTGTTCTGTTTCCAGAGAGCTCTAGATGTATAGAGAGAATGAAATTATAATAGAATTAGAAAAATGCCAAGAGATATGTCAGGACACATGAGGAAATTCAGAGAAGAGTGGGCAAAAAGATATTGGGAAAAATAATCTGAAGAAATTAACATCACATCATAGTCTTAAAGGTTCTAAGAGATGGGGAGTTTTGCATAGTGATGAGAAAGATGATGGTGCTTTCAGATACAGCAATTTGTTCTTTATTACTGGAAAAGAAGGTATAAGTGGAAATAAGAGTTAAAGAAGAGAAAGAGATAAGAGATAAAGCTGAAGAAGTTTACTGGAGTCACTTGTAAAATTTTTTGTTCTATGTTTTTTTATAAAATTTCTTTGAAACTCATTTAGTGAAAAGACCCGGTATATGAGGTGAACTGATTAGTCAACTTGATTTTACTCTCGTATTTCTAGAAAATATGGTTAGTATTATTGTTAGAAACATATTGCTATAGTGGGAATCCCATTCTATAAGGACAGAGTATGACCTTGTTTCTAAAATGAATCTTTTGGTATGTAAAAACAGCTCACTGCCAAAAAAAAAAAAAAAAAAGACTCATCAAGACTTTCTCATTTTAGAAAGTAATCATTCTTAACTGTGATTTTCATCTCATATCTCACATCCACTCTATCAACAAATCTTGCTAGCTCTACCTTCAAAATATATCCAGTACTGACTACCTTTCACCATTTGCATTACCACCAACTTGGCCCAGCCACGTACCATTCTCTTTCTTATTCTGTAATTCAGTAAGAGCTGACTAGCTTTCCTGCTTTCATCCTTGCCTGCCTGTAATTTGGTCTCTATGTAGAAACTAGAATAAGAGTCAGATAAGGCTTCTGTTACATAATAGGGTCAAGTAGGAAAAGTTTTTGGCTCTCACCTGATCCACCTGAGGGTTTTTTGTTATTCTTTCCCCCAGTTTTGACGGTAAATGTGCATATGTTGCAGGCATGGCTTAAGAAGAACATGGTGACTGGGGCTTGGATCTTTGTTAAGGAAAGTTTGTGTCACTCCAACTATGTAAGTCGCCCAGATCAACAAAGGAATGAACAAAAGCTGGGGAAATCTAGAAATTATGGTAGAGGAAACACTGAGAATCAGTTGTGGTCTTATGGACAGTTCTATCTGTGAGGGTTACAGTTTTTTTGCACAAATCTTAAAAACTTTTTTTTCTACCCTAAAATGTACCCGATTCTTATGTAAAAAAGTTTATCAGTTTATTCAGATAATGCATTCTTATTGAACCTCCACTGTGGCTGATTAAAAAACATGGCTACAATATTTTGAAACCCCTTCCATTTAGAAGTAGAAATAGTTTCCTCATTTTCTTTTAAGAGGCTCAAGCATCCTGGAGAAGCTACTCCCAGAATTTATACAAATAGATCTAAGTGGCACAAGGGGTAGACAGTAGTGGGTAATGTGTTATGGCATCCAGGTCTGCTTTCAGATTGAAGAAATTATTCTCCTGGGAATGCTGTTGTCTTAAGCCCTCAGCTATCAATCCGGGATTTTTATCCTGCCTGATTCTCAGCTGATTCATCATTAAATACTAATGACCTCAAAATATTTAATTTACTTCTTGCCAGTCAGAGAGGAATATGGAATTTTAAAAGCTCCTATTTGAGCTTAGTTTGATTTCTTTTGAGGATCCTAATTTTTTTTAAGATTTTATTTATTTATTTGATCGCAAGTAGGCAGGGAGGCAGGCAGAGAGAGAGGAGGAAGCAGGCTCCCTGCTGAGTGGAGAGCCTGATACGGGACTTGGTCCCAGGACCCTGAGATCATGACCTGAGCCGAAGTTAGAGGTTTTAACCCACTGAGCCACCAAGGCGTCCGTTGGGCATCCTAAATTTAAGGTATCTCAAAACCTTAGAAAAGTCTTTTGGAACAGCTTGATGGGTGTTTAAGTCTTAGAGATACTTAATTTCTTCCTCTCAGATAATGAGAGGGCCCAGGCTCTGAAAAGAGTAAAAGAATAAACCAGGAAGAGGAAGGAGCCCCTCTTATGTTTCTTTACTATTCCTTTTGCCACTGAAGATAGAAATACATTAGGCAGGTACTGTTTTCTCTATAAATGAAGTGACCTTTCCCAACCTGCACACCTGAAATGAAACATATATGCCATGGCTTGTGTTTCCTAGATACTTGTTTGTCTCTGGCCTGACAAGAAAGGCACTATGTCTTACTTGGTTTTGTATTTATTGACTACTATCTTCTGATTTCAAAAATAAACTATAACTCAAAAAATAAAGAAGGTAACACTAATTAACATCTTCAAAAGACTTTATAGTGAGAAAGAAGTTAATGTAATACCCATCTTTCCTAAAGTTTCCAACCTTCCCATGACTTTATGTCTCTACACATATGAGTCAGCATATAGTTTTCCATTTTATTTTTCCTGAATGTTGCAATACTTTTCTAAGCTATGGTGAATTTGAAATTATGAACATGAATATGGTCTCTTTCTGCACATGAGAAAGCTTTTATATACATGTTTCATTAAAGATTTTTTGAATAAAAAATGAACTTTAGCATTCTCTTTTTTCCATTGTTCTTCTTTCTAATTTCTTCAGCCACTAACTATTTAATAGCCATTGGGCAAATCTTAATTATAAAAAGCTTAACATAGTTTGGGCACTGACTATAGCTATGTCTTGATTTCTTGGTTTACTTACTCTCATGTTCCCTTATTGTTTTGTACTCTGAATTTAGAAAATCTCAAGGCATTCAGGTTCACAGTAAAAATAAGTCAGAACATAAAAGTAGAAACACCCTCACCTTGCATATTCAGAAGATCAATGGGTGTTATATAATTTTGATTAATTTGCTCTCTGGATCTCATATTTGTCATCTGTAACAATACTTGACCTAACAAGAATTTCAATGTAGAGTTTTGGATCCTATGAACATTGAAAGTCTTTTATGCTTGATCACTGAAAATAACTGAAGTATCCCAGTATAAAACCTATATAAACCCCAAGGGAATGAAAAAAAATAGAATTAGATGAAAATGAATATTACAGTACATTCTATTATTTCTTTAAAATTTTTTAGCTGCAGAGATTCAGAATAGCCTAGTGAAAATTATATTTACCCATTTATTCCTCTAATGGAATATTAATTAATGTGTCAGATGGCCGTTTGTGCTAGCCATGCTTGCTGATTTTGCTCAGTGTTGGAGAGAAAAATATGAATTGCTTGTCATAGGCTTCCAAACAACATATTATGCGATAGACTGACAACAATTAGTTGTCCTTCACTGCGCCTTTCCTCTACAATAACAGAATTTAAGACACCTAAAATAACAAACAAATTTATCAGCTTTTCTTTTAGCAAGACAGATATATGACTCATTGCCAGTAGGACATAACTATGGGTTTCTTATATTATCTTCTTATATCACCGATAAGGTACTATTGGTGCTTGTCCTTAATTACTTCCCCTGCTTACCCCCACACCCTTCCTTTCTGTCATCTTTGAATTGTCTAGGACACAATATTGGACCATAAGATGATAAGGGTCATACCTAGTGGGTTGTGAAATAGTCACCTGAAAGGAAATTATGTCCCTCTGGCCTTCACAGTCAGCTTTTAAATGTAGTAATAGATTACTTACCTTTATTGATATGGGCAATAAATATACTCTTTCTTGTTTAGGCTATAATTTTGGGTTTCTCTTATACCTAACCAAATAGAATATTAGCTAATTTACCTATTTTAGAAGTTTAGCAGAGGATCCAAGTTAATTTGCACTTACTATTTCCTACATTATATTTTCATGCAATATTAATGGGAAAAAGAATAATGAAAATAATAAAACTCAAACTAAGTAAACAAATGAAATAACTTGCATGAAGCCAGACCTTTATCTTGACTCTCAGGAGTCCTTGAAGAGTGTCCAAAGCCTGGCTATTCCCAAGGCATTTCCTGCTTTCTTTGGTCAGGGACCTTCAATAAACAAGTATCTTTCTTCTCACATTAATATTATTTATAAGGGAGCTTGTCTGTAAAAAGAGGCAGCCAAACTCCTTCAGGAAGTAACAATCCAGTATTTGCTATCTAAACAGTCAATGTATTTTTTTTCAGCCCTTCTCACACCTGCAAACCCAATTGTATATTTTCCAAATTTAATCTTAAGAAAGGGTCATTTAGATTCCAAGTTTAAAAGTTCTTAAATTTTTAGTGTGGCTCACCATGCATATAGATTTAGATAAAGTGGAAAATGGATCCTTCCTCTACTTTCTCTCTCGTATTCCCCATTTTTCTTTTGACTGAGTGCCTATCTTCATGACTCAACAATTTGAGCAATGGTGCAGGTTATCTTGCATGATGGAAATCATCCAGTGGTACACATTTTCATTCTTTCTTGGGGTTCTGCTCTGCCCTCATTACTTTGTTTCTTCAAATCTCTGTGTATCTACATATGTTCAAACATGGGTGTGCACCCTCAAGCAGAATGATCTATTTATTCTGAAAACAGTCATAGCACCGTATTTGCCAATGTGAGATCACTGGAATAACTTTTGCTGATATCTTCCACATGTTGGCTGACTATGTGAATTCACATTCTAGTTTAACCAATGTGTGCAATCTCTCAATTCCCACATATGCTGAAAAAGGCTCTTATTTAGAAGGCAGTAGAATTGCCAAGCATCTGAAGATAGCATTCTGTGAAAATGTTGCTTTATCTGAAAGCAAATGTGTCTTTAAACAATCTGAGATCTCCTATTGTTAAGCTAGTCATATGTGGAAGTAGCTTGGATCCATAAAAACTTTTCCAGATTTCTTGGATTAGTAATGGCTATAACTGAATGGAAGAAAAGAAATAAATCTCATGATCTAAATAATGATATCATCTTTCCTTAGAGATAAAGCTTAATGAGACTCACAAGGCATTAATAGAAATAATTCAAAGGCAAAACTTTATTTTACGTTTTCTTCTATTTTGTCTCTATTTTTTGAGTAACTATTTCTTCTATTTCTTTCATGGCCATTTTTTTTGTTTGTGAATGATCAGAAAGTGATAATTTTGAATTATCATGTACCTTTTCAGTTGCATTTATCTAGGTTTTGTATGAAATTTAATGGGCCATGATATTGAAATTGTCTGTTTTTGCCCATTGTCATGTTATTTGTAATTTGCTTCAGGTCCATGCCCTAGTGATAAGGTGACTGATTTCAATGTGAATGGTAACATTATCTACATATTTTAAATAATGTTGAGTTTGAATCTTTGGTGTTATCTTGGTTAAGAATAATACTGTAGAAATGCAGAGCCCCATATAGTAGCTAACTCTAACTCCAGATTTTCACTGAACTTTTCATTGATTTTTAAAAGTCATACTCAATTTCTTCTGTCTTATAACCCCTCATAACTCAGTTTGAACTTTTTTACCCTTGATTTTATCACTGATAAATATGTCCTTGTTATGTATTCCTGACCTTTATCTACTAAGGTTGTGCCAAGTTCTACTTGAATAAATTACTTGGTAGAAAGGTGAGCTCACCATTTGAAGTTATGTGATCCTAATATTTGAAGACTAGTACTATTTATAGTGACACAATAAACTGTAGAAGTTCTATTATGTAGAAACACAAATTGGAGACTCTCTGGGTAATATAAAAAATGAAGAGATTAATTTAGTTGGAGCTACTGTGATAATGGGCTGTGAGTTTCCATATCTACCCCTGTCACTTGAAATAACAATAAAGAAATTTTGAGCATATGATGAAACAAAAAGAAATTTATACTTTGCTATGAATCAGAAACTACATGGCAGGGGCTCTTAGGAACTAAAAATATTAAACCTGGAAATCTGGGACTCCTGGGTGGCTCAGTTGTTAAGTGTCTGCCTTTGGCTCCAGTCATGATCTCAGAGTCCGAGGATCAAGCCCCACATCGGGTTCCCTGCTCAGTGGGAAGCCTGCTTCTTCTTCTCCTCCAAAAACCCTGCTTGTGTTCCCTCTTTCTCTCTCTTTGCCAAATAAATAAATAAATAAATAAAATCTTAAAAAAATTTTAAAAAGATTATTCTTAAAAAAATAAACCTGGAAATCATTAAAAAACAAAACAAACAAACAAACCCTGTAAGGCCAACAGTTATTTGTAAACTCAACAAATCCACAAATTTTTCATAAGTCACTAAAGTTAAGACTAGATAGAATATATCCATGTCCAGGATAGAAGAAGAATAAGTATATATATACACCCATTAATAAGTCCTGGGTGATAGAGACATTAGTTTTTTGGGGGTTTTTGTTTGCTTTTGTTTTTTGTTTTTTTTTATTCTGAAGACACTGGTAGATAGAGACAATGTCATGGAGTATATGAGGTTTGTTGTATAGGAAACAAATAAACCCTTTACTTTTCTGAGTAATCTTATGTATAGTCAACTATTCAGCCTAGCACACACCTGCCGGTTGATCCATTCACCCAACACTAATCCCCACTGAGATCATAAAGGTCATCACTACAGTAGTACAAAGATAGTGGGAATCATGTGACATCCAGCATTGGTGACAGAGTAGTACTATTGTAGGTAATTAGAAATACTAGAAAAATCACTGGATCTAATATTAGAAATACTACTTAATCTATCTCAAATGGTAGCATAATACACCAGGATATTTTTGGAATTCTAGCGCACATCAAATATTAATTCTGTTTAGTAAAACTAATGGCAAAAATGATACTAATAATGTCACTTTACCTTATTCATATAATTTTGTTCATAAAATTAATTTTTTTCTTAGAATAAGAAAAAAAAATTCCTGGCTCAAAAAAAAATCATCTGTATACCCTCAAGGATTTTGATATATCTATCAGATTGTTCTCCAGAAGGACACTGTTTTACTCTTCCACTAAAAATATATGATGATGGGGGCGCCTGGGTGGCTCAGTGGGTTAAAGCCTCTGCCTTCGGCTCAGGTCATGGTCTCGGGGTCCTGGGATCAAGCCCCACGTTGGGCTTTCTGCTCGGCGGGGAGCCTGCTTCCTCCTCTCTCTCTGCCTGTCTCTCTGCCTACTTGTCATCTCTCACTCTGTCAAATAAATAAAAATAAAATCTTTAAAAATATATATATATGATGATGACCATACAGGCACTGGGGTTAAGACACATAGAATGTTGTGCTTTGATAAAAAATATTTTGAAATCATGTGAGGAAGCAGGGAGAAAATTATCTTGTCCTTCTTCCTAACAGCAAATCCCCCTCTTGTTTTTTGTTTGTGTGCCTTGATTTTGCTTATTTTTTTCTTTTGCTTGGGCATGTACTTAGGGAAGGTTATGGCAGGGGGTCCTACTCAGTTAAGAGGACAAATTATGATTATTCTAAGTCAGATATGGAATTCTATTTCCTTTACCAGTAATTAATTAGTTAGGCATGGCCATGAGATATAATATCATTAAACAAGAGGGAAATGTACTGGGGTGGGGCTTTTATGAAACTGTTTCCTCCATGTAGTAAAGACAGGTTTGAAGAAAAGTGCCCCAGTTTTTTCTGGCTCTGGTTGTAGTGTGTTCTGGTGTGATGTAAGTCCCTATCACAGCACTTTTGGAAGCATGAGGACCAAGCTACTACAAAGTCAATATGCTGAGGATAACCAAAAGGAAGAGAGAAGAAATTCTAGGACCTGGGTGTCTGCTAACCTTAATGTTCTATAACAATAAATTTTCTTTATTGCTTAACTCACTTTCATATCATTATTTTTTTGTTATTTAAAGTACCTTACTTTCAGCTTCAAGCATTAAGCATCAATAGCAAATTTGAATGCAAATGTTCTAGATGTCCACTGTAAAGTTAAGATACCTGTAGCATACTCCTTGTTGTTCAAGTGAAATACCAATTATATTATTAGTGCAGAATATAAAAGAGGCCCTGGGGGAAATGTGATGATATAATAAAGTGTTCATGGGCTTTACAAACTATGATAAAGACTTGGAAATGTGGGAAAGGGTACAGTGTAGCATGTAAAATGGAAATTCCATGTTAAAGCTTATTTTTCCAGATACTATCGACTCACTATCCCTCACTGTGCTGAAATAGGGTTAGTGAAATTCATTTTTCTGTCTTTCCCCATGTTTGCCTCATCCTCTATAGGAGAAAACACATGAACTCCATATCATGCATCCTCCAATGAAATAGAACACATTTTGATGGTTTAAGGAAGTAGTGTGTGGTAGGTATTGCTCTGTTTTGTTTTATTTGTTTATTTTAATGCTGGGTACTTTCATTATGGATTGGAGGATGAAGGAGAGTACAGAACTTTAGAATAGATATGCAGGTTTGCTACCAATCCTTGATAAGCAAAGTTATGAGTAGTGTAGGTGGTTTCAGTAGTAGCAGTTAAATCATTTTTACCATAGTACTTTCCAGTTGTCTAATATTATAATTATTGTTAGTCGGTTACAAGGAGGATGGAAAAAATAATCATATCTTAGGTCTATTTCATTATATGGGCTTTTTCCATAAGGATTATGCTTTGCTTTAAAATTTTACATGGCTTAGGCTGAGACTTGTTCATTTACTCTGGCAATTAGTTACTGAACAGAATTCCATCTCTATGATATTAAGAATCTTATGGTTAAAATCTGTTAAGCAATTCTTTCTCATGGGGCCCCAAAAGAACTAAATGAGCTGGGTTATAACTTTACTTGTCAGTCTGCTTGAGTTCATCTGGGGCCTTGTCTGAATTTTAGCATCAAGGCAATCCAGTGGAGGACAAGTTATCAGCTATGTGAATGACTGTTTAGAGAGTTCATTAAATCTGTAAGAGAGAGGGTTAGAGCCTTGCTTAGATTTCCTCTCTATTTCATGTTGTCTCTGGGAATGTTAAATGAAGTTCCTGATGAGTACACTCCAGGCAAGAAAGGAAAAGGCATTCCATGTCAATCTCACGAGATAGGGGTAGTAGAGGTGCCAAGGAGGGCTGGAGCTCAAGGAGTGGGGTTGCTTTTTCATAAGCAAGTAAATGACTATGAATACCAATGACCTTTCTTAGAAAGCAGTTATTATTTTGACTTCAAATTTTCGATTTTTATTCCTAATAAATATGTTTCAGACTGGAGTTAGGTTTACACACACACACACACAAACACTCACTCACTGATCTCCATATCACCACACATTTGCTATTCACCTTTCCCTATAACTCCGTTAAACACCAAGAGAAACAAAGTTGAAACAATGGAAAAGAGGACTGTAGTTTTTTGTCAAAGATCTGACATTAATTCTTCTAGAATTTCTCTCTTCCTTTGCTCCCTGTGCACACTTCTGTTATGATAGCACATTCTATATATTTATCTATTTCCCACCTAAAACTATGAGATTTTTGAAAGCTGAGCCTGTATGTTTTATCTCCAGAAGCATGGTGACTGCTACACGGTAGGCATTCAGGAGAAATCTGGTAAAATTGCATAAAATTAGTATTTTGAAGATATCCTAATGGCTTCACCTAAGATGAATCCTCATTCAGAAATGAGGGTGGTTTCTTTACTGAGTAATTTATTCCCACACAATATGGAGAAACAAAGATGGTTTCATGATACTTAACTTGGGTTATTTAGGAAGAGGAACTTTGCTCTGTTGCCTGAATTTTAAGATAAGTAGGAAGAGGACCTACTTCCTCTTCCTACTTATCTTAAACCAAACCAAATCAAGCCAAACAAAAAAAAAATGTCACTTCCCTAATTGGTTTTGTAAAGAAAGGAATTCTAACACTACAGTTTTGTTGTTGTTGTTTGATTCTTTTTAGGGGCCTATGCAAATGGTAAAGGGAAATTTAAAATAACCCCAGGGGCACCTGGGTGGTGCAGGTAGTTAAGCTTCTGATTCCTGGTTTTAGCTTAGGTCATGATCTCAGGGTCATGAGATGGAGCTCCACATCTGATTCCTTCCTAAGCATGGAGTCTGCTTAAGACTCTCTCCCTGTCCCTCTGATCCTCTCTACTGTGCACTCCCTCTCTTTCTCTTTCGCTCTCTAAAATAAATAATCAAAAATCCTTAAAAACAAAAAAATTAAATAAAATTAACCCAGAGGTTGGACATGGCATTTGATGATACAGGTGAAATTGTTTATTTAATTCAAGATATGAGAACTGAGACAAATGTTCAAGCTTTGCACTTTATGAAATTTCATTGGAAAAGCACTCTATCACTGTTATGGAAGACAGTCAATCTCACTTAACATGATATAGTTGCTAATGTAGCAAAAATATCATCATTAAAGTGTGAAAACCCTTTATGTGATTGTACCTATGAATGAAACCCAAAGATAATTTTATGATAATAGCTAAAGTATTTGGAAAGGTGACTTAATTTACAGTTACAGAGTAATGACTAATGAACAGGGGTTGACCAAAGTAATGAATAAGAAAGCATATGTATCTATGTCTGGATATCTAAGTTGATATAAATTTCTGCCATTAACAGATTGTAATCTTGGGTAGAAAATATAGCCAATCATTTCTTGTTACCTTTATTTGTTAAAAAAAAAAAAGAGGGTGGCTTAGATAAGCTTTTATAAATATAGTTATGACAAAATTTCAAAGGATTTAATAAAATGTGGGTTCTCTGGGTAAGCAAGTTAAACACTTGGAGGTTGGAAGATGGCAGTAGAGTAGGAAGACCCTAGGCTTGACTCTTCCGATGAATATAACTAGATAATTATCATATCATCCTAAATAACCCAGAAATTGGCCTGAAGACTTGCAGAACAAGCTCCATAGATAAGGGTAGAGCACATAGAAGAAGGTAGAAAGCGCAGAGACACAGTTTAGGAGAGAAATGGATTATGGCTGCAGTGTTGGGGAGGGAGCTATGATCATGAAGAAAGGTGACAGACAGACTGGCACTCAGGGGAGCATACAGGGAAAATGAATGTCCATTGAAATTGGCTTGGAAAGTGAGAGTGGCTGAATTTTGTGACATCTGGCAAGCAGTAGGACTTGAAGCCTGGAGTTTTAAAGGTGAGCAGGTTGGGTTAGGATGAGCCCAGAGGCACTGTGCTGCTCTTGGAGAGAAGGCAGGCAAATAATCTACAGACATACAGTGGGGAAACAGTGACCTGAAGAGTGCCTGGGACACGCAGTGGGAAGTTATTTGCACATCTCAGAACATGTTCCAGAGAGGCAGTGTTCATACACCCATCTAGGAACAAGGGAACTGGTTGGCTCCATTTCCCTCCTGCAAACCTCAGCACAAGCACAGGACCTGCACACATCACCTGCAGGAACCAACACAGTATCCACACTTTCTACCTAACTTATACCAAGCCCTGCCTCTTCACCCTCCTCTCTGTCACTCCTCCCTGGCTTTGGTGGAATAGCCCTTCCCAGTCTTGCTTGCCTCTGTCCTAGTTTGGCAGGCCTCCTCTCCAGAAGACTGGCTCAAACCATTGCTCACACTGTGTCTCCCAAATTGGGAGTTTTGTGGAGCCTCAGTCCTGGTGGTGTGGTGACAGGTCTCATTTCACAAGCAGATCAGAGTACATATAGTCAAAACATGTGACATTCAGATCAGGAACTGAACACTGTCCACAACAGGCAAAGAAAGCCTCTGCAGACAATGGTCCTGAAGGATAACGTGGCCAGGACAAAGCAGGAGAGTTCATGCAGCATCTATTGGAGACACTTCAGGAAGCATCAAGCTCGGAGGAACAGGGAACACTCCACAGCAGGGCAGTATAGGACCTCTTCTTCATAAGACCATTGCTCTCAAGAACAGGAGGTATAGCTGACCTTCCTAACACAAAGAAACAGAAACTTAGACAAAATGAGAAGAAAAACCCATCTTAAATGAAAGAATAGGAAAAGGCTACAGCCAGAGATCTAAGTGAAACAGTAACATGCCTAATGGAATATTTAAAGCAATGATCATAAGGATACTCACAGAACTTGGGAAAAGAATGGAAAACATAACTGAGTCCTTTAAGACAGATATAAGGAATAACATAGCAGAAATAAAAGGCTCAATGAATGAAATGAGAAACACACTTGATGGAATAAACAGGAGGCTGGAAGAAGCAGAGGAATGTATTACTGACCTAGAAGTCAGAGTAATGGAAAGTAATCAAGGTGAACAAGAAGAGAGAAAAAAGAATTATGAAAAACAAAAATAGACTTAGGAAACTTAGTGTTTCCATTAAATGTAATAACATTCATATTATAGGAGTTGAAGAAGAAGAAGAGGGAGGAGGAGGAGGAGAAGGAGAAGAAGGAAGAGGAGGAAGACCAGGAGGAACAGGAAGAGGAAGAGGAGGAAGAGGGAGGAAATGGGGGCACTTATTTGAAGAAATAATAAAAACATTTTTTTTGAAAAATAAGAATATTTATTTGAAAAAATAATAGCTGAAAACTTCCATAATCTAGAGAAGGAATCAGATATCCAGATCCAGGAGGCACAGAGAACCCCAACAAATTCATAAAAAACAGATCCACACCAAGACATAGTATAATTATCTTGGCAAAATATAGTGATAAAGAAAAACTTTAAAAAGCAGCAAGACAACAGAAGACAGTAACAAGGGAAACCCCATAAGACTACCAGAGGATTTTTTTAGCTGAAACTTTCCAAGCCAGAAAGGAGTGGCATGAGATCTCTAAAGTGCTGCATGGGAAAAATCTGCAGCAAAGAATACTCTATCCAACAAGGCTATCATTAAGAATAGAGAAAGAGACAAAGAGTATCCCAGACAAACAGAAATTAAAGGAGTTCATGACCATTAAACCAGCCCTGCAAGAAATATTAAAAGGGACTCTTTTAGTGGAAAAGAGAGAACAAAAGTGATAGTATGAAGGTAGGAAACACAAAGCAGTAAAAATGAGTTTTTCTGTAAAAAAAATCAGTTAAGGAACTCACAAAATAAAAGGATGTGAAATATGACAACATCTAGCTAAAATGTGGGAAGAAAAAAACTTAATGAAAATTAGATGTGGGGAGGAGAGGAGTAATATTCTCCAGAATAGATCCCATATTAGCCAACAAGACAAGTCCCAACAATTCATGATTGAAGTCATGCTGTGCATTTTTTCCTGACCACAATGCTATGAAACTAGAAATCAACAATGGGAAAAAATCTGGAAAGAACACAACCACATGGAGGTTAAATAACACGCTACTAAGCAATAAATGGCTCAACCAGAAAATCAAAGAAGAAATAAATAAAAGTACATGGAAACAAATGAAAATGAAAACACAACAGTCCAATACCTTTGGGATGCAGCAAAAGTAATCCTAAGAGGAAAGCTTATAGCAAAACAGGCATACCTCAAGAAACAAGAAAAATCTCAAATTAACAACCTAAACTTACATCTAAAGGAGCTAGAAAAAGAATAGCAAACAAAAACTAAAACCAGAAGGAAAGAAATAATAAAGATTAGAACAGAAATAAATGATAGATCAGAAATAAATGATACAGAAACTAAAAAAAAAAATAAGAATACAATTGATAAATGAAACCAGGAACTTGTTTTTTGGAAAAAAAATCAATAAAGTTGATAAACCTCTAGCCAGACTTATTAAGAAAAAAAGATAAAGGATTCAAATAAATAAAATCACAAATGAGAGAGAAGAAATAACAACTAACACCACAGAAATACAAATAAATATAAAAGAATACTACGGAAAACTAAATGCCAAAAAAATCATACAACCTAGAAGATATGGATAAATTCCTATAAACATATAAACTACCAAAACTGAAACAGGAAGAAATAGAAACATTGAATAGACTGATAACCAGCAAAGAAAGTGAATCAGTAATAAATAACAACAACAACAGAAAAAAAAAAACAAAACTCCCAACAAACAAAAGTCCAGGGCCAGCTGGCTTCATAGGTGAATTCTACCAATCATTTAAAGAAGAGGTATTCGTATTCCAGAAAAATAGAAAAGGAAGGAAAACCTCCAAATTCATTCTACGAGTCCAGCATTATTCTCATACCAAAACCAGATAAAGAAACCACTACGAAAAAGAACTACAGGCCAATATCCCTGATGAACATAGATGCAAAAATCCTCAAAAAAACACTAGCAAACTGAATCCAACAGTACTTTAAAAAAGTCATTCCCCATGATCAGTGGAGTTTATTCCTGGGTTGCAAGGATGGTTCAGTACTCACAAATCAATCAACGTGATACATTATATTAATAAAAGAAAGGATAGAAATCATATGATCATTTCAGTAGATTCAGAAAAAAAATTTGACAAAGTACAACATCTATTCACGATAAAAACTCTAAACAAAGTAGGTTTGGAGGAACATATTTCAACATAATAAAGTTCTTATATGAAAAACCCACAACCCACATCACACTTAATGTAGGAAAACTGAGAGCTTTTCCCCTAAGGTCAGAAACAGGACAAGGATATCCACTCTCACCACTGTTATTCAGCATAGTACTGTAAGTCCTAGTCACAGCAATCACACAACGCAAAGAAATAAAAGGCATCCAAATTGGTAAGGAAGAAGTAAAATGTTCACTCTGCAAATGACACGATATTATATATAGAAAACCTGAAAGACTCCACTCAGATCTACTAGAATTGATAAACGAATTCAGTAAAGTCACAGGATACAAAATAAATGTACAGAAATCTCTTGCATTTCTATATACCAATAATGAAGCAGTAGAAAGAGAAATTAAGGAAATCCCATTTACAAATGCACCAAGAATAATAAGATGCCTAGAAATAAACCCAACTAAAGAAGTGAAAAACCTATACTCTAAGAACTATAAAACATTGATGAAAGAAATTGAAGATGACACAAAGAAATGGAAAGACATTCCATGCTCATGAATTGGAATAACAAGTATTGCTAATATATCTATACTACCCAAATCAATCTACAGATTTAATTTAATCCTTATTCAAATACCATCATTTTTCATAGGATTAGAACATGCAATCTTAAAATTTGTATGCAAGAACAAAAGACCCCCAAAAAGCCAAAGAAACCTTGAAAAACAAAAAACAAACAAAAAAAGCAAAGCTACACGTATCACAATCCTAGACTTCAAGTTACAAAGCTGTAGTAATCAAATAGTATAGTACTAGCACGAAAATGAATACATAGAACAATAGAACAGAATAGAAAACCCAGAAATGAACTCGTAACTATATGGAGTCGACTAATCTTCAACAAAGCAGGAAAGAATATACAATGGGAAAAAGACTGTCTCTTCAACAAATTGTGTTGAGAAAACTGGACAGCAACAAGCAAAAGAATGAACCTGGATGGCTTTCTTCTACCATACACACAAATAAATTCAAAATAGATTAAAGACCTACATGTGAGACCTAAAACCATTAAAATCCTAGAAGAGAACACAGGCAGTAATTTCTTTGACATAGGCTGTAGCAACTCTTTTCTAGCTATGTCTACTAAGGCAAGGTAAACAAAAGCAAAACTAAACTACATCAAAATAAATTTTTCCACACAGGGAAGGATACAATCAATACAAATAAAAGGCAACCTACAGATGGGAGAAGATATTTGCAAATAACATCTAATAAAATATTAGTATCCAAAATATGTAAAGAACTGATAAAATTCAACACCACAAAAAACAAATATTCCAATTGGAAAATGGACAGAAGACATGAACAGATTTTTCTCCAAAGAAGACACGGATGGCCAACAGACACATGAAAAGATTCTCATCATCACTAACCATCAGGGAAATGCAAATCAAAACTGCAATGAGATACCGCCTCATATAAGTCAGAATGGCTAAAATCAACAACAGTATTAAACCAGTCCTGGTCACTTTTCAATCCTAACTAGACTAATTTATACATCTATGTAAAACTGAGGGTTTTAGAGGGGCAACGGGTGGGGGGATGGGTATTAAGGAGAATACATATTGCATGGAGCACTGGGTGTTATACACAAAAAATGAATCATGGAACACTACATCAAAAACCAATGATGTACTGTATGGTGACTAACATAACATAATAGAATTAATTAACTAATTAATTAATTAACTTTAAAAAAAGAAGTACTAGGTTTTCAAAGAGGCTTACAGAGCTCAAAACCTCACAGGAGTGGAAATCATCTTTCACTATCACTTTCACTATCACCCTTCGTTACCACTATCCCTTATCAAGATAAAGATAAGGTTGTAGCTCCATGTTAACAGAAATCTAGAAAGGTAAAATACTTTCCCTCTCTGTGCCCAATACATTACTAACCCCCATTTAATGAGCTAAAGATAAATTAGGATGGGATTATTTCTTGAAGGTATGATCAGAGCATTGTTTTTTAAATGCAGTATAGTGGAATGAGTTTTTCTCCCCCTTGGAGTATCTGCAAGACACTCAAATAGATCTCCATTATTTTATTATAATCTGCAACCAAATATCCTTGCTCTCTGATAACATAATGAACTATAGGAAATGCAAAAGACCAGAGCTGGTAATTCAGAACATGGGAAACATCAGAGAAGGCCAAATATGTTGACAGGTGAGTTTATGATTTGAAGAGGTATAGTTTTGCCTCGTCTAAACTCAAAGCGTCCTTCTTCATGCCTAAACAACAATAAATAATGGCTGAACAATGGAATTTAAATGCTGAGTACACAGTTAAAATGTTCAGAAAGGGCCTCCTTAAATTTTATTAATAAAAATATAAATAACAGCTTTCCTTTTATGCCCTGACATTAGTACAGGGGAATATTTTGTAGCAAATAGGTTACAATGATGTTTCACTGACACTGATTTCATAGAGAATAGAGAGAAAAAATGCACTAAACTGGAGACTAATAGTAAATGTTTAAAATTCAGAGAAAACAATGGCCATGATATGACCTTGTATATAAAAGCTACTGTCTAAGGAGGCCATTAGTCATTCTCAATTTATGATAAGTTCTATTTACAATAAGTATAAAACAGGTTAGAACTTGTTGTCACAGGAAAGTTTTACATTAGATACTGAAAGGACTATAAGGTAGGATAGTATTTCATTGAAATGCAGAATCATTACTAATAATCAATATTTATCGAATGTCTACAAAATCCATGGCATTAGACCTCAAATCACAGGAGAACAAACTGACTCTGGCCAACTTTACACTTAGAAGAAATATTCCGTTCACAGTTTTTGAATTAATTACCATCCTCTCCGGAACTTAAAGAAGGATCTAGATAAATTACATTTCTTCCTAGTTCTGACTCTACAATCCTTTTTGCTATGATTGGTAGTGTTAGCCTCTGGTGCACTATTTTCAATCCAAGTGAATAAGTTCTTTCTAATAAAATTCCCTTTGCTTGTAGGGCAATTCTTCAAGCATTCTGAATCTACAGAATGGTCTTAAGGAGGTAGTTCAGCAGAAGTCATTTTTCTCCCTGAGTGCTGACTGATAGGACCTCAAGAGCTATGTGGTCTTAGGAGCACATTAGAAACATAGGATATGTTACAGAAAATTCTATTCTATAACAATGGAAAATAATGCCCTTGTAAAATGGTGCTTTTAATAGTAGCATCTCCTCTTACTCCTTCTAACCACTCACCTAAGAAGTGAGTTTTCCCAGTTTTAGTTCCATTCAATGTATCCCACCTCATTTTCCTCAAACATCACATTGCAAACATTATAGACCATTGATTGTTGTTTTAGGCTCAGGCATGAAAAAATAAAAACACTCAGTTACAAGGATTTTTGAGTTGTTTGAATCTGACAAACTGGTACTGTCCTAATGATTTCAGAAAACTTACTTTTATTGCTTTACTTTAGGAAATTGGTGAGAACCTAGTTTTAGGAGAAGGGGCTGGATCATTTTGGGGACTGACTTCAGCGAAGGTTTCAATCGTATTTTGGTTCAGACAGAAGTTCAACTCTGTCATGAAAGCAACACAATCTATTTCCTAATAACACGCCTGAGAAAGGAATGACTCTAAAATGCAACCACTTTGCAACAAGTAGACAGATTCAATTAAAAATCAGGAATGAAACTTTATAGCTTTCTAGTCTTTTGGGAATATCAACTCAGAAGACTGTTGTTTAAAATGCATTTTTAAAACTTAAGACATTATGAGTTCTGAACAAGTATTACCTAAAGCAGCTACTGCAGTAAGCAAGGGACCTCAGAAAACTACTTTGATAAGTAATCATTTGTGGTTCTTTGGAAGGAACAATCAATGGGAGATTATAGTGAATATTCAGTTTCATGAGGCCTATATAACTGCAAAGGAGCAAGCACCTTAAAGATTTCTTTAGGTACAGAATAAACTAGGTTCTTAAAAAATAATAGTTCCAAAAATGTTACTGGGTAGGGTGAGTAAATATTAAATAAAATAATCCTCGTATCCTCTAATCATTCTAATAACCAAGTCTTCTGAACAAAATAGAAATCCAAGGCTATGGCTGAAGAAGGCATTACTGTTTTTAGCACATAGCTCATTATACTTAGTACATATTCAATGATAAAGTTTTAAAGACATTTAAAAGGATTGAAAAAATAATGATACTATATAGGCTCAATGAAAAGTATAGAAAAGCATTAAAAAAGCCCCAATAATTTACTATAGTCACCATCAAAGACATTTCTAGTTCCTTCAACTTTATAGAATATTATGGATCTTTTCATAATTGATGAAATAACTGTGCATAAAACTGTGTAGCCTTCTTTTTTCACTTATTAGATTTTTATATATTACTTTAAAAATTATAAGCATTGGGATTCCTGGGTGGCTCAGGCAAATAAGCCTTTGACTCTTGATTTCAGCTCAGGTAATGATCTCAGGTTCTTGAGACTGAGCCATCCAGTAAGCTCCACACTCAGGGGGGAGTCTGCTTGAGAATTCTCTCTCTCCCTCTCCATCTGTCCCTTCCCTCTCCCATGCCCTCAATCTCAAATATATAAATAAATCTTAAAAAATTAAAAATTTTTAATTAAAATTAATTAAAAATTAATTAATTAAAATTAATTAAAATTTAAAAATTAAAATTGCAAGCATCATTTTAATAGCTGCATAGTATCCCATGATATAGGTGTGCTACAATTTACTTAAATGTTTCCTCTAGAAATGAGCATTTATCTTGGGCGTAAGTGGTTTTATCTGTGTATAAATCTTTGAAAAAAAAGTTATTCCCCCTAGGATTTTATTCTTAGAAATCAAATTATTAGAACAAAGGATATAAACATGAATGTTCTTTATTCAGCTTTCTTTATTTATAATGAATATTTATTGCTGAAAGAACTCCCAGATATACCTAATTCATGGAAGGTAAACAACTGAGTTACTACAGTGTCCTAGTTTTTCATCAGTTGAAGTTATTTTGTAAATAGCTGTATCTCAAGAATTGTATATACAATATGTTTTCTGGATTGTTCAATTACTGTTAATGTCTCTAAACCTTTATGAGTAAAACATTTTTAATATTGTTAGAGATCAGCAAATTACTTCATATTGCGTTTTGTGTTTCTATGGTTTAATTTCATGAAATAAAATTTATCTTGAACCTGAAACATTTAATGTACCTCCAAACAGTGCTCTTTTGATTAACTTTCTAACCCGAATTTGAGTATATCACAAGTTTGACATATATATAAGTAACACCTTTAGCACATGGGAAAACAAATACCCAAATGGCTAACTTTGTAGAATAGATAGGATAGATTGCAGTAGTGAGAAAATCTGGGAATAGAGAAACACTCCAGGTAAAATACAGGCTGACGGTCAGATCACCATTTATTTTCTCCTTGAGGAACATATTTATAGAAGACCTTACTGCCAGTGAGTATCCATGTATTCTATTTGTTTCCATGCTTTACTGTTTTAACAATAAAAAATTACTGCATTATAGGAGAAAATGGAATTTTCAATATAGAGATGTTAATTATTTCAAGAGAAGGCCACCTTTAGGTGCATTATTTTATTCTGGATTTACAGATTTCTAAGAATCTTCTGATATCAAGTGAATAACTAATAATTAAAGCATTTTGACTTCATGGCCCAGAAAGTTGGGTAATAAATACTGCTTTAAGCATTAATTATGTATAAATATGCTCAATTGCCAACTTCCATATTTTGTGATTATATTAAAATTAAAAAAATGTTTTGGAAACTAAATATAAAAACCAAGTCTACTGGGAGGATTCTGGGAAGATGGCAGAAGAGGAAGCACTATGTATCTTTCTCCCATTAGAAATCTGTCTAGACAACAATTACACTAGAATTATCTGTCTGATTTAACTATTTTGCAACTCGGGAATCTGTTGAAGTCTTACAACTTTTTCAGAGGGAAAAATTACTTCTGTCTGCAGATGATATGATCTTATATGAAGAAAACCCCAAAGATCACACACACACACACACACACACACACACACACAAACACACACAAAAATTAAGTAGCAGGATATAAAGTCAACACACAAAAGTCAATTGCTATTCTATAAACCGTGAACAATCTGAAAAGGAAATTACAAAAACAATTTCATTCATAATAGCATTGAAAAGAATGAAATACTTTGCAATTAACTTAACCCAGGAGGTGGAAGACTTGTACAATGAAACTATAAAACACTACTGAAAGAAATTAAAGAACACATAAGTAAATGACAACATTCCTCATATTTGTAATTGGAAGACTTAATTTTATTAAAATGTCAATATTGTAAAAATTGACCTACAAATTCAATGCACTATCAAAATCCTAATAATATTTTTTGTAGAAAAAGTAAAATTCACCTGGAATCTCAATAAATTTTTAATAGTCAAAATGATCTTAGAAAAGAAGATCAAAACTGGAGTACTCAAAATTCCTGATTATAAAACTTACTACAAAGCTATAGTTATCAAAACAGTGTGGTATGATAATAAAGATTAGATAGATATATATCAATGGAACAGATACAAAACAGAGAGTACAAAAATAACCTTCACATATATCATCAAATGATTTCTGACAAGAATAATGAGAGTGTCAAGAGTGCTAAAAGTATGTTATGGGGAAAGGACAGTCTTTCAAACAAATGACGCTCAGAAAACAGGATATCCACATGCAAAAGAGTTCAATTTGGTTCTAATCTAATGTTATATATAAAAATTACCTCACAATGAATTAAAGATCTAAATGTGAGACTTAAAACAATAAAACTCTGAGAAGAAAACACAGGACAAAAGCTTAACATCAGATTTGACAATGATTTCTTGAATATGACAACAAAGACAGAGGTAGCAAATGAAAAAAAATACACAAATTAACTTCATGAAAATTAAAAAATTTGGGGCATCAAAAGATACTATCCACAGAGTAAGAAGTAACTCATAGACGGGGAGAAAGTATTTGCAGATTGTATCTCAGATAGGGGATTAATAACCAGAATATATAGAGAACTTTTAAAACTCAACAACAAAAAGCAACTTGATACAACATGGCAAAAAGATTTAAGGGGGGAGGGGGCAAGATGGTGGAGAAGTAAGAGATCCTGCAGCAACCGGTCCCCAAAAGTGAGCTGGAAATCTACCAGAACACGCTGAACACCCATGAAATCACCCTGAGGAGAAAGATTTCTAACCCCGGGATCTCTC
>CM052797.1:108448086-108638643 GCA_028533885.1 Nasua narica | reverse complement strand
ACACCATGGGAAGATTACAGTCTCAGAAAGTGGAAATTTTTCTATGTAGTGCATACAATGCAGAAGCAGTAAATAATAGGTTAATAAATAAGGCTACATAAAAGTAAAACATGTACTTTTGCATGGAAAAATGTAAAAATTAATATACATGTGTAAATCATAGCACATAAAAAGGAGTAAACTCATTATGAAGAGTTACATAAATTCTAGAGACAACTCAATGGAAATACAATCAAAAGATATGAAAAAATGATTCATACAACACACAATTTCTCATAATGAAAGAAAAGCAAGATAAATCCATACACTATGATAGTAAGCTGGATAGATCAAGAAATACATGAATTAGGTATAGTAACATGTTAATGTTAGGATCTAGGTAGTGGTTACATAGGTATTCATTGTAAAATTATTTTAACTACTCTGTATATTAAAAAGAATTTCATAATAGAATATTAGAATAAAATATGCAGTTCTTGGTTTTCAGCTATCAATTGGCAAAACAATAAAGAAAAGGTAATAACAGTACTAGAGAGCATATAAGAAAATAAGTACACGCATACATTTTTATGGTGAACTTGACAATTCAACATTTACAAGTTACATACTCTTCAAAGAATTTCACTTTTGGAACTTATACTATAGTTTACTAACTTAGTTGAGAAATTACATATATGTAATGACCCCCATTGGGTTACTGGATATGATAACAAAAGCTGCTAGACATTTAGGTTCTAGTCAATGGATCAATACTTTAAAAATCTATGGTAAAACTATAGATGGAATATTATGTAGTCATTGAGTGTAAGCTGCTTATGTACTTATATGGACTACAATCCAAGTCTTTGTACAGTCTTTAGGGCAAGCAAACATTCATTTAAAAAATAAAAATAAAAAGGAATATATGTGCATACAATTGTATAAAAAGAACAGATATGTATGTAAAATTATATAAGGCAATATTTCTGGAACAGCTTTAGAAGAATTAAAAAAAGTAAAAATGACAAAAACACCTCTGAAGAAACTTGAATAAGAGAGCTATTGTGCCTAGTTGCATTAGGTAAGTTCAACATGTGGATATTACTCCTATAATTTTTAATGAAATCTTAAATATACAAAATTTATGTTCACCCATTCTTTTGCTAACCAAGATGTTAAATCATAACAAAGTTTCAGGTCTACCATGACTAAGCTGAAACAAGTAAATTCTCATAAGTCCTCACATGAAATTTGTTAATTTTTTGGGGGTGTGAAAAGGCCTATTTTTTTTTTTATAACATGACTGGTTAAGAAGCAACACATACTCATCCATTCACGATAAAAACTCTCAACAAAGCAGGTTAGAGGAAACATACCTCAACATAATAAAGGCCATATATGAAAAACCTACAGCTACCCCCATACTTAATGGTGAAAAATTGAGAGCTTTTCCTTTAACATTGGGAACAAGACAAAGATGTTCACTCTTCACTTTTATTAAACATAATACTGGAAGTCCTAGCCACAACAACCAAAAAACAAAACAAAACAAAAATAAAAGAGAAAAGTCATCAAAACTGGTAAGGAAAGAGGTAAAACTTTCACTCTTTGCAGATGACATTATACTATATATAAAAAATCCCTGAAGACTCTACAAAAAAAAACTACTAGAATTAATAAGTGAAATCAGTAAAATGGCAGGATGCAAAACTAATACATGGAAATCTGTTGCATTTCTATACACTAATAATGAGGTAGGAGAAAGAGAAATTAAGAAAATAATCCCATTTACAATTGCACCAAAAATTATAAGATACCTAGGAATAAACTTAACCAAGGTGGTGAAAAATCTGTACTTCAAAAACTACAAAACACTAATTAAAGAAAATGAAGATGACACAAATGGAAAGTTATTCCATGCTCATGGGTTGAAAGGACCAATATTGTTAAAATGTTCATACTATCTAAAGCAATCAATAGATTTAATGCCATTCCAATCAAAGTACCAACAGTAATTTTCACAGAACTAGAACAGATAATACTAAAATTGGTACAGCACCACAAAAGACCCTGAATAGCAAAAGCAATCCTGAAAAAGAAGAATAAAGCTGAGGGTATCACAATCCCAGATTTTAAGATGTACTACAAAGCTGTAGTAATCCAAACAGTATGGTACCGGCACAAAACAGACCTGGTAGATCAACAGAACAGAATAGAGAGCCCAGAAATAAATACATGCTTAAACAGACAATTAATCTATAACAGAGGAGGCAAGAATATACAATGGGGAAAAGACAGACTCTTCAACAAATGGTTCTGGGAAAACTGGACAGCTACCTGAAAAAGAATGAAACTGGATCACTTTCTTACACCAAACACAAAAATAAACTCAAAATGAATTAAAGACCTAAACATGAGATCTGAAACCATAAAACTCCTAGAAGAAAACAGTTTTTTTCTTTGACATCGGTTATAGAAATATTTTTCTAGATACACCTTCTTGGGCAAGGAAAACAAAAGCGAAATTAAGCTACTGGAACTACATCAAAATAAAAAGCTTTTGCACTGTGAAGGAAACCATCAACAAACAGGCAACCTACTGAAAGAAAGAAGATATTTGCAAATGATAGATCTGATAAGGGGTTAATATACAAAACATATAAGGACTGTATGCAAGTCAACACACACACACACACACACACACACCAATAATCTAACTAAAATGGGCAGAGAACCTGCATAGACATTTTTCCAAAGAAGATATATAAGTGACCAACAGACTCATGAAAAGATGCTGTCACTAATCATCAGGGAAACACAAATCAAAACCACAATGAGGTATTTATATTTGTCAGAGTGGCTAAAATAAACCAGAAAAGAAATAAATGTTGATGAGGATATGGAAAAATGAACACTGGTACACTATTGGTGGGAATGCAAAGTGGTAAAACTACTGTGGAAAACAGTATGAAGTTTTGCCAAAAAATTAAAAATGGAACTACCTCATGATCTAGTAATTCTGTTACTGGGTATTTACCCATAAAAAATGAAAACACTAATTCAAAAATATATGCACTCTGATGTTTATTACAGCATTTTTTCCAATAGCCAAGATATATATGGAAGCAACCCAAGTGTCCATTGATAGATAAATGGATAAAGAAGACGTAGTGTGTACACACACACATACACACACAGGAATAATAGCCACAAAAAAGAATGAGATCTTGCCATGTGAAACATACACGAACCTAGAGGGTATAATGCTAAGTGAAATAAGTCAGAGAATTACAATTACCATATGATATCACCCATATTTGGAGTTTAAGAAGCAAAACAAATGAACAAACAATGAAAAAAAAGAGACAAACAAAACCACGGATTTTTAAATACAGGGAACAAACGAGTTGCCAGAGGGGTGGTAGTGGAAGGGATGGGTGAAATAGGTAAAGGGATTAAGAGTACACATATCATGATGAGCACTGAGAAGTGTATAGAATTGTTGAACCATTATATTGAACACCTAAAACTAATGTAACACTATATATTCATAATACTTCTATTAAAAAAATAAAGGACAAGCAATAGATATATAATACTGATGTGTAGTTCTAGGTTCTGCAGGAATAGGAACATACATTTTGGATGAAGGACTCTTTTAATTGAATAACTGAAAGTACAAAATCAGATATAAAAGTAAATATTTTAAATGAAATAAAAAATAAAAATAAATTTCACATTTAAAATTTGATAAATATCATCAACACCAAAAATCCAGAAATACGACATTACAACCTTATTATAATTATCATTAGTCAACTGCCTGGAATGCATCTCTATAATACATTTTTCTATATATTTTGACTACTTACTACTGTTTTTGCCTCTTCGTATTACAATGATTTCATAATATTTCTATTAAAACATAGATAATTCAGTCTTTCTTCTAGCATAGTTGATCAAATTATTATTGTTAATTAGTTTGTTATTTCTTTTCTTCAGCTACAGCATTTGTAGACCTAGGACAACTCCTCCGAAGATGTCAATCCTCTGATCCTCAGCTAGCCAACCCCTAATATGCTCCACTGTGAGGAGAAGTACAGTGGTAAGAGGAAGCTCCAGAAAAGAACTTCCAATTTCAATTGATTTTGAAAAATATTTGGGGGGAATTTTTCCTCTATAAAAAACTACTATTGCTCTCAGCTTGCTATGCTTGTTTTGGTGGTCTGCAATTAGTTGTTAGTCAATTCCTTTGATATTATTGAGGATTTAGTTGATGTTTGTTGTATTAGGAGGACCTACTCTAGCACTTGAAAGTGTTTCTGTGGATGATGGAGTCCATGATTCATTCTTTAACTGATATTGTTAGTCATACAACAGCTACTACAAAGCTCACTACATTTCTGTCATAAGACTTTCTTTGCATTTCTTTAGTAGTTTTGTGACATAGGGTTAAGACAGAAGCAATTGGTACAAGTGTACAGATTTTTCTTACGGTAGTGGGCATGTTTATAATGTTCTCGGAAAGTATGCTGTGATAAACAGAAAGGTAAAATGACACTCAATGACACTTGACCTTTACCTTTTGTGATTCCCAGACTTTAATATAGATAGAACCTGTGAATATGCTGAGATATTCCTGTGTTTGCTGCATTCTGTGGCATAAGAGACTTTGCAGATATAATTTAACATCCTAAGTCAGTTGATGGGGAGATTCTCCTGGGTAAGGAGGCTTAATCGAATAGTTTTAAAAGCCCTCAGACTTTCCTAATGACAAATGTTCAAGATTCAGAGATAATCATGGGGAAACATTATGTTGATTCTAGAGTTCCCTCATCCCTGGCACATGGAGAAAATGCTCCCATCATCTCTGGTACACACTTGACACTGTGATACCTTTCTTAGCTTTCAGTCTCACTGACATTCTAAAAACTCTCAGTGACTAGGAATATTCACTAGTTGAAAAACATGTTTGATTTGTATATTAGTCAGTTTGGGCTCCTAAAAAATATCATAGATGGTGGTGCTTAAACCACAAACATTTACTTTAGTTCTAATGGTCGAGAAGTCCCAAGATGAAGGTGCTGGCAGATTTGGTGCCTGTGAGAGCCTATTTACTGGTTCATAGACAGCCATCCTCTACTGTGTCTTCACATGATGGTCGGGGTGAGGAACTCTCTGGGGTCTCTTTTTTAAGGTCACTAATCTCATTCCCAAGGACTCCAGCCTCCTGGTCTAATTATCTCCCAGAGATCCCACCTCCTAATATCATCACCTTGAGGGTCAGGATTTCAATACATGCATTTGGGCGGAGAGGTATATAAACATGTAGTCCAAATAACAAGTAGTCCAATTTGCATACCTTCTCTAACAAAAAAAAAAATGGACCATTTAGAAATCTTCCTCTGATATTCATAAATTTTAGTTGAGGGTGTAAGAGAAATTATTATAGAATTGTTAAAGACTGAGGGAATTAGAAAATACAGAGTGACCTCTTTGAAAGACAAAACTACTGTAACTTTTTCAAATATTTTGTTCATTAACAGGAAACTCACATAGATGGTGTGCCGGCTTTTTCTTCCAAATCAATTCCATTTATTTCCTATATAGATCATCGATTTTGACCTCCCCAAAATACTTCCCGCCTGGTTGGAACCTTCTTTTTCTTGAACATAAATGGATCTGCTCCTTTGTAAATGTAATGTTTAGAAAGACTTCTGAGCTACTTTGCTATGAGGAGGAGGAATTGGTAAATAATCATACATCTTGTTAAGGAATGAAAATCTTACTATATTTAAATGAACAAAGACAGCAGCATTACATTCATGAAAAATGTTTTGGAACATGGTCCCTCATTAATGAAGATACTGTTCCTTTTTAATTTGTGAGAATTTAGAATTCGATCTTGAAGAATGCAGACAGTATCAGAGTAAGCAGGTGACATTAATTGAATATAATGCATTTTTAGATTAAAAAAAAAGTTTTAGACTCCTGAAAATGTCTAACAGAGCCTTGCACCAATTTGACCACCATCAGATATTTTTTCTAAACTTTGTGGCAGTTGTACTTAATTGTGTACTTCTGCCTTCTCTGTATTGCTGCTCTTACTAATGGGGGCATCAAATCAATTACACATTCAACAGTCCCCCTTCGTTGCTCATTGGTCATATTGCTGCTATCTATCTATCTACCTATCTATCTATCTATCTATCTATCTATCTATAAGAGAGAGAGAGAGAGAACGATGAGGGAGGAGGGGCAGAGGCAGAGGGACAAGCAGACTCTCCACTGAGCAGGGAGCCTGTTAATGGACTCTATCCCAGGACCCTGGGATCATCACCTGAACCAAAAGCAGGCACTTACCGAATGGAACCACCCAGATGCCCAGTCACAATGTATCTTTGTCCCCAGTGAAATCCTTCAATTGTGTGCCCCACAGTGTGGCACCTATAGGCATTTCAAAAAGCAGTGGGAGAGTAACAGGCTTTTTTGTGAAAATACATGATGATACAAGTTTTTGCCACTTTTAGAATTAAAGATTATGAAGGGAAGAAAATGAAAGAAGATGGGTATATTAACTATCCTAAACAAATTGATCAGTGAACAACTGACCTTTTCCTACCTCTCATGCCAGCATATTTTCCCTTAATGTAAACCGTATAAAGAAGCACTATTCCTTATTTAAGAGAGATAGATGACCATTTTTGAGAACCTGAAGATTTCCCCCCCATTTCCAATATATAATATAGTTATGAAGAACAAATTTAAGCATGAATTGCTGGTGATCACATAAACAATAAGAAACAAAAGTGTCCTTAGCTTTGTATACAGATCCTTTGCCCTCTGTCCTCAGAGTATGACTCTACAGCCTGTCTCCCATCATTCTCCTCTTTCCCACCCTCTCCTATTCCCGACGTCCACAGATTTTATGTTAAAAAGTAGAAGCTCCAGGTCAGGTCACCTGGTTGTCAACCCTAGCTACACAACATCTTGGGGTAACCAGTTCTCCAAAGGTGGCCCCCACACACATTTCTTCCCCAAACTCATATTCTTGTATAATCCTTTTGCACACGGAATCTTGTTTGAGCCTAAAGCTCACTTTAGCCAATAGAAAACAGTAAAATTGAAGCTATTAAAGTTCTGGACCTAAGCCTTAAGAAAGTCTGACAGCTTCTGCTGTTGTGCTTTTGGGAGTCCTGAGTTACCCTGCTTGAGAGACCCCTGTGGAAACCTCAACAGTAGGGAGAAGCTACTTGGGGGTGAAGAGGCCCTGAGAGGGAGGCCCCACCTTGCAGCCATGACCACAAAGACACCAAATATGTCCGTGGGCCACCTTGAACATTCCAGGCCACTGACACCAAAGGGACTCTCCAGCTGTACCCAGTCGTGCCACAGAATCATGAAAGAAAATAAAATACTTATTTAAAAAAAAAAATTAAGCCACTGAGTCTTAGGTTTGTTTGATAGCAATAGATTATTGAAAGACCCGCTAAACAATACTTTAGTTATTGCTTGATCATATCAGTTTTCCATTAGGAAAATCAGATTTCTAATAATAATACTTGATTCATTGGGTTGGCGTGAGCAGTAAATGAGCAAGACACGGAAAGCTCTTGATCTATTTCTAGCATGTAGTAATCCTCAATAAAATATTTGTTATTAACTGGCTTTCCCTAATTTTCCAAATTTTGAAGGCATTTTGCAGCTCTTGCTTTTACTCATTGGGAACTCTACACTTGACTTGGTCTTACTTTCTTTCTCTTTATATAGTGGTTGGGAGATAAAGAATATCTGTGAAATCCCGAGTTGACATTCTGACTCAGCCATTTACTAACTGCTTTAACTTGTGTGGAAATTTCATTGATCATTGTCTGTAGAACAGCCATAGTGATATCTGTCTCTGATTCCTGGTAGGAGGTATAAAATATTAATATATGTCAGGGGTTTACATATATTAGTAACTTAAGAACAAGAGCAATTATTAAATAGGCACAAGTATTATTCTTGGAATGAATGACACCTGTATGGTAAAGACTTCCTACATTATTATACAAAGAATTCTTTCCTTCAACCTCTGTGATTCCAAAGTAATTTGTGAAACGTCCCATATTATGTATAAGAACAACACATTTTGATTTGTTGGTATGTCTGTCCAAATGAACTATTAATTTCTAAAACAGGCATGTCTTTGTGATTTCTGCATAATGAGTCCATGGTATAGCCTGTTTCTAGTAATTGATATTTGCCTTTTGTTGTTGCTCTTGGTTTTTTGTTTTGGCTTTCTGGGATGTGATGCTTTTCTATTTTGGGTCAATCATTGATCGGCCATTGTATGAATCTCAGTGGAAGGCATGACCTCATTTCTCATTTTAAAAACTACAAATGCCCATCACTCAGTCTCCCTCACTCTTGGCAGTGAAGGAATAAACATGCTGTGACCAGCTGGATACTTATATCCATGATTTTAATCTTGAAGTAAGAGACCAAGGGAGGAACAGCACAGGGAACAGTGGTAACTGTAGCAGATAGGGTCTAGAGTCAGCAATGTGGTAGTGACTATCATGGATTGGGTGTCCAGAGGCCATGACTACAATGTCCCAACCTGATTGTCTCTCCAAGTGGTACAGCTGTGGTGCTCAGTACCTCCACCACTGATTCCTTCCATAATCTGATTTTCCAGGCGTCCCTTAACCCTGGTGGGATCTTTATTATTCAGTCTTAAATTCTTTTTCTACTTAACTTCATAGAACTGGCTTCTGCTATTCACAGCCAAGAACCCCAACTACAGTACTCTTGACAAGAAAATCCTTGGAAGACTGGCTGTAATGAGAATCCTTAAAATAGAGAGTCAGTGACATGTTGGCTAACAAGAAAAATTGAGAGAGAAGACAAAAGATAGTTATGGTAGGATGAAAAACTAAAGGCTATTGCCTCACAGAAGGGTTTTTATATTAATACATGAAGTTTTTGGAGAGAAAATAATTCAGCTAGTAGATAAGTGTGGCTCTTCATGTGGTCTTCGAATTTTTAGAATGTGATTAATGGAGGAAATCACAGCAAGGGTCCCAGAAAAGCAGTCCTAACAAAGAAGGCAAAGGCTCATGGGTAAGAAGTTTTCTCATCTTCAAATATCTCAAAAGCAGCCAGGATCATGTCACTAGTAAAACGAGAAGAAGAAACAGTGGCAAAATTCTCAGATGGATGTTTTATTAGCATTTACATTGTTTAACTTCACTGAAAAGATTAAATAGTCTACCAAATCTGGTATCTATTTCCCAACAGTCCTTTATGGCAACTGCACAATGGAAAGGGACTCAACAAATTGCTTGATCAATGGACACTCCATTGCTAAGTGCTTTTCTATTAATGGTCTGGAATATACAAGAGAGACATGAAGATAACCTGTTACTTGGGAGTGTTTGGTTTGGTCAAATAAAAATGAAAGTTCAGTGAAACTGTGAGATTGTTGGGTATATTTTAAGAGGAACATGCAAATAAGATTTGACAAAAGTCATGAAATTGAATATTCTTGTTAAAACTCACATGCATTTTTCAAAGTTGAATGTTCAGACCCACTGAGAAGAATGGTATATAGAGAACCATGCTTATAAATATCTTTGTTTTCTCCCCAAAGACTCAGTGGGCCTGGGGTATGTGGGCAGAAGGGCAATGAAGGAAAAGCATACTGAGCCACAACTTATTTTAACCCCAGAGGGGACATTCTTCACTCTACTTAGCTTATTGATGTGATATCCTTCCTGCTCTGACTTCCTGGTGCCCATGTCGCTCTCATAAATTCGGAAGATAGCATACAATACTGGTGACCATTTGTTTATGTGTTATGTCTCTAATCAACCTTAAGAAGAAGCTCTTGGTTTAAAAATGTTTTTTATCACCCAACAGCAGAGGTAATTAAAAAATTACACAGTAAAGGTGTTGTCTTATTAATTGATAAATTTTTGCCAAGAGTCATAAAATTTGCTTTTAAATTCAATTTAAACACTCACCTCTCAGGGTTTGAAAGTACTTGCAAAGTGAGAGGCAATTCAGGGAGGAAGAATGGCATTTAAAGAAAATGATCACTTACTTGCAACATCTAAAAATTTCTATAGACTGATTTAATTTTATTTCTAGAATTCTAGTTAATAGGAGGAATTATCTGTCTACATGGTCTGTCTCTAATTTAAGAGAGGCAACTTTTGGTCAAAAATTTATTTCCCCTTGCCTTTAAAGCAGTTGTCTACATTAGTTGTGATGAGCTGTTTGATATCGATAGTGCATAGTACAAAAAAAGCATTATGTAAAACCACCTTGAGCCAAGACCTTTCAACTTTGGTATACAGAGCCAAGTACATTAACTTGAACACAGTAGGCACTTAATAAATACATGTTAATTTACTTTATAGCAAATATTACTTCAGATACTGAATATACATGTGGTTTTTAAACATAAAAGAATGTATAAACATAAAAAAGAAAAAGGAATGGATTAACTCTTTTTTAAATGATGTGATTTCCCCCCAAATAATCCAATATTGATAATGAACAATTTTCCACTTTATTCAATTTTAGTGAGAATGTTCTCCTGACAACAGAATGTCTCTAGGTTATTCTTAATTTGATGCTTGTCTCTTCTATCCTGATGTGAAAGACAAATGGAGATTATGCAGGCCCCTGGGCTCTCTATTGCTTCTTGCTGTAAAAATGCTTAGCATGTCCACAATTTGAAAAGCGATGGGGCATCACCACTCCATTTTTTGGAGGTCAAACTAAGTCCCTTTTAGCATGATTCAGATTAAGTAGAGTAACTTCTTTTTCCATTATTTCTTCATGTTAAATGATCCAGACACCATCAACTTCAAGGACTGATTATTTCTCAGCAATATAAATGAGAACTGCTACTCTAAGTTGGCTAAGAAGCAATTGGGTATTAGCAGCTGGTGATTTTCTAAAGTGTCACTCCACTGTCCATCCCTAAATTTCTGTGTTCCTGGCCTAAACCAAGACTTTATTGAATTTTTAATCAAAGGAATAGGGATGATACAGCAGGTATTTGATGTATGAAAGTAGGATCTCTTTTTCAAACACACACTAAGGGACATCTCTGACCAGCTGGAATAGCAGAGAATATGTAGGAAGAAGGCATTATGACTGTTGTTGACAAGGAGTTTCTAAGGCTAGCAGAAATAGAAAAAGTGGGCCTACCCTGATGCCCCATCCTCCTTCACCTCCTCTGACCAAAGTGTAATTTAAGCACTCATACTGTGGCATGAAGTCCATTTGCTCTGTCCTTTATGATAGTTATTATGGGTTGAATTTTGTCCCCCCAGAAGATATGGTGAAGACTTCACGCCCAATACCACAGAACGTAGAAACAGGTTTTTTTTTTACAGAGGCAATCATCTTAAAGTGAGGTCATGAAGGGGTGGCTCCTAATCCAGTGACGCTGGTTTCATCATGAAAAGGGTCAACTTGAACACACAGAGGTGAGACAGTGTTGACAGCCATGTGATGACAGAGGCAGGGATTGGAATGAGGCAGCTGCAACTCAAGAAATGCCAAGGATTTATGGTCATCATCAGATGGGAGCAAGAAGCAAAACAAGATTCTCCTCAGAGCTGCAGAAGGATTATGGACCTGCTCACCCCTTGATTTTGGATTTCTACCCCCAGAACTGCGAGGGAATAAATCTCTATTGTTTTAAGTCATGCAGTTATGGCAACTTGTCATGGCAGTCCCAGCAAACTAGGAAAGAATACTGTGCTCTAATTTAATGCTCCCCTTACACCATGAAAACAGAGGAGAGAAATGAGGTTACTCATAGATACTGGGGCTCTCCAAGGTCCTCAAGGCTGAAGTACCCATTTTATAAATAGTTGCACACATCATTTCTCCCCAGGACATGGCTTTCCCGTTGTTTCTCAGTGATCTCTATCATTAGCTTTGCACAAGGATTTGTCTACCTTTGTTACAATTTATCAATGCTTTGTGGAAACATTGGCGGGCTATCATGTAATTGTATTGGTTTCTGGTATCAGGATACTACTCTTGACTTCAAAAGGCTGGATGAATATAGAATGTTGAGTTTATGTTGCTGTGGACTTTGAGCTATCGTGTTCTGTTATTAAGCCATTAGAATTTCCTATTCTGCCACTACAGAAGAAAATGAAGAACAAAATGTCAAATCAGTTATAAATGCTCGTTTCATAAGTAGATAAGTCTGAGTGTGGAATATTACATTTCATCGTCCCAAAAGATTTGCAGTGTGGAATAAGCCTAAATGGAGAGAACTCTAAAAGATGGCAAGGTGGGTGTGAGGCTCCTCTAGTTGTTTGTGTAAAAATGTAAAGCAATGCTTGAAAGTAAATTAATGTTGCCATCTTTTAGATTAAAAACTAAAGATTTATTTATTGATATTTTACCATTTTCTCATAATTATTTTTTATGGGCCTTGTTTCATTATCATCTTCAAATATTAGCCTAGTTCAACTTCCACGTGTATTATTCTTTCCAAGCATAACATGGTCTGCCTAAGATATCCAGATTTTACTGTTTCAAAACTTATAGTTTTAACAGATAAAGCTAAACAGCAGTTACAAGGCTGGGCTTTGGAGAGAAAGAAGGAAGGGTTAAATACCAGATGAGTTTATTATCTAGCTATGTCATCTCTGGTAACTCCATTAACTTTATGATGCCTCAATTTCTTTCATCTGGTCATGGGGAATTAATATTTCCCTTATATCAGTTTTAGTACGTGTTTTGATAAGAATTAAGTCATATAATGATCATGTAATAATACTATTTATCACATAATAAGTGAAAGCTCTTGTTTTCTTTTTTTTTCACTTTCTTTTTTTCCCCAGGAGGCATTTACAGTTCAAAAGAAAAGAAAGAAGCATGTTTTAAAACTTTGATGTAAAGCTCATCCATAGAGTATTACAAATTCCTAAAAATACCAATTAAAGAAACACTTTCTTACTAGACTTTTGGTTGCGCCTGATATAAGTCCTTAATTTATTTTCTATAGATATAGCCTAGATTATTTCTGTATGTATGATCTAGTAAGGATGGGATGAAAATGTATGCATTTTCATGATATCTAGCAGTGTGGACCCCTGAAAGCTTTTTCATTATATAATCCTTATTTTCTTTTCCCATGAAAGCTCTCATTACATCATCCTGTCTCATTCTTTGAATAGTTCCAAATCAAACATACTCAGTTTACAAGTCAAATAATTTCCCCACATGCTGGAGGCATAAACACTGACCTTAAATTAAAACAAAAAATCAAGTTATTATTCTGTCTTTGAAAATCAATGAGTTTAGTATTAGGAATTAGTTTTTCCTTTCCACCAGTACCAAAGAATCTTGTCAGAGCTCTTCTAACATGGTTTTGATGTTGTACAAAGCAGAAGGGAATCAGTTCACACCCCTGTGGCTATTTGGCTCTGCTTGGATACCTGGGGAAAATCCCGGCTCTGTTAGTTCAACAATTAGAGAGCTGTCATAGGGAGCACCTGGAAAAACAATCTGAAGCTGTTTTGTCTTTGTCACTAGGTCAAATATTAGTTCCTGCTTGCACCTCAACACATGCAGGCAGAGGTTCATCAACAATTCCATGTTTTGCAATAAAGCATTTGTAGCATCCTTTGGTGTAGTGGGAAGGAGTGGTTTGCACACTGGCCATTTGGGCAAAACTCCAGGGACTTCAGGCGGCCACCTTGCTGGCTATAAAATCACAGGAAGACAGAGGAGTCAAATGCCAGTCTGTCAACCTCCTTGAAGAAGATGGATGGAACTATCAATAAGCCAATAAAGCAAGGGCAGACTGATGCAAAGCAGTGGTGCCTGTGACAAGGAGCTAGCTGGAGGAGTGACAAGGCGGAAGTCAATAAGGCAGCTTATTACAGCCAAAGCTGATAAGTGATATCATCGTCAATAAGTAGAGACTGAGCCACCTGGGAGAATTCATGTCCCTTCAATCAGAAAAGTCAGAGTGGTGGCAGATGCAGTTCTGTGTCTCATCCTAGGAATCGTTTAAACTCTTTCTCCACTTTCGATGGACAATGGTTGTTCAGAGAAAGGAGAATGGAGCACATACATTGGACCAATGACTTTTCAACTCCATGCTGCAATGAGTGTTTGGAGGAAGGAGTGTTGTCTGCAGATGTAGCATCAGATCATGTCACTCTAGCTTATCACCAAAGCAATAATAATTTTCTTTTCTCAAGATTAATTACTTTTCAAGAAATTTTTACCCAAGAGCCCAAACTGGCTTAAAATGCAATCACTCTGCATTTTATTACAACTTACATGTACTTGTCAGAAATCATTAACCTATAAATGAATGATGATGACAGTGCCTCATTGTCAAGATACACAAAATTACTTCACACATGAGTATGAATGTCTTTCTGTGCACCAAAGGATAAAAGTAAGATCAGCAATTTTTAGAAAGTTTCATATAGGCTGTGTGAAGTCAAGACTACTATGATCTGGATGTGTTTTTCTCTGAGAGCTCAAATGGTTCTAAACTATAGAACAAGATGAGACCATTTCAAATGTTTTCAATTATGCAATTCTTCCAATAATGTGTATGTGTGTGTGTGTGTGTGTGTGTGTGTGTGTGTAGTTTTTTGTAGACGTTTTTTGGTAGCCTTTTTATTGTTTTATGTGGCGGCTTATATCGAAGAGATAACCTAGGGAAGAAACACATGTCAGCAGGGCATTTTCTGCCATCATTATTAAGAAATTATTTTATAAAAGAGAGGTAGTTAATTAAGGTTCATTGACATATTGATAAGAAACTCATTTCACAATCAGAGGATTCAGACAAAATTGTTTCCTGAGAGATGTCTTTATTAAGTTCTATAACTAGTGAATATTTTATTCAGCTGACTCTAGCCAGCATCACCAGGTTTACCTTTCACTAAGGAAATGTGAAAATCTCAAGAGATTCAATACCTCCCAGGCAATTTTAGATTACTAACCCCTGTAATCATGAATTAATAGGAAGGCAGGGATTGGTTGGGAGTAGAGTTGCCAGATACAATATAGGACTCATAGATAATTTTGAACTTCAGATAAACAACAACTTCTTTGTTTATGTTTCAAGTTTTTATCTACATTCTAGTTAGTTAACATATAGTGTAATATTAGTTTCAGGAATAGAATTTAGTGATTCTTCACTTACATATAACATTCTGTGCTCGCCACAAGTGTCCTTTTTTATACCCTTCAACCACAACAAGTAACTTCTTTACATAAGTATGCCCCATGCAATTTTTAGGACACACTTACATCAAAACATTATTATTTATCTGAAATTGATATACAAGGTGTCCTGTAATTTTATTTGCTAAATTTGACTACCCAAAAGCCAGCTTTCTAGTATTTCCCTGCCAAGCAAGGGTAGAAACTTTATTTTTCTGATTTGGGTTTCCTGCACTTACTTGTCTTTCACAGACCACTTGAGAATTCTCTAATTCCCAGCTCTCCTGACCCACTGCACATAGGCACTTTCTGCAGCTTCAATTGCCTCCGTCAATCTTGCCTCTGTCCAGATTTAATTTAAACCTCAGGCTACACTGCAGCATTTGTTCAATTGTTCTCCTTCCCGTATATAAGTCATTCTTTGGCACGTTGCTCAGTGGAATTCCAGGTAAAGATATATATGAATATAACCCAGGATTAGGTCAGTTATCCTCTGAGCTAGTTATTTCCTCATTTTCTTCCTGCTCAGAATCTACTGCAATATGAATACAATATTAAAATCCCCAGCATCATGTGAAACCAGACCAGCAATAAAAAGAAAACCATCCATCTAATAATCTGTCCCATTACAATAATGGAATGAGATCATGCAAACAGTAACTTTTAATGGGATGTTTCAGTACTCAGCAGCTACATCCCCCATCGCACTATGTCTGCCAGAACTCGATGTTATTTTCCACCTGTGACTCAATTCACTTCACCCTCCTCCCTTTTGCTTTGTTACCCTCACCTGCCAAAGCCTGACCAAACACCCAGAGCTGCTGCCATGGACAAGAACTGGAAACCTAGATGGCACTAGAAAACAAAAGTTAATACTGGAGCTCATCCTGTTGAAAATTGACACCGCTTTGCCAAGATTCCTTGGTTATTGTCTGACACTGTCTCCAAGTAAAGTTTGACTATGCTGTGCCATGTGTCTCTTGCTCAGACAAGTCAGGAAGCAGGTGAAAGAATGCTTTGGCATAATTGGTTAATATTTAAGGAGAAAGTAAATTCAGTATTTTTCATAGTTTTCAAAGTTAGAAAATGTCAATCATGATTCAGTTGTTTGAAACTTGTCTTCCATTAAATGCTCATAAAATTGTTTCTGGCCTCTTTCATTTATGGTTTGCGATTTAAAAAAATTAGCTTAAAAATGTTCTTAAATGAATGTGGTTTTCAAATATTATAATGCCCTGGTCATTAGTCTTTTATGTCTCTTTCTCTTCTAAAACAAAATATTCTCTGCCTTTAAATTTCTTTTCCTAGAAAGTCAATTATTATTTCCACAAATAAAGGATACTATTTTTGTTCAGTGTTTCCCAAATTCTTATAGCCAAAGAAATAACAAAATAGAACTCTTAAGAACTCTGCAAGGTATTAAGAGCTTGAGTGGTATTTTCAATATTCCAAAAAGTATTATAAACCATTAAGGATAGAACCCAGCATAAGACTGCCCATAACAAATTCTTAGCTTAATTAGAGTTCGTATACTGTCAAGTCAAAACAACTGCTACCTAATAACTATATATATTCTTTGACTAATAAATGGCTATCCAAAAAAATGGCTATTGCTTATAAGGAAAGAAAGTTTTCCAAAACATTTAAGTAAAACAGAAATAAAAATTACATCTTTACTTCACACACGACACCAAAATCAATTTAAGTATTATAAATGCTAGAAGAATCTATATGTGAATCTTATATAAGCATGAGTATGCAAAGAATTTTTTTAAAGGTGACATCAAAGGTAAAAACAGTAAAAAATCATTAATAGATTGGCTATATTTTACAAAAGAGTTATTTGACAAGAAAAGCCTATGAATAAAATTAAAAGGTAAATTATCACAATAAATGAAAAATGATAAAATGTTAAGCTAAGACAACATAAAGAATTTTTATAAATCAAATAGAATGATATCAGTGGGAAAATCACAAAAAGGTCAAAAGCTGTAGTTTTAAAATATAGCCTATCAGTACCAAGAAACACAAATTGTTTAAAATTATATTCTTTTTTCACTTATCAGGCAAGAAATTATTTTTAAAAGTGATCATGTCCAGTGTTTTGGGGAGGAGGTAAGGGAGGAACTCTCAAAACTGGTACTAGAAATGTTATTTTAGAGGGAAATACAGCAGCAAGCATCAAAATTGGAAAAAAACAAAAACAAAACTGATTGTAACTTTGCCTTAGTAGCTTCACTTTCAAAATTTCTCTTAAGGTAGTAATCAGGAAGGTGAATAAATATAGAGATGGCCTATCACATGTATGTACAAAAATATTTTTATAATGAAGAATATTATACAATCTGAATGTCCAAGAATAGGAAATATATAAATTGTACAAAGATCAATGTGATTATTGATGACACACATCAATAAAGATGTATTTATATCAAAATTTTCTAGATAAGACTTTTGGTGCCAGCCAAGGTGACGTGGACCCACTACAGGCTCTCTCCCTCACTGATCTAAAATCTCTGAACAAAATATAAAAAGCAACCATCTTGGATTCTGAAAAGTAAATAGTAGTAATCAGAATGGAGATAGATGCCAGACTTGATGGTCCTTCACAGGTGAAATTACTATCTTTTCCTGTTCAGATTTTTATCTAAAGCAGCTCTTCTGTAGTACTCTGCAGTATCCATCTATTCTGACTAAAGAACCAGGAAAAGGAATCTGTAAGCAAGGAGGATTGGGGAACTTTCCCTTTCCTTTTTTGTTTCCTTTCCATTCCATTCCATTTTATTTTATTTTTATTTTTAATTTAATTCATTTTATTATTTCTGTTTTTTCTTTCAGGTGTTTTTTTCTTTCTGTTTTTTTCTACCCTGGTGTCCTTAATTGCAGAACTGCTTTTGCAGCAAGCTGTGGTAAACCCAGAAGACAAAATAAAACGAACATTTTTCTGTACAGAGAACTAAGACAAACAAACGAGCAAAAACACAAAGAAACATGTGACTGAAAGAGTGTAGAGGATGTCTATTATTTTGTTCTTTGTCTCGTTACACTGCACTGTCCAAATGACAATCACAAAAACTGTGAGACAGTGTTTAGGGTTAAAACTCTGAGGGGAAAAAAATGAACAAGAAACAAAAAAACCAAACAACCCCCGACCCTGCAATTAGAGGCAGAGGATTGGGAAAAGTGAACCCTGAAGCCAGAGATTGTCAGAAGAATACTGGAGACAAAGAGACTTGGAAAAGGGGTTCTCTGATATTGTATATGAAGCAACCTAAGCCTCTGGGCTTTTGCCAGGGCTGCAGATATGGGGAAAAGGCCTAATGTAAAGAACAAAGTCTTTGAAAATTGAACTGACCTGGAAATGACCACCCACAAAAGGCCAAACTGTGTACACCCAACTGGCGTGATAGGTTAGTAAAGATAAAATCAACACTCTGAAAGGATCATAAAAAGACCTAGAGATTCCAACAAAGAGTTAAACATATCTAGGACATGCTCCAAAATGGTTAAATATACAAAGAAAAAGAAAACTATGACAAATTTTCAAGGAAAACAATGATTAGCAGATGCTAAGCCAATCTTAAGATGATGTAGATATTGAAATTATTAGTCAAAGACTCTCTCACAGTTAACCATGCTATACGTGTAAAGTTATGTTCTTGAAACAAATGAAAAGAGAGAATTTCTTGACAGAGAAATAAAATCTATTAAAAAATAACCATTGGAAATATTAGAAGAATCACAATATTTGAAGCAAAACAACAATGACAACAAAACCCCACAGGAATGGTCTCAATAAGGCACTGGGTGGCTCAGTGGATTAAGTGTTAGCGTCCAGCTCAGGTTATGTTCTCAGGGTGGGACTGAGTCCCACATCAGGCTTCCTGCTCAGTGGGGAGTCTGCTTCTTTCTCACCAGCTCCCTGCCATTCCCCCTGCTTGTACTTTCTCTCTCTGTCAAATAAATAAAATCTTAAAAAAAAAAAGAATGGTCTCAATAGCAGAATAGAGAAGATAGAGAAAAGAGAAAAAATATGATTTAAAATAAAAAGAACAGAGCCTTAGAGACTTGTGAAACAACATCAAATGGTGTACTAGTCATGTCAGTGGAGTCTGTGAAATAGAAGAAAAACTGCTGCAGAAAAAAATAGAAGGAAATAATAACCTTGCAAACATGGTGAATACATAAATGTACATGGTAAAAGAGCCCCTCCAAACCCACATCCATTCATATCATAATCAATATGCTCAAAAATCGAAGATAAAAGAAAAATCCTTGTACAGCTAGAGAAGGCTAGTATTTTATGTACAGGGAAACAAAAATTTTAGTGACTGAGATTTCTTACCAAAAATGGAAAAGAAGTAGAAGACAGTGGACCTGTGTAAAGTCCTTTAAAAAGTAAAACAAAACAGTCAACTCAAAATTGTACATCCAGTGAAAATACTTGTCAGGGGTGACAACAAAATAAAGACATTCTCAAGTGAAAGAAAACTAAAAGAAATCAGCAGTAGCAAAAATATTTTAAAGGAAATGCTAAAGGTGGTTCTTCGGCTGAAATTATATTAGAGGAAAATGTGGAACTTCAGGGATAAAGGAATAGTAACACAATGGTAAATATGAAAGATTATTTTTCTTCTTTTAAGATCATTAAAACATGTGTAACTATTGAAAAAATGCAATGCATTTTAGATGGCTTTTCTATGTTTGTAGATGTGATGTGCAACTATACCATAAACATTTCACTTGAAGTAGTCAAATCTTAACTCTGAATAGACTGTGAAAGTTCAAATATGTATATACAACCCCTGGAGCAACTTCTTAAAAATAATGCAAATAGATCAACCCAAAAAGTTAACAGAGAAATAAAATCTATTACTGAAAATATATTTAGATAACCTAAAAGAATGAGGAATAAAAGGAAAAGAGGGGCGGGGTGCCTGGGTGGCTCAGTGGGTTAAACCTCTGCCTTTGCCTCAGGTCGTGATCTCAGGATCCTGGGATTGAGCCCTGCATTGGGCTCTCTGTTCATCAGGAGCCTGCTTCCCCCTCTCTCTCTGCCTGCTTCTCTGCCTACTTGTAATTTCTCTATCTGTGTCAAATGAATAAAAATAAAAAATAAAAAAGGAAAAGAGGGGGAAAGAGTAAAGGACAGAAAAGAAAACAAGATCAAAATTATACAGCAGACGTATATCCAAAAATATCAAAATTACATGAAATGTAAATGTGACAAATATACAAATTAAATACATGGTCATCAGATTAGATAAAAAAAGAGACAACTATGTGCTGTCTACAATAAATATATATATAATTACATAATTTTAAGAAAAAGATTGAAAACTAAATCACATAAACACACTCTTAAAAAGCTGATATGTCTGTGTTTACATCAGATGAAATAGACTTTAGAAGAAAAAAACATTACCCAGTATAAAAGGTGTTACATAATAATAAAAAGATCAATTCACCAAGAAAACATAACTATATGAAATGTATACTGTACAGTTGCAAAATAATCAGAGCAAAAATTTGTAGAATTTGAAAAAGAAAAAAGAAAACCCCACAATTTATGGATCCTTGAACACTCCTTTCTCAATAACTGATAGAACAGGAAAACATAAAATTAACAAAAATATAGAAGATTTAAGCAATGCCATCTACCAACTCAACCTGTTTATTGAACACTCCAACCAACAACTTTAGATACAGATGTTTTTCAATTGTGCATGGGTCATCACCACAGCAGGCCATAAATCTGGTCCATAAAATAAGCCCTGACAAATTTGACAGAATATAAATCATGCAAAGTATGTTCTTTAACCATATCATTTAATGATGAGTAAAGAAGAAATTGTCAGAAAGAAAACAGACTTGAATAGTAAGTTGAATAAAGCACTTCTAAATAATATATCAATACAAAGAGAAACTCTTGGGAAAATTAGGAAATGTTTTGAACCGAATAAAAATAAAATAACACCAGAATTTGTACAATGGAGTTAAAACAATGCTTAAATGAAATTCATAGCATTAAAACTTTACATTAGAAAGGAATAAAGATCTCAAGTCAGTACTCTGTTTCCACTGTAAGAACTTAAAAAACAAGAACAAATTAAGTTTAAGTCAACCAAAAATGAATAATGATAAAAAGAGAAATAAATAAAAGGAAAACTGAAAAGGTCTAAAGATATTCGCTGAAACCGACAGCTAGATTTTGTTTTAGATCAATAAGCTGATTAACCTTTAGCCAGATACAACTCACCATGATCAGGATTGAAAGTGGGAAATCACTACAGAATCTGCAACTATTAAAAAGATAATAAAAATACTAAGAGCAACTCTGTGCTCATAAATTATACAACAAAGATGAAATGGATCAAGTCATTGAAAGAAACGCAATGTTAAAATAACTCCAGAAAAAAGATAAGTTGAATAACCCTTTTTAAAAAAGATTCTATTTATTTATTTGAGAGGGACAGTGAGCAAGAAAGAGTATAAGCAAGAGAGAGGAGTAGAGGGAGAGGAGAAACAGGCTCCCCACTGAGCAGGGAGCCCAATGCAGAGCTTCATCCCAAGACCCTGGAATCATGACCTGAGCCAAAGGCAGACACTTAACTGACTGAGCAACCCAGGTGCCCCTGAATAATCCTTTATTTATTAAGTAAGTTGACTTCATAGTTCAAAGGAAACCTGAATTCCATATAATTTCATTGATCAATTCTATGAATTATTTAAAAATAAATAATTTTTTTAAAATAGAAGAAGGTAGGACTCTTCCCAACTCATTTTATGAGGCCAGTATTACCCTAGTATCAAAACTGAACAAAGATATAATGACACAGAGAAAGTACAAACTCATACCATTCAGGAAGAATGACAATGTTGTTGTTGAAAAACCTCAAGAAATGTACAAAAACTATTCTAGAACATCATGTACGTGTATTTAACAAGGACATAAGATACACGATCAATATATAAAAACCAAATGCATGTGTACTACACATCTCATAGTACCGTACAGAGTAGGCTTTAATTAAAATGTATGTGGCTTTAAGCAATGTAAACTAGATATTTAATTTGACCTAAATATTAGCATCCAGTAGTCAAAATTAAAAAAAAATTATGTGATATAATTGGAAGACCAGATTTTAAAGGTGAATCTAGATAGAAGGGTTACTATGTTTATGTCAGGGGAGAAGGATTATTGGTAACATTTTATACTTTGTTGTATTCTTTATGTATGACAAAGAGAAAGAACACTAATTAAAGAAACTGATTGTCTCATAATATTTTGAAGAATGATAGATGTCCATTTTTTTCCAATACCTTACTGTTTAGAACATATTTGAGAAAAATAACATGTCAAATCCATGATGACACTAGCTCCATTTGATAAATTTTCTTCATTGTCAAATCTGTTTCATACAAAATCCTGGGAAATTTTGTTCTAAGAAATTGTGATTCAAGGAAGAATAAGGCACAGGTGGGTAGATGGACAGAGGCAAACACTAGTCAGTCTGTATTTAAAAAGTTCAAACACTAGCTACTGATCGATAGATTCAGATATATAACAAATTTGGTCTAAAATTATCATGGAAATAGTCTTTTTTGAAACTGTAGTTCAGTCACAAATACTCATCCCTGCGGGGAACTTACAGTGTGAGAATGAATATTTCATAAAAAGCAGGAAGAAATTCTTTCTCCAGATAACCTAAAGATCTTACCTGAAAGTTCAAGTCAAATACAATCTTAGATCTAAAGGTACTTAGTTTTTTTTTTTTTAAGATTTTATTTATTTATTAGGAAAGAGAGAGAGAGTGAGAGAGAGCATGAGAAGGTAGAAGGTCAGAGTGAGAAGCAGACTCCCCATGGAGCTGGGAGCCCGATATGGGACTTGATCCCGGGACTCCAGGATCATGACCTGAGCCGAAGGCAGTTGCTTAACCAACTGAGCCACCCAGGTGCCCTAAAGGTACTTAGTTTTATGAACTGTCTCATGCATTGCTGATTAAAACAGTTATTTTAATAGGAAAAATGAAACAACTAAAAATAAATCCTGGTACAAAGAAAGGAAAACTAAGAACAAAAGAAAAACACACACAAAAAAATTAAAAATAAAAAAGACAACCTTTTTCCCTCTCTGATTCCCACCCTCCAAAATAGTCAAATAGATCAAAGCAAGAATATCTTCCTTGGGACCAACAATCAATCAAGCAAGCAATCAAGCATAATTTCATACAAACAACTGATATCAATTTAAACTCCAAAGGATTTCAGAGGTGCCTCATAATGTACAATTCTGTTAGCAACACACATTGGACCAGATTTGCTTTCCTTTTGCGTATTTTTAATACATTTATTTAGATGGGTTTAGTTCTTTTTTCCCCTTTTCTCTGTTTGCTTCTCTAATGCTCAGTATGTCTTCATTCTTATTTAGCGATGGGGAGAGCAGAGCTATCTTTAATTAAAAACAGAAACCCTGTTTTCCCTTTTCCATATGTTTATATTTTAAATTTCAAAATCCAGTACAAAATTTAAAAGAAACTCTATTCTTAACTTTTACAAATCACATCTCATTCCAATGCTAGACAGAATGACAACAACAACAAAAGAGTTTGCATAATACGTTTCTGAAACCTCAGCAAATGGTTTTATTGTTTGAAAGAACATGTTCAATGTAGCCAAATTCCACAACAAAAAATAAATTTAGATTTAATGTTTGTCAAACATCCATATGACTTAAAGTCCTCTCAGAGGAGCATAATGGATATTAACCAAGTTGTAAGTTAACTGAATACTATTTGATAGTGATACTCATGAGATATACTCCACTTTGCACATTTCTCAAGGCTCTGTACAATGCTGAGCATTTAGTACTTGTTTAATACCATAATGGATTTATTTCACAATGCAGCACATGGCGGCTTCAAATCTCTACAGAGTCTTAGAATTTGTGATTTTTACACAAGATTTCAAGTATGTGGGCATGCATGCAAATAAACATGTGGTTGGGTGGCATGTACTTTTGCTGATGTTCCAGGACTGATCTGTTATTGGCTAATGGTGACTACTCATGTCAAGGAGCTGGGTGGTCATATCTCTAGATGACCCTCCCGCAACTTTCCTCCATGCTGTTTCCTGTCAGAGCTGAGGAAACTTTGAGAGGTGATGTTCTCTTTAAAACTTTTCTGCAGGTTCAAGCAACAGATACTTTCAGGGTATCCAGATGAGCAGGGCTTTTTATGACTATGTACAGAAATAAACTCGGAGCCTCTCAGCAGCCAAGGCTCTTAAAAGCTGGGAACATCTCTAAATGTTGTTCAGGATACATGTGCTGCTCCCCAGACACAGTGATTCTAGGGATACACCAATTAATCTCAAGACATATGAACACAGAGACTTGTTTTGTAATTACTTTTGGTGGAGCATATGCTTTTTGCATGTATCGGTTTATTCTGAGATTAACAAGGGATTACCCTATTACCACAAATCTAAGAACCAGAAACTATTGTTATCTCATTATTCTTTCACAAATTAGGTAACTGAGCTGCTTGGAGAGTTTAAGGAACTGTCCCATAATCACACAGGTAGTAATAGATAAAGCTGGGATTTGAACCAGTGTCTCTCAATACTAAATAAATGTTCTGTCTTGCCTCCCAACTGAGCACTGTGCAGTTAATTTGTGGTTCTAGGATATGCACGGAGCCATGTTACTAAACAGATGACTGTCAATGGAAATAGCATTGAGTAGAAAGAAGAGCTAGCAAAACATGCCCATCTTTAAGAATTTGCAGATTTTTCGACATAGCCCATCTAAATATCAGGGATCTCAGGGTGCTTGGGTGGTTCAGTTGGTTAAGTGTCTGATTCTTGATTTTGGCCTAGGTCACAATCTCAGGTTTGTGAGGTAGAGCCCTGCTTGGAGCCTGCTTAAGATTCTCTCTCTCCCTCTGCCCCTGTCCCTCTAAAAAAATACACACACACACACACACACACACACACTGGGGGTCTCCTAGAGCTCCTTTCTTCTCAAGTTTCTTTGGAAACAAATCTGTTTTCTTAATATTATGAGTTCTGCATATTAGTTTAAAAATGGTTTTATAATGCTTTAAATTTAACTACATGGGTCTTTGCCATGAGAGTATACTCATGGGATATATTAACATGATGTGTAACATGAACAGTTTGTTTTACATCAGTTTGAAACACTCTTACTAATTTACTTAATCTAGCCCACTGTGAATTAGACATTCTGTGTGGTCATCTCAGAGGTACCTTCATTCATTGTGTCTAGATTTGAACTTTTCCCCGATCTAAGTAGATTCTCTTGCGTCTTCTCTTTAAAACAACAGCACAATTGTTCACCCTAAAGTCTAGGCCAGAAATCAGGCACTGCCTTTGGCTCTTCCTTCTTCCTCATCCTCAGTTCCACTCATGAAGACATATTGTCTTCATGATTCTATCTCTTAAGAACAGTTAAGGCTTTGGAGGGATGGGGTAATTGGGTGATGGACATTAAGGAGGGCACCTGATGTAATGAGTACTTGCATGTTTTATAAGACTGATGAATCACTGAACTCTACCTCTGAAACTAATAATACACTCTATGTTAATTAATTGAATTTAATATTGTGGTTTTGCTCACATTTTGTATATATCCCTATACTAAACTTTCCTTAAATTTTTCTTTGGACCCTGACTAATCTAACCACCCTGCCCTCACCCCACCACTATCACTAGACCATTGGTGGATCATGCTCATCCTTTTGTTCTTGGTGTAAATGTCTCTTTCCTTGAGCATTCTTCTTAACCTTAAGCCTTGGTTTAGTATTCCTCTGTTTTCTCACATAATACTATGTTCTTTTCTCTGACATATCACTTACCATTTTTTATTATTTCCTATTAATTTTTTCTTCTTCCCAAGCGCAGTTAGCTTCACAAAAGTAGCTATATTCCCACATTGTTAAGTTTTGAATATCCACACATGGCACACAGAGAAACATTATAGCACCTGAAGTCCCAACCACTAAGGTTAAAATTTAGCTCTGCTGTGTTCTTACTCTATGAATGTGGCATATACTGCTTAATATCTCTAAGCCTCAATTTTATCATCTTTAATATTAGAAATATTTACTTCATAATGAAAATGGCAGGTACCACAAGTCAATGCTTAGAAAATTCTTAATATAATGCCTGACAATTAAGAAATGCTTAGTAAATGTTTGGTATTATTATTATCATGACAATGGGGCTTTCTAAATAATTGCAAATATAAGAAGAAAGTATTTATTTAATTTCATGATTATCTGAAAAGTAAGCTGTCTCAAAATGACATGAATGCAACAAATCATTTTGCTATAATTTCCACTTATTCGAGATAGTAGTTACAACTTTTAAGTCACCTATGATATTTATTTTTCAAAGACACCAACCTTGTGATATTTAAATAACATAATTACAAATAAAATATAAACTATAAACTAACCCCCTTTACCCTCTTCCAGAGGATGTGACTTCCGTGACTTCCAGAAGGATATGAAATTGGTTTTACATTCATTCTGAGAAGAAATGGTTTTAAAACAAATCTAGAATTTAAGCACAATTGGTTTTCCATACCTTTCAGTAGTTGAGTAAAGGCGTGCATCTTAGAGTAGTATAGTCTTTAAAAGGGGTACTTTTTTCCATATGATCCACTATCCACAGGGAAAATCAAACCCTAAGTACTAAAAAGTCCAGTTAACTGGCCTCTGTCTTCAGAGAACTTTATTCAAGTACACTGGAGCCTCCAAGGGCCCTAAATAGGGTAAATACCCTTCAAAAGTAACCCAAAAACAACCAATTTTTGAGTGTAGTAACCAATTTATAGCCAATAGCTTATGGAGAACACATATTGGATAGAGATTCTGCAGGGGAGACATTGAAAAGCTCAATGTAATTGTCCTTTTCTAAATTTTCCTACTGTGTTGACCCTAGGGTAAAAATCTCAATACTTTCTACCTCCTCTCCTAATGCAAGTGACTAGTTTATCTCAGTCCATTTGAGCTGTTTTTTCAAGTTCATTTCAAGAGAAAAGAATCAAATGACTTCCCCACAGCTCAGTTAGAGAACCACTGTAGTAGAGAAGATAGTGATATAGTTTTCTGGGAGTTAAGGACAATCTTTGAAATGGAAAATGATAGAAGAGAGAAAAAAAAGAGCTAAATAATACCCACGTAGCATGTCTACTAAAGAGTTTAATCTTTAGCCGAAGGGTTGGTCTTGATGTGAGCTTCATCTGTTACAATAACCACCTCATGAGAAATAAAAATGTACATGCAGAAGAATTATTTTGCTCTATCTTCCATTTGTACAGCAAAAAACATATCCAGCCCTTGGTAGAAAATGAACTTCAGTATCAATCACTCTAACTACCAGATGTAACCTAAATCCTACTGTAATTAATTAGTCTTAAAATATTAAATATGGTCAAATTTCTTTGGAATTGCTTCCTTTGGGAATAAAAGCCTGCAGATTTATCCACATCAAGAGCAGACAGAGACATTTGGAATCTTTGCTATTTTGGCAGAAATTGTCAAATGACAATAATCTTGAACAATATTGAAGCCGTTTCTCATCCTGTAGGGTCAAAGTTACAGGCAAACTATGAAAAGTTTAAAATCATTTTTAAGTTTTTCTTCCAACAGCTGAAAGGCAAGTAATAAGATCACCCTTGGTGACAAAACAAAAACCACAGCCTCATCCAAGACTTGCTTCTGTCCTGTTTAACCCACAATATTAAAGGTAAGAGTGCTGCTAACTTTAGAAGTACAACATAACAGCCGTTCATTAGATCCTGGAAATACAGTTGGGCTTTCTGTCGAGGTGGGTCAGCTGGATCATAAAAGACACAGACAGATGTGTCAGTCAAGTGAAATTGCAAAGATGAGTTCTAACTCTTTCTTCCACCCAGAGACCTCCTTTAGTATTAAGGTCACTGAGTGAGAATTCAGAGAATTCTCTGGGTGAGAATTACCAGGCTTATTCTGTCTCCTCACCTCTCACCTCCTGAAAAGTTTTGGCTTTAAAATACATGATGTTAATGCTGTCTTTTTTAAGGTTTGCATTCTGTTGAAGTTGGACTTAAAACTCAATGAATTTATGATATAGCTGCGTTTTTGATGACTAAGAAGAAACTGATACATTGAAGATACCCGCAGAAGACTGGCTTGTTAATATTAAAGAAAATTCAAACATGTCACATGTATGGACACGCACCCATGCATATACATATGTGCACACACACACACAAACACACACAGCCCATGTGCTTGTCAACTACTCCATGCCCATTGTCTACGTCCATAAAACGAGAGGCTAATTTTTCCATCACGCTTCTCTGTCACAGACTTTTGTTGCAATGAAGAATACCACAACTGGTTGTGATTGATTGTCCCCTGAAGTTCAGTTGTACTTGGAAAAGTAACCTGAATAGCTTCATTCTCTTCCAATATATTTTATTAAGTTATGTTTGGGGTTATATCCAGACAGTTTATTTTTTTTTAAAGATTTTATTTATTTGAGATAGAGACAGCGAGAGATATCATGAGAGGGAAGGTCAGAGGGAGAAGCAGACTCCCCGTGGAGCCGGGACCCCAATGTGGGACTCGATCCGAGGACTCTGGGATCATGACCTGAGCCGAAGGCCGTCGCTTAACCAACTGAGCCACTCAGGTGCCCTAGACAGTTTAATGAAATAAGCCATTTGTGCTGTTCTCTGAGAAGAGATACTCATTTGTCCCTTGGCCTTAACTGAGGATGTTTGCCATGATTTTTGATGGTAGACTTGTTTCTTGATACTCCTAACTGGTGTTTGATTTTAAATAGTCTACTAGAATTCATTTATTTTTCATAATTCTAATTTCTTTAATATTTTAACTATGATTGAGTTCATCTCATGGTTTGTAAGTTGGACAATGAAAAGTTAGTTTTATTTAGAGAGAAAAACATAATTAACTCAATAATAAATTTTATATTCATTATTGCCATCACTCTAGTGCATAGCTAGCAATTCCACGTTCAAGAAATATAGCCTCTGTTTTGTTGAAGTTTTCACAAAAAAATGAGCATAGTGCTTTCAGAGCAAAGCAGACATACTCTAAGTTACATATGGAAAGGTTCAGACAGGGAGGAATCTCAGGCAAGAGAAAAGTGTTCACTTAAGGATGACACCATTGGACTCCAACTAATTACATCCATCCTGGAGCTGATGTGAATATACATATCTTATTTTTTGTTAAAGTCCATAAAATCTCTTAAAGTGTTTCATTTTAAAGTAATTTATAAACTTCCTGATTATGCTGTAACCTTTATATATTGAATAAATATTTATAAAACAAATGAATTGTAATTGAGGAAACAAAGAAGGTAAGTTTCTTGTTCAAACTAACTAGCGGCAGTATTGATGCTGGCAGAGGTTTGATTTTTTTCCATCACAAATAGGTATATTGAAGTTGTATTTTTATATATTTTGTTTTTCTATGTAAGCAAGGATAAAAGAAAAATGGTGTCTTCATCCTCTCTTAATGCCCTCAGACTCTAATTCTGTGTTTTTGATACAGTAGATGTATTTAAACACTTACTAAATCTGAATGACTGGCTAATTGGGTTAAGTAAGGCTCTGTATTCTATCAGTGTACTGAAAAAATCTTGTTCCTCTGTTAACATGTTTAAAGTAGTAATTAAGTATGAGTATTTTTCACGTCTGCTAATGTAAATACTTGAAAAACATTGTGAATTCTTGAGTATAGAGCTAGCATTATTCTTTCGGTAAGTTCCCACCCCAGCTGCAACAGTTACTGGAAGAACACCCTCCTTTTCAAAAATTTTCTGCACTAAAAAAACCAAAAATAAAAATAAATTACCTGATACATTACATTTGAGAGAATTTCAAAAGCTGAATATTATTGGTTTATATGGAGTTAGATGTATTTTAATTTGTGTATCAAATTATGATTTCCTTTGATTGTGCTGAGTGGCCTATAAATGGCCTTTCTGCAAAGTGCTTACAGATCATAGGTGAAAGATGCAGAATTAAGAATGGTAACTCACTGGAACTAAAGACTGATCTCATTTATGATACACCTTACCACAAACTGCATTGCAAACAGGAACCATATTAAATTTGGGAATTCTGGCCCAGGTCTCTAAAGTGAATTTGCATGATTTTGCTATAATGTTTCATAGATTTGGCTCTAAATTGTTAATTGAGTTACATAAAGAGGAATACCACCTTTCAGCTAAGACATAGAAACTCCACTTTTAGGTGTTCCTTAGGTAGAATCAAGAAGGCTAAGATACTACTATTAAATGAATTACCATTTTTTGTAACAAATGTGCAATTTAGATAAGATATTTCATATAAATATTCCCCAAATACATGCCAAAGCACATGCTAAGTAATTTATCCTCCCTCAAGTGGCAAATCTCTAATGGGTAGAAGACATTTCACAACTGTTTACAACACTGCACATATTTACTGAAAAAAAGACAACAGGAATTAATTATTCCTTTTCTCTCTCCTCTCCTCCCCCTCTAAATATATATGAAATACCTTTATATATCATATTTATATATATAAATATACATAAATATATGTGTGTGAATTTATACATCTCTGACTTCCTTTGATTGATATCTTCATGTTCTATAAGACTTTCATTCAAATGTTACAATGATATTCAACAGAGGTCCAGAGGTCTCTTTTTAGCATTTTTTTTACATGAAAGTTTTCAGGACAAAGAATAAGTGATTGATCTGGAATTTTAACAACCATGTCTTTACTCCTAGTTTACTTTTCTTTTTTACTCCTACTTTCCTACTGAATATTAGTCAATTCTACCCTTCTTCTCAATAAAGACTGACATGGATCAGAGGTAATGAAAGCATTAGCTTTTATATGCCTCTATATCTCAGCTTCTGAATTCCCCATTTGCCTCCTCACTTGCTGAGTAACTCCCAGAAACTATATTCTGAACTTCACATATCCTATGTTACTCTAAGCATACTCAGTTTCATCTGGACTTCTTTTTATTACTAAATCTTCACCAGATCATAGCTTTTGATTGTTAATGATTACATTCATCCTGCTACTTTCTCAAACGACCTAAATTTCACTTTCTTATTCATATAATATAACTTCTCTACCTCAGAGTAATATCCTAAGTTATCATTTCATTTGTTTTCTCTTTCTTGAATGTTGATAGAATGCTAAATAATGTAGAGAAACACTCAAAATTAAAAGATAATACTTTAAAGAAAAGTCATTTAAGATACAAAACTTTGAAAAACACTTTTTGAATAAGAGCATGATGCTGGATATTATTAGAAAAAAAACAGTAGCCAGAAGGGGAAAAAAGATAATAAGTGCATGGCAAGAAATAACCAGGTAGCTTTTAGAGAAAGGAAAAGAAATGATCAAAGATATCCCAAGTTTCAGGGCGCCTGAGTGGCTCAGTTGGTTGGGCGACTGCCTTCGGCTCAGGTCATGATCCTGGAGTCCCGGGATCGAGTCCCACATCGGGCTCCCAGCTCTGCGGGGAGTCTGCTTCTCTCTCTGTGACCTTCTCTCCTCTCATGTGCTCTCTCACTCTCTCTTTCAAATAAAAATAAATAAATAAAATTAAAAAAAAAATGATATCCCAAGTTTCAGGTACCATTTTTTTTTTTTTTTTTGCCTAAAAGCAGTAGCCCGAGACATGTAATTAGGGTAAAGTAGCTTCAGAAGTGGGCCTCAACACAACCTGTTACACTCTGACACAAAGCATCTTAGATCAAGCTAAGGTGACACAGCCTTGTGAGTAGGAAAACTGAACTGAGACCAACCCTTGGGGATCTTTCAAGTTCCCTTCATAGAACTGCTATCAATAAAGGATGGATTTTGCCCCACATTCCCATTTCCAGTCTCTCAAATTAATGTGCATTTCTGGGCCCATATTCTGGACTACAATGGCAGAATTAAAATTGCTAGAGATCATAGATGTCACAGAAAGACAAAGAATAAAATGACTTGAGGATATGCTTGGATGATGATGATGATGATGATGATGATGATGATGATTATCATTTTGGTAAAAATAAGATTGGATGAAAGGTGTTGAAATTTACATAAGACCTGTAATAGAAGATCTTAATCCTGGGAAGAATGAATAGACTTTGAAAGTATTCCCATAAATTTTATGGAGACTTGAGGCAGGTGATAGATATAACCTTAGAAGGATCATGATTGAAAACGAGATATTCTTATTGTTGTTGTCCTCCATTTTCAGTACTTTACCTCAGAAAGTTTTATTCTTTTTATGCTTTGCTGATAGTAATAAGGCAGAACATGTTTGAGTTGTGTCTACTAATAAAGCAAAGAGCAATATGTGTGGTAGCGAAGAAGCTCATTCTCCAAAGTTTATTCAACTCCTGGCCTCTATAAAGCCACTGAAAGGCCAATTAATGTCAAATATGAGAGAAATACATGGAGTTCTGGAATCAGAACAGGTCAGTCTATTTGTCAAGCCAAATTGCCAAACAGCAATTGACCTTTAAGCATTGTGTGGCTTTGATCTGAACTACTAACACAGGGTGAAGTCTTTGAATATCAATGTCTATCTTATTTTCTCAGAAACCTCCATATTTCCTGCATTAAAAAAAAAAAAAGAAACCTAGTACGATTTTGTAGTATCTCTATCAGCAATCTGCCATTGTTGTGTATCTTTGTTTTATCTCTCGAAAGCCCTTGTTAATAAATAATAATCATGAAATGCCATTCTGCAAAGAAGGTCAGCTCCTCAGGGTAAATTCTTACACATGCAGACCTAGAGGTGGTTATACTTTATTCTCAGAATCATTATCATGAAATGACTTAACAATTGCAATGAAATGAATGATTTTTCTTCAAAATGCTGGTGAATTTTGTGCTCTGTTTTGTTCAGGAAGGTAGGTGGAAGGCATAATTTGTTCCAAAAAAAATCCTTTAGAATTAAGGTAGAAAACAGAAAATAATTTAGATGTTACAATTTTGACATGAACTGAAAAGTGCAAATAAATTGCCTGAAAATAAACAACCACAATAAAATTCTTTGACTGGAGAGACTACAGGTAGAGAGTGAAAGGCAAAGAGAATTAGTGAAACACTTTAGATGATTAGAGAGAAAAGAAAATCAAAGAGTCAAAACTGATTTAATGAGAGATAGCAGGTTCTATCACTCATGACAAACTTTTCATTACCTAAACTGAATGAGATATTTTGATGGCCTTCAATGCATGTTTCAGGTGGATATTGTCAGAGTGAACACTCAGTCCTATGTGGTCATATTTTGAACAGTAAATGAAAATGCATAATAAATTAGAAAACAAATTGATACTATGTTTTTAACTTGCATACTTTCCAGAATCTCAATTAAATAAAAATCAAATGACAAATATACGAAAAGCAAATGCCTGACCATTAGGTATACTGGCTTAGGAAAGAATTAATTATGAAAAGTTTGATTTGATTAATTGTTAATGACCCCTAGTATATCTCTTCTACTAAAATAAAATCTACTAAACTATAATATGGATACATATTTTCATTGACCTAGCAGGGACTCATCAAATATTCTTTTATATTTGTACAGATATTTCTTAACCCAATTGTATCAATATATATCACTACCAAGGAATCACTATAAAAACTATGCCTTAACACACTTGTTTTTGATTATATGTCTTTGGGTAAGTAGGGCAGTTCTGCTGATCTGGGCCAAGCTTGGGTGTTCTTGGTTGGACTTATTCGTATTTTCAGGGTCAGCCTGACAGGAGCAAGGATGGCCTTACTAACATATCTGGGAAGTGATTGCCAATGAAAATGATGGCGTGAATAAGCAATATGTTTCTCATTGTACAGCAGGCTTGCCCCAATTTGTTTAGGCTTAGTTCCAGGAGACAAAGAAGGGAAGTATGTAACCATTTGAAACCCAAGCTTGGAATTGACAGAGTATCACTTCTGCTTCATGCCATTGGCCAGAGGTGAAGAATTAACACTAACAGAATTTTTAGGCAGAATGAATTTGTGACTGTTTGGTGAATATAAGGAAATGTTGATATTCTTATCAGAAAGTACGCTTATCTGTCTTACTCAGGGATGGGTTATGTAACAATAATTATTTTTCCTGCACGGATTTGGCCAGAGTACTAGAACCAGATGGGATTTTGGGAAATTGGCAGATAAAACCATTTGAACCAACACTGCTGGAACTATTGCTTCTAGACAAAAGCTACACAGAAATTCTGACCAAATATAAAATGGTCCTCTGACATTTTCATAAAGAGGACTAGCATTATTTGAAATATTCTCGCAATTTCTGCATAGAAGATTTTTTCTTTTGCCAAATGTGCCCCAGCTGCTTCATTTGGATGCTGAGCCTAGCTTTCTTGCTCACATCCCTGATCAATTTAAAATTTGTTAGACACAATTAGGATACAAGAATCTCAGCTATCCAAATTTTTCTCAAGATAATTGTATAGAAAAATACTTGGAAATATCTACATAAAATTATCATGCCAAAATATAATTAAAACTATATAATCTCCAAGAGGGGTGTAGTAGAGGTTGAATAATGTCTTCCCCCTCAAATTCATATCTACCTGAATTTAAAATGACAGAATGTGACCATATATGGAATAGGGTCCTTATAGATGTGATTGGTTAAGATGAGGTCATACTGAATTAGAGTGGGCCCTAAATTCTCAAACTAGTGTCCTAGAGCATTCAGAGGGAGCATGACCCAGCTGATAACAAACTCGACTTCAGACTTCTAGCCTCCAGAGCTACAAGAGAATAAATTCTTGTTGTTTTAAATCACAAAGTTTATGGTAATTTGTTATGGCAGCCCTGGTAAACAAACACAAGGGGATAAAAATGCTTGGTCAGCTCTCCCATTAGCCTTATATCTCAAATTTTTAAAGAATACATGTATGTTTTGTTGAGGTATAATTTATATACAGTTAACAATTATTCTTTTTAGGATACAGCACTAGAAGTTACATCCTATAGTATTCACCATAAAATCAAGGTATAGGACAGTTTTGTACTAGTAATCAGCTCTGAACTTAATCTTTCTTAATTCAGAGGAATGTTTATATTTTAATTTTAGAAAATATGCCTACATGTGTTAGGTTTAGTCAGACTTAGACATCTGTGTCATTTCTGGTTTACGAATAAAGGTCATTTAAGCATAGAAATTGTAGCATGGGCTTTGGAATCAGACAGAATTGAATTTGTGTCACTTCCATGAATTTAAATTTCCATGAAATTGGTGATATGTAATCTCAAGCAAGATACTTAAACTTCCTAAGACTTTGTGTTTGTATCTCAAATGATGATAATACCTGCTTATCAGAGTTGTTGTAAAAACTATATCCTTTAACAACCTGACTAAAGCATGGACCAGTGACTTTAACAGACACCTCATCAAAAATGTATGCAGGTGACAAAGAAGTATATGGAAAGGTGCTCCACATCCTATGCCATCAGGAAAATGCAAATTGAAAAAACAATGAGATACTACTACACACCCATCAGAACGCCCAAAATCCAGAACACTAACAACACCAAATGTTGACAAGGATGTGGAGCAACAGGAACTCTCATTCTTGAGGACAGGGATATCCTGTGTTTAAAGTCACAAATTTCTAACTATTTCATAGACTAGGTAATAAAAATTTATCTATGAAATGAATGATAATCTAAATTTCTGATTGGCATGGGACTTACATTCCAGGAACTGGGAACACTTGGAAATAAGATTAGGTCATATCAAATTAATATCACTTATTTTTTCTACTAACATATAAAATATACATGTTAGTGAATTAGATTTTATAATTATTTGAATGTTCTCTAGGGAAAACTTGGCATTGGTGGCCCACTTTTACATGGGAAGTTTTATTCAGCAAAATACAAAGCACTAGAAGGAACAGATGGAAAGCTCTAAGAGAAGAAGCTTCCGCGTATGTAGCCAGTTCCATCAAATGTATCCCCATGAACAGTGACGTGCCATATTGCCATGAGTTCCTTTGAGTTGTGTACCATTTTAAGAAATTCTGTTCTCAGTGCTGATAAGATGAAGAACTAATGCTATCTGGATAGATTTATAACTGACTAAAGGGTTTTATCCAAATAATATGAATTATGGATCACAAATTATATGTGATTTTATCTAAAACTAGACTCTCTTGAAAAAATTTTTAATTACAGAATTAGTAAGAACTGCTAAAATATTGACCAAATTTTTGAATTCATATAAACCTGGAAGGACTTATCAGAATCCAACAAGACCTGATAAAAGCAAAATTATGGGTTAAACTTTAAAAATAAATAGCATTAAACAGAATATTTATGTTTAGCCCATTCCTAATCCATTCACTGCCTCTGACAGTCCACAAACTTCCAATTCAATATGGTAGAAATATGGCTTAACACTATGTGAAATAGACTTTGAAGTTGTAATAAGCTTCACATGACTGAAAGTTACATATTTTTATATATACGTATTTTTTTAAGATTTTATTTATTTATTTGACAGAGAAAGAGATAGATCACAAGTAGGCAGAGAGGCAGGCAGAGACAGAGAGGGGGAAGCAGGTTCCCTGCTGTGCAGAGAGCCTGATGATGCCAGGCTCGATTCCAGGATCCTGAGATCATGACCTGAGCCGAAGGCAGAGGCTTTAACCCGCTAAGCCACCCAGGCACCCTTTTTATATATTCTAAATATTTTATATATTTATATATAGATATATAGTCATAATTTATATTTATATAAACATATATAAGATATTTCTATTTATTTAATATATATTATATTATATATTTATATAAAAATCTATGCATATATTTATAAGTATGTAATTTATAATTATAAACAGGGTACATTTATATATGTTTACATTTATATGTGTTTACATTTATATGCTAAAACTGTGAATGCAAACAGTTTGCTTCAAAGAATGTGTGTCAAGAATGAAGGCATTCTGTTCTCACGAACAGTTTGAAACTACACTGGCGGATATTTCTCTTTGCCACAAACTATTGAGAAGGGAATCAAAACCCAGTGTATGAGGAACAGGTGAAAGAATCAGAGGTTTAAACCAGAAAGGCAAGTTACAGAGAAACTAGAGGGTGCCCCTTAAACGCTTGTGGAGTTGTCACTGAAAGAAAGTTTAAAACTTTACTGTTTGGTCCTAAAGGCACAACCAGCCTCAGGACAACCATTTAGTGAAGGGTTTTAATTCTATGTAGTTATACTTTTGCTGAGCACTCTGGAAGTGCTTAATCCCCAACTGAAACTATGGAGGACACTTAAGCAATGAAATGGTGGTTTATTTTAGGTGACCTCCAGAGTTTTCGTCTATCTTGAGAATCTATTGTTCTACCTATTTATTTCCTACTTCCAAAGTTCTGAAATAGAGAAGTTTTTTCAAGCATGGATCAATAAATTATTGTTTGGGATAGCCTCATGTTTATGTCCTTATGATTTAGAACTTCTTCCTCTTGGCAGGAGACTAGAATAGAGAATACCTTGAATTAATATTCCGGACCAAAGATGATTGCAAGTAAAAATAATCTCAAAGTCATGTAAAGAGTTTAAGTTAAATTATTTTTAGAATTATATAGTGGACAAGGAATGAATGTGCTTATAATTCATCCATATTTCTACTCATATATATGATGATTTGTAAACCATCCATAAACTGAGTTACAAAAAATATACCAAGGGAAATATGCAAGTCTACATTTTATGATACATTTCAGAAAGCTATAAAAACCTCAAGTGGCTCCAGAGATCAACATTTGACTCTATTTTGTTTCCAATACAGTAATAAAAAAGTCAGCCACTAGTAAGACAGCCTAGGCTGATATGAAGCAAATATTACCATTTGTACTTAACTGACATCTTTCTCTGGCTGTTCAAATATACTTGATCTTATAAATACTTCTGCTTGCCATTGTATGGGAAGTTAAACAGGTGCAAGGCACAGCATAGAATATCTCTTTTTTCAATAACATACCAATTCATTATTTGTCTCTGAAAAGAGCCACTCATTCAATGGGACCCGAAATGTATTAATAAATATGAGAAATGTTGCTTTTCCCCTTAGCATCAAATGGAAAAAGAACAATGAAATTTTCAGGCCATTGGAAAGAAATACAGAACAAAAAATGTTAGTTAGAGAGAGGAAATAGGTGTGCCAAGGTAACCAGCTTCCTGAAAAACAGAATTATATATTACCCTAAGAGAAATAAATGTTTTACAAGAGCTAAGTAGGATGGGCAATGTGTGAATCTGTCACTTGTAGAATTGGATGGTGTTTGGATTATAGAATTATAGCCTCATGACGGGAAGACTTCAGCCGATGGCTAACTGTTCACCCACTGCGCAGGTTGACATCATCTTTGTGTGAGTGTGCTTAGTCAGCCTGAGTCAAAGATGAACTTACTATAGACTGTTTTCTGTGACCCTAAGACTTAGGTGAACAAGTAGGCATGGGAGTTAATGTGCAATCTTCCAGATATCTTAGCTGACTCATGTGACATATTCAAAAGAACACTTCCTTTTCCACTTCCTAAGGGATCATGGCCATCAGAAAACTTCAAATTAAAAGCCTGAGTCCTACTATGGAAACAAAAAAAAAGGTAACAACCAATTAAAGAGGCTCACCAACAAGAGAAAAAAAATGTCTCGGAAATGGCAAAAAATACATTGGATGAACAAGAACTTTAAGAAGGAACAGAAATTAAAATTGAATTAAAACTAATAAGAATATTTAGCAATATCATTTTATATACCATAGCTAAGAATGAAAATTGGTAAACCACTTTATAAAACTGTTTGGTGATATCTCTTGAAGGTGAAAGTGTCCATCCTCAATGGTCTAGCAATTTCACTCCAGAATTCCAATAGTATATATGTGTTCCACAAAGTATGTACAAAATTTTCATAGTAGCTCTACTCATAATAGCCCAAAACTTGATGTGACGTGGATGCCCATGCCTACTTAGAATAAGTAGATGTTTTGTTAATGTATGGTTATTAATACAGTGGAATTATATACAGTAGTAATAAAGTACTGCTATTCGGAACATGGACAAATAGTGCAAACATAATACTGAAAGCCCAACACAAAAAGTGTGTACTATACTATTCCCTTTATAGGAAATTGAAAAACCAGGTAAAGTTATTTAGTGATGGCTGAAGTCAAAACAGTAGCTTTGGAGGGAGAGTGTTCACTATGTTAGAGTATAATGAAGGCTTCTGGGATGATGAGTCTATATATTAGTCTATATATTAATTGCAGTTTGGATATATGTAAAAATTAACTTAGTTGTTCATTTAAGATTATGTGCTTTGTATGTGCTATACTTCATTGGTAAGGTAAGAAGGAACACTGATCAGATGATTATCAACTTTATATTATAAATATGTAATATTTATATTATATTTATATTAATATATCATAGATATAGCTCTCTCTTGTCCCCTGCAAAAATGCCTCTTTCTAGAGTTTAAAACCTGATTCACCATTAGAGCAATTCATTGGATGGGTAGAGAGAGAATATGGTCAACCTAACGCAAAGAAATAAAAATCGTGAAGTGATATATGATATACCTAGTATCTCTAATAGGCATTAAAAAGATTTAGGAAGTTTTTTAACTCTAAGGAGAAAGAGAAACAGTTTCAAACAGAAAGTGCAATTTGCCTACGATGGATAAATGAATTAGATTATAATATTGAAAATAAGAGGACATAATTTATATCACCTACCTCTAGGCTCTTTCCAATCAATATATCATCTGTCAGGGCAAAAAAAAAAAAAATGTTTGAGGTCATTCTGCCTATTCAGCTGAACAACAATCAGGTGCTTGTAACTGCCTCTCAGATACAATGCATTAGGAAGAAGTGAGCATTCCCGTTTACTGAGCACCTACCATCTTCCAGGATCTTCCAGGACTTGGGTAGTCATTTTCACATGCATTGCATATTCATTACAGCAAGGCCTACTGAGGCATCTAGTTAAATAACTTCTTAAATTAACATAAATATCAAGTTATGAGGCAGGGATCCAATTCAGATCTGTTTAAATTCTGACCCTGAGGACATCTCAGCTCTTGCCCTTCCCTACCAAATGCCATACCCCACTGCTGATAGTTCCTTGGATCATTTTATTTATTTATGTATTATTATTTTTTTAAAGATCTTATTTATTTATTTGACAGAGAGGAGAGGGATCACGAGTAGGCAGAGAGGCAGGCAGAGTGAGAGGGGGAAGCAGGCTCCCTGCTGAGTAGAAAGCCCGATGTGGGGCTAGGTCCCTGGACCCTGAGTTCATGACCTGAGCCGAAGGCAGAGGCTTTAACTCACTGAGCCACCCAGGTGCCTCTCCTTGGATCATTTTAATATGGGTTTCATCCCCTGGTGGAATGCTGAAATAGATCTATCATTGGAAATGATGATCTTTTAAACTACTAGCTATTCTTTCCTTAGGAGGGGGGAAAGGAGAGGAAGGAGTAAACAGTAGATTTTGATAGGAGGGGATGGGAAAAGAGTATGTATTGGTAATAAGTCTGGGAAAATCCCATGCTATGCTCTCAGCTGAGTAAGAGTCTCACAGACAGAGAAACACAATGTGTCCTGTATCTTCTTAATGCCTTATTCACCTGTGTTCCATGTTCCATACCACCCAAACTCTTTGTATGACTAACTGGTAATTGTTTCTCAAAATGCAGAGATAACTGTTGCACTGAACCTAATGTTGACCAACAAATACAAGTCGGTTGGTGTTCTGGAAATGAAATTATCATTTGGGTGGGGAAAGGCTTGACACGTTCTTCCCAGTGAATGAGATATTAAACAGTGGCTGAACCTAAATAAAAATATATTTGAAATAAGACCCAGGGAGAGCTTTCAATTATCAGCCTGCAGCTGGACCATTCTCAAAACACATAATATGTAATTAGGCAACAAAGACAATTTCCCTGTGGAAGGAAAGCTCTGAATATATGTTAAAGTGTTGAGGTGAAAAGCTTACTATGGGCTATCCACATAAGAACAGGACTCTTTTTATTATCGTCATCATCCCTGCTATAGCTGCCATTGCCACAGCCATGGCCATGGCTACTGCCACCACCAACGGCCACCACCACCAGGGTCTTTATCCCGCTTCCCCTCCTCCTGCAACCTCCTCCTTTTCTTCCTACTCATCATTATTGCCAGGAAACTCAAGGGAAAAATCTTTTTTTTTTTTTTTTTTTTTTACCATAAGCATGGATTTCAGGCATGAAATCTTCCATGAACAGCCAATACTTATTAGGGGGATGTGAAATGCTATAATGTTGCACAGGTGTAGGGCTCTCTTCTTAGTTTTTCTCAGCCGTCCCAGCTCTCCCCCTCCCTCCAACCCCAGAAAACCCGTCTTCCTGGAACTCTCTAAAATTTGTGCATCTTCACATTTAATCCAGGTTTCCTATAACCCTGCTATCTCTTCTTCCACAGGCCAATTTTCATCATTAAGTTCCAGGAACCAGTCCAAAAGAACATTAGTAAGAGACAAATCTCAATAGTATTGGGATTTGCTGCTAGAGAATATGTCCTGTTTTTTTGGTTATATTTGGTGAAAGAACTATTTGAAAATACTTTGAATTTTATAGTTGCCTTCTCCAAAAGCAATCTGTCCCAGGAACATTATCTTATTAATTTAAAAACCGAATAGGTATTTCAAAGGAAATCTTACCTCTATTTCTGTGATTAATTCATACTAAAATCATCAAAATACAGTCAAGTGAGAGCTATTTGATGTCCAAGTACCCTTTTATGAAACATTTCAATCCTTCCCTTTTAATCAAGAAATTTAAAAAAATCCAGCCATAAATAAAACTCAACCCCTAAAAAGTCGGCTTTGCCTTGAAATGTAAAGCCTTATGGAATCAGGGAGATTTCAAGTATGTTCTTTTCTATCGGTAATTCTGATTATTCTCTAAAATATAATTCAGTGTTCTTAAGATTATAAAATTGGTTCATTTATCTTGAGGGTAAGAGAATTAATGAGGTGATACCTGGCCAAGCAATTTCGACTCAGAGGCAGACTCTAAAAGTGTGATTCATATTTGTCATTATTGCTGGTTGTTGTATTTGCTTTTATAGGTACGATGAATCTGGTTTTAATTTATTATAGTAACATTGACTGTATTGCCATACTGAATCATTGGGACAGATATTGCCATATGATCCACATAGCTCTGAAACTCTGCCTTTTTATGGACCAAAGCATGGTAAATTCTTAGATTTATTTTTTTAATGTGTATGGGGTATTACTCTATAATTAATTTTTACTCGTTACAATTATTGAGAGCCATGTGCCAGCCACTATATTAACTGCCTTAAAAACACGTTTTTTTTTTTTAACTCTTAAAACTACCCAAGTGATAATGCCTCCATTCTTGCAAGCTATACACTTTCTTTTAAAATTCTTTAGTTTCTATATTAAATCTTTTGTCTTAGTGGCCTACTTTGCCTCTTCTCTCACATCTAATAGGATATTCTATTAATAAGAATATTTGAAAATTGGGAAGTTTTACATAAATATAAAATACTTTCCTATGTATATATTTTTAAGATTTTGTTTATTTATTTATTTATTTATTTGAGAGAGAAAGAGCACTTGTGCTAGCAAGCAGAGGGGCGAAAGGGAGGGAGAGGAAGAGAGAGAGAATGGCAAGCACGTTCCACATTGAGTGTAGATCCCCATGTGGGGCTTGATCTCATGGCCTTGAGATCATGACCTGAGCAGAAACCAAAAGTCTGACGCTCCCTGCAACTGACTGAGCCACCAAGGCATCCCACTCCCACCTATGTTTTTGTTTGAATATTTAAATTACCCCTTTTGGAAAACCAGAAAGAATGTTATTTTTATTTTTCTAAAGAAGAAAATCAGGTTTACCAGAGGTAATTCACTTATCTACATATAAAAAATCAACAAATAACAGAACTAAAGTGGAAATCAAGACTTCAGATGAATGGGTGATGATCCTGCCACCATATTCTACTTTTTAGAGGTATCATCTTTTTCCTTAACTTTACTTTAATAGTATGAGAGCTCTCGCTAATAAATATACTAGAGTATACCATAAACTATATATTTATCTACCTACATATTTACATACAGTCTCTATACTGATTTACTATCATTCTATATTTGAGTTAACTAGAATATGTTTTTTTCTTTTTTTTCCCCCAAAGATTTATTTATTTATTTGAGAGAGAGAGAGAGTTCATGAGCACAGGAGCAGGGGCAGAGGGAGAGGGAGAAGCTGACTCCCCGCTCAGCAAGGTGTCCGATGTGGGGCTCGATCCCAGGGTTCTGGGATCATGACCTGAGCCAAAGGCAGATGCTTAACCTACTGAACCACCCAGGAGCCCCTTTTTTTTCTTTTTAAAGATTTAACTATTTATTTTGGGGGGGGACAGACGGAGAGAGAGAGAACCTCAAGTAGACTCCCCATTAAGCGTGGAGCCCAACACAGGGATCATGAGCTGAGATCATGACCTCAGCTGAAATTAAGAGCTGGTTGCTCAACTGACTGAGTCACCTGGGTGCCCCTGATTTAACTAGAATAATATCTTAAAAATAATAATATAAGCTATAGATATATATACTTTAGTTCTTTATTATCTGCCAGTTTCTTTGCTATATGACTGACAGCATGTCTAATAAATCCCATGAAGTAATACTAAACACATAGGATACTAAAGAACAGAGAGGTTAAGTCATTTGCTTAATGTCACCAGGAGAGTAAGAAAGGATGTAACATATTTATTTCTTAGTTCTAAAAACACTTAACATTTCGTGAAAGCATATTTATATAATTTCTATCTTTTTGTAGCAATTATACTAAGTGTTTCATTTTGGTTTAAAGTTTTGCTAGAGATAGTAAAGATGAATTATTTTACTTAATAGATCTCCCTTCTTAAATTTACAGAGCTTGTATCTGTCTGCCTAACAACAGTGAAAAAGCCAATGTTCATTTTTTCTCCTGTTTCCCAAAGGACTGTGCTTGTACTGTTTCCCAAGGGACAGGTGCTTTCATTACCTTTTTTTTTTTTTTCTTCGACAGGGGGAAGGGGAGAATCTTAAACAGGATCCACATGTAGCATGGAGCCCAGCATGGGGTTCATCTCACCACCCTGAGATCATGACCTGAGTTGAAACCAAGAGTCTGACACTTAGCTGACTGAATCACCCAGGCACACCAGTAGTGTTTGTTAATCTTTTACTATGCTTTGCCACAGTTTAGACTCAATGTAGATAAACCTATTATCTTCTATCCAGTAACAGAAGGCCTTGGAATGTAACAGATGGCAGCCCAGAAGTGATGCTTGCCTTTGTTCTACTGGGGACCCATCCCAGCTCATCACTGCTCTCATCACCATACACACACACACACACACACCCATACACTACACTTCACACCCCTCTCAATTGAGGAAAGCATGGTCATTATTGTATTGATTCTAGCCAGGACCGTACTATAGAGTGAATTGGTCATTAGATAATCTTGATTTGCCAAGCCTCTGTAAATAATTATATCTATTAATCATGCAAACTTCAGAATTTGTCTCTTCCAGTAAAAATGTTCCCAAAGAGTAACAGAGCCTTTTTTTTAAAACCCTTTTTATGTCCATCAATCCAAAGTTTCATTTGTCTAGTTTTCCCATGTTAGACATTTCAAAAACAATTATTCTTGAAGGAATATGAGTGAATATACTTGTATTTATTTATTTATGGTACCTTAAAAGGTTTTTAACAACAAAAAATCATAAAAATATAAAATTAACAAAAATGAGAGAAGCTAGAAATACAGATTTGTGGTGAGACAGTGATAAAATGAATGCATGCATATAATGCTTTGCCTTTGATCCAAGACATTAAAATTTGCATTAAAATAATGCTTATAGGTGTCTCGTCAAGATTTCCCTCTCTCAGGGCACCTGGGTGCTCAGTGGGTTAAGCCTCTGCCTTCAGCTCAGGTCATGATCTCAGGGTCCTGGGAACTGAGCCCTGCATCTGCTCTCTGCTCAGCGGGGAGCCTTCTTCCCCTTCTCTCTCTGCCTACTTTGATCTCTCTCTCTCTCTCTCTCTCTCTGTCAAATAAATAAATAAAAACTCAAAAAAAAAGAGAAGATTTCCCTCTCTCTTTTAAGTAATCCCTACCTCCAACATAGGTTTGAACCCATGCCCCAAGATCAAGAGTAATATGCTCTACCAAATGAGCCAGCCAGGCAGCCCTTATCAAGATGTCTTGATAATAATAATATTGACAATAATATTTGTGACAATGTTTATCCTTCACTGAGTTCTTATCAAAGGATAGATATATTTAATCCCTGCCCTGAGATACTGTAACACCTATGATTTGGAGCCACATTAAGAGCCTTCAAAACCTTTGATCTTAACCTCCTATACAAATGCAATCATGAAGATTTCTAGAATGGCCATCAAGGACCATCATGGATGTAATTATGTCCTTTCTCCATGAACCTCTTTATAATCTAATGACTAAAATGGTTCATATATACAATGGAATATTACACCTCTATTTGAAAGGATGAATACCCAACTTTTGTATCAACATGGATGGGATTGGAGGAAATTATTAATACTGAATGAAATAAGTCAGGCAGAGGAAGTCAATTATATGGTTTCACTTACTTGTGGAGCATAAGGAATAACATGGAGGACATTAGGAGAAGGAAAGAAAAAGTGAAGTGGGGTAAAGCGGTGGGAGAGACAAAGCATGAGAAACTATGGACTATGAGAAACAAACTGAGAGGAGGGGAATGGGTGGGAGATGGGTGGTGGGTATTAAGGAGGGCATGTATTGCATGGAGCACTGGGTGCGGTGTGTGAACAATGAATCTTGGAACACTGAAAAAATAAAATTAAAAAAAATTTCATTTGAGAAGTTTTCTCCACCTCAAATCCATCGTGTAAAAATTTAAGCGCCCTTTCACTTTAAGTGTTCTAAAACTACATGACCAAGCATGGCAGCCACTAGAAGCATGTCTGTTGAACTCATAAATAAGCTTGTGTAATCAAGCAACTAATTTTAATTTATTTTATTTCAGTTCCTAAATATTACTTTAAAAAATAAAACATTGGAGAATGCATTTTATGTTAAATACAATTTCATTGTTTTGGTAGGTCTACATTTCACTTTAACCACTATATCACAAAGGACATCATGTGGTACTGCTGGGTAAGTTAGACACTTGTGTCATATATAGTTTGCAGATAAATACATCATTGATCTAGTCAGTGGTAATGGATTGATTTCATCAAATAAATTTCCCTACATGCTGATATAGCACGGTAAACTATTTATTTGTGTAATTTATACAGAGAGCCTGAGTTACAATATTATTTATGTAAATTTTAATTCACGTTTAAATTAAAATACTAGTTTTCAATTATAATTATTTTTCTAATTGAAAAAACAATTATAGGATGCATTTAATAATAGACTATCAAAATATATGAAGTAAAATTGACAGCACTGAAGGGAGAAATAGACAGTTCTACCATAATATTTGGAAACATTAATACTCCACTATTAATGGTTAAAAGAACCAGAGAGAAGATTAAAAAAAAAACAAAACAGGAATCTAACAACACAGTAAGCCAATCAATAGACACATACAGAACATTCTACCTAACAACAGATTACACATTCTTCTCAAATGTACATGGTCCATTTTTCAGGGAAAACCATATATTAGGCTTCAAATTGTCTCAATATATTTTAAAAATGTAGATATTATAAAAAGTATCTTCTCTGACCACGTTGAGATGAAGTTACAAATTGATAAGAGAGGAAAACTGGAATAAATCACAGAATTGTGGAAATTAAACAACTCCTAAACAACCAATGAATCCAAGAAGAAATAACAAGGAAAATTAGAAAATACTTAGAGAGGAATGAAAACAAAACCAAAACATATCAAAACTTATGGACACAGCAAATGCAGTGCTAATAGGGAAATCTTTATCTATAAGTGCTTACATTAAAAAACAAGAAAGATCTCAAATCGACAACGTAACTTTATAACTTAAGGCACTGAAGAAAGGAAAAACTAAACCTAAAGCTAGAAGGGAGGACATAATAAATATCAGAATGGAGATAAGTGAAATAGAGAATAGAAAAATAATAGAAAAGGTCAATGAAATTAAAAATTGACTCTTTGAAAAGATCGGCAAGATTGACCACTCTAGTTTGATGGGCTAAGAAAAAGAAAAGATAAGACTCCAACTGCTAAAATTAGGAATTGAAGTGTGGACATTACTAACTGTACAGAATAAGAAGTATTATAAGAGAATATTAAGAATAATTATTTGCCAGCAAACTGGATAACTTAAGCAAAAAGAAATAGAAAATATGAATACACCTACAATTAATAAGGAGATCAAATCAGCAATTAAAAAATACCCCAACAGGGAAAAGCTTTGGACCTGATGGCTTCACTTGTGAATTCTACCAAACATTTAAAAAAAAGAACTAACACCCAGCCTTCTTAAACTTTTTCAAAATATTAAAGAGGAGGGAACACTTCCCAACTTATTCTTTGAGGCCAACATTACCCTAATACCAAAGCCAGACCAAGAAAATTACAGACCAATCCCCAACATCAGCCAAGATTGATGCAAAAACCTAAACAAATTACTAGCAAATCAAATTCAATAGCATATTAAAAAGAATTATACACCATGACCAAGTAGAATTTAATCCTAGAATATAAGAATAGTTCAACATATAAAAATCAATCTATTAGTACGCTACATTAGCAAAATGAAGCAAAAAAAACCTACATGATCACCTCAATTGAAAAAGCATTTTCAAAAATTCAACACCCTTGTATGAGAAAAGCTCAACAAATTAGAAATAACAGAAAATTATTTTGACATAATAAAAACCACATGGAAAACACACAGCAAAAATCATACTCAATGGTGCAAGATTGAAAACTTTCCCTCTGAGACAGGAACAAGACAAGGATGCCCACTTGTGTCATCTCTATTTAATATGGAAGTTTTAGCCAGAACAATTAGACAAGAAAAGGAAATAAAATGCATCCAAATTGGAAGTGAAGAAGTAAAATTATTACTGTTCACAGATTACATGTACAGAATCTTAATTTCACAAAAATTGTTAAAACCAAAGTTCTCAACATCTGTAGATATTTTTGAATCTTTATTATCTTTCAAAAAAGAATTTCAGGTCCCTATAAAAAGTTTAAATCACAATGGGCTGAAATCTAACTTGCTGCTTTATTTCACTACATCATTCATGCATACTGAAAATATTTTTTTCCTCGGTTTTCTCCAACAAATTCTAAGAAAACTATTATGGAGATAATTGTTAAACTTTTGCATATATAAGTGAAAATGCTATGAATGCTGTGGAATTATTAAAAGAAATAAAATGAATTAAGGATGTGGTTTTCTGAAAGAATGCTTGTTCAGTGAATCATGGAAGAGTTTTCTAAGATTTGCTAACTAAAATTCAAATCTTTCTTGAAACAAAAGAAATCGTTTCCCAATATTCAATAATATCGCACAAAATGGCAGTGCAAGTTATGTTTTCTCATTGATTTCAAGTGACATGTAAATGAGCTAAATTTGAAGCTCCAAGCAAAGGAAAATTTCTTTTATGAGCCAGCTGACCAGGTAAATAAATTAATTTACATATTCTTCTAATAAGAATCAATATGCAGATTTAATTTTAACTAACATTGTTATGTAAATTGAAGAGCTATAACAATTCCATTGATATTAATAATTTTAGATCTATTTTCTAATTTGTGCAGTATTTGTTTATTATTAACTAATAATAAACTGACTCAAGAGTTAGCACATTTACTTATCTTAGACAGATGAAAGTTTGAAAATAATTCGCTGTTGATTCAAAACTAAATCGATTCTTCTAAAAAAGATGAACCGTTTTGTCAATGTGGATACAAGCAATAAAGTAAAACTATTTTTTGAGCAAATTTCAGTTCCTGGAATACTTGCAGAAGTGTTAAGAACAGCCTGAATAGGTGAATCTAATTTTCCAATCATAATTTTAAGAAATCTAAATACGGATAAAGTATTTCCAATAAAAACTGAGCATTTGAATTGACATGTGCTATAATTATAAAATGTACATCAAATTTGAAACAGTATGAAAAAAATGTTAACTATCTGTAATTTTATATTTACTACAAGTTAAAACAGTATGTCCAATACTTTATGTTAAATAAATTATTAATATTGAATTCACTCTTTTGTCCTACTTTTTAATGTGGCCTATTAGGAAATTTTATATTACATGTATAGCATTTGTTATGGTTCTATTGGACAGCACTGCTCTGGGAGTTGATGATTTTTTTTTTTTTTTTGTCTGTTCAGAAATTGTTGTGAAGTCAATATAGTTTGTTTTCCTGCTCTCCTGATAAGTGGAAAGTTTCTGGAAAATCCATAATGCACTTAAACCATTTGCATATTATTAATGTAACATCAAGTTCAATTAAGAGTTACCAAGTGGTGAATTTGTTGAAATATTTTCTCTAAGAACTTTTGGTGCTAGTTGTATGAGTCTACCATCATCAGCTAAATTATACAAACATTTTGCCTACCCTGTGCCCAGACAATGAGCTGATTCACATTTTGTCTGAATCCTATGTTCTGTAGAACCAGTTGTAAACACCCCTCAGAATCTCATAAATAAGAATTATTCCACAAGTGGAAAGTAGAACAAGGTTCCATTTTACTCTGTCAATGCTTTTCTAAAAATGTTAAGGGCAATAGAATTTCCTTCTTGCTAATGGAAGTCACACCATTAAAATAATCATATAAAAGAGTTATCACAGCTTTTCCCAAGGTTAATGCATTTCAGCCACAAGGTAATTCTTTTTCTATATAGTATCAAAGAAAAAGAAGAGAGGAAAAAAATTTTACAAAGGAAAGGGCTGAGAGAAAAAGGCTGAAGTCTATCAGTAAGCACAAAGCAAAAATAAGACTTTTTAAGGAAAATTCTTCAGATAAACAGATTCATGCACAACAAAGTTTCTCCTAAGCAAAGAACCTGGCATATACAATTCACTTGGTGCCTATTTGTGAACTGAATTAATGTCCTAGTCAAATATTTGAAACGGAAATTTTTCTGATAATATCTTGGACCTTCTCATTGCTACAGACTGAATGTAGTATACATTTCTAGCTGATTTACTTAGAATTTAAAATATTCTGAAATGCAACATTAAGGCAGTGATGGCCAATTAGAGATAAGTAATACAGACCGAAGATTAATCTTAAACTCTATGTTTATTGTTATTAGATAATTTGTCAGGAGTTGAATCAACTGAATGTACCTGATTTTCTCAAATGCAAAATGAAGAACATAATAGTATCCATTTTATGGGGTTGTTGTTATAACGATTAAGTGAATAAGTAGATAAAGATGAATGCAAAGTGCCTGGTACAGAGTAAGCATTTACTAGCTATTACCTGGTATCATTGAACAAATTTACTCATCCTTCAAGGCCTGGCAGGGGTCACATTTTCCTCATGAAATCATCCCACATAGGCTCATTATCTTCTTAGATAAATATGTTTTTTTTAATTATGTTATTACCCTGTCTAGATTTTAAGTTCCTCTAGAGCTGGTTTATATCTTATATTTTGGGGAGTGGTGGGTTCAGATCTAGGATCTACAACTTAATACCTCTATTCTTATTTGAGTCTCAGTTTCCTTTTTGCATAAAATAGAGATAATAGAGTGTCAAATTTTGGGCGGCAGGGGGTATTGAATACAAACATAGGCAAAGTACCTAGAATAGCACACATGACACTTGTGCAGTCAATGTGTAATTGCACAAACTAATTTGCACAAACAAGCCTTCACATGGCCATTCATCAGTCTTACACGAATATGATATACTTCTGTAGTTTTCCCTGAAGGTAGTCACATGTCTATTACTCTTTAATACATATATTATAATCTGCCAAAATACTGGTTTTTTTTTCATAAGCCTTCAATTCATACTTGACTGCATATTTGCTGTCCTTGCTCCACACAGGATTTTTTTTTCCCTGCCAATTTCCCAAATTAATTGGGATAGTGTTCACTCACCCACTAGAATATACATAACAGAATATTTGTGCAGAAATCCTGGCTTCACATGTAAGGAATTGCCAAACTAATTAAAGTTTAGCATTTATGGCAGAGGAGCAGAGAAGGCAATCAACTACTTTTGTGGATGACTAAATGGTGAAAGTTTAGAAGCTAAGACATTTGATTAGGACAGGAGTCATTTACACTGAATAAATTCCAATGCCACAAATATATCTCTGATTGTAGTAGAAGAAACTAAAGAGAAAATAGAAAACTATTTTTTTAGTTTTCTAAAAAACTAAAAAAAAAAAACCTATAGTTTTTTTTTAAACTTCATTAAAGAAAAAGGAATTGTTTTCCCACCTTGTTGAAAATAGAAAAAAAAAAACTATGGAAATTCATAAGAACCATCAGGAGGCAAGGGTGAGATCAACATCATCACTCATATTAGGAAAACATGGTGGTATTTAACTAAAATACATTTATGTTGTCAAAATTTATTTACCAGGACAATTATTTCTTTCTAGTTCATCATTCACACTAGTGTAAATACAAAAGAAACATAACTGGGACTCTCTATAACTCTGAAGTGGACATTACAGCCATTTGCCTTATAAAATAAGTGACTATACTAAGTGGTATTTGTTGAATGTAGTGTTTCTTTGTACACGTATTCAGAGACACAACGGGCAGAAAAGAATGTTACATATACTGAAGTATGAAGTATAGTTTGATCAATGGATGGATTTCTTCATTTTGTACATGTATATTGATACTATTATATCAAACAGTTTTACTGGTCTGGATATGAAGGCATATAACAGTTAGGACCCTGCTCGTGTCCAAGAGAGATAGTAAGTAAACAAATGGATACATGCTATAATTTTAAATTTCAATATGTGTATCAAAACATAGAAGACAGGGCAAAGTAATAGAGAGTGTTTTGGGAAGTGAGGTGCTATTCTAAATAGGCTGGAGTACGTATTTGGGAGAGGCATTCATGGAGAATGAACTTGCTTGAAATTGCTAAGAGGAGAATATTCCATCAAAGAAGGGGGAGCTGTAGAATTCCTCCGTTGGAAATGAGTTTGGCTTATTTGAAGACTAACAGGATGGCCATGACGGTTGAAGTGAGTGAACTTGGAAGACAATGGAAGAGGATGACTCAGAGGTGAGCCAGTCCAGGGAGAGGGGCTTAATGTCATTCTAACTGTGATGGGGAAACCTTATGACATATCTCGAGTATGTATGTCTATATCCAAAGTTTTTTAAAAATCCTATTATAGAAGAGATTTATATCATTTTTGAAAAGATTTAATATATTTGAGAGAGAAAGAGAGCAGGTACGAGTGGGGGAGGGGAAGGAGAGGGCGAGGGACAAGCAGACTCCCCACTGAGTGGGGAGCCCGCTGCCAGACTCCATCCCAGGACTCTGAGATCATGACTTGAGCCTCATGACCTGAGTCAAAGTCAGACACTTAACTGACTGAGCCACCATGTGCCCCGAGATTTATGTTACCTTTAAGCCATTACAATATGCCTCAACCAGAAACATTCTTGTACTTCATTGTGTCTTTGATCCTTGAGACCACCCTACCAAGTAATTATTGTCTCTATGTTATAGTTGAAGAAACTAAGATTCAAAGAGGTTAGTCACCTTTCAAAAAAGTCAGTGTGGAGCTTCTGTCATAAACTGAATTTTGTGTGACTTCAAACTGCCTTTTTTTTCATTTAGCTATTGTACACTGCCCTCCAAAGATACAGTATGTTCTCTGCATCTACTAGAAGAATTTTTTAAACATATGAAGTCAAGTTAAAATGGAAAAGTACTTTTGTAAGGGAGCTATATTATGATGCCAGGGTTTCCATATTCATTATTAATTTAATTCTCAGTACAATTCTGTAAGATGAGGGCATAATCTTTTCTGTATCATAGGTAGGGGAAACCAAAGATCATACACTGTATATAATCCAACCAAGGTCACATACCCAGCAGAGTGAACTCAGAATAGGATTTCTGACCTGCTTGACTTCCAGGCTAATGCTGTCTTTATAAGGAGTGGGGAATCCATGAAACATACAGGAATGATGACATTCTGCCTGTTAGGTACACTTCTAATAGTATTCGCACTGTCCGAAGCAAATTGCTGTAGCAGAGAAAAAGTAAGTACCTTGCTAAAGCAGGATGTTGTCAGATCTGTGTTAAACCCTAACCTTCTTTGAAGTGAAAAGCATTCTGTGCTCTCTGGGTCTGTTCAGAATTCCCCCAAAGGGCACTGAAGTTACGGGTTGGAGACAGACAAGGAGAAAAGAAAGGACATTTAGGAGCTCTTAGCATCATAAATATTTCCATGAAGTACTGGTTTGGCCCTTATGGAAATCAGAGATTGGCCAAAGCTCTTACTAGATTGCTAACTAGGAAAGAATGATCCTATCTTGTCCTGGGCAAACCAAAAGGAATGAATTATTTTTATGAGATAATCTCTGGTTCTGTGTGAAAAGTTTTGTTATATCCGAATAAAGCTTAAATCCTGAGTGATTTCTAATACTCTATATATGTTAGTAGGGAGTTCTCATTTTACATCTAAGTGTGGGTGGGATTTTATTGCCACTATTGGCGGCATCAAAAATTACTTCCCTGCTTCAGATTTTGTTCTTGTTTATCATATGCTTCATTCTGTCTCTGATATTTATCACTTGCGTTTCCCAGAAAGAACAAAGAAACACCATTATCTGGCATCTTAGTACTAAAAGCCCTGGTTTTTTTTCTTTCAAATCCTGCTGAAACATTCTTCAGTTCTCGTGTTTTCTTTCCAAAAATGTTACAGCTAAAGTGAAACAGGAGACTTCATTGCAGAAGCCACTAAAGCAGTTTCTACAGCAAATCAGAGCCTTACAAAGACATAAATCTTATTATTTTGAAACCATGAAGGAAGCAAAGGTCACTGAGAAGTCTGAATATTTTGCCTAGCCACTTAGAATTAGACTCAAAGGAGTGAAGCTAAAATCTAAGAGATATGCTTTAGGATACAACTGCAAGTGTTATTTTTGATACCTCCTTGACCTCCCGAGGAATAAACACAGAAAATAAAGTGAATACTTGATAAAATAGTCATGAGTATAATATATATAAGGAGCATTTAATTATCAAGGATTCACGCTAATAATCCTAAATAACTCAGATAAGTTACACTAATAAGTACTTTGGTAATGAGGTCAAAAATAAATGGTAAAAGGGTACACAGGTAAAATTTCAAAATAAGAAATTTCCAAACAAGTATTGAATTTTTTGGTGGCATATCAGTGATATTATAATACTACAAAACATTCTCATAAAGTAGAAAGAGAAAAATCCAATGGTTGAACCAAGGAAAAGTACATCTCTTTCTGTATTATTAGATATCTAATTGTTCAAGATAGATGTCTGGTTAAAGAAAATGGAGACTGTGTATCAGAAGAATTGTGAAAAATAACATAATGTGGTAATATGTTCATAAGAGTCAACAAGAGCTGTTAAGGGCTAACCAAAGCAGGAAGAGAGTAAATAGAAAATATGCAAAAATCAAAATGTCAAAAGCTATAGGCTCCCATGACTCAATAATACCACTCCTAGGTATATACATATTCAAGAAAAATGAATAAATATGTCCACCAAAAGATACCTACAAGAATGTTTATATTTTGTAGCCTCAGACTAGAAACACCACAAATGTCATCAATAGGAGACAGGAGAAAACAAATTGTGGTCTATTTTTATAAAGGGATAGGTTGCAGGAATAAAAAGGAACAAACTACTGACACACAAAACATCTTGGATACATCTCATAGGTACTTTGTGGAATAAAAGAAGCCAGACACAAAGAATACATATTGGAAGGAGTCAAAATTGACTAATGTTAGAAGTCGGAGTAACAAGGTTACCTCTGGAGTGTGGCTGGATATTGACTTGGAGATTAGGAGCCTCAGCGGATATTTGTGAATGCTTAAAATATTTACCTTAATCTTGATGGTGATTATATATGGGTGTAGACAAGTGTAAAAAAAACCCATTGAGTGTATATTTGTTTGTTTTTTTTTTTTGCATTTTTTGCATGTATTTATACAATTTTTAAAAGTAGGAAAACTATCAGAATGCTTACATTAAGAAGGAATGACATAGCGCTCTATACCTCCTCAAGGTACCATGTCTATAAGCAAATGAAACTGTGAGGAAGATCACGGCCTTCAGTTCCTTTAGAGTTCCCTTTCAATGATCCTTAGGATCACTGGTCCTTCAAAGATGATAAAAGCTTTTGATTATTCTATAGTCAGTACATTTCAGTGATACAGCTTCCTCCTCAAATCCCGCTAGGACATAGTTTCGGCTTTGTCCCAGACACCAGAGCTCAAAAGGACATCACTATACAGTGTTCAGTGGATATGCTTATCCTTATAGCATGACTAATGCGACCAAATATTTGTTTATTCATTCATCACTGTTTAGCACTTCCTGCAGAATAGGAGATAAAGGTATACTTGGTCAGACAGCATTAGAGGATAAAGCAGAGATTTAAGCATTGAGAACTTTGTGTAAGCTAAAAGCTATAGGATGCTATTGAAGAGTTCTAAGCAAGTGAGGGAATTGATCAGATTTACAGTTTAGAAAGACCACACTGGCAAAATTGTGGAGAATACTTTTGATAGGGAGAAACCATGGGTTAGGAAGATCATGTAAGAGAAAATTACAGAATACCAACCAATAAGTGGTCGGGGCCTGGAATATAGTTTTGGCACAAGAAATTTAGGAGAAAAATAATAGTTATGGAGTCCAAAGTTATGGATAAAAGGTAACGGGATCCTCCCCCACGACCCAGTAGTATATGGTACAAGATACATGAAGTACAAAACATGGTTATTTGGGGTTCTAAATAACTAGCAACTGTCTTAGTGTTTTCAGTGACTTAAATCTTTTTACCCAGAAGGAACTCTATGAGGAAAATGCTATTACCATCCTTACGCTATGAATGAGGGCACTGAAGTACAGAAAGTTTAAAAAAACTTACCAAAATTACATAGCCGAAAGAAGCAGAAGGAGATTTTTACCTAGACCAGCCACCCCAGGTCATGTGTTCATAATCACTTAAAGAAAAATGGTTGTCTAGGCTGAGAGGGAAGTCCTATTAGATCAGGGAAGGGACAGAAAGAAACAATTATTGGCCTGTCAGAGATTAGGCATCTTTAAGATCCAAATGCTAATTTGTTGTGCCTGGAGAACATGGCAGAAGGGTGAGGTCTGGTGGGAAACCAGAAGAGATGGACTGATGACAGAGAAGTCTTTCCCATCATTCCAGAATTGTTGGGCTTTTCCACAAAGTCTGAAAATAGCTGAACTATTAGAATTATGAAAGTTCATCAAAAAGACTTTAATTTCAAGAAGAGTTTGAGTTTCTAAACTGCCAAATAGGGTATTGGGCAAGTTGTGTAGTCTCTGATTTCACTGACTTTGTTTCTAAATGGAGGCAGCTGGCAGGATTAAACATAAAGGTCTTTGTTAAATTACGAACTATCAAAGCTTTTATTATATATTTATACTCTGCCTTTTCCTAGAAAGGATCTGTGCTATGAGATTGTTTATAAAATACATATACAAAAAAAAGTAAGTGAAAAAGACAAACACTTGTTATCATTGCTTATGCCTAAGGAAAAAAAAAACACAAGCATTCTTTGATAGTGGTAACTCTCCTGTAGCACTTTACTTGGCATCCCCTTCTGAATGTGATCTAGGAATGATGCACAGAGGTAAGTGTTTTCTTTTGGACAAGAAGCTAGAATTCATGACCAGGTAGAGATGAAATAAAAGCAGATACAGAAAGTATGAAGACAGGAGGCTAGCAGCAAAAAGGATGAGAAGAAAGCAAGCTATAAAAAAAAAGTGCTTTTTGACTTCCAATTTCCTTCAGGAGGTGGAAAATAACTGACCTGTTAAAATCTTGCATAGCCTATCTGATCCCACAGGGAGGGTAAGTTGAGCTTGTTCTCCCTGTACCTGCTTAACTGGAATGTACTGATGTTATGATTTTAAGCAGTTGCATAGTGATGCTCCCCTTGCGGAGCTCCAGCAGAGCAGGCATGGATGGAGAGGTGAAGAAGAAGCACGTAGAGGACATACATCGCCTTCATAACATTGGTGCCTACCTTGTATTACTCAACAGTATGTTTACCATTGGAACATTAGGATAATATCAATTTACTATAGACTAAATCATACAACTGTATTAGCAACTTTTTGTTTTAATTTTTTAATATTGTATTTATTTGAGAACAAGAGGGAGCACAATCAGGTGGGTACTGAGGAAGAGAGAGAAGCAGACTCCCTGATGAGCAGGGAGACCAATGAGGAGCTTGATCCCAGGACCCAGAACCATGACCTGAGTCCAAGGCAGACGCTTAAACAACTGAGCCCTGTTGTTTCTGTTCTTGTTTTAATGCACTAAAAACTTCTAGTTTTAAAGTGGTCCTTCTTTCAGTTTTAGACAGGTATTGCTTATACATAGTAGGTGAGCAAATGAACTGAGTCCCTGTGCAGCCAATCGGTTTTCTGATCAATACTGTCTGCTGCAGCCAAATCATGGCACAATGCTTTAGACGATCAAACTTAACAGACGACAAGGTACATTTTTTCAAATACATGCAAAACTGCCACTTAATGTACCAAACTGATCAATAGACCAAGCTTGTATCTTTGATCAGTAAACTGCTTAAAATCCTGTGGGTGTTTTCCTTTCTCCTTCCATCTCTTTGCCTCTCCCCACTTGCTCAGTTTCTTAGTTTGTCCTTCTTTTCCCATTCCTTACATTCCCCTGGGCATGTATGTGTGCACACACTCAACACATCTAAGTGTTACATTTGCTGCTTTAATACCATGCTGTGAGACAGGCAGCTGGCAAACAATGCATCCAGACAAATTATTTGCTTCAAGTACATGGGGACAGAGGGGACTGTTTCATTAGGTAGTGTTGGGGTGGGCAGTGTGTGTATCTAATTGTGGGGATAGCGTTAAGGGAAGATGTAGCCTGTGAGTTTTCTTTGGGAATTTCTAAGTCACTGCTGGATTATTTTGGCTTCTTTAATTCCATCATGCTATCTTGCCCAATGTAGGCCTAGACAATTTTGCAGTATTTCTTCTATGTAGATTAATAATATTACATCTTTAAGCAGAAGCAAAGACATTTGGCAAAAATAAATGTTTTAGCAACATAGAACCACAAATTATATATTTCAAAGACTGTAAGGAAGATCTCTCCTTTGTGAAAGTGGAACCAAAAAAAAAAAAATCAAATTTGCGTATCTCTTACTTCATATTCATTTTGATCCAGGATTCAGCTGCCATTTTGACAGCAGAGGACTGTAGAGAAAGAATTCTGTCTCCTCTGTCTGAGTATTGAACACTGGATGAATTCAACATCTTCTCTCTCCAGCTGGAGTTCTGGATATTGGCAGGAGGAGACACAGGAGAAATTTTGTTTGCTGCAGCTATCTTATAGTTCATTAGCGCCTTAGTGACTAGTAATCTCACTTCTTTAAATATGTTTATTTGGTAATGTCAGCTTTCTTTTTGAAATGCCCTTAAAAAAGAACCCCAGTCCCTTTAAGGCTGGTGCTTCCCCAGAATGAAGAACAGAGCTCTGCTGCAACAGGCAACGGTACCATTAGTGTTTTCATCTAAACTGAGTGAACCAGGGCCATTTGGATATTTCAGATGGAGAGATTAAATCTCTTATCTCGTGCTGTGAAATGTAATGCAAAACTTGCAGTCTACTTTTTCAGAGCTCATTTCAGATAAATTTTTATGATTTGCTAAGCTCAGGGAAAGGTCCCTTATTTTTTTTTTCTCTTAGATTTAGTAATAAGCTAATGATGTCAATGGTGAGAGTAAGGTGAGAATAAATACATTAAAAGGAAAATATAAGCAATGACTAGGAATATCTGTCAGGTGTTATATAAAGATTTATTTAAAAAAAATAGACATCACTCACTCACATGTAAACCTATGCTTCCCAGGAAGTCAGAATATGTGAAATTATCAAATTCTAACACTAGTAAAAGTTTAGGGCTCATTGTAATATGATTCCAGTGCCCACTAAGGTATTCTCTGTCTGATAGTGGAATTCCCTGCATTCTGATAATTATTCTTTAACTATATTCTCAAATAAAAAGTAACGTAAGCAACATTAAAGCAAGTGCTTACTCCAGAGACTCAAAATGAAGTTTAAGTTCTTTGGATTTGCGTAACATTGCATAAGATTTCTTTATTCTTTTACTGAATAATGTTTTTAGTCAATCTCTACCCTTGATTTCTGTCACTTCCAGGAGAATCGATTTAACTAATACTTTTCAAATAAAAGCATTTCAGGAGGTAATTTTCTCTTCTGTTTTCTGCTGCAGTAGTTTATGCAAGGAAAAGTCCATCAAGATATTTTAATAGAAATCAGAAACAACTATACTACTGCTATATTATCATATGTTATCTGACAGAATGTATTTACTGGTATTCTAATCTTATTTTCTTATCTATAATTTACTCAAATTCAGATGTGTTAGGAATATCACCAATCATTCTGGATAAACACACACACATACACACACACGTACACAAATTTATAATTTCAGAAAATCTCTGGTAAGTATATCTAAGTTTATGGCAGCTTTTGTCTCCTTTTTTCATATCAATAATAAGGTGAGATAGGATAGTGACAGAATATCTCTTTATTACCATAACAAAAAAGGTCAACATTGTAAGGAAACTAAACCCATAACTACCAACAAATGTTGGGACATACTAGTGATATAACATACAATTATTTAGAGTTAAGTTGACATATTCAAAATAACGATGACATATTTTAATGGACCTGTCTATTTTCCTGGAAATATATTGGTTATTCATTCACTTAACAGATTTTCAGTGAGGGACCACTATGTGTGAACCACTGTTTATGAGCTACGAATCAGAGAAAGTGTTAAGACAACAAATAAAATCCTTGATCTCACATGAAAAAAATATATGTAGGAAAAGCTTCTTGTGGATGATAGGTAGTACCAGACCAATGTTTCTGTTGAGAGCAACCACAACAAAAAACCCAAATAAAATAAAACAAAATACTACATGGAATACAAAAATATATGTTTGAGGACAGCAGAAGACTACAGATAGAACCAGTCCTGGTTACAGGATGGGCTAAGATTCCAAGAAGGAAAGATCTTCAAAAGTGGTGATCTTCAGACATTTTCTGATTATGGGTCTAGACAGAAAGCTGAAAATTTATTCACTCAGAGTTGCTGCTGTTATTTAGAATAAAATAGCAAAACTTTGGACAGAGATTTGGAAGGGTGAGCTTCAGAACATAGTGAGTTGCCCTAGTGATCTGCTGGATATATTCTGGAGTAGTATAGGTTGGAAGGCTAAAATCCTTAAGAGAAAGACTCTAAAAAAATGAATGAAGATTTCAAAGGTTTCCTGAGATAAAGTTTAGAGTTTCATATTTATTGAACCTTTAAAGGCCCTAAAGAAAATGGACTGTTGAAAACCTGGAGGGCCAGGTGGTAATGAGAAGGGTACTAAGATTTACCAATAGAACAAGCAAGCCACTATGCAACACGGTCTCTGACTGGATTAATGAAAGCAATTGCCAGTGTGTAATTATAGCAAATGGAAGGCTAGCTCCTCTCTAGAAGATCACCTTGCCATACATTTTTTTAAAATAAATTATTTCATATTTAATCAGAAATTACCTTGTCATAATGCAGTTAACATGTCTAAACTCTAAGATAAATATCAGACAATAGAAGCAGATTCACAAATGTTCCAGAGATTACACTTATTCATAAAGGATAGTATAATTATAATTAAGATGTTTAAAAGAATATGAAAAAAAAAGCATGAAGACAAAGATGAAATGTGGAGAATTTAACTTGATAATTGCAACCTTCAAGATTGTCAAATGGGAATTCTAGAACGGAAATATGTTCTAATATTTTAAAATTAATATAATTCAGCATACTGACAAACTAAAAATAATAAATAAAGATCACCTCAAAAGATGTAGAGAAAAGGTTGACTAGGTGGCTCAGTTGGTTAAGTGTCCGACTCAATTTCAACTCAGGTCATAATCTCAGGGTCTTGGGATTGAGCCCTACACTAGGCTCCACACTCAGCATGGAGTCTGCTTAAGATTCCCTCTCTCCTTCTCTCTTTGCCCTCCCCCTTCTCATGTGTTCTTTCTCTCTGTTTCCTTACAAAAAAAAAAAAAAGATGCAGAAAAGCACTTAGCATTATTCAGTATCTAATGATAAAAATTCTCAGCAAACTAAGAATAAAAATGATCAAGGGAATCTACAAACCTTACAGCTAACATCATATATGAATGTAATAAGATAATGATGGCTCCTCTCAACACTTCTATAAAATATTATATGGAAGCCTTATGTAATGCAATAAGCCATAAAAAATAAACAACATACAGACAGATCAGGAAAACAACAAAGGTTTCTCTATTTTCCATTACATGCCTATATAAAAAATTTGAAAGAATCTACACAAAAGGGTACTAAGACTAATAAATGATTTTTCACGGTCACAGGCTACAAATTAATTATTCAAAAATAAATGATATTATATATCTATGTATATATACATAACTATATATATCTATATACCTATATCTATGTATTAGCAATGAACAAATGAGAACTGAATTATAAAAGTAGCATTTACAATAGCTCCAAAAAGACCATGAAGTACATACATGAGAATAACAAAATGCATGCAGGATTTCTATGCTATAACTACTAAACACTTTGGGATAAACACCCTTGATAAAATAAATCAAAGATCTTTGTAAAAGAAAGAAATACCTTGTTTCTCAATTGAGAGGCTCAAGATTATTAGGATGTTAATTCTTTCCAACTTAACCTATAGATTTAATGGAATCTCAATCAAACCCCATCCAAAGTTTTTATATTAAAAATATTTAATCCTGAGATTTATTTGAGAAGGCAATAAGCTGAAATAGCCAGAACAGTCTGAAAAAGATGATGAAATTTGAAGGATTCACTATACCTAATTTTAAGACTTAGTATAAAGTGACCATGACTAAGAATATTGTATTGTGCTATATTAATATGCAAGACTAATTAATATATAAGACCAAAAATTTGTAAAACTCTGTAAAGATAACTTAAGAGAAGGGTAAGCTATTTTAATTAGTAAAAGAAAGATATAAAAAGTTTAATCACTAGAAACAGTATTAGAGCAGGTGTACTTATATTTCTTAGAATACCAAAATCTTGGGGTGCCTGGGTGGCTCAGTGGGTTAAAGCTTCTGCCTTCGGCTCAGGTCATGATCTCAGCGTCCTGGGATCGATCACCGCATTGGGCTCTCTGCTCGGCAGGGAGCCTGTTTCCCCTTCTCTCTCTGACTGCCTCTTTGCCTACTTGTGTTCTTTCTCTCTCTGTCAAATAAATAAATAAAATCTTTAAAAAAAAACCCCAAAATCTTGGCATATGCCATATAAAAAATGCTAAATTAAAATTCATCAAAAATAAGAAGTTCTGTTGCTTGAAAGACACTATTAAGAAAATTAAAACAATCCAAAAACTGAGAAAATATTTGCAAATCACGTATCTGTGATTGATGATAAATGATGGTAAATGATGATAAATGATGGAATCTACAATATATAAAGAAACCCTAAAACTCAATAATAAAATAAATAACCCACTAAAATAATTGGCTTACACTATAAGAAGATGAATCACACACAAGATATAGATATATATATATATATCTTGTATACAAGTACAAACAAGTACAAGTACAAAAAATTTTTCTCAATATCATTAGCTATTAGGAAAATGGAAATCAAATCCAAGTGATACCAATACATTCCTATTAGAATGACTGCAACCAACAACAGAAGTAACACATGTTGGGGCGCCTGGGTGACTCAGTAGGTTAAGCATCTGCTTTTGGCTCAGGTCATGATCCTGGGATGAAGCCCCACATCGGGGTCCCTGCTTGGTGGGGAGCCTGCTTCCCCCTCTCTCTCTGCCTGCCTCTCTGCCTCCTTGTGATCTCTCTCTCTCCTTCAAATAAACAAATAAATAAAATCTTTATAAAAGAAGAGGAAGAAGTAACACATGCTGACCATACCAATTGCTGACAAATTTGCAAAACAAATGGAACTCTCATATATTTCTGGAACGAATGCAAAATGGGTGCAACTATTTTGGGTAAACATTTGGTAATATCTTAATAAAGTAAAACCTTTGGTAATATCTTAATAAAGTAAAACTCAGCTAGCCTGAGTAGCTCATTTGGTTAAGCATCTGACTCTTGATTTCTACTCAGGTCATGATCTCAGGGGCCTGAGATTCAGCCCCTGTAGGGCTCCAAGTTCAGCAAGGAGTCTGCTTAAGATTCTTTCCCACTCCCTCTCCTCTGCCCTTCCACCTGCTCACACATGTGTTCACACCTCTCTCTCAAATAAATAAATAAATCATAAAAAAGTAAAGTTAAACTTATTCTTATCACATGATTAGCAATCCCACTACTAGGTATTTACTTAAGCGAATTGAAGATGTATGCTTATCCAAAAACAAGTATGTGGATAGTTATAGAGGTTTTATTCATTATTAGGGGAGATGGGTAATGAGTGTGCAAATGAAGAAGCACGCATGAAAAAGGATGAAATCTATTGTACATAAATTATATTTTAATTTATAAAATAAACCACTGTATTTTACCATTTTTGTAGAAAAAAATGACAAATACAAGAAGAGTATTTGAAAAAGTTCAACATCTATGAAAGAATAAAAATTAACAAACTGCTTAACATACTCTAATTAGAAATAAACTTCCTTAATCTGTAAAGAACATCATTGACTATTAACAAACGTCTTAATGGTGAACTATTGTAATCAATGAGGAGGAAATATAAAGTTCAATTACCACAAAAGTAGACAAAAATATGTCATAATTTGCACTTAATATGATGTGTCCAAAGACAAATTTAAAGAAACTATGACATTTAATCAGTAATTTACAAAGGTTTAAAGTTATAGTGTAAATATGGAGAATTCAATTTTATTTTTATTTATCACCCACGAATGGAATTTAACATTTTAAGGAATTTAACATTTTAAGGAATTTAACATTTTAAGGAATATATACAATTTATAACACCATGAAAGAATGTCAAATATTTGCCCATGAATCTAGTAAAAGACTGCAAAACCTCTATACTAAACAATCCAAATCACTATCAGAGATTTCAAATATCCAAATAAGCAGAGAAATATAGCATGTTCAGGTAATGGAACACTCAGTTTTGCTAAGAAGTCAAACCTCCACTCTTTGATTGACAGAGCCAATATATTCCCACTAAAAAAAGTCACAGCTTTTATTTTTCTCTTTTTTGCATGTGAAAATTAGCCAATTGTAAAACTTGTATGGAAATCTGCAAGAACCAGATAGCCAAGAACTGTTGAAGCACAATAAACCTCAAAGAACTACATATAACATATAATCTTTATTTTTAATGATGTCAATTAAAGCAGCAGAAACATAGAAAAGTGAACAGTTGAATAGAATAAGTTCTATAGACGCTGTTCCACACATATATAATAAACTGAGGCGCAGGAAGGAATGAGTGGCCTTTTTATAAAATGATGCTGGGAAAATTGAATTTCTACCTCAACAGCACCTCTTACATAAAAGTCTATTTCAGGTGGATTATAAACATAAATGTGCAAGGTAAAACAATAAACCTTTTAGGCTGAAACATAAGAAAATATTTTTATGACCTCAGGTTATCAAATATTGCAAAGAACATGAAATGCTAACAGAGAAAAAAAATAAAAGATCAATGGAAACTTATTAAAACTAAGAACAAATGACAACATTTAAAAAAAATTGGAAAGTTGCAGATTGGGGGAATATAGTAGTACTTCATACAGTTCACAGAGAACTTGCATTTAGAATATGAAAAGAAATCCTGAGAATCAGTATTTAAAAGGCAGACTAACTAATGCATAAAATGGGAACAACTTAATCGGTAATTCATAAAATAGGATATATACATAGCCAACAGGCAGGTTAAAAAGAGGTTCTCAAAATAATCATCAAAAGGAAATTTAAACCAAAATAAGGTAATTTAAATTCCAGCTAGGATGAAATCATTGAGATAGCTTTGCCTTCCACTAGAAATGATTAGAAATCTGAAAAAAAGGGGCACCTGGGTGGCTAGGTGGGTTAAAGCCTCTGCCTTCGGCTCAGGTCATGATCTTGGGGTCCTGGGATCTAGCCCCACATCAGGCTCTCTGCTCAGTGGGAAGCCTGCTTCCACCTCTCTCTTTGCCTGCCTCTCTGCCGACTTGTGATCTCTCCCTTTCTCTGTCCAGTAAATAAGTAAAATCTTAAAAAAGAAAAATATCTGAAAAAAAATATATGTAGTGACTATTTTGAACTATTGGACAACACATAGCACAAGGATGTGATTCCTGAAAGGTAGAGAACATTGAAAGAGCTCACTAAGATCTTCTCTGCTTTCTGTTGGAAGGCCATTTCCAGTCCACAGCACAAGGCAGGGGATGCCCAAATAAGACCGACATAAAGACAGCTGAGAGAAGGTGAAGCATCTGGAATTTGTGGGCAGAATACCAGAAAGAAACACCGCAGAGAAAGAGCTCCAGAAATCTCCATCAGCTCCCCTTGTCTCTGTAGCTAAATGCCTAATTTTGCATGTTTAGAGTAGAGCTGAAGGAGGCTGAGCAGAAAGCCTAAACTATTCCAAGCTCAGAAAGATACTAAATAGCCAAATTGGAGAGACTTCATTGAACACCTGGTACTTTCAGTACAGGTCATAGTAATGTCATAGCTTAGTAACTGGGCAACCTAGACTTGGAGCAGTTCCTCAACCTTGTCACTATTAACATTTTGGCCCAGATAATTCCTTTGGTATTGGGGCTTCCAGTGCATTATATGGTACTTGTTATCACCACTGTCCTCTACCACTAGACAGTAATAACATTCCTCAGTTTTGACAACCAGCAAAGTCAGGACATTTCCAAATGCTCTAGGTACTTTACACAAGTGAAATCCACGATATTTATAATTTTGTGTCTGACTTATTAAAAAAGCTTCTAATTACATAAATCAAAAACTGACAGAACTAAAAGGAGAAATGGACAAATCTAGTTATAGGCAGAAATTTCAAACTATTATCTTAGTAATGGACAGAGCAGAAGTAAAAAAAAATCACTAGGATATACAAAACCTGCACAAAACTGTCAAAAGTTAACTGATATTTATTTACTTACTTTATTTTTAAAATTTATTATGTTATGCTAGTCACCATACAGTACATCATTAGTTTTTAATGTAGTGTTCCATGATTCACTGTTTGAGTATAACACCCAGTGCTCCATGCAATATGTGCCCTCCTGAATACCTCTCACCAGGCTAACCCATCGCCCCACCCTCCTACCCTCTGAAATCCCCCAGTTTGTTTCCTATAGTCCAGAATCTCTCATGGTTCATCTTCCCCTCTGATTTCCCCCCTTTCATTTTCCCCTTCCTTCTCTTAATGTCCCCCATGCTATTCCTTATGTTCCACATATAGGTGAAACTATGTGATAATTGTCTTTCTCTGCTTGACTTATTTCACTCCACCCCCAAATTACTAGAACTCATTCAGCAATTCAGTAATGTGGCAGGATATAAAATCAATGCACAGAAATCAGTTGCTTTTTTTTTTAATATTTTTTTTTTAAGATTTTTATTTATTTATTAGAGAGAGAGAGACTGAGAATGAGAAGGGAGAAGGTCAGAGGGAGAAGCAGACTTCCCGCAGAGCCGGGAATCCGATATGGGACTTGATCCCGGGATTCCGGGATCATGACCTGAGCCGAAGGCAGTTGCTTAACCAACTGAGCCACCCAGGCGCCCAATCAGTTGCTTTCTTATACACTAATATATATTACTAAATATTACTATAGATTTTTTTAGAATAGATTATTATATCTTACTGAATATAACTATAGAAAGAGAAATTAGGGAATCAATTCCATTTATAATAGCACCAAAAACTGTAAGATACCTTGGAATAAACCTAACTAAAGAGGTAAAGGATCTGTACTCTAGAAACTACAGAAAACTTATGAAAGAAATTGAAGACAGAAAAAGATGGAAAAACATTCTATGCTCAAGGATCAGAAGAATAAACATTGTTAAAATGTCTATGCTGCCCAGAGCAATCTATACTTTCAATGCCATCTCGATCAAAATACCAAAGGCATTTTTCAAAGTGCCAAAACAAACAATCCTAAAATTTGTATGGAACCAGAAAAGATCCTGAATTGCTAAGGAAATGTTGAAAAAAACAAAACAAACAAAAAAAACAAAGCAGGGGGCATCACATTGCCTGATTTCAAGCTATATTTCAAAGCTGTGATTACCTAGACAGTATGATACTGGCACAAAAATAGACACACAGACCAGTGGAACAAAATAGAGAGCCCAGATATGGACTCTTAGCTCTGGTCAACTACTCAACAAAGCAAGAAAAAATATCCAATGGAAAAAAAAAGACAGTCTTTTCAATAAATGGTGCTGGGAAAATTGGACAGGTATATACAGAAGAATGAAACTGGGCCATTCTCTTACACCATACACAAAGATAAACTTTAAATGGATGAAAGACGTCAATGTGAGACAGGAATGCACCAAAATCCTAGAGGAGAACACAGGCAGTAAGTAGCCTCTTTGACATCAGCTGCAGCAACTCTTTTTCAAGACAGTCTTCAAAGGCAAGGGACACAAAAGTGTAAATGAACTTTTGGGACTTCATCAAGATAAAAAGCTTCTGCACAACAAAGGAAACAGTCAACAAAACACAGAGGCAACCCAAGGAATGGGAGAAGATATTTGCAAATGACACTACAGATAAAGGGCTGGTATCCAAGATCTTAACTAACATTAAACAAACAAACAAAAAAACACCTTAATTGCAAATTCTGTAGAAATTATTTTTCAACATTTGTTTTCTGAAAACACATGGAACATTCATCAATAAAGTCCATATGCTAGTCTAAAAAAAATACTTCTCAACACAGGGTACTGATTATACACAGGGTATACATTCTGTCCTTTAAAGTAGTTATTCTGAACCACAACAGAATTATATTAAATCAGTAACATAAATATATTTGTAAATATATGGAAATTAAACATTTTATTTCTACATATTACATTACAAAGTATATGAGATTATATTTTGACACAATTAAAATTAAACCACAATATCATTATTTATGGAGCTCAGCTGAGGCAGTGCTTAGAGATAAACTGATAACTTTAAATGATTATATTAAAAAAGAGAAAAAAAAACTCACACCAAATTTAATTTTTCATCTAAAACATTTAGGAAAGGTAAACTTGAAACACATGAAATAGAAAATGGACCAAAAAAAATGGAATAAATAAATGAAAACAAGGAAGACTTTTTTAGAAAAAGGTGAATGAAGTTGATGAAGCTCTGTTTAGATCAAGAAAAAGAGGAAGAAAGGGAGAAAAGAGAGATATTAATTATTTAACAATATCAAGAATAAAGGAGGAGATATCATTACACCCTCCAATGGACATGAAAAGGATAGATGGAAAATATCATGAGTGACTTTTTCTAAAAAATTTTGACAACTAAGACAAATGGAAAAATCCTTGACAGAAATAAAATACCAAAACTGAACCAAGAAGAAATGGAAAAACTTAATAGCCGTCTATCTATAAAATAAAACCTCTTACAAAGAAAGTACCAGGCCCAGACTGTTTATTTTTAGACCATTCCATTGAACATTTAAGGGGAAAAAAAAATTAACCCCCATAGGTACTTTCAAACAATAGAAGGGAGAGAACATGTGATAGTAAATTGGATAAAGACATTATCAGAAAAAAAAAAAAGACTCCCCTAAGTTTCCTCATGTACATATAAAAAAACCCTTTAAAATAATTAACAAAGCAAATACTTTAATCTGTAAAAAATTAATATATATATAGCCCAGTAGAATTTATCATAGTGAGGCAATCAATGTGATTTGCCATATTAACAAGTGAGAAAAAAATCATATGGGTATCCTAATAACTACAGAGGAAATATTTTACAAAATTCAATACCCATTTATGATAAAGAGTACCAATGGGTTAAAAGAAATCTACTAAATCCTGTAGCTAACTTAACAGTTAAAAATAAAATGAGTGTTTATCCCTTAGGATAAGAAACATGGCAAGATTGTTCACTCTCACTATGTCTATCTAATATTATTCTGGAAGTCTTAGGTAGTGCAGTAAAGTCAGAAAAATTAATAAACAAAAAATGGACTGGAGGGGTACCTAGGTGGCTCAGTTGGTTAAGAGTCTGCCTTCAGCTCAGGTCATGATCCCAGAATCATGGGGTCTAGTCCCACCTAGGGCTCTCTGTTCAACATGGAGTCTGCTTATTCTTCTACCCTCCCACCCGCCACTCATGCTCTCTCATGCACACTCTCTCTAATAAATAAAATCATAAAACAGAAATGAAAAAATGTTTATTTGTAAACAACATGGTAAAGTAATGGACCTCTTATTATATTTAGATAAAAGCAACTAGAATTAATTATTTCATACAGCATGGTCTTGGAATATAAGGTCAATATCCAAAATGAATTATATTTCTTTATATGATCAGCAAAGTAGAATGAAATAAAAGTGTATAAAAATCCATTTACAATAGCATCAAAACTATGAATCAAAATAGCATCAAAACTAGGGCAAAATAGCATCAAAACTAGGGCAAAACTTAATAACATTTCTACAAGACCTGTACCACAAAAGCACAAATTTAAAAATAAATTTTAAAAGAACTAAACAAATAGAATAATATTTTATTTATAAGTCTGAAAAATTCAATCTTTTTAAGATGCCATTTCCCCCCAAATAATTTAATTTATTCTACATAATTCCAATTCAAAAAACAAGTTTTTTTTTTTTGTTGTTGTAAGGTGAATCTTAATTTTGTATAATTTTTTCCAAATTTATACTTTGTAAAAGCAAAGCATTTATACTGGACAAAATTTAAAAGAAAATTAAAGGACTTATAATATCTGACCAATGCAGTAAGGTATGGGTGTAAAGATACATATATCAGTAAAGGAAAGGGAGTCCAGAAATAGATTCATACAATCTACACATTCATTTACTTTTTTTTAAACAAGAAATGTGTTTTACTTTGGAAATATTAGATTGTATTGGCTGGGTATTTTTCTGATTTTAAACTTTTATTATTACTTTAATTATGTTCATTTAATTTTTGATCAAGGTGCCCAAGTAATTGATTAGGGAAAAGAACGACAGTTCCACACAAATGGTGCTAAAACCATTTGATATTAAAGAGCAAAACAAAACCCAGAAAAACAAATTGAAATGCATCACAGATTTAAAAGAACTAAAACTATAAAACTTCTGGTAGAAAATATAGAAGAAACATCGTCACTACTTGGAGGCAGATGAAGATTTCTTTTTATTTTTTTTAAAGATTTTATTTATTTATTTGACAGAGAAAGAGAGAGAGAGAGATCACAAGTAGGCAGAGGGGCAGGCAGAAAGAGAGAGGGAAGCAGGCTCCCCGCGGAGCAGAGAGCCTGATGTGGGGCTCGATCCCAGGACCCTGAGATCATGACCTGAGCCAAAGGCAGAGGCCTTTATCCGCTGAGCCACCCAGGCACCCCTAGATGAAGATTTCTTAAACAGACACAGAAAACATATTTCATCAGAGAAAAAATAAATTAAAATTCATCAAAATTAAGTTCTCTTTGAAAAATACTACTAAGGCAATGAAAGCAAAGGCACAGACCTAAGGAAAATATTTTCAGTTCATTTATGTGACCAGGGATGTGTGTCCTGAACATACAAAGAAGTTTTTCTTATAACTCAATATTTAGAAAACAATCCAAGAGAAAGTAGGCAAACATTTGTAAAGTCACTTCATAAAAGAAAATATACAAATGTCAGTAAGTGCATGATAAGATGCCCAATTGTTTTTGTCATGAGGGACTGTGATGAGAATATTTAAACATTAAACAGATTAAATAAAATCATATCAAATGGGGGCGCCTAGGTGGCTCTGTGGGTTAAAGCCTCTGCCTTCTGCTCAGGTCATGATCTCAGGGTCTTGGGATCAAGCCCCTCATCAGGCTCTCTGCTTAGCAGGGAGCCTGCTTCCCCCCTCTCTCTCTGCCTGACTCTGCCTACTTGTGATCTCTCTCTCTCTGTCAAATAAATAAATAAAATCTTAAAAAAAAAAAAGAAAGAAAAGAAAATGGTGTAATAACCTGCACTAAGGAAGACATGACTACAAAGGGCATAGGGGAATTTGAAGGATTATGGAAATGTTCTTTTTCTTGATTATGGTTGTAGTTCCATAGGTGCATGTATTTATCTAATCAAGCTCTGTACTTAAAAAGAATATAATTTATTTTCTGTCAATAATACTTTAAGTTAATTCAAAATAGGTTATTATTACCAATCAGAAAGGCTAGATTTATAAAAAAAAAAAAAAGCGCTCTTAACTCTTAACTGCTGGCTGGGGTGTAAACTGATAGTTGGGAAATATGTCATAGTATTTGCTCACCCTAAACATACACATTCCCCATATCTCCACACCTCTATTTCTACATAGATACTCAACAAAAACATCTATGTATGTTCATATAAGGTCATTTATGAAAAGGCTGAAAGCAGCAATAACTAAGAACAGAGTGAATCATAAATTGTAATGTATTCATTAAATCAAATCTATACAGTAGTTTCCTAGGGTGGCCATAACCAAGTACCATGGACCAGATAGCTTAGACATCATAAATTAACTTCCTCACATTATGGAACACAGAAGTCCAAGACTGAGATGTCAGCAGGGATGATTTCTTCTGAGGTCTCTCTCCTTGGCCTGTCATGCTGTCTTCTCCCTGTGACTTTGCGTGGTCTTTCCTGTGCGTGTCTATCCTAATCTCTTAAAAAGGTACAAGGCACATTGGATTAGGATTTACTTTAGTGACCTAATTTTACATTAATTATCTTTTTAAAGAGCTTATCTCCAAATAAATCACACTCTGAGGTATTCAAGATATCAGTGAGGAGTGGGGTACAATTTAGCCCGTAATAAGAATATAATTATGTTTTGGGGGGTGGGGAACTTTTTAGCCTACCAACATCCATTGTATGTAACAAATTAATCACTCTCCTCTGATTCTAGAATGACACTAGTTTTGTACCTTCCTTGGAAGAATCATGGCTAAATGTGGTCAAAAGGTACAAACTTCTGGGGAGCATGGGTGGCTTAGTCAGTTAAGCATCAGAATCCAGATTTCAGCTCAGGTCATGACCTCAGGGTCATGAGATGCAGCTTGGAGATGGGCTCCACTCTGGGCATGGAATCTTCTTGAGATTCTCTCTTTCCCTTTCCCTCTGCATCTCTCCCCCACCCCAGTTTGTGTGCACTCTCTCTCTTAAAAACAAACCAAAAAAGGTATAACCTTCTAATTATAAAATAAATAAGTCCTGGGGATGTAGTGTACAGTACGGTAACAATAGTTAATACTGTATTATACATTTAAAAGTTGCTGAGAGTAGCTCTTAAAAGTTCTCATTACAAGAAAAAAAATTTGTAACTATATGGAGTGAAATATAAAAAAATCATTTTCTGTGCTCTGTGGTTCGCATGAGCCACAGCAGTTTGAGCCGAGACTTGGATGCATAAAGAAAAAGTGTTACAGATGGCAAGACCCATACTTGTAAGTGTGAAGGTGCATAATGAAACTGAAGTACAAACAGGCAATACTACTTATTGAAGGAAACAGAACTAGTAAATGGCTGAGCCTGTATTTAAACCCAGGATGTCTGACTTTCAACCACTATACTATTGATATCTGCACACACCTAAAATCGCCAGAGATCGATTTGCCTTATGTAATCATCTGAGGCTGCATTTGATCAAGACTGTATTTCCCAAGGAATTCCTGTTTAACTTTAAGCTAACAGTTCTGTGTTGATATATTTGCAAAACAAGATAAGGCCGCTATCTCTTCTGGGGTATCCTGAGAACACAGTACCATTGCAATATTTTCCAAGAAGCTGCCTGTTATTTGATTGGACTCATACTTTATTAAATATGACTGAACGTAAGCCAACACTTGGTTGGGGTCTTGAATTACTTTTTTCTTTCAAAAAGATTTTATCTTCCCAGTGTCAGTATATGGGAAAGGGATTTTACTGTTAATGGTAGTTTATTGTTATATTTATTTTACATTTCAGTTGAGTTTAAATAACAGGAAATTTAATTTTTGCTTTAGATGGTATAATTGATAAGTGATACTACTTTATACTGAGGTCGTTATGAGGGCATGGCTAATGCCTAAGGTTTGGATAGGAACAAACCATTAAATATATTTGTACAAAGGAATCTAAAGTAAAAGGATCATTTTCTACGAATTAAAAATAAACCCCAAAGAGATTGATTTGGAACAACTCTGCCTCACCAAAATCAGAAAAAAAAAGTAAAATAACTATTCTCATCCAAAGGGAATTCTAGATCAAACTACAAACCAGACAAATTTTTGGTAGTATGGGTAGTGTTGTAATGCACTGGGAGTTATTTAAATAGAGAATTAAATAATTAATTAAATAGTTAATTAAATGGCTATTTTTTTATCCTCTGACTTAATCTTTACATCTACTTTAACAATTTCAAATGTATGATAAGCAAATAGCTTCAAGATTTAGCAACTGCCACTTTAATTCAGTTTTAAGTATAGTTATTTGTTCCAATTTAAAGCATAATTTTCACAATTAGAATTTGAGTAGAGTTAATTTTTATTCTCTGCAGCTTTTTATTGCTTTGTTATGTCTAGACATACCACATATCTTCTGCAATAAACATTTGTGTTTGACTTAATGCTACTGAGATGTTTACATCCTTCTCAGTGTCTTAGTAATCCATCCATCATAATAATCTGAAGTAAAATTTACAGTCATGGTGCTACTTCTGGTGACAAATGTCATGAAAACAAGATTAACCTCAAGAAATCCATAGTTGGCAAAGCAGGTAAGACTCTTTTCTGTTCAGAAACTAGTCTGACAAAATTTAATTGTGCTGAAATCTTTTTTGCACTGATGTCATAGAAATTTGTCTTAAAGCTATTCAAATATCAGAACAGTGACTTCTTGATCTCTATTTTTCCAATAGGTTTGTTTGTCTTAAAGGATAGATGAAGAACATGAATGATAGTTATATTTAGCTGATTTAATATAACTTCTTGAGCTTTAAGGGCAATTTGAATTAAATATTGGCATTTTTTATTTAAAAACATGATGAACTTATGGTATTAATTTTTAAATTATTCATAACAAAAGATCTCAAATTATTTAGCAAATGTGTGAATTGTTTGAAGCCCTCATTTTTAATTAGGTGATATTTCTGTTTCTATTCTTCTTAGAAAAGTATACCTTGTACTTGTTCACACTAAGACTGAATATTATCCAGAGAGAGAAGTGAAAAAAGCCACCTACTATGTTCATGTAAGGCTAGGACTATCTCCCTATCTCCTCCTACTCCTGTGACCCTGCTCTCAAAATAATCAGTTGTTGCAGCAGTTTCCAAAAACTAGACTTTCACTTGCCTATAAATATCACAGTTCTATTTACAAAAGATATTCCATTACTTTAAATATCAATTTTTGCATTTTAAAAGGAATATTTAGTAGTTTGGCAATGGGAGGGGGTGACAGCATGAAATAGACTAGAAAGTCTATAGGAGAGGGGATATAATACAGAGTAGAAGGCTTCTGGGATGCTTGAACATGAAATACAATTTCTGATTTCATAAATTCCTCATTAAAAGAAAAACATAACAGCAATAATGAAATAGCCTGGATTGATTTTTTTTAAATAGTGCTCACTCATAAAAGAAAGTTTTTGAAATAAAATAATATTAAGAAACTCTTTCCATTTGAGCTCATTTGCTACCTGATCAATTTAATCCACACACTGGCATTGGAAACCATGGGTTAAGGAGAAAAACATGAGGTTACAAACTGTGTAATATTAGGTAGAATTTGTAACTAGAACAAGAACAGATGTTGAAGCAATGGTACAAGAGAACTTTAAAATTGCATTCATGTCTGGCACATCACACAGAGAGCAGGTGCATTTTATCCTTGGTATTTGGGTACTGGTTTTCCATGAAAAACTTCCTGAAAGTTGAAAAAGAGAGAGAGAGAAACTATATAGAAGTAGAACATATAAACTGTGTACATGAGTAATTTGTTTATTGAAAGGTCTTAATTTGCATCTGGGTCTTACAGTTTTCAACAAATATACATTCATCTTTATGTGAGACCTTATGCCAGACTTTGTGAGAGATTTGGAGATAAACGACATTTGGCCTCTCTTCCTGCTGAACCTGCACTCTGCTTTGGGTCATGAGTCATACTCAGATGAAAAAAGAAGTACCATATCTCCTATGGGGTATTAGAAAAAAGATTGATTGCGGTGACCTCAGCTAGTGAGAAAAGGCCTTGTGGAAGAAATCAGACTTGACCTAGATTGTAAAAAAACGGGCAATAAATAATAATAATAACTCATAAGCTATATAATGTGTTATTGGTCTGAAAGCACTTTACTTAGGCATTACCTCATTTATCGCTCACAACTGAAGGAACAGTGAACAAGAAAATTTGTCAGGTCAGGATGCAGTAACTGTTAGAACAATGAACTGCTAACCTTAGAAGGAAATCTGGGTCTGAAATCCCGGAAGCTATAAGTTTAGACTGTGGATTTTAAGCTAATGAATTTTTTTTGTGCATTGTGTTTGTTTTCTGTATGTGTGTGAGTCATGTGTATGATTTGAAAATGGGGTTGAGTTTTTTTCCTTATGTTGATTGAATTATTCATGTTCTCTTTAAAGCCCAGAAAAATATAGAACATTGAGTGTATCCTTACACATTTGCCTGATCTGGAACAGTATCTAGGAATCTTTTCATAACTGACGATTTCAAGCTGGAAGTAGCACTTCATCCATATGGTTTTACAGTTATTACAAATTCTCCCTCAAATGGGGGTCATGTATGTATGAAGTGTTTAGGTATGGAAAATAAATTGCCAAAAATCCTCGTGGGCTAATCAAGTATGTGCACGATAAAGAAATACTCAGGCAAAAAAGGTCTAGGAAGTTGAAGTAGTTCCATCAACTGAGAAGACTTCATACTTAATTCAACCACTCTTCTTTATTTTATGCCAAAAATATACAATGAAAAATCTGTTAATGGAGTTAGAAGAGTCACTGAAAAATTAACGAAACGACCTCCACTAAAAATATAATGAAGAAAAATAAATGGTACCTGTTAAGAGTCATTGATAATTATCTGAACTTTTCAACACTTGACAAGTATATATGACCCATAATAACAATGTCTAGTAACATAAGGGAAAGCTTCGGTCTTCCATAAGACACAATAAGTCTATGCTTTTCTTACTCTACATTTTTTTTTCCCCTATGAGATATCACTTCACATCGCATAGATGATCTGTTTGGGGCTTACATGATACAATACCTTTCAGAGTCTGTAAGACATCAACCCTAATCTTCAACCACGTTGTAAATGCTAATTACATCTTCCAAATAATATCCATGTGATATTAATATAATTTATCATACATACATTTATGAAAGATTAAAGTAGATGAAACTTAATTATAGGAAACTTTAGCTATGAAAACCCATAGCACGCAAAAAAGTTGCTTTCACATAATTGAAATTTTTGGCTGGGTTCCAAGTAAAATCATAAAAAGGAAGTTAATCTTAAGTAAACATAACAATACTTTTTATTGGGGAAAGGAGAATCAAAATTTATTAAATACTGTGTTCCATGTTATAGAAAACAGTTTTTGTAAGCGCTTTAAAAACTATATTTAAAGCCCTCCCTTTTTTTTTTGAAAACATATATTCATATCCGTATTGTACAGGTGGGAAATTTAAAATTCCAAGAGATTCAATGGCTTACTCAAGTTCATATATCCAATTAGTGATGCCAAATCAATGTTCTTTTTGGACATCATGTTGCTTTCTTGTCCCCATTTTATAGTCCTCCTTTGTCCTACTACCACCAGGCACCCAGGATCCTTAGGCTATTCTCATGATCCCCATTTTTTTTTAAGATTTTATTTATTTATTTATTTATTTATTTATTTATTTATTTATTTATTAGGAAAGAGAGAGAGTGAGAGAGAGCATGAGAAGGGAGAAGGTCAGAGTGAGAAGCGGACTCCCCATGGAGCCGGGAGTCCGATGTGGGACTCGATCCCGGGACTCCGGGATCATGACCTGAGCCGAAGGCAGTCGCTCAACCAACTGCGCCACCCAGGCGCCCTCATGATCCCCATTTTTAAAACTTATCTGGTTTAAAGTTCTGCTAGGCCTTATTTCAATAAGTGGTAAACAGCTGTCAACTCCTAATCATATGAGCCCTTACAGGAAAAGGGAGGTTTTAATAGTTGGCCCAAGGAAATTAATAGGTACTAGAGAAATAAATGTCTTCTGGTAGAACTTGACATTGATAATATGACTTCAGAGATGTTATACCAATTTGTGAAAAGGTATTGCTGATGACTCCTCAAACTATATTGAATAAGTAGTTTCAATTATTGAGACCCAGTGTGATTTTGCCTATTATCTGTGACCATGAGACTGGATGGAGGCTCTTTTTTGGAAAATACAATAATAATGAATAATAATAATTAATATGATGTTTTATGTAGTGTTTTATCATTTACTCCATGTGTTTAAGACATTGTAAGATTTGTAACTCAAGAGAGTCAGGTAAGTGTTCTTATTTTTTTTCCCCCATTTTTAGAGAAAACAATCAACCAAAGTTTAGACAATGAATGAACTGGCCCAGGCGTGCAGGTGGTGAACAATACAGCCAGACCTTATTATTCCATTTCTGGTTCTTTTGGTCGAGGACACTACCTGTCTCTTCCCTACAACTGAAATTAAAAAGGCAGAAAATATTGCCCTTGTTTCTCTTGCTTTTGCCTCTGGAACCATCATGCACTCATGCTTTTTCATGGTTATAAGGAATCATTCTGGTTTAATTTCTACCTAAGATGGCAAAGAGATCATTGTAAAAAGCATTCAAGATGATTACATTTGGGTTATGGAGAACAGCCATTGTTGTCTCTGATTTGTATTGAATGATCAATGACCAGAGGATTGAGTCAAAGTTAAATAATTGAGGTTGGTGTATATGTAAAATTCCAGACTAAAAATCTTGGGAGATTCAAGAATTAAATTTTAAACAAAACTAATATCTTTTCCAGGTTTCATATAAGGGTAAATAATAAGTAAATAATGTTTCAGGGTCATTTTGCCATTTTTGCTAATAGGATCAATAATAATTCATGATGTGGGATTTAGAATATTTTTAAAATCTTACTTTCTGTGCCCAGAACTTGGGTCAATTTTTTATTATCAACAATAATATGCTTCATTTTTAGAGAGCAGTACTGATAGATCTACATATCTTCATTTCTTATTTGAATGGCTAGAATGGAACCACTTGTTTTACAAGTTATAATGAGGCTATTTTGTGCATATGGAGCTATTATAGGCCAATGGCTTCCTTCTCTACCCATTTTAACTCATTTTAATCACTGCCATGACTGCAGAGTCATTAAAGGCAGCTAACTGCACTGCCCACGGTAATGTTTCTCCAATTCAATAGCAGAATGTGTAGGTTTGATTTGTGAAAAAGTAAAGGTATTACAGATTGAAATGAAAAAAGATTAACTTTTGCATTAAATAGAAGAAAAAGTTCGCCGACTCTGGGAAAGGAAAAAGAAACTAAGAAAAATGAAGTCCAATACATAGATTTGTTCTAAGACTGAGACCTTTGCACAATCTTTTTCCATAGAAACTTTGTAAAGAAGGGACTGCAAAATCCATCCCTTCAGAAGAGCAATGTGTGTTGAACATTAAGTTCAGTAAAGTAAATCACCATTGTCAATCATACAGTGTTATAATTTATAATGGATTCTTGATTATTTTGAGATTTAATCCATTCTATATCATGCCATTAATAATTTTGACTTTTTTCTAATCATAAAAACAAGATGTACTTATTTTTAAGAATACAAATTAAAATAAATATAAGAAAAACAAAATGAATTCACTATCCCACTGTTAATATAGAACTATTTGAAACATTCAGGAATTATATATATATATCTGTATATTCATGGATTATATGGTCTATGAAGGCTGTTATTTTATTACTTAATATTACATTGTTAACTGTTTTAGTAGAACATTTTTCAAAGTTTGAATCTTGTTTTACTTTGTGTTACATAAGTTAATCATTATTTTTTTAGAATTTATTTTTATCTTATACTATTTTAAAATAATAAAGTAATATGCAGTCACTGTGAAAATCATTCAAATATAGCAGAAAATAACACATATTTATTTTTAAACCGGTAAGTAGAACTGTTAACAATGTGTGTGTGTGAGATAGGATATTAAAATGCAGGGGTTTTTTTGAGGGGCCAAGACAGGAGTCAACATTCCTAAGTGAGGTGAATGATTGTGATGCTGGATTTACAAAGGAGATGTTCAAAGTCCAGTCATGTGTCTCTTAATTCTCACTCACAAGTAAATAAAGCACAGCGGCTGAAGATTAGCATTATTAGATTGCTGAGATTCGATTTTTAAATTATTAGGAATATTAGAGCTATAATTAACATACAACATTACATTAGTTTCAGGTGTACAACATATTGATTCAAGAATTCCATACATTACTCAATGCTCTCCATGATAAATGTGGTCACCATCTGTCACCAAAACAGTGTTATTCAATATTATTGACTGTATTCCCTGTGCTGTACTTTTCATCTCCTTGACTTACTTATTTTATAACTGGAAGTTTGTACCTCTTAATCCCCTTTATCCACTACACCCATCCCCAACCCACCTCCCCTCTGGCAACCACCAATTTGTGCTCTGTATTACAAATCATTAGAGAAAGCTGCTGGTATGCTCTCAGTGCTAAGACAGATGTTTTTTCCTTCCTTTGCTTCTCTTTTGACTGCAACTCAAAAAGAGAAGTCCTTTAAAAGTTCTCTTTGGAGATCTTTGTGTCTTTTTCTTTTTTCTGGTGTTCGACTTCTGTCTAGGAAATCTAATGCAGAAAGATGGGTGGGTTAAATGCTGATGGTGAAACAGATGGAAAGATATTTGTCTCAGGCCTATGCTGCAAGTTAGGACAAAGACTGTGTGAATTTATATTTTAGACTGAGGATTGTCAGACTTAGCAAATAAATTTATAGGGGCCAGTAAAATTTGCTTTTCAGATAAAGAATATGCGTTTTATATGTCACATATGACATTTGGGACATACTTGTAAAAATATTTCTTGCTTTTCTGAAATTCAAGTTTAACAGATTATCCTGTATATGTCAATCCTACTTGGACAAGAGGAGAGCCGTCTGTGAGACAGACCCAAAAAGAGGTGGTCCTGGAGCTTGTCCTAAAGGGCTCTGGGAGGGCTGAACAGAGTCAATAGAATGACACTGAAAACACTGCTGGATGTCTAGGGACTGACTGACCCTAGGGTAAGAACTCATGGGAACTGACCTCTCTTCCTTATCAATCAAGCATCTTTAAAGCAAGGACATACAATAGCATGGAGAGAAATGACTGGCTCTCTAGAAAATCCATGAAGATACTTAGGGTAAAGTAAACTTTAAATATCTGAGACACCTGCCACTATCAGAGCACCAAAATTGAACCTTCATGTGTTGGTCAGAAAAATAAGGGCTTTCCTCTCCTATAATCCAAGCCTGAAGGGTCAGAAACTACAGTTAACAAGATAGGGCTAGAAGAGTAGAGGTACTCAGTCCTCCTGGACTGGAGGAAGAAGAGTCCAGTTGTTTTCATCTTTGAGTCTACAGACTTCCAACTTATACCAAGTCTGAGCTTATCAGGCTCATTTTAACCTAAGCCAAAGTCCATGTTTTCATAATTACAAAATTGGTCATTTTTAAGTGTTACTAAACCCAAACTCCTCTAAAGCAACCTGAGAAATATTCATGTTTTGTAAAGTATTGCTGCAATTTTATAAACTGAAATTACTTCACAACAGAAAATTAGAAAATAGGGGCACCTGGATGGCTCAGTTGGTTGAGCAACTGCCTTCGGCTCGGGTCATGATCCTTGAGTTCCGGGATCGAGTCCCACATCGGGCTCCCAGCTCCACGGGGAGTCTGCTTCTTCCTCTAACCTTCTCTCCTCTCATGCTCCCTCTCACTTTCTCTGTCTCTCAAATAAATAAATAAAATATTAAAAAAAAAAGAAAATTAGAAAATAAAAAATAAGGAAGCACAAAGGAAACTTAGATGACCATCTATATTTTTATGCATGGAGCAGAGGGAAAAATACTTCACTCCAGGTAGATTTAAAGACCATGAAAGGAAAAAATATGGTGGCTCTATGATTAAATCTCGTCAAATAGGTTTGTTCAACAAGATAGCTCATATAGACAGATGACAGACAATATACTAATATCTATCACCCTATCTTCTTCCTCTCTCTGTTTTATCCCCTCATCCCAATGCCTCCTCATTCTCCCAGTGGGGCAGGGGTAGGTGGGATGGCAGAACTGCACACAAAAATGAAATAAAGCATCAGAGCAAATATTGGCTGATGTATAAGTTTAGCTTTGTTGCAAAATCCATTTCAATACGTATGCGTGACTAGTAGATGAATTTTCTCTAAGTTGGTAGGTGTGTCTTAATATAATCAAGGTTCTGAGTTTTTCCAGAAATAATTGATTTTCTAATGTACGCCATATACTGTGAATTACAGTAGAGCAATGACTATTTACACAAGAGTCTCTAAGCCATATACAAAAGGTCAGCACTTTATTCTAACTATAAAGGAAAAATGTATAATGTCATTTTGTTCAACAAACTGATGAGAAAATAGAGCACAAAACAGAGATCACACTGTTTTTCATGTTTTTAGATAAAGTTTCATTTTCACCTCAACTTATATATAGAAGTTAAGAAAAAATATACCTGGTAGTCCTCAAAGCCACAAAGCCATACTGTAGAGATGCATAAATGAAGATGCTCACTGTACTAAAGATAGATTAGGTGCGCCTGGGTGGCTCAGTGGGTTAAAGCCTCTGCCTGCGGCTCAGGTCATGATCTCAGGGTCCTGGGATGAGCCCCACATAGGACTCTCTGCTCAGCAGGGAACCTGCTTCCCTCTCTCTCTCTGCCTGCCCTTCTGCCTACTTATGATCTCTCTCTCTGTCAAATAAATAAATAAAATCTTAAAAAAAAATTAATCTACTGAATTTCTAGGGAAACAAAGGCTCTTTTTTCAAATAGATAAACTAAGACAGGGTGATTGCGAATCACAATTATTTATTCTTCAAATAGTTCTTCAGATAAAATTCCTTAGATAAAACTGCTTCAAACAATGCTTCCTCTCAGGACAGACGCAGAGGGTCTATACTTGCCTACCAATATTGTCTGTACTGCTAGAAGGACACTCACTATACTGGGTTAAGCAATAACTGCACACAGTGTTTTTAATATGAGTTGGAAACAGTTAAAAAGTTCAGGTGGTATGTGATTTGCATCTTAAAGGATGAATAGGCATCATGCAGGTGGCGACAAAGGAAGTGTATTTTAGGTAGAGGGAACAGAAATTGGAGAGACACAAGAATATTAAAGGAAAGAGTTAATTAGGAAGAGTCAAGATGCTTATCAGATGCTTATCATGGTTGGATGACAGGCTGTCTTGCCAGGTGGGTAGGAGATATGAGATAATTCAGGATCACACTGGGAGGGACTTCTGTGAAAGGCAACTGCCTACATATTTAATCTCAAACAGGATGCAAAGCCCAGTGAGGGTTTCAGAAAAAATACACGGTTAAGTTTGTTTTAATAGTATTACACTGATTATTACCTAGAGAAAATGCCAGAAATTGATAAGTAGTGACCGTTATCCCTTAGGGAATTGTTTGGTCAGTGCTATATTTTAAAAGATAATATGCCTAGGCAGTAAATTATACTGCAATACAACACAAACATCTTTGCGCTGCTTTTTTTTTTTTTTTAAAGATTTTATTTATTTATTTGAGAGAGAGAGAAAGATCACAAGCAGGCAGAGAGAGAGGGGGAAGCAGGCTCCCTGCTGAGCATAGAGCCTGACGCGGGGCTCAATCCCAGGACCCCGAGATCACGACCCGAGCCAAAGGCAGAGGCTTTAACCCACTGAGCCACCCAGGTGCCCTGGGCTGCTTTTATCAGGCACTTCTGTTTCCTGCTGGCTGCTACCAACTTCTGAGTTGTGACTCTTACTGAAAGTGAACTAGGGGCACCTGAGTGGCTCAGTGGGTTAAAGCCTCTGCCTTCGGCTCAGGTCATGATCTCAGGGTCCTGGGATCCAGCCCTGCGTGGGGCTCTCTGCTCAGCAGGAAGCCTGCTTCCTCCTCTCTCTCTGCCTGCCTCTCCGCCTACTTGTGATCTCTCTCCCTCTGTCAAATAAATAAATAAAATCTTAAAAAAAAAAAAAAAAAGAAAGTGAACTAGAGTGGATTGAGATTGGTACATATATCTCAATCTCAGTTTCTCTGCTTGACTAGCTGTGAGACCTTCATTTTTCCCATTTAGAGATGGGGTAAAAATGCTACCTAATTCATGGGGTTGCTCTCAGAATTAAATGGTATAACGCAGGGTGCCTGGGTGGCTCAGTCGGTTAAGCATCTGTCTTCAGCTCAGGTCATGATCTCAGGGTCTTGGGATGGAGCCCCATATTGGGCTCCCTGCTCAGCGGGGAGCCTGCTTCTCCCTCTGCCCTTGTTCCCCCTGCTTGTGCTCTTTTGCTCGTGCTCTCTCGCTCTCTCAAATTAGTAAATAAAATCTTTAAAAAATACATAAAATAAATGGTATAATGCATGCAAATGACTTAGCATGGAGGTTGGCAAATAATAAATACTGAATAAATGCTAACTATTATTATTCTTTTGTATAGATCAGTTACAAAATTTGTGAAAATAATCAATGCCAGAGATGCTGAGTGCTTAAGAGAGTGGGGGCAGATTAATTATAAAGATATTTATAAAATTACAATGGATAGAATTCTATTTGGATATAACACTAAGATAATACAAAAAACATTAAATTTTAGATTGTTTTTATGATCCAAACACTGCAATGATGGATTGGTAATCAGTCAAGTTGGTATCTTCTAGAAGAGGGTCTTCCTGTGCTCTGTCAAATCATAGAATATAAGTAGCTATTTCTCTCTGTCAATACCTCAGGCTCTTTGTATCTGTCTGTGTGATATAATGATCTTATCTCTGCCCATGAGAACCACGGATGTATTTAGGCTGAAGTCTTACAGTAGAGTCTTACATTGTACATTAGAACTATGGCTACTTTTTTTTTTTTTTAGTTTCATAACTTGTCGTTGAGACCAGAAAAAGAGGACATGAGATCCTGAAATGTAGGTATAGGATAAAGTATTTCCTGCTACCTAAGCTCCCTGTTAAGCTGGTTGTTCTAGGTCAAAGTTATCTTGGATAAGAGTAAAATCCCTTACCCAAATCCCAGACTGTGCCTTCCCAATGCTGTTCTGATGCTAATGATGCTGGGCAGTGCAGGCTAAGAGGTGGTTGCCTCCCAGCCTCACAGACTATCAACCGCCTACACCTTTCATCAACTGCCTTTTGTGAAAGTAGAATAATTAACTTCCATTTTTTATTTTCTCCAGGAAACATGACGATGTTAGAAGAATTTCACAGCCCAGATACCATTAAATTAGCACCAAACTCCCACTCCCTTTCTATGAATAGAAGAAAGTAAATAGCTTTGAAATTAGTCCTATTCCGCTATGTAGAAAAGTAAAGTAAATGCTGTCATTTAGATGTTTCTATACGGTTCGTAACTGCACAGAGTAAAAGTGGAGTGGAGAGTTAGTTGCACATGATGATGGATGATAATTACATTTTGATTCCCCAGGCACCAATCTTCAAATGTAGGCTCCCAGACATTGCCATATAAATAAACTATTTAAAGATAAAGAGAACACTTTATGCAGTATCTAAGACATTACAAGATACAAAGGGTTACCAAGTTGGGAAAAATAAAATATCAATTTTAAGGTGGGAAGCTATTTTGGAATATAAATTTTTCTCAACTGTCTGAATAAATCTTAGGATGACATATAATGAGGAAACTGTGTGGCTGTTTATACTTGCCTAAGGAAGACCAAATACCCAATGACTCAGATACATATAGATAATAAAGAACATAAAGTTAAAACATGAGAATTTTTCCATCAGTTACATGATTTTGCTTCTCAAAATCCTTAATATGATTCATATTTTCAATTAATTTTATGGATGAATAGTTATTTCAGGGTTATTATGCATGTAATTCATGGGGGTGGGAACAGCATTCTATGTCATAACCATTGCAGACATTATTGGTCAATCACCACATTCATTCACACAGAAGCAGGTTTTAGCCTCAAATCCTTCTCATCAGAGAGTAACTGGCTATCATTACCTCTTAAGCAGAGTTTGTTCCATATGTGAAACCAAGCTACCAATCCATTCTACAATTTATCAAGTCTAGGAGATGATAGAAGAAGCTAGCATTCTTTCATATGGACAAAATCTCTACAAAAGCCTTGCAGTGGTCCTGAGTTCCAGTTCTCTGAGGTACAAGTTTCCATTCAGTTTAGCATCCTGCATAACCTCAGTATTCAAATTCATAGTATGACTTTGAGAAAGTGTTGATTCTGTGACTCCTGTTCTCAGAGCTACTACAGGCTGATACCATTTATGCTCCCATTTTTTTGCACATTATGGAAATGCTGAAGGGTTATTACACATAACAAGAACGAACAAAAGTGATGTGTATGCTGGAAACAGGAGAACATCATTCAACCTAATATAGAAAGTAAAACTGTCCAATTATCAATCTTTACTGAAGAGAGAAACATAACAGGAATACCTAGAGAAAAAAAACAATAAGAGGAAGGAAATTCTTTAGGGAATTTGTAAAAGAAAGAGTAGGTGATGCTTTCTATCAATGTTGAAGTAATTGTTAGACAAAGATACTTAGAATTATTTGTACAATTTTAGGAAATTTGTCCATAAAAAAGTGCCCTATGACAGTAAAACTGGAAAAAAAGAATAAATGCAATCTCCATCTAGTTTAATATTTTCTTAATTTTGACATTTTAGATCTCTACTGAACCTTGTAGTCACTTGGAAATCAGACCACTCTTGATGTGCATACTAATGTCATCAGTAAAGATGACTGTATTAGTGTTCTATGGCTGCCTTTTAATAATTGCCACAACTCAGCACTTAAAGCAACACAAATTAATTATCTCAACGTTTCTGCATCAGGAGTCTGGGTATGAGTTAGCTGTATCACCCGCTCAGGGTCTCACTAGACTGAAATGAAGATATAAACCAGCAAACATAGGAAGCTTGGAGTCCTTTTCCAAGCTCCCTCATTGGTAGAATTCTTCTCCTTGCCCCTTATGGCCGAGGTCACTGTTTTCCTGCTGGCTATCATCAGAGACCATTATCATTTCCTACAGGCTGCCCACGATTCCCTACCAAATGGGTCTCCTAGACAGTTCATTCACAGCACGGATGTTTACTTTCCATCAGGCAAGCAGGAATGTATTTCTGACTCCTTCCTCTGCAACCAGTCAGAGAAAGCTCTCTACATACAAGGTTCATGTGATTAGGCCAGGCTGCACCAGGATAATCTGCCCTCTGCCATATAACATCACATGAAATATTATATCACGTGCACAGGTTCTGCCCTCAACGAAGAAGGTTACCCAGGCTGTACACACCAGGGAGCAGAAATCACGAGAAACACCTAAGCATGCTTCCTTCAGAGTGATAATATAAGGAAGCATTAAATGAAGATACAACAATATTTTCAAAAGTTGCAACAATTGCTAGGACTAATACCTTGTGTTTATGGAAAACATCAATAAATTAAGCAGCAACTTTGAGTTTCTGGAAACACTGACTATTGTTATTTAGATCAGCCTATCAGGCTTCTCTCTATGAGCTTAGATCGCTTGCTCCTCCTTAGGCTTAATGCCCTCATTTGTCAACTTGGGATTTAATAATGCCGATCTCACAGAGTTTTCCCAACATCAAACATAAGATTTTCTTTAAAGAATTTTGTAAAACATAAAGAATAAAATAAATGTGAGTCATTGTTATTATACTTATTTCTTGAAGCCAAAGCAGCTGTACATTTTGTCTTGTTTTAGTCAATCTCATTATGGAAATGCAATGATTTAATATTTAATTTAAGCAGTGTTGTGATGTTTGATATTGTGTAGGTTTTTCTTTCTCGCTTTTTTTTTAATTTAGAAGTTATGAAGATGTTTCTGCTACCAGATTTAGCACAGGAATTTCCAGAGGCAGCATTAGTATATCAAAGGATGTTCTTCTTAAATAATTCATCTAATTAAATTAAATAAGAACACCTTTCAGGGTCTGGAAATTTTGTCATTTATTTATTGTAACTGAGTCTCCAAAAGAACTTCTCCAAAATACACAGAGAATGAGTGAGGAGGGTTTGTGTGAATATTGAGAGAGAATATTGAATATTGTGTGAATTTTGAGTGAGAATGAATATGGAGGGTTTGTGTGAATATTAATTTTTATGACATGAGGAAAATAGAACAAAGTTAGACGAGGCATAATAAAGACCTTTGATAAACTATTATGGAAAGTGCCTTTCTTATTATTAAAAAAACATGAACATATTATCAAAACACTATGAATATGAAAAGCAAAAACAAAACAAACACATAGAACTTATTTTAGTTGCTGTCCATGTGGTTGGAGGTAGAACTGAAATGCATGCACTGCCTCTCCAAACAGAGAAGAAGGGATGAGTAGGTCCAGAATACTACAGACCAAATAATAAAATGGAGTCTCTCTGAACCAGTATCCCCTGACGATAAAATATAACATCAGGAAGTTCCCTAAGTCCATTTGAAGGAGGTTTGTTCATTAGAATAGCCAAAGTACATAATCCTTAGATTTTACTAAGTGGTGACAGTCTTAAATATATGTTCTGAAAATTCACTTTAAAAAATTTATTTCCATTAAATTACAATAGCAATATCTGAATTTAGATGTAATACCCCATCAATTTAGGAAAACCTTGTCCTATTCTTTCACCAGAGTTCTTTCTAGAAACCTAATCCAAAAAAGCTCACTGCAATTAATTTACTCCATGGGTTTTCAAAACCTACAAGTGTAATGACTTCCCACAAAAAATTATAAAAATATAATTATTGTCTTGTAACCAACATTAATTCACTTGTATTGGTATCTTACAAGAGTAGGTAATAAGAAAAGCGAGATGGATTTTTTAGCCTTTCACACCATTTTAATCTCGTAAATATTTTTTAGCAAGGAATAATCAATTTTATACCCGGAGCAGGTACAAAACTTGAATCATTTATAGTCTTTATTCCTTACTCAATAATAACTTTGCTACTAAAATGATTAAAAATTTACCAAAATTAGTGTTGATTGATACAAAAGGAGTTTTTGTTAATTCGTTCTGTCAATTGGCCTTAAATCTTAATAAACAGAGAGGGAAGGAAAGAGAGAGAAGGAGAGAGCCTAAATGGAGTGAGAAGAGAGTTTAACTAAAACTATACCTTGAATTTATGTTATTGTAATATTAAAAGTCAAAAACTTGTGGAGTTTTTTTTATAAATAAAAAGGATATGATAAAAGATAATTTGCAGAAGTTGGGGGGAGATGGAAATAGAGCAAGAGTCAAAGATTTTCAGAGACCTCAGGAAAAAATATGGCGTAATTACTTCAAGAGGAATAACATTTTTATATGGTACTTCTTATGAGGTTCTCTTACATTTTTGAAGGTCATGATTGGTGCAATATTTTCATAATAGTGTTTGTAATTATGAACAGAACAAGGTTTCATTAATATCTCATCAAATATACCTCTATTGTCTTTGTATACTAGGAGCTCAATAATTTAGTTAGAAGCTGTAGGTATTAATAGTAATTATTGTGATGTTTTTACTCTAAAACTCCATAAACTGTTAAGAACTGTTTCCCCAAGTATCCACATTTTAAGGAATTTTCCACAGTAGGTCATAAAATGGTCCTTTCAGAAGAATTTATTCATTATGTTCAACGGCTTGAATATGATTCAGTATTTATCAAATCATAGATAGACCATTATACACACATAATATGCTTATTAAAGAAGAGTATAAGTGTGTATAGTGTCTGATGCTGTTGGTATTTCTATATTTGGCTTTCCATTTACCATGCAAGCCATAGATGCATATTGTCCACCATGCCCAGGTTTTTCTTTAGAGAAAAATGGAATATGTTCATTAAGCCAAGGTAAGTAAAGGTATCTTATGATAACTAACCTCTGTCTATAAAATCTGCTATGCAAACCAAATTATGGAAAATAGAAAACCTTAAATGATGCTCTCATGTTTCATTTCTGTCCATGACATCTCTATACAGATCTAGGAAAAAGTATTGAACAATGTCAAGCAGTGGTTGGAGGCTTTTATTCAAGGAGATTTTTAAGTTAAATGGTTTCTGGCTTTCACATTCTTGCAATGCCCCTGGGCCTACACTGGAAGTAGTATTAAACTATGAAGTCAGGAAAGATAGTTTCAAAGCACATTCTTTCTTTCAGCACTTTGTGTTCAAAACTTGCTGGGACTGATTTAATGAGGTAAGGGATCAGGGCTGAAGAAATGGATAAATAAGCAATCCTTCTTAACATATGGAGACAGTCAACCTACAAAGTGGCAGAGAATATGGACACTTACTTATATTTGGGAAATAAATAACATTATTCAGGCAGATTTCACCATGAATTAGAAGATAGAAATTCCATGGATCATGTCCTACCCTGATGTATATAAGAATAGGGCTAGAAAAAGTAACATCAGCAACCAACTGAGAAAAGGGGCACAATCTCCTGCACTATATTTAAAGATGATGACCAAAAAAATATAAAAATAAAAAAATGAATAAATAATAATCCATACAAATATAGCAAAGAGCAATTTTGCAGAACTGTACTGAAAGGTTGACAAAATTCTCACAATTCTCATAATGCCCCTTGCTAACAAGACTAAATGAAAGCCAAACAGTTAAACACACAGTTGGAGAAATGATCCATAACCTTACCAATCCTCCCAGAAAAATGATATATATCACCTTCCAGGTAGAGAGAAATTTAAAAAAATCTTTCACAAGAAAGAGTTATTATTTCAACTGGATTTTCCTGTTGAATCCTCCATTTTCCTCACACAAGAGTGGCCACAACACACAAAAAAATAGCAGACTCTCATTATGTATCTTTGTTCAAATCTCCCTTTTCTGACATATTTTCATTGATTGACTACTCATGACTGTATTCCCACTGGCCAAAGGTCACTTCTCTTCTCTGTGAACTATAGCATCAGATCCTGATATATTGGAAAGAAGGAAAAAAAAAGACTCATTCTAGAAAAAAATATAACACAAGCAACAGGAGGTAAATCTTCTTGATCATTTCATGCTTTATAACTAGTTAATAAGAATATACATTCATAGAACAAGAGTTTAATCTATAGTTAAGAAAATAAAATGAGATAAAAAGGGAGATCTGAAAACAAAGAACATTTTTAAAGACAAATATCGTCATTATAATACTAACATATAAGTTAGAAATAATAAAAAAGAGAATACATGAGCCTAAAAATCAATTTATATAGTATTAACTCTTAAAAGTAGTGAAAGCAGATTAAAGTTACAAGTAGATTCAAGTATGTGAATCAGCCTATTCGAAATAGAAAATTTTCCAAAATGATCCAATATAAGAATAATTGGTGTCATAAAACAGAAAATTAAACAAAACTGGAATACATCAGTTATGGAATTTTTTTGAAATGAAGGAAGGTTTTAGTCATCATATCAGAGTATTAAATGTGTTTAAAAAGGGTAAATTGGAGGGGGAGACTAACCATGAGAGATTGTGGACTTTGAGAAACAAACTGAGGGTTTTGGAGGGGTGGGAGTGGGGGGTTGGGCAAGCCTGGTGGTGGGTATTGAGGAGGGCACATATTGCACGGAGCACTGGGTGTGGTACATGAACAATGAACTCGGAACACTGAAAAAATAAAATTAAATTAATTGAAAAAAGAGAAAAAAGTTGATGTAAAAGTCTTCAACATCAATACCAAGTTTATACTACTTGAGCTATTGAACTTTAACAACAAAAAGATATTTATGCATCCTCACCAAGAGAATAGAGAAAAGAAGATGCAGTCTGTGAAGAGAACGAATTTTAAAAACAAGCAATAGGAAGCTATATTCAATCATGAAAAAACAAACAAACAAACAAACAAAAAAACTAGAGTTGTTTACCTCACAGGGAAACTCAAATGAAGCCACAAAGGAGTCAAGACACAGGATGCTGGCACCAGGCAGTACAAATGTGAAATAGGATTTCTAGGGGGTGGAAAACAACTTTCCATCAATGTTCTGATGCTTTATGTGATCATAACATAAGTTTGTCAACCAAGAACTTCTTGGAGGAGGAGAGAGAAAAGAAAAGGTTAAATAAATTTTCAATTTATTTATTTTATTGAAAGTAGGTACATTCCGGTTTCTCTAATATTAAAATATGGACTCTGGCTTGAGTAAAGATATGGAAAACTGGAGAGAAAAGACAGGATAGAAATCTTAGAGTTCATGGACTGTGGTCTTGATGAGGTTAGGGTCCGAGTGGGCAGTAAGTGAGCTAGAGCAGTAAGAGAAAATACCGAAAGAGTATTTGAAACAGATTTCTGTAGGTGTTGCAGGTCTGGTCCAACTTAGAATAGAATCCCTATGAGTGGGTGATTGTAGTAGTGTGTAAAAAATATCACTTATACAAAATAAAAATCAAGAAATGGTGAAGCCATGCTATATGAAGCTACATAACAAATGATAAAGTAATTTTTTATGAAAAAAATGATGCTTTTTAGATTAATGGTTGTTTAACTACTTTCTATCCCAACACAACTAAATGGTATAACATTCCATCATTATTCATAGCGTACTGATTCTCAGGAAGGGATGCTTTTGGGGCCATGACTCCTTGGAAAGTTACTTTTATAACATTGTGAAACATATGCAAGACATTCTGAACTTGGAAAGTGTTCTCCCCATCAGTGGTTCCTCTGAACCACTTCCAAATAAACATTATTAGCCCCTGCTTTTTTTTAAAATAAATTCATTTATGTTAATCTAGAGTACATGAAATAATATTTCTCTATTGTAGAAACTCAAAATTATGAGATCTATGCACAGTTTAGCACAATACAAGTAGGCAGTGATCAAGGGAAATACCACTCCAACCATGCGCAGTGATGTTGGTGAAGTTCCAATATGATATATCGGGTTATTCCCATGGCTGATTTCACACTGAAAGTGCCATACAGACCACTACGAAAGAATGGATCAATGACTATATACATACGTGTATAAGCCTGAGCTCATTTCTGTGGAGTTTAGATTAGATCTGATACAGGGAGGAGAAAAGTTATTTATTTTCAACAAATGAATAGCTAGGTTTAATATCAAACTATGATGTTATTTGACCCTCATGCTTTGAGATACAATTTTAATAGATCATCCCGATTTTAGAGCTCAAGAATCTGAGGCTTAAAATAGGCAAATGATTGCTTGAGACAGCAGTACTTAAGTGATAGACCAGAAATCTGGATTCATACTTTCTGACTCTCATGCTCACTGTGCTAACCATTCTATGACAGAAGGCTTGCTGGTCACAAAGGCTATGGCTTCACTCCTTTAGGGTTTGATTTAGAGACTTGTAACAATAACTGAAAATACTTCATGGATGATAGAGTAGGATTTCATTTTTGGAACAACAAAATTTTCTGGTCTTGGTAAAGGCTACAAATGCGTTGGTAAGCAGGAGAAACACTATAAAAGTGCAACTATGCCTTCATCTTAATCTAAATGCATTAATCTAAATGTCATACAAATGCATTTAGTTAGTTCATACAGAGAATCTCCAATTTGTTTTTTCGTCTTTACTTACATAATGCTCTTTTAAACCTCTCATTCCCTCCATGCAATCTCATATACTTATTCCCCAGGATACTGTATTCCTTAACTTAAGAAAAAGATATAATGCACCTCAGATATCATGACCTTATAATTTCAGTATTATTATGTGATCAGTAAGCTTAATTAATTTAAAATACATGCATAAAATCCTATTTATTTATTCGACAGAGAGAGAGAGTACACAGCAGAGGGAGAGGGAGGAACAGTCTCCCCCCTGGAGCAAGGAGCCTGATGAAGGACTCGATTCCAGGCCTCTGGGATCATGACCTGAGTGAAAGGCACATGCTCAACTGACTGAGCCACCCAGGTGTCCCCATAAAATCCTATTTTATATGATCATATATCCATAAAGGATACAAATTTCATCACTCAGTGTCTAGTCACCAGCATGCCATATTCTTTCCTGATATCTGTGTATAACTTGATAAATATTATATGCAAAAATACCACCAGTTTAAATTTTTTAAGAAAACATTAATAAAAGAAAGAACCACTTAAATGACACCATCCCCTAAAAACAATAAAAACTGAAATATTTCCCAAAAGTTTCCTTATTAAGACATTGCAAAGTTAAATTGGAATATATTTACTTGGGTATATTGTTCTATTGATATCAATAAAATTTTTACTAAAAAATAAACTAGTAAAATTTCTATAGGCATGGACATCTCTTTAAAATTGTTAGATGCTTGTCATTCTTTTAGCTATGGCTTCTATAGCCACCTTGATATAGTTATCTTCAAGACAGATATCTTGTGATACTGAATTTGTGGCATTAACACCAAGTCCACTTCCTGTTTGAGGGTGGGCAGATGGCAGAGAATTAACATATAAGCAACCATATGCCTGATATTTTGCATACACAAATTCATTTAATAATAATAGTAGTCCTGGAAAGAAAAGATATCAGTACCCCTATTTTACAGCTGAAAAATAGGAAACTCAGGGATATACAGTTATTAGTGTTGGAGCCAAGTTTCTACAACTCCTCCCCTCAACCATCATCTCACACACACATAGTGATATCTCAAAACTCTTCAGATCCCTATTGCAGTAGATAATTCAAGCATCTTGACCTCAACAAATGTTCAGATATCTCCAATTTCTTCTGTATGGTTTCTTATTTCTGGTGCTATACATTTATTTATTCTGTAAATTTCCAAATGCCAGAGGTTGCATCTTCTACTTCCTATAAAACTCCTATATGCTTCTAATAGTCCAATCATGATATTAACATAAATATTCTTCCTCTTTGCACATATGGGTCAAACTTTCTGCAGCCTCATTTTCACATTCCATCTGAGTGCATATGTCATTAGAAACAACCCATTGACATAATGTGGAATGTCTGTTCATTTGTGTGGCCAGATGGAGGGCTCGATTCAGACAACTGTGCAAACATTTAACGGTAACATAAAATAAACTCTGAACATTATGTATGAACACTGAAATCAGTATATTTTGTGAAGTGGTGAGTGAAAGAGAAGTTCAAGAACATGAATATTTAGGTATTTAGGCAGAGAAATAAAGGGCTGGTATAGATGTAAGACACTGTTCTGTTTTAATTTATCATTGACTATTGGGGGGATAGAATAAGATTCTAGAAGCTGCATAAGTAAAGGAGAGTGGATTGTACAGGTCACAGTATGGTTTGGGATTAGACTAACAGAGGAGGAAAGAATGATGGTCTAACAAAAGGAACAAAAATGTGTATAAATGAGTAGAAATTAGGAGGAGGAAGGGGAAAGGTGTTTTGGTACCTTCTGGGGTCCACAATGCAGAATGAAGAATACATAAGGTTCAGAAATAAAAAGAACAGTAGAAAAACTGGAAATGTGGTTTCCTCACTCTGTCTCTGCAACAGGGACCATTTATTCATCCTTTAACTAACCTCAGTTAGCACCTTAGCAAGAGGAATGGAAAAACTGAATTCTAAGATATAGGAACAGCAATATAAATATATCTTCTTTTTTTTTAAAAAAAGATTTTATTTATTTATTTGACAGAGAGAGTGGGAACACAAACACGGGCAGTGGGAGAGGGAGAAGGAGGCTTTCTGCTGAGCAGGGAGCCCGATGTGGGCCTTGATCCCAGGAGCCAAAGGCAGACGCTTAATGACTGAGCCACCCAAGTGCCTCAAATGTATCTTCTTATTTGCATCAGCTCCCATGAGAGGTATTCTCAACTTGTCCGGTATTAAAAGTTCCAGTGTTACTTCTAGACAAGAAATAGTGCTCTTGAGTCTGGACATTTACATATATGGTGATATGTATGAAGACACACGTAATTCAATGTGGATAAAAATATACATAGCTTTCACTAATTAGAAGTACTCCACTACACTTTTAGTAAAATCCACATTTTTCCTATGGCTTCCAAGATATTATCCTACCTAGTCTCTATCTCTAAAAACTTATCTCATACCACTTACTTTCTTTTATACTATGTCGCTGTCAATTTCTAAAATATATCAAGTGAGTTAATAAAAGAGAGAGGTTCTATTTAAAATGATAAAAGGAAGAAGTCAAAGAAAAATAAGGTGTTCATGGTCTATGTATCCTTGATACTGTTGACTGCAAAGGCAGAGAGCACCTTGATGAATGGCCATTTGATACTCTAGTTCTTAAGCAGATGATGCCTGTAGTGGGCTGAATGGTGACCTGAAAGAATAACGTTTATGGTGCCCATTTTGGCAGCACATATATTAAAACTGGAATGATACAGAGAAGATTTGCATGCCTCTGTGGCAAGGATGACACACAAATTCATGAAGTATTTTGTATTTAAAAAAAAAGTTTATGCCCCTGAAAACTGTGACTATGACTTTGGAATAAACTATCTCTGCAGATGTAATTAAGAATCTGTAGATGAGGTTATCTGAATTACTCAGATAGGACCTAAATCCAATAATAAGTGTCCTTATAAGACATAGAAGAGAAGAAGTCAGAAATACAGGAGGAAGTGATGTGAATATAGAAGCAGAGATGTGAGTGATGTGGCCACAACCCAAGGAAGCCATTCAATGCCAACAGCCTTCAGAAGCTGGAAGAGATGAGGGAGGGAGCCTCCAGAGGGGGCGTGGCCCTGTCAACACCTCGATTTCAGACTTCTGTCCTCCAGCACTGTTAGAAAATGCATTCCTGGGCACCTGGGTGGCTCAGTTGGTTGAGCAACTGCCTTCGGCTCAGGTCATGATCCTGGAGTCCTGGGATCGAGACCCACATCGGGCTCCCAGCTCCATGGGGAGTCTGCTTCTCACTCTGACCTTCTCCCTTCTCATGCTCTCTCTCACTCTCTCTCTTTCCTAATAAATAAATAAAATCTTTAAAAAAAATGCATTGCTATTATTTTAAGCTACCCAGTTTGTGGTAATATTTTTACAATAGTCCTAGGAAAAGAATATAGTACTTAATGGTAGAGATAGATGCATCACCTTTTCAAGATTTTAGTCATCAATATTATTTAACCAACTCTCTCATATCTAAAATGATGCTCAATAAACAATCATTTTAGTATATACTAGTAAATTAAGTAGTTTTCTCAGAGGAAAGAAAACATATTGGTCAGCCAGTAAAGTATTAGCGTTTTTGACAGATCTATTAATATAATGGAATTCTAGTTTACTTTGTAATCTCTTATGAATTTGGTTAGCCTTGCTCAACTCAAAGATACTAACCAATTTAAGATATCACAACACAATTAAAATCCAGGACCTTAGTATGATTACCTTAAGAGAGGAAATATCCTGTAAGTCTTTGCCAGAGATACGTTCAGAAAAACCAGAAGGGATCACAATATTGTTTCTAATGGCTAAAATTGGATATAAGGAAGTTTGTGCACAGATTTATTCTTGGCTTTTCTCTCTCTACTAATCTTTAAATAGGTAGAAAGCATATGGAGTTATAAATCATAGAAGGAGGTAGAACTTAAGACAAATATATAAAGGAGATTATTCTCCTGCTTCAAATTGTCCCTTTTGCCAGCCCTCTTTGGGGCCCCAAATACTCACTTGTAGGTATATTTTCTTGATTTACAGAACAATTTTTCAGGTTTTCCTACTAGAATACAAGTAATTCACTCTAGTTTTACTTTCCTAATTTTTTGAAAGATTTATTTGAGAGAGAGAGTGAAAATGCATGCAAGTGAGGGGAGGGACAGAGGGAGAGAATCTCAAGAAGACTCTTTGCTGAGCATGGAGCCTGACTTGGGGCTCAATCTCATGTCCCATGAGACCATGAGTCAGAACCAAGAGTCAGACTGAGCCAGCCAGGGGCCCCTATATAGTTTTATTTTTAATTCATGTGTTCCAATCATCATGTTTCATTAAGAAGAAAAATATACAAGGCAGTGCCACTGATACTAGTGTGAAGACCAGAAAGAAGACAGAGGAGTGGGAAACATTCCAAATCAGGTTCTCACTCTAGTAAATGAGCTGATTCCTAGCACTTATATACAAATAAGATATTATTGATAGAAAACTAATTTTTCCTAACAGCTTATCACTAGAAACATTCCAGTCTTCCTTAAGGGATTAAAAAAATTGACTATGATTCAGTGAAACAAAAGTGAAATACAATTATACTTTGTGTAGGAAAACACAATGGAAGGAACTGTACATTTTTGTGTGTGTGTGTGAAAAACCTACCTCATAATAGTAATACACTGGGATGTAACTTAGTTAAAATGTCTTCCTGTAGAATTGGAGGTGGCACACCTCTGCCAACACGCATTCTCCTCCCTGGGAATATAACCAAACCTTACAGAGAGCAAACAGGTGGCACCAACTAACTACATGATATGCATAGTACCAAGTGTCATTATAGCTAAGAGGTAGAGATCCTGGTGCTCGGAGTCAAGTAGTTGTGTTTACTACCAGTTATATTTCTTTATAACCGTGTCACTGGGAATTACTTACATTTTCTCACAAGTATTTTCTTCACCTTCAATGAAATAGAAATATTAATAGCATTGGTGTGAGGTTTAATTTGCAGTATATATAATGGATCACAAAACTCAGTACATATATGTCTTATTAAATGATGGGCTTTATTACCATCCTCATCACAATCACCATCATCCATTTCTTTTCCCTAAAAGATTCATATTTAGCAAACCAATATGGGAAGATTTGAAGATGACTATCATTAATGAAAAACCCTGGAGATTAACCACGTGAGCTATGTACTTGCTCCATGAAGTCATGAGAATTCACAGGTTTTAGGAAAGGCAGTTGCTTCTTCCAGTGTTTCCCAAAAAAGATCTACTGCACAACATTTGATATATTACACAACTCTGATTGGTCTTAGTGGTATACACTGATATTGTGTGTGTTACATCAATTGCAATGCTAAGTTAATAAAGCATTCCAAATAGATTTTTTGCACCCATGCCAATTTATATACAGCCTCAAATTCAGAGCTCTAATCCTTGCTAACTTACTTACTTTTAAAGATTTTTATTTATTTATTTGACAGAGAGAGAGAGAGATCACAAGTAGACAGAGAGGCAGCAGGGAGAGAGGGGGAAGCAGGCTCCCTGCTGTGCAGAAAGCCCCATGTGGGGCTAAATCCCAGGACCCTGAGATCATGACCTGAGTCGAAGGCGGAGGCTTTAACCCACTGAGCCACCCAGGCACGCCTAATGTACCTTTTAAATAACTTTAGGACTCTATCTCTGAAGCAAGAAAACGTATTTTTTCAAGTGAACACATTTCTGATTGAGAGGCCAATTCGCTTAACATGTATTATAACCAAAACATTTCCTGTTTCCTTCTTGATAAATTGGGAATATGTTTTTTCAAGGCATTTTTGTACTTGAGAATGAACAGCTTCAAGTCCAGTAATTTTCAGTATTGACTACTATTATACTCCTATAGCAAAAATTTGTCAGGAACATCATAAAGTTGTACATGCCTGTGGTCTCTCCAACATTCCCTCCTTCAATTTCTGGGAATCAAACTCTTTGGGCCTGGAATTGGGACAGCCCTACTCCTGCCAGTCTGAGTCCCTGCAGCATCTCTGTTCTGTTGGCTAGATTGTTTTTTTATCGTAAATGATAATTTCTTTACCATCTGCTCTTTCTCTTCTATAGGAGCAACACTCTCTCTGCTTATGTCTATCATATTTTCCTCCATTTCCAATGAGCAGCTGTATCTAATTTTCCCAGTGGCTCAGGGTCTAAGCTTTAGTGCAGTCAGACATGGAAGGAAATACAAAACTTTCCAGCTCCCCTCCTCTAGCAATCTGGTTCCTGAGTTACACCTGTGGCAGGATATAATTCCTACAGGTAGTGGACATTCCTCAAATATTCTAGAAAGAACCCTTTTGTCTGACAAGGATTGTTTCCAGTTTTTACAAATATTTCAGTGGGAAACTAAAGAAATTCCACTAAAGGCTTTAGCCAAAACTATTTTGAACCAGAAGACCTAATAGGGTTTTAGTATGGACTTTGAAATTAGATAAAAATAGATGTAACTAATAACCATTATACTAATGGGTGTAATTTCTTACAGAGAGAAGAAGGTAGGGGTGAGGAAAGACAGGCATTAGTTATATGTGGCAAAATTAAGAGGTTAGGAATGAACAGTAAAGCACATAACATCAAGACAAAAAAGATGACAGATTCAAGAATATGTTAACTAAAGCAATAAATGTGAGTGAGTTAAATTTCACTATTAGAAGACAGATCAAACCTGAAACAAAGCAAATGTATGGTACTTTCAAGACATGGTCTAACACAAAATACATGAAACTAAAATAATATGATGATTACAGATGTCAGGAATGCATATAAAATCAGGAAAATATTAAAAAGTGTGTACAAGCTAAAAGTATAAATGAGGCAGATAATTTCTACTCATGACATTCAAATATAAACAAAAAAACCCGGATGATTTTTGTAATAAATAAATTAAATACCATATATAGATGATTAAAACCATAAAAAAAGTCTAAAGGAAAAATTCAAAATTCAAAAAGATATAATTAGGCAATTTTTAAAAAGAAGATATTGATTGTGAGTAAAACGAATATCTAATTTTTCTATCAATAAAATGTATTCTACATAATTAGGAGGCTTCTTAATGCTTACCAAGCTGTCTCTTCCAAGCTGACAGATGGCAGTGTAAATTTTGTAACTTTTCTGCAAGGAGATTTTGCAGTATGTATCAGAATGACATATCATTTGATTGTGATATTTTTTGAGAGATTGATATTCAAATTTGTTAAGCATATTGTTATTCCAAAGTCCATAAAGTTGGAAAAAATCCAAATAGCTATTAATATGGGATTTAAAAAATTATAATGATATGTAGTATTAATATAGTATGTATCATATCCAGGCATTGTTTAAAGTGCTATACATATATAAAGCCATATAATCATAAGAACAACCCTACAGAGTAGGTAGTGTTTGTATCCCTAGTTTTCATATGTAGAAACTGAGACAGTGAGAGACATTAAGGAATTTTTTCAAGTTCACATGTCGATAGTGGTGATGAAAGCTCTGGAGCTCAGGTTCATAACCTCTATGGTACAAAGTTTTTTAAATGAGAGCATCCATTGTTATAGAATAATATGCATACATAAAAATATGCCTTTAAGATTTTTTTTTACAATATGAGAAAATGATGATATTGGTAAGTGAAATAAAATTCTACTTTGCAAGAAACATGAATACATAAAACCAAGACAGGCATGATTTATACAGAACATGTTACCAAAGAGGAAGGAATATATTGATAATGCTTTTATATTATGAATCTCCCAATATTTCTTTTTTTTAAACATTCATTTATTTGAGAGAGAGGGAAAGGGGGAGGGTGGCAGAGGAAGAGAGGGAAAAAACAAGCTCCCCACTGAGCACAGAGCCCAACACCATGCTCTACCTCAGAACCTGAGCTGAAATCATGACCTGAACTGAAATTGAGAGTCAGATACTTAACCAGTTGAGCTACCAGGCACCCTAATTTTCCGACATTTCTAAAATAAATTTACTTCATTTTTAAAAAGTGGCATAAATGATCAGTTTTTGTAACATAATCTATCCTACTTTATTATTATCTTCTAATAATACTGACATATTAAAGAGCCAAATAAACAGCACCAGAGGCTCCTGGAACGGGGTCCATAATATATATATTTATTTGTTCTTATTGGTGACATTTTTTTCTCTTCCCAAACTATTCTAAAGAAAAAAAATGAGCAGACTGGTGGAAAAAAAATTAAGGTCTACATCTAAATAATAAGCTAGCTACAGCTAGCTACAGTCTACGTTGTAGACACAGAAGTAAAAATATTATTCATTCTTCTTAAAAAGAAAAAAAAAATAACAACAAAGTCTTGCTGAACTTCTATATAACAAAGAAACTTTCCGGGAGTTTTAAGCATACTACAATATTAACCTGCATAGCAACTAACACATCTCCATTTTTCTACTTCAGTATACTTTGTCAGATTTTGCGGGTCCAAGATGAGCCATCCTTCATTTTGAGGACCCTCTCTCTCTTTCTGGGTTTGTTTATTTTTTTATGCAAAAGTGCAGAAATTAAAAAAAAAAAAGAGTAAAACCATTTGCCATATAGCCACAGGCCTCTGAATTTTTCCTTGCCATACTCAGGGTAAAATGGTTTTGTACAACAAACACAGGAGCCTAATTATTGAGTAAACTTTTTTAAAACCAATACAAAAGTGTCAAATAAATAAGTAGTAGCAGAAACAAGTCCTATAATAGATACAATAGAGGAGCATAGAAAAAACCTCTTATGGAGGTAGAATGGTTTAGTAAATATTTAGGATTTGGGATATGTCTATGAGATATGAGTTGATTTCAAAATACACACTTAAAGGAATGTGTTAGGACTACAGGTCAGCAGGAGAATAATAAAAGCATAATCTTGTTCTCTAGAGATGAAATGCACTTGTTATTTGGCCCTCTGCCCATATTTATACTATACCCTAATTCTCAGCCTAGAAAAGTTTCCGTGCCAGAGTTATTGCTCAAAATGTAAAGCAGATTATGTCGTTTTCTGCTTGAAACCTAAGGCATTTCTTTCATTTTCTTCTAGTGAGGTTTAGATCCATGATGATGGCATACACAAAAACCATTTATAGCCATCTTAACTGCACTAACCATACCCCCTTTTCAGATTCCCTGTTAAGTACAGGTCCCTCTTGTTGGAAAATATTCTCAACATTCCATACACAAACCAAACTCTTTCAAACTTCTGTTTCTACATATGCTATTCTATCTACCTAGTCCCTTCATCTCACCTGCTACTGAGATTTCCCATTTTTTTTTCTTTTTCTATTTACAATTTTGGCTCTAATTTTTGTGCCTAAAATATTTATATCTGTGAGATCCTCAAGAAAAGCAACCACACATTTTTCAAAGTCTTATTCTTAGCACCCAGCAGAGTGTCAGGTCCAAACAATTAATAGATGATGGAGGAATTAAAGATTAAGTGATGCATGCATTTGTTGACAGACAATACTGAAAGGAAACAGGTGCAAATGTGCAAAATCTACACTGCATTTCTAAAATGCTGAGAAGTGAATCTTATTTCTCTTAAATTTCTAGAAAATTTTAAAAAATATTCTTTATAAAATCTTTCACTTTCTGCAAAGATCTAAATCTAAGGGTTATGATTGATAATATTGCTGAGTGTCACCAGATTAACCAAGATGATTCATAAGCTGAAAGGGTATCAGAGAGAACATTTGAATAGCCTGGGACCCCCCCCCCCCCCTTGCTCATCTATCCATAGGTTATCAGTTTGGATGATGGCTGAGGTTGATTAGGTAAGATGATCTGTGCCTCCTTTATACTGGTTTGTCTTTATCTTTGCTTTCAGAAAAAGATGTGCCTTTACATCATATTCCTACAGCATTGTGTATGTTAATAAATCCCTACTTCTCTCTCTCTCTCTCTCTCTCTTTCTCTCTCTCTCTGTCTTTTTTTAAAAGATTTATTTGAGAGAAAGGGAGGGAGAGAGAAAGCATGAGCAGTGGGGAAGGGCAGAGGGAGAAGCAGACTACCCACTGAGCAAGGCCCCGGACATGGGGCTCTATCCTAGGACCCTGAAATTATGACCTGAGATGAAGAGAGATGCTAAACTGACTGAGCCACCCAGACACCCCCCTTTCTCTTGTATAGACTCTGGTATTGTGCTTCTTATGTAGTCTTCAGAGCTCCTGATGATGACATTGCTAGCACCCATACTCTAACCACAGCCCTCTCTGCTTGGGAGTCAATGGGTAATTTGTACTTGCAAGGACAAGGCAGAATAAATCCTTTTAGTTTATATGCACTTACTTATGATTCTCAAGTGTATAAATCTGAGTTAGTACATATTCTGTTCATAAAACACTCTCACCATTGGCTTGCATTAAGTCCCTCTCTATTTATTAATTTGCTCATTTATTTTTAACTCATCCCTACTCTTATCCTTTCCCATATCCAACTGTTCTTATGTCGTTAGTGTGCTTGACTTATCTATGTTCTTATAAAATGCATTTTATATTTGTGTGTTTTCTATAAATTCATTCTATTTTTATTTTATTTAACTCAGCACTGTGCTTTTTCCACATTCCTGTGTACACACTTATTATATTCCTTCTACTGCTATGTAGTATTCCAAAGTGAATATCTACTGTTTTGTCGGTCCCTGAGTGATGCCTAACTATACCATCTCCATCTCCTGGCTATGTAAACACCCTGAGCAACATCCTCATATGACTATGTTGTTATGCAAATATTTCTTTGGGGTATATTCCCAGGTAGGAGATTGGTGCATCAGAGGTATCTACCTACCTACTTACCCACCAATTTTGACTAAGCACTACCAGATTGCTCTTCAGAATGGCTGCACCAGCCTACTCTCACATCAGTAGTGAGAGGGTGCCTACACAGCCACCTACATTTGGCAGATACACCTTCTAATCTTTGCTGAGTTGCTAGGTGAGAGGAACATCTTGTTTTAATTTCATTTTTGTTTGATGAAATTAGTACTGACATGCTTCCTTGTCTTGGGCTTTTCGTATCTATAAATTGCCTCTGCATATTCCTTGCTTATTTTTCTAATTAGAGTCTTGTCATTTCCTTTTTTGATAACCTGGAAAATTTTATATTTTATCCATTACTATTTTTTAAATTAGAAGTGCAAGTATCTTCTCTTAAACTTACACTTACGTTGTTCTTTTTTGCTTCACTAAGAAAATTTAATTTTTAGTGTTAACTTTATAATTTCTACTCATAGTTTTACTTAAAAGGATATTTTCTTTTGTGGTTCTCTATTATATGTACATTTATCGTTGACATTTCTATGCTCGTGGTAAGGGTACAGTTTTATCTTCTCCTTAGTGAAGGTATTTTCCTGATGCCATCTGTTAAATAGTTTGTCCTTTACCAATCTTTTATGATGCCATTTTAATCATGGAGTATTTCCCAAACATATATGTGACTCTTCTTGAAATAACTATCCTATTCCATATGTAATTTTAAGCCATACTGTGTCATCAAAATGTTATTTTTATAGCAAAAGGTTTAATTTTTTATTAAGTTCAATTAGCCAACATCATTAGTTTTTGATGTAGTGTACAATGAGTCATTAGTTGCACATATTATTTTTATTAATATGAATTTGAGCTTGTACTTTAATGTAAATCATTCCTCTTTATTTATTTTTGAAGTTAAATTATCTCTCCATGGTCATCAGTTCTTCAACAGAAATTTTTTTCTTTAATATAAATTTTTTTTCCTTCAATACAAATTTTTAAATAAATTTGTTAAGATCTCTCCTAAAACTTATCAGTCATTGATTTTGACTGTGAAACACTGAATATACAATATCAAAATCACACATGAAAATAGTATTCTGACTACAATCTGTAGTATGCAGCCTAGGAAACCAACCCATTATTAATAGCAATTAGCCCAAGAAGTCAGCCTATTAAGTACAGGTTAGACTTGGGGGTAGTCAGACTGCTATCACTAGTTAGCAATAGAAGAAACCAAACAATAACACCTGTAACAACGGGCCCCAAACAGCCAGGACTTGATTAATAGCAGATAGTAGTCCTAATTTTTGTCCCCACTTCTACCTTAGGACCAACCAGAGAAAGCCAAATATGCACCCTTAACCAATCACAAAGGATACCATACTTCCATTTAGCCTGTCTATGGTTTTCCCATACTACCAGCCTCTAATCTAAAAAATCTTCCCTTTTTTTCCACACTTAAGCTTTCCCACTCTTCTGCTTGCTTTGAGTTTCTGACAAAATACAGTCAGGATGGTGGCTGACTCCTCTAATAGACCAAGCTCTGAAAAAATAGTCTTTGTCTGCTCTCATCTGGTAGGTTTATTTCTACAATTTTATTAAATGTATAGATTGATCTGGGAGGAACTGAAAAATTTATAATGTGTTGTTTCACCCAAAAACATGGAATAAATTTCCATTCATTCAGAATATATTTTATTTGCATTGCTTTAAAGTATCTTCACAGATGTACAATTTTTATCAGGTTAATACTTTATATTATTCAGATTTTGTTTAACTCTATTTTTCTGCTTAAAATTACTTCCTTAGAGGGGAAGGATCTAAAATTTCTGAACCCAATTACTGAGTTTTTCTCTTGAATTCTGGCTGCTATCCAAGTAATGCTATATTTGGGGTTTATACATGCTCTGGAAGATTATGTACTCTTGCTATCATTTTCATGTTGCAGTAGACTGCCATCCTTGCCTCTCATGAGTGGGCATGTGACCCAAGATGTAGCAGTCAGGTTATTTCTCTCATGTTTATTCACCTTTTTTTTTGGTAGCTTTATTGATATTGTTGACATATAAAATATGTAAGTTTAAGGTATATAGTGTGATGATTTGATACCTATACATATTGCAAAATGATTAGCACAATAAGGTTAATTAACACCTCATTCCTCTCACATAATTACGTGTGTGTGTGTATGTGTGTGTGAGATAACATTTAAGATTTTTACTCTCTTAATAATTTTTAACTAAAGAATATGGTATCATTAACTATAGTAACCAAGCTGTACACTAGATGTCCAGAATTTATTTATTTTATAGCTGAGAAGTTTTTTTAAAGATTTTATTTATTGATTTGATGGAGATCACAAGTAGGCAGACAGGAAGGCCGGGGGCGGGGCGGGGGGGGGAGGAAGCAGGCTCCCTGATGAGCAGAGAACCCAATGTGGGGCTTGATCCCAGGACCCTGGGATTATAACCTGAGCCAAAGTCAGAAGCTTTAACCCACTGAGACACCCAGGCACCCATATCTGGGAGTTTTTACAATTTGACTAACCTCTACCCATTTCCCCTACTCCCAGCCTTTGGAAACCATCATACTGCTATTTCTAAGAGTTCATGCCCCCATATTTAAATGATGATTTGGCTGTAACATTATACGTTTATCTTTAGTCCTATCCAATAATCAAAATTAGGTAGATGCTTATCTTCTTGCATTTAAAGTACATCTTAGGATATAAGACATACTGAATTCTTGAGCCAAGAAACGATCATCCAAGTCAATATGAAAAACAGGTGGGAGCAGAACTTAACAGTTCTTCCTCAAACTATACTTTCACTTCTCACCCCAAGCAGCAGCTACCACAGTTCCCGTCCCCCTAGGCCAGTGTCCAGCACCTTTTACTCTTTTCAAGGACACATTTTAAAAAATTTCTTTAAATTTGTATCCTCTCTTGGGGTGCCCGATGGATTCAGTTGGTAGAGCATGCAACTCTTTGATCTCTGGGTTATAGATTCGAGCCCCACATTGGGTATAGAGATTACTTTAAAAAAATAAAATCTATATAAATTTGTGCCCTCTCTCACTTCTGTTTTGTCAAGGTTGATTTTAAAAACTTACCAGCAAGATATATTGTTTATAAGAAAACACACAGGTCCACATTTAGAGGACTAAATGGAGATATTAAGAAAGCAGATACACCCAGATGACCGAGTGTATGGGAAAATGAATCATTCTTTTATCCTCCTCTTACTCTTTATTTTCCTTAATCTATTACCTAAGTGATTTAGAACTTTTGTGCAAAAGCAGATATTTTAGCTGTGGATAGATGGTGCTAATTATTGTTCCTATATATGTTTATACTTTAACTGAACTAGCAGTGAAGAGCCACTCAAATTTATTTGGCCTGAATGTAAACATGTCATGGATTGCCAACCTGTAGCTTATAACAAAGTCTTCACAATTGTAGAGAAAGGCCAGACTAGAAATTATTTGCAAGGAGTAGCACCAGCCACGAGCAAAGATCCCACTCAAATCTTCTATCAGTTATAGCATCTGGCTAATAAATAAACAACCAGTTTCCGTTTATGGACTAAATATTTTCCTTCCTCACTGGGTAAACAACCGATACTCCAAATGTTCCAGTTGTTCACAGAATATGCACTTTAAATCATCTTGTGTATTTACAACTCCAGTTGAAACTATCACCCACAGAAATGGCCTCTGGAATGCCCAACAACAATGGAAAGAGTTTGTAATAAAACTTGAACGAACACAAAATGCAGCCAAGTAATGCTAATTAACTGCTCTTCATTATCTAGTGAGACTAAAACACTTTTTTTTTTCTTTTCTGTTTCTAGGACCTGATTCTATAATAAGAAATATTAAGGGATAGCAAATTAAAGTAAAAACTGATATGTACATGAATAAAACTATGCCTTTGTTGATAGTATAAAGCTTCCTGTTTTATAACATTATGTGTGTGATATTTTTGTATCTGTAACTTGCAACTATATGCACTTTACATTTTATAAAGATCATTTTAATTACATTTCTTCTTTAATTCTCATAAGAATTTGATGTGCATGTTTTCATTAGACTTAACTGATAAAGAAACCAATTCAGAGAGATTAACATCCCAAAGCTGGTGAGAGGTGGAGTTGGGACTCTATCATCTCCTCTGGTTCCAACATCCTAATCCAGTCATATTGTGGAAATTCAAAATGTTAATGGAAAATATGCACAATAAATCAAAGACTTGTTTTTTTCTGATAGATCTTCTGTCAATAAATGTATTACTATAAATCAAATTTTAGTGTGTTGAGTGCTTTTACTATAAATCCAAAATATTTGAGTATTAAAATCTATGCAGAGTGTGTATTAATAACTGTTTTATTTAAGATGTTAGAGTAGCCAGATCACATCATTCTTCATTTCCACGCCATTTACAAGTGTGTAATCTTGACAACACTCCTTAGCTTTTCTAAATATCTATGTCCTCCTCTATAAAATGAGGTTATTCATAGTACTTATGTTAGGGATGTTAATAGCATTTATGTAGAACAGGATCAAGCATGAAGTAAGCTCTTAATAATGGGTTAGTTGATGCTTTTATTAGTCCTAGTAGTTTCCTTCTTATAGTTACCATCAACCATCTCAACATCGCTGTGCCTGCCTGGTTAAGTAGCAGAGAGAGAAGTTAAATTTGGGTTTTCATACTTCAGCTGGGATCATTTACCAAGTTTTTTTTTTAAAGCCTGTGTGTGTGGTTCATAACCCAACAAAATATTAAACTGTTAATAAATAATGTTATATTTCTGAACATATCAGTTCTGAATGCATTATTCAAAAGATATTTTACTGTAGGTTCTCACCGTTTCCATACCACTGTTTGATGGTGACAAGCTAAAAAATATAAGCCAACTTTTTCAGAACCTTATTTTTAGACTTTAACATGTACATTTTTAGATAGTTTGTTTAAAATGTAAGTATGGAAAAAATAAAAATAAAAATAAAATGTAAGTATGGGTCATTTGTTTGCAGTCACCATGGGTACTCATATGACAGTGTTCTTTAGAGACAATTTACCTGTAATTTCCAGAATATACAACAGAAAGTGAGAAGTGTTACAACTTCTAGGAGTCACTTATTTAAAATAGGAGTCACTTATTTAAAAGCCACATCCCGGTTTGTCACAAAACTTAAAACCATTGGCCTGCAGCTTTTTTTTAGGTAGATATAATATCTTACTTGTTTTAAAGTTTTCTTACCTAAAAACATCCTGAGACATCAATTTATTATTAGGAATTATTGTCTAATATGTCTATCACGAATTTGTTGCCATTATAAACTAATGGCAACAATTCTGTTCTAAATCCCGGGGCGGGGCGGGGGGTGAGAAAAATGTCAGAATACTGGCCAGGATTCCCTTTTCTTTTCTTTTCTTTTCTTTTCTTTTCTTTTCTTTTCTTTTTTCTTTTCTTTTCTTTTCTTTTCTTTTCTTTTCTTTTCTTTTCTTCTTTCTCTTTCTTTCTCTCTTTCTTTCTTTTACTTTATTTTCTACATAGGAATCATTTGAAAAATAGCACTTCTAATGACATAGATGCATGTCTTGTAATATGAAGTTAAATCTGCTGTCCTTTCAAAGGCAAAGCTTTATTTGCACCCTGCAAATTCAAAAGCAATTGGAAATTTCTTGATTGACTTAAACATTTATTTGACTTTGCATCAAACAAATAACCAATCAAAAACAACCAGGCATTCTGGGCTGCCAATCACCTCTGAGGTGAAATCTCAGTCAATAAAAGGCTCGTGTTGGAGACTGTGAGTGACATTTAACTAAGGGGTGCAAAGTATATGGCTGTATTTTTGACACCATTCCTCCCACACAACTGTCAGCAAGTCTAAATTAATACTGGAAGTCTATAGGTTTCAATGATGGATGAAGATATTTAAGCCATGTCACAGAACCACAGAAATAATGTTCTTTGTAGTTTGTTCAGATGCATATATATTTGTGTTATCTCATTTGATTTGCTTGATCATAGACACTAAGTCATAAAATCCATACACATTTCTCATATGCAATATGCCACACATTCTCCTCAAATTGTTGCTGTCAGAACACAAATACCCTTTGTGTCAAATAAGCATTTTTTTCAGTAAACTGAAGCAAAAGATAGCTCCTTGAAATGTGTTGACTTTTTTGTATTATTATATAATATGATGTTTGTATTTTTTCTATAAACCATTTCAGATTGAATCTACATGATTTTATTTCCTTCATGTTCTCCCCACCTTACTTTTCCTTGGGCATTCCAAAGTGAAAGACATGAGGAATTAATTACCAGGTTAATGTTGTGACTTAGCCAGGAAGGTTGATGTAAAATGCAAACCCTTAATCATCTCACCTGGGGGATATAGTGCCATGCACATTATACTGGTCCTGCAGCACATATTCCATTACCCTATTGAACCCTATTTTTCTGAGTGGAAATGCTCTAACTTCCATTTTGCTTTAGATAAGAAATCAGCGAACTTCTTTTAGAAAGGATCAAATAGTAAATATTTTAGACTTTGTGTGCAAAACAGTGTTGGACACAACTATTCAACTCTGTCATTCTTGTGCAAAAGCAGTCACAGAAAATTTGTAAATGAATGAGTGTAGTTATATTTTGATAAAGTTTTATTTATGGTCACTGGAATTGGAATTTCATATACTTCTTTTTTTTTAAGATTTTATTTATTTATTTGAGAGAGGGAGAGAGAGAGAGAGAACATGAGCAGGGGTGAGAAGGCATGGAGGGAGAAGCAGATTCCCTCCTCCACAGGGAGCCAGAGCCAGGGCTTTATCTGGGACCCTGGGATCATGACCTAAGCCGAAGCAGACACTTAATGGACTGAGCCACCCAGGTGGCCTGAATTTCAAATACTTCTTACATACCGTGAAATACTCTGATTTTTTTTAATAATGAAAATGTAAAAAAAAAAAAAAATTGTTAGTTTTTGGTACATATAAAAACAGGTGAGTGGTTCCATTTCACCCATGGACCAGTTTGCTGACCTGTATTTCTGACAGTTATAAAAGCTATTCAATTATCTCTTAGGTCCATTCAAAATGAGCCACGCCCTCTACTACTTCCTGGTCACTGCAAAAAGCACAATCTGAGGATGCCATCATTTTATTAATATTATTTAAAGACTGTGAAATTCATATGACAGATGAAATCATTAGCTTTCTGACTCAATTTCCACACACATAATAGGGAAAAATAATGGCTAGAACTTTTCTGTGCTTTTGCGAAGTCTTAGAAAATGAGAAAGGCAAAAATAACCTTGAGTTTTAGTCCTTTCAAGAGTTGCCTTTGAGTTGTCAGTAACAGTGTGCCCGGTCTGCTTGAAAGGGCTTGTATTATATAAGGGATGAATGTTCTATTATTAAATAATTTCTATCCATAACGAAGCATTTTCTGCTCCTCTAGGATGAAATAAACCATATAAAATTTGCACATATATTTGACGTGTGATAACTGATATTCCTGTAGTTGTTGTAACTTGCCTATTGTATTTTTTATTCTTCAAAGCAGATTTTCAGAGGTTAAAGATCTGAACATTGTCTTTTTTATATTTTTACTTTCATTAAAATGTACTTCGAAATAAGTATTTCTACCTACATAGACTACAGCAAGCTGTTGTAAAATACTTCTTACCATAAATTCATTTAAGAGATGAAAAGTATGAAAATAATTACAAATTTGCTTTCTGATGATTAGAGAACTAAATACAGTGGTTAGCTTGTTTTCTTATTGTTGATTCATTATTATCTTCTACTAGAAAACTATGAGGAAACTTGTTTAATTCCTGGGTTAACCCAGAAGATGTTTGGTCAAACCATATCTACCCTGGTCAGTTATTACCTACTGGAAAAAAATCAGAACCCCAGATGCTGTAGAAGCTTAGCTCAGGAATTTTGAATCTAATTTCTTAAATCCTCTTTAATTCTTGATCCATTTTCAGATCCTAAGCCCATATCATGAATCTGAATGCTAGAACATTTATTAATTAATCATTTTCTTTTCTGGGCATATTTGAAAATTTAATTTGTCAAAAAAAACTAAATCATAATTATGCAATTTTATATGGAAAATATACAGAATCTCTTAAAAACTATTAAATCTATTAGAATCAAGAATTTCAGCAAATTACTTATTTTTGTATCTCATATTTTCCCATGTGATAAAAAAGTATGTGTTACAAATGAGATGGAAATTGTATTTAATGAAGCTGGGTTATTGGTGTTTTCATCTAAAGAGATGTTTTCCAAGTGTTTTGTTTTTCTTTTTTAAGCAGTGATCTTATTTTCATGATGGACACTGATCTATAGAAAAAACACAGCAATTAGGATATTTTTATCCAATATATTCATTCTAGTAAGTTGCTGAATTAAGTGAGGAGAATGTTTAACTTTTTAATACTTAAGTAGAATTATATTCTTAGGGTTAGCGTCAAGTGGTAGAAATAAGTCAATTTTTCCTAAATAGCTTTATCATAAATTTAATTGAAAAGTAATTGACATGTCTCTCAAATAAATAAATAAATAAATAAAATCTTTAAAAAAAAAAAAGAAAAGTAATGGACAAACTTGGCAATGAGGCTAGTCATCACTGCATCCTTACAGGAAGTTAACGTAATAAGCAGCAGACTCATAAGTCAGGCTGTCCCCTAAAAAACAAAGCAGCCATGGATAAATCTCAAAGACCTAAATTCAGGTATAGTCCTACAGATCTAGCCCAGTGCTGTAAAATATTGGGATTACATATTACTGTAATTGATGGTTTTCTGGGAAAGTTAGTGATTGATGAGAGGCTACTATGATTTAATTTTAGTAAAGGGTTCCCCACTTTTTATGGCTAGGGCTAGTAAGTTGTTCATTTCTCTTTTCTATTGGGCAAACACTTACACTCATTTATTAGGCCTTCTTTTATTTAGATGTGAAATATGATTGAATTCAAGCCATGGTAATGTGTGTGGGTTTGACATGCAACACTGCCAGGACTGGCCCATAAAATTTCTCAGGTGATCTTTTTTTCTCTCTTGCCTCCTTTTGGCAGCTGATTTTAATGTCCTGGGTGACCTTGTCGCCATGCGTTTAATTTAGCAGATCCCCCATTTTGGAATCTTGCATGACTGCATGAAATGGGATGGGGCACTCTTTCCTCTATCCGATCTCAATTGCACTTATAGTATGAGCAAGATATATATATTAGTGTCAAACTATCAGGATCTGACAGCCGTATGCAAAAGAAATAACTGGATTACTATCTTACATCAACACAAAGATCAACTCAAGATGGATTGAATGGACTGAATGTAAGACCTAACAATAAAACTAGTAGGAGAAAACATAGGGAAAAAAAAAACTCCTTGGCATTAGTCTCGGTGGTCATTTTTTTTGAATTTGACACCAAAAGCAAAGGCAACAAAAGAAAAATTAAACAAGTGGGACTACATCAAACTATATAGCTGTAAAAGAAACCATCAACAAATGAAAACCTACTGAATAGGAGAAACTATTTGCAAATCATATGTCTGATAAGGAGTTAATACCCCAAATATATAAATAACTCATACAACTCAATAACAACAATGAGAACAAGAAACCTGTTACAAAATGGGTAGGGGAACTGAATAGGCATTTTTCCAAAGAAGACATATAAATGGTCAAAAGGTATATGAAAGGTACTCAACATCACTAATCAGAGAAGTGCAAATCAAAACCATGATGAGATAACAACATCTTACATCTGTTAGAACGACTATTATCAAAAACACAAGATAGGCGTGCTTGGCTGGCTCAGGTTGTTAGGCATCTGCCTTCAGCTCAAGTCATGATCCCAGAGTCCTGGGATTGAGCCCTGCATTGGGCTCCTTCCACAGTGGAGAGTCTGCTTCTTCTTCTCCCTCTGCTGCTCCCTCTGCTTGTTCTCTCTCTCTCTCTCTCGAATAAATAAACAAATCTTAAAAAAATAATAATCATACAAGATATAACAATTGTTGGCAAAATATGGAGAAAAGGGAACCCTTGTACATAATTGGTGAAGATGCAAATTGGTACAGCCACTATAGAAAACAGTAGAGTTTCCTCAAAAATAGAAATACCAGGGGCACCTGGGTGGCTCAGTGGGTTAAAGCTTCTGCCTTTGGCTCAGGTCATGATCTCAAGGTCCTGGGATCAAGCCCCACATTGGGCTCTCTGCTCAACGGAGAGCCTGCTTTCCCCTCCCCCTCTGCCTGCCTCTCTGCCTACTTGTGATCTTTCTCTGTCAAATAAATAAATAAATAAATAAATAAATAAATAAATAAATAAATAAAATCTTAAAAAAGAAATAGAAATCCCATATGATCCATGTCTGAGTATATAACCAAAGGAAAAAAATCACTATCTCATAAAGATATTGGGATCTTGTTCCCAATATCTTGTTCAATGATCATGTTCATTGCAGCATTATTTACAGTAGCCAGGACATGGAAACGCATATGTATAATCTCCCTTAAGTGTAAAATCTAAAACAAAGCAAAACAAAACAAAAAAACAAATTCACAGATAACAGAGAACAGACTGATGGTTGCCAGAGGTAGGGGGTAGAGCCGGGAAAATGGGTAAAGAGGATCTAAGGGTAAGAACTTAAAGCCATAAGATAATATGCCCTGGGGATGCACCAGACAGCTTGGTGATTTAACAATATTGTGTTGCATATTTGCAAGTTGCTAGGAAAGTAAATCTTAAAAGTTCTCATCACAAGAAAAAATATCACTATGTGAGGTTTGGGTATTAACTAAACTTATTGTGCTAATTATTTTGCAATATATACGTATAATAAATCACTACGTTGTACACCTTAGACAATACAATATTGTACGTCAATTATATCTCAATAAAACAAAACAAAAGAACAGATAAATACATGGTCTGACATTAAATGAGGCATGGGATCTTCTAAACACTTATGGATGCCATATGTCCTTTGATTATTTTGGAATAGCATTGCAATAACACATGCTCATTTCTTTAAGAATGAACACTGACTAAAGAGCACTATTTTAAAGGTCACTGGAATCCCACTATCTAAACTATTCATGATTAACAAAGAGGTAAACATCACTTCAGCCACTTTTCTAAATATATCTATAAGGATAGCTATCTAGTTTAAATAACTAGACAGAAAGATGAAAAGATATATCCCATTCTTTAAAAAAGAAACAAAAACCATTAGGATTCAAGAGTTGTAGAGCAGTTGATAATGTGATTATAATGAATACACTTAAGAGTTTGAGATTCGAGTACTGCCGTCCTCTGTACAGTCATGTTTTTTTTTTTAACAAGATTGAAAATCTCTCAGAGCCATAATTTCTTCAACTAGAAAAATAGTAATACTTTTTTTTAAAAGATTTTTATTCATTCATTTGACAGAGAGAGAGAGAGAGAGATCACAAGTAGGCAGAGAGGCAGGCAGAGAGAGAGGGGGAAGCAGGCTCTCTGCTGAGCAGAGAGCCCGATGCAGGTCTCGATCCCAGAACCCTGAGATCATGACCTGAGCTGAAGGCAGAGGCAGAGGCTTTAACCCACTGAGTCACCCAGGCACCCCAGAAAAATAGTAATACTTTTAAAGAAAACTGTTATAGAGATTAAATGAAATACTACATGAAAATATTGAATAATATCTGGTATAAAGTGCTCAAGTGATATTTCCTTCCATTAAAGAAACAATCTAGGGGTGCCAGGGTGGCTCAGTGGGTTAAAGCTTCTGCCTTCGGCCCAGGTCATGATCTCAGGTTCCTGGGATAGAGCCCTGCATCGGGCTCTCTGCTCAGCAGGGAGCCTGCTTTCCCCCCCCCCACCCCCGCTCTCTTCTGTCTCTCTGCCTACTTGTAATCTTTCTCCTCTCTGTCAAATAAAATAAAAATCTTAAAAAAAAGAAACAATCTAATCAGTTTTTTCATTGCACAGAATTCTTCCTCTTAATACTATTTTTGCTAACTTAAAATGTTATTTTGCATTATTTTTGCACATTTCCATGTTACCAACCAAATAAATCACAAAATCAAAGTTATTCTTACCTACAACTTCCAGAAACAATGAAAGCTCATTGCTTAAAGTTGGATGTATAATTATAGTTTGACTAATAATCAGTGTGAGTGAAAATCTTCCTTCTCCACTTCTACATCAACAATTCTCATAAATATTAGCAGTTTTCGACCCCATTAACAGAATTGTTATGTTTGAATGAATTCTCTTCAGAATTTTCCTGATATTGGACTTATACAATGGGAATTCAGAATTCTGATAAAGAGGAGATCTCAGTCTGTATAGCAAATAATGTAAATTAGGGGAAATGGCTTTAAAATGAATAAATTGATGGATAACGAATTGTATGCTTATAGATACATAAAGATGAGAATTTCTCGAGGGGGCAGAGAAAGGATAAAAACAAACAAAAGACAGGGACCACGGGGTACCTGGGTGGCTCAGTGGGTTAAAGCCTCTGCCTTCAGCTCAGGTCATGATCTCAGGGTCCTGTGATCAAGCCTCATATTTGGCTCTCTGCTCAGCAGGGAGCCTGCTTCTTCCTCTCTCTCTGCCTATTTGTGATCTCTCTCTGTCAAATAAATAAATAAAATCTTTTAAAAAATTAAAAAAAAAAAAGACAGGGACCACAAAACGTGAGGAGAAATGTGGTGTTTTCTCCATAAGATTTACCCTGTATGCCAGAATATAAGAACAACATTTCACAAAATTATGGATCACCTTATTCTTACAAAGTCTCTAAACAAAGAACTGTTGGTAAAGATGTACTAGTAATTGAATACAACTTAGCAATTACTATGAATATGAACTCAATCAGTGATTTGGAATGAGACTGAACATCAGTCAGGGTTCTGGCAGAAAATAGATATCTCTCTCAAAATGGGTAACTTCAGGAGAGTTTAATGTTAAAAATTTGGGAGGGGTTTAAGAAAACCATGACTTACACATAACAGGTAATAAATTTTGGTTCTTTTCCTTAAATGAAATCATGTTTCTTATGCTATTAGTTTTAATTTTGTCCACCTGATGATCACCTAGAGCAATGTCCCTATTTTCTTTCAACTTAGTACTATTTTGTTAGTCAAACTCCTGAATGGTAACCTAGTGCAGAGTCTCATGCAAGAGAGTTTCCTCATTTGTTCTGTATGTGTAGGAATAGAAGCCCATTTGGGAATATGAGATTATCTGGTCTAATGACTTCTTAAAGGACATGACTCCCATGCTGTATATGAAGAGACAAAAGGGTATTCTCTGGGGAAAAAGGGTGGAAGAAGATAATTTATCCAGAGGGAAGAGTATCTGAAGGCATGGAGTCATGAAATAATATGTCACAAGTGGAATAAAAGTAGTTCGGTTGCAGGAATACCTCCAGAAAATGCTGCACGGTCTGGAAGAACATCAAACATGGAAAGCCTTAACAGGGCCATATGCAACAGTTAACACTTTACCCTCCAGGTAAAGGGGGATTGGTAAAGAGTGTTAAACTCAGGAGGTAGATCTTGATAATTGTATTTCAGAAATCTCCTTCTAGCTGTATAAATCGATATTACAAATCAGAGAGGCAAGATTTTGTTGCAGTAGGGCAAGTGAACTAGATTAATGTCAATAATGTCAGTAAGGGACAAAACCTCTGATGGCGTTTTATTTTATTTTTTTAAGATTTACTTATTTATTTATTTAAGAGAGAAAGAGGGAGGGAAAAGCAGTCTCCCCGCTGAGCAGGGAGCCTGATGCGGGGCTTGATCCCAAGACCCTGGGATCATGACCTGAGCCAAAGGCAGACACTTAACCGACTGAGCCACCCAGGTACTCCTTCAATTGTGTTTTCAATGCAAAGTAATACCATTAAGATAGAGTTCAGAAGGAAATATTAGAAAGTGGCGACTAGAGACCCAAGTTTTGAATGTGCTGAGTATGAAGTATCTATTATATACTTGGGTAGAGGTTCCAGAAACAAATGCTTTTCTAGAACTCAAGACAAGAACCTAGGCTGAAGATATACAGTGGGAATCCTAAATTCCCTATGTGATATTTATACATAATTCATTCAACAATATCTAATGTTTTCTATGTGCCAATTAGAGCTCCATGTACTACTGATATAACATTAAATGAGATAGACTAAGTGCCTCCTATAAAATTGCCATTTTAACTGTATTTTAATTTTTAAAAATCCACATAGTTTACAAATCAAGATGCATAAATGGTACACAGTGAAAAAGTATGTCTCTTTCTCATTCCAAATCCCCCATCTCCACTTCCAGAGACAAACATTTGTGGATAAACATTTTTTTTTCTTCTCTATACAGTTTACCTACAAATATAGTCATGCAATCTTATATAATTGTTTATAGAACTGGGAGCCTATTTATAGCCTTTCATATTTATTTTTCATGTAATAATTTATCTTGGACTCTCTGCAGCAACAAATGCATTATCTTTCTTATTGTTCTCAGAACATAAATTAATCTGTTCAATGAATATTAACTTATTGAACTAATCCATTATTAAGGTAAAGATGGGTTGTTTTGGTCATTTCCTACTACAAATAGTGCTGCAACAAATATTTATGCAGGCATAAATTAATCAGCAATACACATTCCTAGAGATTAAATTGCTGGGTCAAAAGATATGTTTATTTTTGATTTAATACCTATCTTGAAATTATTTTCTAAGGAATAATTCTCCAATTCACACTTATGCCGACCATGAACCAGAACCTCTGGACCTTCACTGACAGTATATTCTTTAACTTTTTTCCTTTTTTTGGTTTTGCTTTTTGAAAAGTGGAAAGTTGTTTCACCGTGTTATTTCCATTTTTAATTTCTAATTATACATTTTACTGAACATTGTTTCCATGTGGTTATATGTCACTTACATTTTGTTTTTTGGTTTGTTCTTATTTTGGAACTACATTTGTATGTTTTTTTCCCCATTTTTTAAAATTGAGTTCTTGGCCTTATCCTCAGTATTTTACAAAATGCTTTGGTATATTTAAAATTCATCTTGTTTTAAATGTTAAATGTTTACTTGTTTTATAAATTAAAGCTCTCTGCAAAGTTAAAAAAAATACTACAAACTGTCCTTTATGATTTCTAGGTTTCTATGCTTTGTGTACAATAAAATTTCCCACTTCAATATAATAATTAGTGAAATTTTGAAGTTTTTTTTGTTTGTATTTTATTTTTCAGTTCTGCAGAAGAGTTTAAAGACTCACGACAAACCTATAAGGTTTGTGGTGACATTCCACTTTTGCAGTCAAGATACAGAGAAAGGCTAAGAAACTTGCTTTTTTGGTCACAGAGCTACTAAGTTGCTGAATCCCAGTTTGAACGCAAACTCTGACTCAGAGCACTGGGGAAGTTTTATCAGGAGCCTAAAGAAAACCCACAATTATCCCTTTATGTGATTTTTTTTTTCCTTTCCTTTCTGAGAAGGCTGCTGATGTCAATCACTGGCATGGGGCTGCTTTTAATGGGGGAAAAAAAGTAGTTTGTTACAGAAAGGAGGCTAGAAAAGTTTCAACGAAGCAACTAAAGGAGAATATGTGCCTGTAATTTCAATAGAAATTTGTTTCCTGTTGATTTTAAAAGAGTCAAGGAATGCATTTATTATGTCAACCACTAAGTTTTGAACACTCGTATCAGGCTGGACAGGCAGAGTGCTTTATCTCAAGGAGCTGACCTTGTGGTGATTCCTTTCCACTATGCTGTGCTTTTTCTTCTCTTTCTTTATCTATTTTTTAAAGGAGGCAACATGCCCCTTTCTTATCATATGCTTTTTGTGTACTAGAGCTTCCTGAATAGAATCGAAAGGGCTTTGTAAATATTATCATTTTCCAGTAACATAAAATTCTCTATTGTGGATGCTGTGATGTGCAGCCCAGATTTTCTGCCCAAATTGAGTTATTAATTCCCTTAGCTCTTGGCCCTGTGGGTTGAGGCCTCTCAGCTGAATCACTCTCCCAGTCTTCTCCAGCCAAATCCATAGGGCAGTCCTAACCTCATGACTCCTGCACGCAGCAGGAGAAGGGCCTGGCCCCCTGGCCTCAAATTGGGGTAACTTTTGAAGGGTTGTGTCAGATCCCAAACTCCCTATGGGATTTTCTAAAAAGTTTTGCATTTCAACTCCCTCTGCCTAATTCTACTTTCCTCAGCTCTCGTTTTCCTGAGAACCTCTCCAATAATTTCCCACCCACCCATCTCCAGTAAAAATCTTAGATGCACAGACTTTTCCTTGGACCTGACCTACAAAACTTTCATTGCCAATTCTACCGGGTAAATGTTCCTGTTTCAGCCAATTTCCTTTATCTTCTGTTTTTAGTCTTTGTCTGAATGGCCCTATATCTGCCATTTTTAATGTGTGTTTTTGAAAACAAAGTCATGTGTATTGACTTTTAGAAGTTTTATTGGAAGAAGGAAAGTCACTTTTTCTTTAAAAAAAATCATTTCATTTTATTTTTTTCACTGATGCTTTTCTAGCAAAACCTAATTCAAACTGTCCACAACTCTTAAATCTCACAAACTGAACAATAAACCTTGTAATATTAGGTCTTCCTGTAAAATTACAGTTGTAAATTTTGAGATTTTTGTCCAGAGCCTAAAACTGACCATTAAATATGGGGAAAACAACAATGGTCAAAAATATTTAGCCACCCAAAAGGTGTTTAAGGAAATAGATTTTTATCAGGAAGTAATTTGACTTAAGGTTGATGATTTAAAATCTGGTCAGACCTAATTAAACTTACCTCCTCCTTAATTCCACCACACTCTATCTTCCACCAAGATCTATCTTTATCATGATAATAATGCAGTTTGAAAGCAAACATTCCTAGCTTTTCGATGTAGAGAATATTCTATAATTCATCCAGTGGGGTCTTCCTCTTAAACTACCAGGAGGCTTGTTCCCAAGACCAAATTTATCAAAGTGTACAAACTAAAGTTTTTTATTAATTTGACCACTACAGAGCTTTTCAAGGTGTCAGATAATCTTCTAAGCACTTGCAAAACAGTCGTGAATGAGACTGGCCAAGTTCTCTCATATAAAAATTGGGGTCCAGGTAAGACAGTGTACATTCTCTGGATGAGGGGAAGCATTGTAATAAATCTTGAGGGACTATATTCTAACATTTTGAGGGCATTTTTCTCTTTTATTTTAAGGTCAGAACAGTTGAATAAGTTGTATCACCAATTGGTAATTGTACTTTGCAACTCTTAAAATAAGAGATGGTAAAGTCCCTTATGCATTTAATGAGTTATTATTATAGGTCAGGTCGAGTTTTCAGCTTCCCTTTTATAAAACTGCCTAATCTCTTCATGCCTATCATCATTCAGCTTCCTTTTTTTATATAAACAGAGGTTGTCTTTATTCCCTATGTTTATTTTTCTATATTGTTTATATGGCAAAGAACTATCAAGAAGATACTGCCACTAAGTCAATTTTTCTGCCAATTATTTCTAAAAGAGAGGACCTAGAAAATACACATAATCATTAACTCAATGAATATTTACTGAATACCTACTATGTGTTAGACACTATTCTAGACACGATAATCAAAGTAATTGAAGTTTCTACCTTCTTGGTGTTTTATTCTACTGTGAAAGAAAAATAATAAATAAAACTATTTTATAGTGATATTGCCATGAGATGCACTATGGAGAGGTGTGGGTTTAAATGGAAGGGGACAGGAGTAATGGTCAGGGGTTAACACTTCGTATTGGGGATCAGAAAAACTTTTTAAAATCCCTAAACCAAGTGGAATATAGAAAGGAGTAACTATTCCCTACCTTTATGCTTTATTAGTTAAACACAAGTGCACTCACATTTATGTATATAACAAACTCAGCATTTTTCATAAGTCTTCTGAGACTTAGTTGTTCTCCACTTGGTGCATATATATCTAGTCTTATGTTTGATTTGGATTTGTTTAATCTCCCGTTATCAGATACCTACATTTTATTCCAGTTCCTTTTCAATTTCTTGAGCAGCACTCAAAACACAGCTTCTGATATTGAAAGCAGCCCCAGAAGGAAAAAATGAATCCAAGAAGAAAGAAATAAAGGATCTGTAGAATTTATCAGAAGACCTACCAGGTCTTAGGAGAGTTTAAGGTTCAGAGCAACAAATGTACCATAGCCCAAGGACCATACACTAAGTCTCAAGAATAAAGTTGTAGGACATTTCTGATTCCCTTTCATACATCAAGTCATGAATACCTCCCTCTATTTGATTAACTAAACAAATGCACATCAATAAGTAAAATTGGGCAATATCTATAGCCATTTTTAGTAACTGTCTAAAGCCCAAATTTTGTTTCTTTCCTTCCATACTGCAGGAAGGGATTCAGGAGTTAAAACCAGACTTGAGAAAGCCAGAATTGCTCTGGCCAGTTGTAAACAATGGATTCCCTGACCGTTTTGCTTTGTTATTCTGTTCTCTTCCCTGACCCCAAAACATCCAAAACACCATTGATGCCTAAAAAAACTCAATTTCACAATCTGGGTAATTATTTAACTTCCCAAGGAAATGTCTCTGCCTGTTTGAGCTCAGGTCGAACTTGCCCTTTTCAAAACTTCCTCTGCACCAGCGTCCCTCACTCACTAGGTGCACGTCCCAGTTTGTTTCTGCATTTTCTTAGCCAACAAGTATCTCTGTAGAAAAACCAAGTTCCTTCCTACAGCGGTCTACTTCCCAGTGCAGGGGTCAGTAAATACCTGGTACTTGGGAATTGTTTGATCAGCACCACTAGTCTAAGCCACCTGGTGTAGTAGAGGATGCAGCACTGCAGGTCCTCGGATTCTGCTCTTCCCACCCCTACTTGCTACCTCCAAGTAATAATAGATCGGACAAACCCCGCGTAGTCCCCACATCAGGTATTTTCACACTTTGTCAAGGCGTATAAACCTTCAATGAGGTATTAAAGATATTTCAATGATGCAATATAGGAGTTTTAAGAGGCAAAAAGAAAAGATATTAAGAACAGATTTTTTTTTTTTATATCCTTTGATTCAACCCAGCGGTTACAGCTCTCAGTACCAATCCAGAGTAACATTTGCTGCATTTGTTTGATTTCCTCTTCTTCTTCTTTGATGGAACCTTGTAGAATGCTCCTGGCAAATTAGTTAACCCTATGTCATCAAAACATTAAGGTAACCTAAGGTAAGCTGATACACCAAAGAAGAAACCAAAACAGGAAAGTTGAATCAGAGGAATGAGTGTTCTCTGACAGCATTCTGCTCTAAGGTGGAGTCTTGTTCAGTTTCGTCTTCCCAGGGATTTTGCTAATACTTTTTAGCTATTAACCTTCCAAGAGGAGTTTTTGATATCTTCCTTGCTTGAGGTTCTGATGCCTGCCTCAGGGTGGACTGTGTGTGTTTGAGATTAACTCTATTAAATGAGCGTTCCAGGGACAAAATGCACTGAGTAATTAATCAATGGAAAAGTGATTAATTAAATCTGCAAAGGGCTGAGGATAGGCAGAGAGAGATACTTTGGAGGATTTGAGGAATCTGATTCTGGTCGGTTTCCAATTTTCCTCCTGCACAGTGAACCCCTTATGTTTTTTGAATAATGGGAGGTTAAAGGAATAAAAATATCCTCAAGAGGTAGCAGTCTAGAGGCGGAACAATAGGAAATGTCATCATCCTCCCTGGCAATATTCTGGGTGGGAAATTTCATCACCTAATGAAAAAAGCACTTTGATGGATTAATGTAGTGAGGTTTAAGAGAAATATTCTGATCATTGCAAAATCAGTGAAGATGAAAAATGTGAGCAGGTAATTGAATAGGAAACATTTATATGGCATTGAAGCTGTGCTGGCAAAAAAAAATTATTAAAGTAACCTTTTATTTAATATATGATCACCTATATGATGTGCTTTGTAAAATTTCAGCTTGGAAGGACTTCTTTTTGAATTGTGTAAAGTTTTGGCAACTCTTTTTATTAAAAGATTTTGTAACTGAAACTGAGCATAGTTTAGGGTATATAAATTAAAATGAACTTCAAAGGCAAGCATTTTGTAGTATAAAGACTTTTCAATTAATCACAGAAATGATCGGTATATAACCTTACTTATGGCCAGGACTTGCTTAATAATTTTTCTATTTTGTGTTTTATGAAGAATCATTGCAAAAAAAAAAAAAGTACTGAAAGCTAATCGGAAGACCCTATATAAAATTATACATAGTCAAACTAAGGAATCTTTTCTCTCTTAAAATGGAAAAATTATTTTAATATCTATTTTTCATTTCTACTCATGCCAGGAAGTAGTAGTACCATCTCATCACTATGGTTCCTGGGAAGCAGGGTTAGGGTAAAGAGTTTCTGCACCCTTCCACTCTGTTCCAGAATCCTCTGTGCCTCCCTGCCCCCATTACTGGTTTGGCAACTTGATTTCGTTGTCATTCTCCTTTCCTTATTTAGTTGCTAGTGGGTTTTATATTTACTCTTTATTGCTGATTTTTAAAATTGTGTTAGGAATTTGAAAGTAATTCTGCATTGCTGACCCAATTTGCCACCTCACTAAGATCTTGGTTATTTTTTAGTCATTCTGATTGTGGAAAATTGAGAAACTCAGTCTACTGTAACTATGTTCAGTAACATCACCAACCTCCATTATCATCAAGCAGAGAACAGTCCTCAGATTCGCAACAATATCTGGAGAGACTTTGATCACATACATTTTTCATACTAAATTTCATTCTGTAGTTACTTTAAGGTAAATGATATTCCTTTTCCATATAGCAGAGAACTACTAGCTTCACTTTTCAAACCAATGTGAGTTGAAAAACATAAATCATGTGAGCTTATTTAATTAAAATATAATGTGCTATGTAAATAACAATGTAAGTAGAACTCTAATGGCAGAAATCATTAGAGAGGCATCGAAATAACTGAAGTTTGAGAGCCTTACTTAAGATCACTTAAAACAAGGGACCCAGGTGCAGAGAAAATAATGAAGAGGGTCACTCAACTGGACAGGACCAGAATCACAAAGATCAGAAAGGAGGTGACAACAGGCAGGATAGAACTGATAGAATATTTGAAGAATTGCTGAGCCCAAGGGAGTTGGGTTTCTGTCGTTAATCTCTCCAATTTAAGGTTAAGATAAGAGAGAGGAGCTCCCAGTCTGCTAGTGAGGTCAAGTGAGAAGGAACTGCAGAGGTTGGGGGTGAGGCCCAGAGGATTCCATGCCCTGTAATTAAACAATGAACTCAAAGGGATTGAAGTCCGAAGGTTAAAACCAAGTACATGATAGGAAGCAGAATCAGCTATCAAACAAAATAAAATAAGCCACACCGCAGAGGAAAATGTCACTATTTTTGCTTTTTTTTTTAAATCAAAATAATGGCAATTTTTAAGTATCCTACATTTTTTTTTTTTTTTGCCCGTCACACAAGACACTTCCTCATTGTAATATAGGGAAAGATTAGTATTAAGAACAGTCTTGAAATGCCAATTTAGAACTAGTAAGTACAGGTGGAAAATTATCTAAATTTACATTATCCGTGATGTAATTATGGGAAGTGTTTCTACAGGAAAATGATACCTATATTCATATCTGTCTACATAGAATGCCTTTAATTTCATTAGCCATTCATGGAAATTACTTAGATTTCTGTACCAGACTTAAGATAATCATTTCAAGCCTCTAAAGACAAAATACAGATATCTTTGTCAAATGTTTTGTATTCTTTGTTAATGATGCTATAATATCTAGTAAGTGGTCCTTAGCTGCTAACATCTCCAAACACATCACAGCTACCTTAATGCATGGTTAAGCATTCATCAATACTTAATACTGTAGAAATTATAATATTTAGAACCCTCTTAATTAAGAATCCTAGTTACCTGTGTAAGCTCTAATATGTGACTAGCACACTAATGCTAAGACCCAGGAGGTCTGGCATGCATCTCTAACTATCTTATTATATCCTGCCTGAAATTTATTTATTTTTTTTTATTTTTAAGATTCTATGTATTTGAGAGGGAGAGAAAGTGTGAGAGAGAGAGCATGAGAGAGAGCATGAGCAGGGGCAGGGGTGGTGCAGAGGGGCAGAAGGAGAGGGAGAAGCAGACCCCCCCATCCCGAGCACGGACTCTGATGAGGGGCTCCATCCCAGGACCCCTGGATTATGACCTGAGCCAAAGGCAGAGGCTTAACTGACTGAGCCACCAGGTGTCCCACTTCCCTGAAATTCATTTAAGAAGTGCCAGGTATCATTTCTTTATGGAGGTGTGACTTTGTGGCAGAGTCCATGGAGAAAAGAATTTTCAAAACTGACCTTTTATATCATTCAAAATGTTCTTTTTGGTATGGATTTCTGCCACATACCTGGAAGGCAGATACAGAAAGTTTCTTGTCTACATGAGACCCTCCCTCCCACAAACATTTTTTTATCACCTTTATCACCTTTATCACCTTCATCTTTACGTATATTAGTAATGTGTGTGTGTGTGTGTGTGTGTGTGTGTGTGTGTTTCACTATAATATGCATTGTATTCTGTAGAGGCTGTCTGTTGATTCAATATTCATATAACTGTGATATAAATACTATATTATCATTACCTTCTAAGGTCGTTAATGAATGATATTTTATTCACCCTTGTATCTTCTATGCATAACACAGGATTTTGACAGATAGTGGTACCATGCATAAATGTACAATCAATGATGGAATGCCCGTATTTTAAACCAAAAATAGCTAAACTGGGAAATAAAGACTCTGAGTAACTCACACAAGAATATACTGTCTACCTAGGACCCAGACATAAAATCAGGTCATTATTTTTCGAGGGCCACCAGCAGTTAAGAGTTTGGATTTAGGCATCCTCATGAACCTGTACTCTAACCCTGATGTGTCCATTTCCCATCCTATACACCAATAACTTCATAGACTGCTTTGACCTACTTATGTGATTTCAAAAGTCTGTTTTAGGACCACTGAATGGAAATAAAAGCAGTACCAGGCTTCATGCATTGTTGTGAAAATTCAATGAAATAATACATGTTAAGCACTTATTCTAGTGCCAGTACAAGCTAAAACAAACAAAATGCTCATGTGTATTTACTACACATGTTAGGCTATCACTTTATATAATACAAGTGAAAAATAAACTGTATTTTGGGCTTCAGGAAAGAAAATAAGCCATGAAAAGTTTGGAACACATTATAAAGAAGCAGAGGTCAAAAATAACGTTAACCATGCATATTAACACACAACCAAATCTCATCTTTTCCTATAGAAATTGTTTTTGGAATGAGTAAAAGGAAAAACAGATTTTAGAATGGTACTAGTCAGTGGCCCTCTGTACTATTATAGAATAATGAATATATTTCAGTAAACACAAGAGAGAGAAACGAGAAAAGAAAAGTGGGATTCTTAATGACATTGAACAAATTTTCACCTGTCTCAGACGAACATTTTTTAGTTCACACTGGAGTCAGGAATAACATTGCCTGAAAATGTTCACTGGTTTAGATGCTAGACTCTGGAATCAGATTGCCTGGATTTGAATCTTGTCCTCCCACTTAACTAACTGTGCAACTTTGGGCAAGGTACTTACTCCCTGTATATACAGTGGGGAAAATAATAACACTTACTTAATGTGTTTGCTATGACGATACAATACATTTCTAAAACAGGAAACTGCTACCACTAAGTAGCAGAAAGAAAGCAATAATGAACACTTATCAAATAATAAGAGTATTAATTCAATTTCCTTTATGGGGTGCCTTGAAGTGGCTCACTTGGTTAAGCAGCCAACTCTTGATTTTGGTTCAGATCATGACCTCAGGGGCCTGGAATGGAGCCCCACATTGGGCTCAGCGTTCATCAGGGAATCTGCTTCAGGATTCTTTTTCTCCCTCTCCATTTGCCCCTTCCCCAACTCTCTAAAAATAAATAATTTTTAAAAAGATTTTATTTATTTGTCAGAGAGAGAGGGAGTAAGCACAAGCAGGGGGAGCTGCAGGCAGAGGGAGAAGCAGACTTCTGCTGAGCAGGGAGCTGGATGTGGGGCTCCATCCCAGGACCCTGGGATCATGACCTGAGGGGAAGGAAGATACTTAACTGACTGAACCACCCACACATCCCTTTTTTTTTTTTTAATTGTCAGAGAAAGAAAGAGAGAGAGCATGCACAGGCAGGGGGAGCAGCAGACAGAGGGAGAAGCATAAAAATAAATAAATCTTAAAAAAAAAAGCCCCATGTAAAGACTCTGACAATTACAACAAAAATGTATAGTGTTACAGTTTTAGTGGAAAATAGTGTATAATGTTCAACTGGAGATAGTATTTTGGAAAAGCCTTGAAATAGAATGTAAACTCCATGAGGACAAGGATTACAGCATAATGTGTACTGTTTTATCCTAGCTGCGTTGCCTATTTGGCTATCACAGAAGAGTCACTCAATAGTTATGTTGGATAAATGACTAATCAAGAACTTACTTAACTATGTGCCAAAGGATCCTCCAAAGAGTGTCAAAATCCTTCTCTCCTTTTAATAACACTTATTCTTAGCTCATTCTTCTACCAGAAATTATATGATCAAAGAATTTATCTCAAAGAGATATGTAACTGATATCAACTAATTTCCTAACCCTAGTTGCATCTACAAGTTAATCAGAGGTACTCTCTCTAACCAAATATTTGTTGCATAAACAAATACTCAATGAGAAAGCTATTCATTTGTGGCTTTTTCCCCACTCTCCCTCAGATAGCCATACACACATTTAGAAAGTAAAAAGACTAGCCGTGTTCTATTAATAATGGCTAAATTTAATGTAGCACTTAATGTGCATTAAGTACTATGCTGTGTATGGTCTCTTCATTTTCTCATCTTGTCCACTGAAAAATGTATCCTTAAGACATAATTGCAGCACAGGATTCCAAGTCTTTTGTCCATGGTGAGAGAGCTGGTAAGTGGCAATGCAGAGATCTCAACCCCCAGAGATCTGCCTCTAGATCCGTGGCTGGCTTGGGACTATGCATGGAAGCCAGCTTGATGAAACAGATCAGAGAAATCATTCTTAATTGTCAGATGGAGTCTTGAACATTCTAAGAATGAATCATCCCCAGCTTGAAGGAGGCTATGGTCTACATGTCAGCAGACCTAAACCCTCAATATGCTCAAATAATTGGCATCAAATGTATGGTGCAAGTAGAATTCCTTCCCCTTGAAGTAAATATTTTAGTGATGGTTGGTATGTGTGTTTAACAATAGCATGATAATAGGTGTGGTGCCCTCTCCCTCAGGGACTTGTCATTACACCACAAGCTAAATACAGTGTTACTGGATCATTGAGGTTGGTCTTCTAGAGTCCTGATTCGGCAGCTGTGCCTCAGGCCATTTACACTCAGACAGTCTTTTGGTGCCTCCAGGGAAGATGTCAAAAGCCAGTAACGGTCACTGCTATGGTGACCTGTTTAAATTTTTTAAAAGCAAAGCTGTGAAGATTTTCAATCTTAGTCATAATGGTAACCTATGGTAATTCTCTTAAGACCTGGAAATACAGGATGGATGCGACTTTGCCTTATTTTCAGAGCAGATACATGATGTGGCATTAAATTAAAAAGAAAGAGCATGAAGATTCAGAAAGTAAAATTTATACAATTAAAAATCCTGAATTAGAAATGCACGATTCCCTTCTCTGAGGGTATTTGTCAACCAAAGTTTCACAGTTGCTAATACTGTTTTTGCTTTCATACACTGGCTTTCCTCCAGCATGGAGGACCTAATTATAAATAATATTGTAAAGGGCATGGAATTTCCTTGGTGGGATTTAATCAGAAAGTGCGAAGATTGTCATTTCATTTTTGCAAGTAACTATCTCTATCTTCTGGAGCACGTGGTCTTATGTAAGAAGGATCATTTGTCTTATTTATGGCCTATCTCCTATAAAAAATAAAGACTGATGACAAATATATGCTAATATCTGCTTTATGTCATTAAAAAGTATTATGAGTCATTGTAGAAGTAGCTGGTATTGATGATAACTGAGATATCCCCCTCGGTCACCACATCCTGACTGGGCAGAACAATGACAGAAAAATTTCACTTTGATCCAGAGGACAGGAAGGGTGACACTGTAGACTCCTTAAGAAGAAAGTGACAGGATTCAAAAGGGTTTTTCAGTAGTCTTGCAAGAAAAATATCAAAGGGTCTACGAAGCATCTTACCTGAAAGACACCTGCTCTTGCAAATGATGGTCTTGCAGACCAGAGACAGGTCTCTTTAAATGTTACCTCCCCCACACTCTAAATCAGTGCTCTTTTATAAGCCAATGAAATAGCCAGAAGGTGGGAAGGACAAGTGTGGTATGGTGAGTTTCAGTAATCAGGTGTCTCTCCTTTATTATTATATTTTTTGACATCTAGAATCTACTGTTAAACCAGGAAGATTAATAGCCCTACATGACAAGTAGATCATTTACAGTGCTAAGCATCAGTGATAAGCTAACCATCCGATGATTGGAACAAGCTAGTAGGGGGGAAAAAGTGTTCTCTGTCACAAACCAGTGATCCAGTAGATTATTTGGTTTCAGCAGGGTTAGTCCTTCTACATGCTGACTAGAGCTGCCCCAGGGAAGAAGAAAACAAAAGTGGCAATAAGACCATGGGTTCAAAGTATTTGCCACCTATTTAGAGATATAAAGACAAGTGGAGTAGCTTGACTAATTATCGTCACATGGAGAAAATGCTGACTTTTATAGAGTTCCTTTAAAATGAGAAATGAACTTAGGAAGGTATTGTTTTCTTTACTTCCCCACTTCTTTGTCATTCTGGAATAACTGAGCTCTTATTCTTCAAGAACAGTGGTTCTTGGAATCTCTGGACCAGCAACATTAGTGCCACCTGAGAACATATTAGAGATGCATGTTTTCAGAACCTACCCCACATCTACAGGACCTGAGACTCGGTGGTGGACTGAGAAATCTGTACTTAAACCTTCGTTCAGGTGATTCTAGAACACACTAAAACTTAAGAACCATTGTTAAAGAGTACACGTGATCTACCAAGGTAGGTATTATAGTTCTATTATCCTCTCCCTGCCTACAGATTTCCAGGTGGAAATCAACCTCCAATCTATTATCCATTTATTGGTAAACTCTAACTTGGAATTTAACTTAATCATGGGGAAAGTGACTCTTGAAAACCTTGCTTCCTACTTTAGACAGGAACCCTTGTGAGTCAAGAGCACAACAGATGAGCTAGCCCCGAGTGCAAGCCGAACCATATTTAGTGAAGGAGTGTGTGGCTGCATTAATTACTACAAATGTCTCAGCTGCTCTTACAAGAGACCCAGCAATGTCGGTTCAAGAACAAAAACTGTTTTTTGTATTCATCAGAGGTAGTGTTCTTTATCACAGAAATTTAAATACCTAAGTTACTTACAGCTTATAGATAGGGGCTTGTCCTGAAAGAAGCACAGTATACCTTTCCTCCTATTTTGTTGGCAAGGACTTGGTTGGGCTGGGGGTGGGGGGGAGGCGGAGCACGTAGCTGCTAGCAGGAGCTGGCAATCCAGATCACAGTCCCTGAGTCATCAACCAACTATTATGACTCCATTACAAAGGAAATAGAGAGTGGTGGGGGATAGGTAACGGATTTAGGCAGATAAAAAACAGTCTCAATCTAAGGTATTCGAAAACCAAAATAATACTAGCAAACTTAGTACCCATCTAAATGATTAAAACTAGGGATATAGATAGTATTTGAGGTATCCATCTAAGGGAATCATATGCAGATATTAAGCATACTATTTATGAATATGTTATGACCTAATATCAATATGTCGAGCACAAGATGTTGGGCAGGTACAAGCTCATTAATACAGAAAAATCCCAACTATGTAAAAGATACGGAAAGAAACAAGGGAATGAAATACATTATTTTCTATTCCAAATATATTTTTTTAGCTCTTACTACATATGTAAAGCTGTAGATAGTGTTTGGAGACATAATAAAATTCTGGATCCACAAGGAATAAGATATTTCCATTGATAATAGTAGGGAATAAAGAAAACCAAAACTGTTATGCCCAGGCAGAGAGGTAATATGTGGTTTTTTTAATACTCCTTTGTATTTTCCATGCTTTCTATTATAGTCATGCCTTACTTTTATAGTCAGTAATATAGCAAATGTTTTTTCTTACAAAAAATGCAAATAGGGTTCCATAAAATTAAACTACTGCACTAAAGAACAGGAGAGAGAAAAAAAGATTATATGAGGGAATCTTTTAAATAAACACCTAAAATTACTTTCAAGATGTGGCCTCAAGCCAATATAGATTTATAAAAGGCTTTTTACATATCTGCAATCTTAAATAATCATAACAGAGCGTTTTGTCGGTACTCTAGAAACTTACTCTGAAAACCAAATAAAGACTATGCTTATGTTTCTGATATTATATTTATTGAGAGAAAGACAAACAGATGACTTCTTCAAAAGAAGTCTTTAAAAAGAAGCGAACTTAACATAGCAAAGCACTTACTTGGAAGTCAAATACCTGGATCATATTTTTGTTTCTTGGCTAGTTAACATTCCCCCTCCCGCCATTACTGTTGTTGCTAATTTCTGTGAACTCTAACAATTTTGAGCTCAAATATTTCTATCCAAAAATTGAGAAAGGATAAGAGAGAAAGTCTCAGACTTCCTAATGCTCTAAAATCAAGATGATATATAAAGATTTAAACCAGCTATGCAGAAAACTGATTGAATTATCTATTCTCCAATAATTTACATCAATAAAATGAATATTAGAAAAGATTCCACATTACAAACTTACATGGTCAATTCAGAAAACGGTTTAAAAAAGGAAATCTTGTGAATATTTTAAGTAGCAGTAAGAACATGGGTTTCTCCGCAGAGAACTATTTATTGGGTCCATTTTGCTACTCTGATTAAAGACAACCTGTTGCAGAGCTTTCATCTTTTTCTACTGAAGTGTCCCAACCTGCTATTTAAAGGATGCTTCCCACTTTTTTCTATCGTTTCCTTGAGGCACAGTGCCATGCTAAGAAGAGTCTAGGTTTTCAGTATTACATTTGAATCTGATTTAATTAATTCCTTCTTTGCTAGGTTGTTTTGACAAAATTTATATATATATAAATACATGTATTTTTATATTTTAATATTTTTATGTCTATATATAAAATTTATAAATAAGTCATATATGATTTATAATATATGTATGAATACAAATATATACATATATTTTTAAATATTTTATATTTACATATAAATATATAAGTATTATTAAGTATTATTTATATACATATATACACAAGCACACACACACAAATACACATATAATATGACGTTCCCAAACCTTAGCAGCAATTAACTTTTGACCACCATAGATTTTTCTTAAGCTATTTTCTCTTTATAGATCTCCCTAACCATATCCACCTTTACCAAACAGAAATGAGAGAATTTCTACAGCCAGTTCAAAACCCACCTCAAATGATACTTTCCTAAACAAGATTTTCCTCTTCTCTTACTGAATGTACTTGTACTTCTCATATCACTCACCATAATTTCCTAATATTCACATTTTAATTCATTCTTTAAATCCTTCAACAGATTGTGGCTTCTCAGATGTAGAAAATATACATGAATAATGCTTCGTGTTTAGGCCTCACCTTCTAGTTATCTATTGCATCATAACAAACCGTCCAAAAGCCTAGTGGCTAAATTAAACTTTTTTCTTTCATGATCCTGTGGGTTGATTTGGTTCATCTATGCATTTTCTCTTTTGAGTTTTCATTCTGTTCACTTGGAAAGATGCTATTTTTAACTTCTTCCTGGTCACAGAACTAGACTACGGTTTTCAGATGGTTTTTAAAAAGATGGTGGCTGCCGGGGCGCCGGGGTGGCTCAGTGGGTTGAGCCTCTGCCTTCGGCTCAGGTCATGATCTCAGGGTCCTGGAATCGAGCCCCGCATCGGGCTCTCTGCTCGGCAGGGAGCTTGATTCCCCCTCTCTCTGCCTGCCTCTCTCCCTGCTTGGGATCTCTTTCCTTTCTGTCAAATAAATAAATAAAAAAAATCTTAAAAAAAAAAAAAACAGATGGTGGCTGCCACTTTAGAAAATAGTATGGAGGTTCCTCAAAAAGTTGAAAACAGCGCTGCCTTATGACCTAACAATTGCTTTACTGCGTATTTACCACAAAGATACATATGATGTAGTGGTCTGAAGGGGCATGTGCACCCCAATGTTTATAGCAGCAATGTCCACAATAGCCAACTATGGAAAGAGCCTAGTTGTCCATCAACAGATAAATGGATAAAGATGTGGTATATACACACACACACACACACACACACACACACACAATGGATATTATGCATCCATCAAAACCCCAAAATCTTTCCATTTGCAATGACATGGATAGAACTAGAGGGTACTATGCTGAGCGAAATAAGTCAGTCAGAGAAAGACCATTATCATATGATCTCACTGATATGAGGAATTTGAGAAACAAAACAAAAGATCATAGGGGAAGAGAGGGAAAAATGAAACAAGGTGAAACCAGAGAGGGAAACAAACCATAAGAGACTCGTAAGCTCAGGAAACAAACTGAGTGTTACTGGAGTGGAGCAAGGGTGGGAGGGATGGGGGCTGCATGATGGACACTGGGGAGGGTATATGCTATGGTGAGTGCTGTGAATTATGTAAAACTGATGAATCACAGGCCTGTACCCTTGAAACAAATAAAGTATTATATGTTGATTAAAAAAAAGATGATGATTACAATTGTGCTCTATCTAATGGCATGTGAGAAGGGACATGTGTTATTTTCAAACAAGACACAGAATAGTCCTCTTTACGCACCCCTCTTTTCTTTTCTGCCAGCTGGATGCAATCAATGACTAAGTCTTTGGTGATGACAAAGCCAGAAGATAGAGGAAGTCTCTGCCCCTAGGTCACTAATAGAGGAGAATCATCTCCTGACCTGAAGAGTTACCTTGGAATGTTATGTCAATGAGGGGTAAACTTCTGCTGAGCCATTGTGTGTTTGGGTCTATTTTCCCCCACAGCCTACTCTACCTTAACACATCAGATTGGTTGTCAGTGTTGAAGACACATTTGGTATTTGAGAGGTCAAAACTTTGAAGTGAGTCCAGACTTGTGTGTGGAGTACTATGATCTTCCCACAAATCTTAAAGCAGAGGGTAACTGGCTATTAGCTACAGCAGTAATGAATTTCATAGGGTTGGGAAAGTGTTTGGTGGGGAATACTGGAGTGAGTGGATGGATTAAGTAACTGGGCTACCAGGATAGACGTGGTGGTCAAGGAATGAGATTAAATTGATTACAAAGTCTATCGGAGAATCACAGGAGCAGGCAGCTAGATTGGAGTAGAAGAAAATACTGTTGGAGTCCAGAAGGTGATGGAACTAAAAGCTCTTCACTTCAATAAAAGAATACACTGCAAAGGATATATTACCAAGGTAAGCGGAGGCACTTACTTCTTTGTGTTCAATTGGAATTAAAGTGTGATCAGACACAAACATTTATCTTCATTCTGCTTGTCAGTCCACCAAACCATAGCCATTTCCATGGCAGTACACTTTCAAATTGGTGATTCAGAGGAAAGAGTCACTGAATCACACTCTTCAAAGATGCTTAATTTGCATTTTGGTCTCATTGTTCTTAATGATTTCGCTGAAAAGATCTAAACTGTCAGATCATAACAGAAATGCACAACAATGTAGTCAGAGAATACTATTTTTCTTTGCTTGGAAAATAAAGCCTTTATTTCCCATTTGCATTTTCCCCTAGTCTGTTTGCTGTAAAAATCTGAAGCTAAACACAAATCCAGCCTGTTGCTTCGTCCTGAGAACATTAATTGTCTCCAATCATTGTTAGAGCATCTGTTTCACATTTTGACAAGTGCACTTATCTTCTTTTTTCCCTTCATATTCCTCTGGTAAAAATAATGAATAAATTATAGGGGGATGACAAATGTGTTGATAATCAAGATGAAACACAAATGAAGTGGAAGAGGCTGTATTTCTTTGCGGAGTTGTAAATTGCTTTTTTTTTTCCTTGTGCATCGACATGCCTGACTTAGAAACTAAAAATACCACCACATGGGAAAATTAACGGAATTGCTCAGACAGAAATTATTTTTCACTGATGAAATATATAAACAGAATTTTTTGACATCATGTATCATGTTTGCCTCACAATCCAAATACCCCAGAAAAGAATATCTAGCTTCTTGTAGTTCTAAGGGCTTAGATCATAGTGAATCTAATACATTATAGTTGTATTTGAAAATAATTGTTAAATCTTGAATGGAATTTGGGAATGTCTGGTTTAATAGAGCAAACTTTATTCAATCTCAAAGACATCAACCTCTGAGAGAAACAGCTTTATATTGGGTGTCAGGAGATTTGAATTCCATCTCTAGAACATTCCCTTCAAATTCCCTGAAAATATTCATTTTTAATATTACAGCTTCTGCAATCACTGTATTCAGGAATCTTAGTAATTAAATAAACAAACAAATAAATACATAAATGTTTGGATAGATTAGCAGGGGTCATTAATGGTGTCCCACTGGCTAAAACTTGCAGGAGTAATAGGTTTTTTATTTTTTTCATTGTTTGGATTGCCTTTAGAAGAAACAGATTTTCTCCAATTTGCTACAATGACCATCACATCTTATTTTCCAACACCTGGATACTGTCATCTATCTGGAGTTTGGACTCCCATAGCTTTTAGAGACCTAGACTAGATGAGCTCTTGTGCCCTTAGGGCTCAAATATCCTCTAGCTATTATTTCTATCTGTATTCATATTTCTTTCTAAATATGAAACCAGAGAATTGAGTTTAGAACATACTGGGTCTACATGGTCCATTCGAGCAAGTTCAAATTCACTGGGAATTTATATCCTAGTTAAAAAAAAAGAAAAAATGCATGACAAATCCCAAGAGGGACTATTCTATTTACACAATGAAGCATAATGAAGCTGTGGCATATGCCTTACTCTGTGTGGACTCATTCTGTATAGTAACGTTTGCTAAGGATCTTACAAATCTTTACAGGTATTTTGAAGAAAAAGACTTACCGAGTACCTGTGATTTCCATAAATGTACATGAAAACTTGCATTATGATTGGATTTGCAAGAGAATACTAGGCTAACTATAAAAAGTATTACCTGCAAACATGAGCTCCCCTTTATATATGCAAACATGTGTAGAAATTTAGAGTTGTTGCCTTGCATGAAAAAACTATGTCTCACTAGGTTGGAATAGAGAAGGAAGTTTCTAAAATAGCAAAATAGGAGTAACCACAGTAATTAAGAAATTTCTCTGTTCTTAGAAAACTGACACCAAACATACTTCTCCTTCTCTTCATTGTGTAATGTTCTACTTTTATTTTTATGATCAATATCTGGTAATCCTTCCAAGATGGTGATGTCTCTTCTTGCATGGCAGGCCTTAAACACAAGGAGCCCAAAATGCTCTGCTAGAGGTCAAGGTTACAGTTCAGTGACGCTCCTGCATGTGTTTCCTCGCTGGGGACAGGACCTCTAACTCTGCTCAATCCAGAGTTGTGGGGATAAGAAGCACATTTTCCCAAGTGGCCACTGGAAGCGATGGTAAGTAGAAACACTTGAGCTCCTTGAACCCATGTATTCTTCCTACTGGGGATAAAAGCGGCATATAAACCTCTTTGATTCAAGGTGCACATTGTATCCTGGAGGAAGGCACCCTTTTCCTGAGAGGTATTTCCTCCAATCTGGGGCTATGGCTCTGGCCCCTGCAGGCTGTTTCCACACATGATTTGCTAGGCAGTGTCTTGGGAGTGCAGTATGTGATGTGCCCTGTTGATGCCGTCGATATGAGACCTTCTATGTACCATTTTTGCTGTGAACTCACTCAGTTCTTTGGTGTGGTGTGATGTTATGTAGGATCCCATACCAGCAGATCAGATATATCATAACCGCTTGGATATGGTGCTGGCTGAGATCCTCATTTCCAGACTTGGCAGATGCAATCAATCTGCCATTCAGTGACCAGTTCTTCTTAAGCAATAATGTCCTACTGGGAACTCAGCATTCGTCTCTGTTGCTGGCAAGTTGAACATTCACCAGTGGCAGTACTATCTCTCTTTCAAATTACTAAAAACAATAAAAGACCTAAATAGTTAATGAGGGCTTGAACTCAACTTTTTTCTTGTCTACTTCTCTGTATGACCTCTGGATGAGTGAATCTGATATACCAGACCCAGTACGTGTTCATAGCAGTCACAATAATTGTTTGATGAATAGATTAATGATAAACAATAAAAGATGGTGAATAGGATCATATAGTCAACCGGTGTTTACTGAGCTTGTTACATGTGTATATAGAATTAAAAAAGTAATGACAAGTCCCTACCCTAGTTATACACATGATCTAGTAGTTTACACAGGTGCAGGAAGACAAAACAAAATTGTAGTGTGGAAATAAACAGAAAAGATGTGCTGTAAGTGGAAAGTATTATTAATGCTCAAAGGCTGGAGGACTTAACCAACTTAATGGAATGCAAGAGAAGTTTGCTTCACAAAGATTTAATTAGCATCCATAAGGAATAATTAAAAAAAAAAAAAAGTAGCTTGGACCTCTACTGTCAGCAAACTGCAGTAGCCAACACAAATGGAGGATGGAAATGATGAAGAAGACCAGACTTTCAAGAATAAAACCCTGCTTACAATGTGAATGCAACAAGGGCTGAAGTTTTTGGCTGCTTTGCTCACTGTTGTATCCCAAGCAATTAAAACAATTATTGGAAGCTCAAGTGTAGGTCAATAAGTATCTGCACGTCGAAGAGCTCCTTCCAGATAAGGGCTTACCTAGCAATAGCCCCACAAGATACTGTTAAAAACGACCTTACCTACTGAATTAGTGCATAGGTTAACTGCTGTTTCAAAGAGAACCAAAGCCACAGAGGCTTAAATAAAGCAGAAATTGTTTTTCTTCCCTAGAATAGTCCCTAAGTTGGCAGTCCCAAGCCAGTGGTATGGTGCAGCCCTCTTCAACATGGAGACTCCATCTCTGAGTCCAATATACCAATTCTCTCCATCTCCTGGGAGGGAGAGAGTGCACAGAACAAGCACTTCCTTCCTCACGTATCGGAGCCAGATTGCTGCACACATCACCAACTCACTCTGGTCACATGTGATGGGCCAGGCCTTAGTTCCACAGCTTCACTTACACAGAAAGGAGACTGGGTAATGTGGTTTCTAGCTAGGTGTCATACTCCCAGCCAATGCTATGTGGAGATGACACTATTGCTGAAATTGAGAAGGATGAACACTAGGAAAAATAGCACACTCTGAAGGTCAAGGTATTCTCATATTTTAAGGAGGTTTTTTTAAAAAAGATTTATTTTAGAGAGAGAGTGCATACCCACCAGCGCAAGTGGGGAGGAGGAGGGGCAGAGGGAGAGAATCCTCAAGCAGACTCCCCAAAAGAGCGTGAGCTCTACTGGGCTCAATCCCAGGACCCTAAAGTCAAGCCCTGAGCTGAAACCAAGAGTTGGACACTAAATGGACTGAGGCACCCAGGCACCCCAGGATTCTCATATGTTAGATATTTACTTTTTATTCCAAGACATCACTGTACCTGGTTTTGCATCTGCCTCATCAGTATGTCTTTCTCAAATCACTTTTACTGCATTTTTCTCTACATTAAAAATGATGCAGTGTCTCAAGAATAGGTCTTTGGCCCTCTTTTCTTTTTTTTTTTTTTTTTGGCCCTCTTTTCTTTATATCAACATTTACTCTATAATAAAAAAAAGAATTCCCACAGCTTCCAATACCATCTTAGTTATTAGTCTCTGATGCATAATTTCCATGTATGTATTCTCTATACATAGGTCTTATGCTCCTTCTGCATTGCTCAGACCTATCCCTAAGTGACCAAATAGCAACTCAACTGAAAGTCCAATTGATTTTTCAAACCTAACTTGGTGGAAATTTACTATGGATTCCCATCCCTCTAAAAACCTGCTCCTGACCCTCCAACCTCAGTAAAATGCATCACTACATTATGTCCTTGCTCTCATTCTTGATTTCTGTCTTTCTAATCCCATATTTAAAATATTAATTTAAAAAACAAATAGCTCTATCTCTAAATTCTATCCTGAGTCTGCTTATTGCTTGAACTCCAGTCTAAGGTGCCATCACTTCTCACCTATAAATAATCTATTCTTGCTGGGGCTCCCATTTCCAGTTCTTCCTATCAGTATATCCTCTGTAGAGCAGCCGGAGTAATCTTTTTAAAGCTTAAGTTGGATCATTGTTCTCTTTTATTTGAAAACTTCCAACAGCTTCCCATTGCTCTTTGAATAAAATCTACATCTCTATTGCCAAAAATCAGAAGTGAAATTCAAGATATTTATCATGGGCACAGCATGAACACTAACTAACAGACTATGCACAGGTGGAAGATCTGGAGCAAAGCCCTGGGGGGGCTGCTGTTGTAGATCTCATTTACCCTTCAGCTGTTGGATCATGAGGGAGACCATGGGACCCCTGGAATTGGCTGAGGTCACCAAAGTAGGAACTTGGAGCGTTTGGATCAGCGACTATTTACCAAGCAGTATAGAAATACCTGTGTTTTGACAACTGGTACCCCCGAGTACACACCAGTAAATAGTAGCTCCATATGCGACATCCCTAAAGACCCATCACATTATGTCCCTCATTAACTTGTGCAACAAACTCATCCAACGAGCATTTTTTCCTCTCTCGAACATATGAAATCTTCCAATATGAGACCTTCTAATTTGTCATTCCCCATTTTAAAATATCTTTCTCCATATCTTCATATGGGTTCATCCTTCTCATCATACAGGCTTCCATCAAATGTCACCTCCTCAGTGAGTACTTCTCAGACCATACTAGCTATGATGCATCTTTGCCACCTCACCCTCTTTTGGCCTTTTCATAGCATTTAGCAGCATCTAATTTCCTTTCTTATGTATTGACAAGAGGTTCATGGTTTATCTTCCTCCTCTAGAAGGTATATTCCTTACTGGTTGCCTTCAACACCCTAACCCTACTGTGTCAACATCCTTTACTATCCTAATTTCCAAAGCCAAGATATTTGATGGTATACATTAATCAGGAATAAATGTCTAACCTCCAAATGACTGTTTATCTCCTAACACTGCTTCTGTGTCTCATCCCCAACCTCATCTCCTCACTTTTCTTGATCTTATCCACCAATCAAATGAACTTCTGAAATCTACATTGAAAATCAGGTACTCTTGACTAATTAGAAGAGATGAGACAACATACCACATTCCACCCTCAACTTAAAATTTCAGTGTTCCTTAATCATTTATTTAAAGAACCTTTATTGAGTTCCACTTGGAGCCAGAACTCTGCTAGATGCTAAAGATGCAGAGCTGAATAATGAAATAGTCCTTGCTTTTTACAAGCTCACAATGAAGTGGAAGCAAGCACTGTCAGTTCCATGGTCCAAGTATGCATCAGGTGCTGGAAAAGCCATGGGAGGTAGCCAGGGGTATACACACTCAATAAAGATTCATTGATTCAAATGGGTCATGGGTGACTCTAAGCATAAGGGATGCCAAAAGTGCCAGATACACATGCCTCTCCAAACCTCTATTGGACCAGGATATAAGTGGAACCTTGTAAACTGATAAATGTTTTCTGACAAGTTTTCAAAGATTCTTCTGTTAGATAAAAAAACAAAGCAAAAACTATGCAAACTGAAACTTTACACATTTCCAAGGGTTGCGGATATAAGATCCTCTGAAGGTACTCCTTTTTATGTTCAGCTCTGTGAGAGGAATTTATTGCTGTGATTTGGGATTTTCCCCTTATTATAGTTCTATATTTTCCTTCTATCATAAATATATTTATGATACATTATACATAAATGTATAATGACCTCTTGTTGCCACCATCAAATCTAATAGTATTATTTGAAAGACATATGTCCTTTAAAATTATTGCGAAGACGGGGTATAAGAATGAACTCAATTCTCCTGACGACAATGTTCTCTTCAAGATCAGAGATCCACTATAAGGCAATGAGGGCTCTGTGCTAGAGGCGAAACGGGTAACTCTAAGAACTGGGCCACCCAGATGATCCCCTCCGATAATTTATCATCCTCCTCTCTCAGAATTGTGATATCTCTTTGCCCTATCACTGTCACCTTGTAACTTTTAGTTTATATGTCCTTACAGATTTCACATGACTAAGATCCTACTGCCACCTTCAAATATGCCAATTAACAAATATATCTAAATATGAGTGGAAATGCATGTCATAAATTAAGGTGGGGGACAAGAAACCTGTTTGACATGTTATTTTGTTGCTACTTAAAGTTATCACTTTTTTCTATATAGCTTTCTTTTTATTGGTCTATTTTTGTCCTTTCAAGTGAATGTAGTGCATTTGAAAGATGCCAAATTATCAACACAGACAAATTCTTTAGTTAGGTCATACAATAGATACAGCATCAGTAACAACAGGAAAGTAGATCAGATTAGATCATCTGAAGATTTATTGACTTTATAGTAGGGTCCCTACTATAAACAGAGCAGGATCTCTCACAAATGTCCCAATTGTTATATCTACAATCCATTTGAAACCAAATAGCAGATCCATGAATAAGATAAACCTGAAAGAGAAAAGATCAATGAGAGTAAGAAAAGAGAGGGAGAAAGACCAAATATCTTACATCATGGTAAAAACAGTAAGGTCTCAGAATTATATATATCAAAAGAAATCCTATTTCTCCATGTTCTTTAAACAACTGGTAGCAGTTAACACCACCCTTCCCCATGAAGTGATTCTGTTGGGCCTCAAAGTACTACAAAATTTCTCAGTGAAAGGAAAGGAATAAATCTTTCTTCAATGGAATTTGAGGTTTAAGTCATGAAGAAAGTTATTCCTGAACTAAATTTTCTTTGAACAGTCAATTCATGTTGACCAAGTTTATATCACCTTTTACTGATAACTTTCTTAAGAGTTTTAAATAAATGAGTAAATCTACATTGCTAAGCAAAGCATATGAGGACAAAGTCCCCTGTCATCCTATAAAACCAGCAAGGCTATCATCGTTAGCGCCAACCCATGGGTAAGTCTATGCTTTAGATCCGATTGTTGAGAATAAGAGATATATCCAGGCTGGCTTTGTGAACAGAAATATTTCAGATGCCTGGATGGACTTTTAAGTAAACTCACCAGTTTAAAAGAAACCCATCAGATTTTCAACTGTTGGGTCAATGATGGAAACCAAAGACAAATACCATCGGTGGCCATAAGCTGAACACTTTCAGCCATGATTTCAGCCATGATGTGCAGGTGATTCTGATAGTAGAAGTTTTTCAAACTTTCCTAGGCTCCTGAAAGTTTAATCAGGTACAGCCAGCTGAGGTATCAGTGTCTCTCTTGATTTGTTCTACCTCTTTCCTCTCTATAAACTTTTTAAAAACACTGTATCAATTCTGATCATTAATCTCCCCACAACATCAATCTGGTCATGTTATTATCCTGAATAAAATTCTTCAGGGCTCCCTCTTTACCTCTGTGCCCTGGATGATGTCTAAACTATCATTGGGGCTTTCAAGATGCTCTAAGTTTTATGCAGCATGTTTCTCTGCTGGAAGCCCACCTAATCTAACCTGATCATCCACAGTTACCATGGGGGAAGAGGGGCAGATATTAACAGGTTCCAATAATTAGAGATAAGCAAAGTCCATCTAGGTTGATTTCCCAGTAATCTCTGTCAGGTTCTATAGTATAACAAAAGCAAGTCTCAGAACAAATTCCATCATATTAACATTTGTTAATGAACAGGCACCAAAAAAAGTCATTCGACCATCCTGAAAGCTAAGATAACCCTCTGGCAGACACAGCAGAGAGAATCCTTCCTCAACAGACCTAATGGAGGCTCTTGGTCCTTCTGGAGGTCCCATAGGCTGTGGTTTTTGATAGATTTTTACACTGAACTCCAGCAAAGGCAGGTGTAGCTGTAGAGTACCAGGAGTATCACTAACTTCACCAAAGAAAAATTATTTCTGTCGTGAGTTATGCTAATTAACAAACCATTTAGTACTGATCAGAACTAAAGCTAATTGAAACACATGTAATAACTGCCTTTGGAGTGTGGCTTCTGAATAAAATTTTTCAAATGTGTTCCTGATTAGGCTACTTCAAATGTTAACTACCCTCCTGGCACTAACTCAAAGACCAGAACTTACACACACATGTATATCGTGCCATATCACACACTTTAAATATTTAAAATGGATGAAAATCTCTTCTTTCCAATGGTGTTTTAGCCATCCTGAATAATATTTACTCCCCTGAATATACTATAATTCTTAGGTCTTTTTACATGTTCTCCTTGCCTAAGTTCTCCCTACATTCCCTCATGTTTTCTTCTAGATAACTCACATCCATTCTTCAGACTTGCTCTGACAAGAAGCTTATCTTGATCTTTCAAGTTTGAAGGGAGTACCAATCCTACGTGCTCTCATTAGCAACCTGTTCATCATCATCACAGCACCACTGTGTCATACTATACTTGCTTGCTTAACCATGTACCTTGAGTGTTTCTCCACACCCTTAGGATAGGAGAGTGATTTGTCCTAATTCATCCCCATACTGCTCAAGTCCACACCTATGGGTAATAGGAGCCAGCCTACCTAACCCTTTTATCTTTCATTTATTGTATCTCAAATTAGTTCCTTTCCCATTTCATGCACAAGGCATGGATTTTAGGATATTTTTAACTCCATTTAATCTCAATCCAAATTTTAGCTTTTTATATTATTGCTATCATAATATATATAAATATCATATATATATATATAATATATATATGGCATGTGTTTGTATTTAAACACTATATTATACTCATTTTATACCATCAATACTCATACTTTATATCAATATTTACACATAAACTTTTTCCAGTGCTCTTTTCTTCCATTTTTCCATCTAGTATAGTTTCCTTCTGCCTAAAGAACACCATTTAAACTTGTTGGGAAAATTTTTTTGGTGAAGATGTCTCACAGCTTTTGTTTGGAAATATCCTTCTTCTGCCTTCAATTTTGAAGGATACTTCCATGGAGTATAGAATTTGGGGATTTTTTTAAAGCATTTTAAAGGTGTTATTTTATTGTCTCCTATCCTTCATTTTTGTTAAGAAGTTGCTATCAGTTTTATTGATTACCTGAATGCTTTTAAGATTTTCTTTGTGTTTTATTTTCAAGAGTGATACATCAATGTAGCCAGGTGTGATTTTCTATATATTTATCCTGATTGTTTTATAGACCTTTTTGAATCTTTAGCTTTATATCATCCTTCAATTTTGAAAAATTCTTGTCTATTATTTCATCAGATAATGCTTATATCCCTTTCTCTTTCTTCTTTATCTTTGGGGCATCAATTATAAAATTAGAATTGTTCACATTTTCCTATATTAACCTTATGTTCTTTCCTGGACTTTTCTATCCACTTGCTCTTCTTTTTTTCAATCCAGGTATCTTTCTGCTGATTTAACATTCTTTAATAAATCATTTTTCTTTATAAAGTTCATTCCTAACTCACTTTTTGAGCTCATAATTTCAATTATTCCACTTTAAAAATAAACTTTTAATTTTAGAATAGTTTTAAATTGGGGTGCGGGGGTGGCTCGGTCGTTAAGTGTCTGCCTTCAGCTCAGGTCATGATCCCAGGGTCTTGGGACTGAGCCCCATGTCGGGCTCCCTGATCGAGGGAGGCCTGGTTCTACCTCACACTCCCCCTGGTTGTATTCCCTCTCTGGCTATGTCCCTCTCTGTCAAATAAATTAATTAATTTAAAAAAAAGAATAGCTTTAAATTTACAGAAAACTTGCAAAAATAGTACAGAGAATTCCCATATACCACACAACCAGTTTCCCCTACTATTAACATCTTACGTTAGTATGATAAATTTACCACAACTAATGAACCATTACTGATAATTTACTCCAACTTTAATTTTGGAATTTCATTCTATTTTCGTTTATATTTTCTAGGACTCTGATGTAATGCAACTTGTAACCTATTTCTCTCAGCTTACTAATCATAGTTGTTTAATATCTATGTCTAATAACTTCAGGAACGGAGTCATCTGTGAGTCTGTTTCTTTAAATTTTTTCAAATTTTTGATATTTTTCTTGGTATATTTGGTATGATTATTTAATGTCAGCCATTATGTATGAAAACCTATGGAAGTTCCAGAAAATTTTTTTTTTAATCCAGAAAAAGTTCATTCTATATTCTCACAGATAGCTTGCAGGAAATGGCACTAAACCAGTGATTGGACTGACTTAGAGGTCAGATCTTGCCATTAACTTGCACCACTCCAAGTAGCTCTCCAAGGCTTCTACCTGAAAGTCTCTAGCGATAACTAAGCCTTCTCTTAATTAGTTGTCTGTGCATTCCATTTCTTCCTCTCTTCAGTTGTGTAAGATTGCAAATAATATTGCTCTGTTTTCAATGGCTTTGTGCTTGGTTCTTTAGTTCCCTGCCTTGAAACAACTAGTGTGCAAATACCAAAAGAGAAAACAGTTTTTTAAGACTGACCCACTATGCTCTTGGTCATTTAAGTTCTAGCTGCCTTGACTGTAGTGCATTTTAATTTTGATTTCCTCTGACTTATGTCACCCCTCAAAGTTCTGCTGACTTCTTTACCTCCTAATCATGGCCCTCTGCTTGGATTTCTTAACCTTTTATGTTCCATGAATTTGCAACTTCCACTAAAAGAAAAGAGGCTTATAGAATGCACAGGTGTTGATTCAAGTTCTAGTTGCCTTAGAAGCTGTCAAATAATTTTCTTCCTGATTTTTGATGGCCAATCTAGTTCTTTGTTTTGTTTTGTTTTAGTAGGTTCATTTATCTGCCACAAGCCCCTACCTTTTAGCTAAAAGTTCTTCTGCATCATTCTTTTCCTATTGTCATTGGTTTTACTCATTTTTTTGAGGTAAAACAGATACAATAAAATGCATAAATTGTTATTACACAGCTAAACACAATTTTATGTAATTATGTACTTGTATAACTACTCCAAGATCAAAATATCAAAGTATTGAGTATTTCTTACATCACAGAAGGTCTCAAGAGACGCATTTTGGTTTCTAATAATATCTTCCACTCTGCAACAGAAAATCACTATTTTAACCTTTATTTTTTATCAATTAAGGTTACTGGCCTTGAGGTTCATATAGATGGAATCCTACAGTATCTTTCTTTTAGGTCTTGCTTGATAACTTTTTTGAGGCTTAAACATGCAATTGCCTGTATTAGTAGTTTGCTGTAATTTTTACTGATGTTTAGTTTATTTTATGAATATTCCACAAATTTTTAATCCATTCTATCTTTAATAGATATTTTGATTATTTCCAGTTTGAAACTTATAAATAAATCTACCATACACAATCCCTTACAGGTCTATTATGATCATCAAGCAGTGTTGTTGAGTGTATGTCTAAAAATGAGCAGTTTTAATTGTCTAGGTATATTCATTCCCAATGTAACATATGAAAAACAAAAATGTATTTAGAAGTACCACTATTTACTATTTTTCTGGAAGTGCTAGTCATTATAATAAGAAAACAGGTCAAATATAGAAATATTGGGAAACTGAAGAAAAAAACCATAACATTATTACTAATAAGATTCTGCAAAAGGAAATATAAATATTCTGCTTAGGTGGGGCACCTTGGTGGCTCAATTAGTTAAGTGGCTGCCTTCGGTTCAGGTCACAATTTCAGAGTCCTGAGATTGAGCCCCACATCCCACATTGGGCTCCTTACTTAGTTGGGAGTCTGCTTCTCCCTCTCCCTCTGCTGCCCTCCCCACTTGTGCTCTCTTACTCGTGCATGCTCTCTCTCTCTCATAAATAAATAAAATCTTTAAAAAAAATAAAAATCAAAATATTCTGCTTAGAAATCACAATAACAATCCTAGATAGAAAAAATGTAACGGACTGTAAAAAAAAAGCAGAAAAAGTTTCCAAGGACTGAATAAGAGGAATGATCAAAATAGATGATTCAAATATGTGATTTTCTTCAAAATTAATCTTTAAAAAAATCAATACATTTAAATATATTAAAATAATTTAAAAGATAATATAGAATTTAGATATTCAAATAAATATTTTATTTGTTAAGTGTTGAATAACTGGCATACGATAATATGAATACTGATCTTTATCTCAATGCATACAAATACAGATGTTAGTTTTTTTGTTTATTGTGTTACGTTAGTCACCATAAAATGCATCATTTGTTTTTGATGCAGTGTTCCAAGATTTATTGTTTATGTATCAAACCCAGTGCTCCATGCAATACATGCCCTCCTAAATACCCACCACCAGGATCACCCATCCCCCACTTCCCGCCCCTCTAAAATCCTCAGTTTATTTCTCAGAGTCCACAGTCTCTCATGGTTCATCTCCCCCTCCAATTCAGTTCTTAGAAAAACACTTTTTTCTACAGCTAATACATGAAATATAACTTGTCAAAAGAAGAGAACTATTTAGATATATTCATATTTCTATGAGGAAAGTTAGAGGAACTAATAGGAGAGTGGTGATTTATTTTCAACACAAGTAATATTATTTTAATTGACACACCTCTTCTAACAATTGCATAAAGATCTAGCAGGCTATAAAACCCCTCAAAGAAGCAGACCTATGAGAGATCATTCTTTCTATATTTCTACTCTTCTAGCTACAATACTATCAAGTCAACACTGAGCATCCAGAGAAACAAGTAACTGCATTTACTAGTGAATACGATCTTTAAATTGCAATACTATTAACCTACATATAGGTCTTTGTAAAAACACAATAAAGGTTTGCAATATGAAGGGAAGAACTCTCTTAGAGAGTCTAAAGAGTATATAAATACATATAGGGTAGTCAGTTAATCTCATTTCAGCACCTGAAGAGAATGTGCTCTCAACAATTTCAAGAAAAATTCATAATCAAATATAGATCATGTCCCGAATATAAGTGCTCAATACATATTTGTTGGATGGTTTTACTTTTTTATAATATCTCATTATACCATGATTAATAATATGGTGCTGGACACATAGCACATAATCCATAACTGTTTGTTAACCTTGAATTTGAAGCAGTATTTAAGTTAATGGCCTTTAACTCTAATTTTCTCCCTTGCCTGGCAAAAGCAAGATTTTTTCCCCCTACTTCCATGACCCCTAAAGTTTTCTGGATGGTTGGAGACGAGATGAGGAAAACACACATTTTCTTTGGGCAAAGCTTTCTCAATTTTCCTGTTTTGTGATAATAAAGCATGAGTTTTAATTAAGTTTGTAGGCTTACCATCTGTGAGCATCTGGAGTTTCATTCTGCTGCAATGTTGAAGCAAGTGTACCAATTCCAACTCGCCCGAAAGGATAGGACATGTAGACCGAATAGGAGGGTAACAGCCAGCAGTTCATTTTTTCCCCTAAGGTCACTTTCCATTCTACCTCCAAGTCCATAAAAGAGTTAGTATAACCCTTCGAAGTCATTTATACTCTACTATTACTTGCATACAAAGTTCATAATAAATCTATTTCTCTTTTTATTCCTTTCAATAACTTGCTAAATTTGAGGTTTTCTGTTCTTAGCTCATCATTTTTAAAATACATTGAGGTCATGATTTACCTAATGGATAAGATAAAAACATTTTTTGACTTACAGATAGGAAAAAATATAAAAGCTTTTACTATAAAAGTAATTCTAACATTAGCTATTTTTTAAGAAACAAAGAGGGCTGATTTTATCGACATTTTCAAATTGAGAGAGTCATTTTGACTAAATGAGGTGAGGCCTACCTTTGTTAATATAAAAAAATAGAAAAATAGAAATATCATAGAAAATAGCTATAGAAAAATCACATCAAATGTTGCTAAATCATCTAGTGTGTGGCCTTAAATTAGGCTATAAAAACTCCACTGTTAAAATGTAACTTAATTATCAGTGATTTTGCAGTATGCGGTTGGTCTTAAATTGAATTTATTAGGCTTTTGTTAAAATTGTCAAAAATATTGTTCAAATAACATATTTCTGCAATGAGCAACAATGTGATATTGTGAAAAAAAATCTTTATACCTTGTCATACCTCCAAAATCATTTCAATGAATGGTATGTACTTTCTGTTGGAAGCCTTTTTAGCGGCTTATAAACTAGCAGCCTTCTATGAATGAACTTACATATTTTAAATAGCAGAAATTACTTAGAGATCAAAACAGCTTTTTATTAAAGGTATCTATTTTTGTTATCTACCATTGTTTATCAAACTACCTCCTGCTCCAAAATCTGGCTAACCCAGCAGCTATTTTTATTATACATCATGATTTTGAAGGACAGAATTTTGCATAAGAATCAGGTGAGGTGATTCCTTTTTGATGTGATATCAACTCAGTCACTTGGTAATAATCAGCTGACAGAAGTTCTGCTCTGGAAGAATCTAAAACAGCTTCACCTACATGTCTCCCACCTTCCTGGTGATGACTGGAAAACTGTCAGCCAAACTACCTGCCCCCTGTCCTCTCCTAGAGGCTTGGGTTTGCTCATAGCATAACTGCATTAGGGTCATCAGATGGCTAGAATGGCCCAGGATTCCAACAGATGGTTTTCCAATAGGTGTGGGGAAAGCTAAGGCTTTGTAGGACTCGGTCTGTAATCTCAGAATGTCATGTAGTCTGCATTCTGTCATTAAAAAAGTCACTAAGACTAGCCCACACTAAAGAAGAGTGGAAATAGACACTGACCCTGGACCAAAGCAACAAAGAATTTGTGTCCATTTTTTAATCCAACACACTCTGTAGACTAAAAGGGCCGATCATATGAAGACCCAGATTGACACACTGTCACACATTGCATACACCCTAGTAACACACACCCAGATTAAGAAACAAAAAACCAGAACCACAGACTTCACTGTATTCTTCCCCTTTCAAGTTGTAAGCCACTGCTCAAGAATAACCAACTATACTAGCTTCTAAAAGCATAGTGTACTTATTGCCCTTTATACAAATGGAGTCAAACGTATCTTTTGGATCTAGCTGCTTCTGTTCAACATTAGGTCTGTGAGAATCTGCCTATATTATGGGGTATAGTTTTAGTGTTTATTATTATTGTTGTGTAGTATTCTATTATAAGAATATAGCAAAATCTATTTCTTCATTATGCTACTAGGTAGACAGATAATTGGGTAGTTCCCAGTTTGGGCTCTTCCTTCAAATTGCAGAAGCCTTCTCATCTGCAGATTTTTTTTTTTCTGACTGTAGGGTAGGCTTTTTCCAATGGGACAGTAAGTAAGAGTATTTTATCATACAGGAAAAAAGGGGAACAAGGCATTTTCATAATGTTTTACTTAGGTGTTTTCAACATATATTTATAGTAGATAAATCCACAACAGCTCAAGTAGGTGATTTTTAGGAAGCCATTCTCCTTCCCTGAAAAAGTTACTATGAGCTATCACTATTTCTACTAACTGACCAAATGCCCTATATGTTTATTCAGGTAAAGAGCTGAAAACAACGACTTTTATGCATTGGTTTTTGGCGAAGAGTGCCCAAGAGTAGGAACAATTTATTGTAATTTTCATTGCTATGTTTTTCATAATCTTAAAAGAATTTTTGTTTGTTAAATCACAGCTCCCTACAGTTAAATTGGTAGAATAAAGACATTTTCCCTTCAAGAGTCCTAGAATAATGTATTAATAGCCCAAATTCTAATGACTTCAAATTTTTTGGGAGAGTGTGACCCTTAAAAAATAAATCTAAGAAAGAGACACTAAACAGCTATAGAGAAAAATAAACTTCCTTGCTCACCAAATTATCAACAATTTATTTCAAACTGAGATCAATGTAGCCTGAAACCAAATGACAGTGGATTTTCTACGCCTTAAATGGCATCACTTCCTTGCTGATGGGAATAATCCAAGAAAAAAAATATATATGGCAAAACAAACTTACTCTAAATTTAAAAATTCAGATTATGCAAGGGAAGACTGTTTCACTAAAAGCTATCAATAAATTGCTATAAATAGTATGACATGTTCTTTAAATGGATTTTATAGAAATATATGGATTACAACTCTTAACTTATTGTTTTACCCTGTAGTTGTTTTTCTGGGTTATGCACTTTTTCATTTTATTGTTTATATATTTCCATCACAAAAAGTTGATAATTTTTTCATATTTTGAAAATTCTTTCATTTTTCTGTTCCATCAGCTTTGCACTTGTGATCATTTATATTACATCTAAGATTAGTCCTTTTATTTACATTACATCCTAACTGATACCTTCTCTGACTACATGCCAAGAACAAAAAGAAGAAAGAATGGCCTTAAGAATCTTATGGGAGAAGTACCCATGCCTTTTAAATAATGGCTAGATGGAAAAAAAATCTGCAGATGGAATAAACTCAAAAACTTTGATGTATTGCAGTACAGTGAAATATAAGTTAAAGTATTTTTTAAAAGGAGCTGAGTTATTATGTTTGTTGTATATTTTTTAGTTGTTTCCTAAAATTTCCATTCTTGATTTTAATACTCTTTTTTTATTTTATTTTTTCTCCCCAAATATGTTTATTTTAATTTTTCAGTGTTAAAAGATTGATTGTTCATGCACCACACCCAGTGTTCCGTGCAATACGTGCCCTTCTCGATACCCACCACCAGGCTCGCCCACCCTCCCACCCCCTCCCCTCCAAAACCCTCAGTTTATTGCTCAGAGTCCACAGTCTCTCCTGGTTCATTACCCCCTCCGATTTTAATACTCTTAAGAGGTATCTTTATCACAATAATCATGATTGACTTTATCATGTTCATAGATTGAATATCCGGGATTTGAAGAGTCCCTGATTTACTATTGTTGGCTGGAAACTGAGCCAGCGGGCTTGGGGGTACCTGTGTAAAAACAAGTACTAGTGCTCATCACACTCACCCAATTCTCTTCTGCAATCTGGAGACCTCTGCACATAATTTATGTTGACCCCACTTTTTTAGCACATCTATTTCTTTAGGTAAATCTAATGAGTAAATTACGAGGATCAAAATGATATAGAAAAAGACAAACCATGGGAGGGAGGATTCATGGAGCAAAATAACTGAATGTTAGCCAAAATATCCCTCATGGTTTTCAGAGTCCATGAGAGCAACTGAAGTATGACATTTGTTACATATGGTTCATTACCCTGATCTGGACACGCCATCCTTTAGGACAAGTTCCTACAGCATGACTGAAATTTCCAAAATGTTAGAAACAAAGTTGTTACCATAAACCTTGTTAAAATAAAACCTCATTATTAAAGAGATGTTTTTATAGAATAAATGTCAAAGGCAAAGGTATGAGTTTTGAGTCTCAGCTTGATGGCTATTAAATGGATTATTCCATATTTCTGAATGCAGGATCACAAGAAGCATTACTAGAAATGTGGGGGTATGTCCATGATATTTACAGATATATCTCAGAGGCTCAGAAAAGTTGGAAGATTTTTCTGTATACCCTATATGCCTTATTTTTATTAAAAACAAGAAATATGAGAAAGACCAAGATTTTTTTTTCTTAACTCAACAAATTGGACTCCCTTCCTCATGCCCTTATAGTTTTCTGCTCAGGTTTTCAGCCTATTCTCATGGCTTTGCAAAATTGGAATATTAGTAATGCTAAACCAAAGAAGCAGCTTGCAATGACAGATTATTTTTGAAAGGTAAATTGTAAGACAATATAAATCAATTCATGTAAAATTACAATTTCTTACTTGTCATTTATTAAACAAATGAGGGCCTATATTTCATTCTTTCTATCTACATAATAAACCTGTATGATTGGAGATTCTTTAATCAATGGTGCATAGGACAAACTTTGGAAAGATACAGATTAGGGCCAATATCCATCTCTGACACTTAATAGCTATTTGCGTTTGAGCAGTTTTCTTAACCTCCTTGTGTCTTAGTTTTTGTCACTGTAAAACAAGAATATTAGACACAGGACTTAGAAAGTTACCACAAGAAGTGATATGTAGAAAAATTTCCTAGACAAAGAGATTAATAGCACCCTTCTAGAGAAGATACTTCATGTCAGGTAAAACTTTCACCCCAAGTGACTTCATTAGTTAGCTTAGAAAATACCATATTTATTATTTATTTATTTTTATTTTTTAGATTTTCAAAGATTTATTTATTTATTTATTTATTTGAACAGAAAGAGAGAGAGAGATCAAGTAGGCAGAGAGGCAGGCAAGAGAGAGGGGGAAGCAGGCTCCCCACCGAGCAGAGAGCCAGATGCAAAGCTTGATCCCAGGACCCTGAGATCACGACCTGAGCCGAAGGCAGAGGCTTAACCCACTGAGCCACCCAGGTGCCCCCATATCTATTTTTTTAAAACTGTACTCCAGCATCACTGCCTCTAGAAAGTCTATTGACCTCTTTCCATATGTATATAATTGACAACTCTAATTTCACTCCTGCATTTGTATCTATAAGAACACATTAAAATATTACATTTGTCTCTTTATTCTTACAACCCATCTTCCCTCCAACTTTTTAGGTGAATATGGAAATGTTCCTATTGTTACAGTTCTCCTACCATATTGCTCACCTGCAGGTTATTAGCTACTTGAACAAATGGGGAATGGAACAAATGTCTGAAGTTATAGTTGAAGCTGCAAAGTCAAACCCAAAGAAAATATGAGACTAAAGGAAGCATAGGACAGAGCCATTTTATCAATTGTTCTATAGATCATTATTCATATGTTGCTACACTCACATGATTGCAGGAAAAAATTTTGGTAGCATCTAAAAATGAATTTCTATTTTGTTGGCAATGTTTGAATATGTGTGTACACATGTGTCTATAAAATAATGAATATTAACCTAATTCAATAACTTTTTCATTCTCAGGAAATAAATAAGGGATAAGACATTAATGAGAATTTCCAGTAGGATTGTTTTAATGACTTCTCTCAATGATTTTACTTTAGATTTATGGTCAATAAAATGCTGTGGGCAGTTTAGATCTCTCCTAACACATTCCCTTCGAGGAAATCATGGTACTACATACTCATTCAGAAGAAGGAATTTGGGCATTGCCTGCTAGATATTAATAAAAGGGCTTTTCTCCTAAAGACTCAAGTGGTTGACAATGTTGAACTTCTGTGCCATTAGACGTGGCCACTGGACTAAGTTACAGCTAATAGGACATTGTACAAAGTGATGGGCCACTCTTACAGTAATGGCCATGGACAACTTCCTATATGATCCTGCTACAAACTATCAAAGATCCTGGGGAATGGTCGGCTACAGTACAAGGTGCCAAGGGCCCTATAGGTTCGCAGGTAAGCTTCTGAAATCTTTTGAGCTAGAAACCCCCTTCAGACTGCTCTATGATTGAAAAATAAAATTTCATTTGGTCTGGGCGCCTGGGTGGCTCAGTTGGTTAAGCAACTGCCTTCGGCTCAGGTCACGATCTCGGAGTCCCGGGATCGAGTCCCATATCGGACTCCCGGCTCTGCCGGGAAGTCTGCTTCTCCCTCTGACCTTCTCCCCTCTCATTCTCAGTCTCTCTCTCTAATAAATAAATAAAATCTTTAAAAAAAATTTCATTTGGTCAGCTACTCAGATAGCTACTCAGATAGGAGTTTTGAGTTAGCATACCCAAAATAATACAATAGCATTCTTGAACATTTGAGTGAACATTTTTAACTCACTTAAAAAAATAACTTCACTGTATACATTATTATAGAATTTTCCCTCTTATTAAGAATAAACTTCAAAAATATCAAGAAGAAAAGATTGGTGTAGTGAATTCATACACCATTGCCCAGTTTCAACAATTATTAACATGTCCTAATTTGCTTTATAATATTCTCTCCCTCTTTATATATATTTAAATTTAAAATACAAAAATCATGATGCTTTGTCCTCTAATACTTTGGAATGTATCTCTTAAAATAGGAAAATAATGGCAATGGTTTTTACATCATCATATAATACCAATACTCAAATTCTTAAGTATTTCAAAAATTGCATTTTATAGCTGCTTTGGATAAATTAGAATTCCAACTAGTATTCAGGTAATACGTTTAGCTGTTGTATTCCTAATCTCTTAAACCAAATAGACCACCATCTCCCTGTGCTTCTTTATCATTACTTGATGCTTCTGCGTATATTTGTTTCCTGTTGCCACAATAACAGATTACCAAAGATTTAGTGGCCTAAAACAATACAAACTTGTTCTCTTGTAATTCTGGGGGTCAAAAGTTCAAAATGAGTCCTAAGGGGCTAAAATCAAGATAGCAGGACTGGATCCTAAGAGAGTCCCATTAGATAATCCATTCATTGCGCTTTCCACTTCTAGAGGCTACTGGCATTCCTTGGCTCCTGGACACATCCCTCCAAGCTCTGCTCCTCCTAGTATATCAACTTTTCTCTACTTAGTAAAATCTCCCTCAAAAACCCTTTTATGAGGCACTCATGACACATTTACGGCCTACTCAGACAAAAGAGAATATTTTCCCAACGTGAGATCTTTAATGGTATCTTCACTTTACCATATACAGGTCCTGTATATTCACAGGTCCTGAGGATTAAGATTTCTTAATTTCTGGGCATCTTGGTAGGCCATTTTTCAGCTCCAGCACAATGGGTGGGAAATGGATTCTCTGAAGAGATCAGGACAGTGGTCTTACAGAAGGACATGGACTGTCCTATTGTTATCAGTGATACTAACTCTAATGACATTAAGTAGCTACTGCCAGATGTCTCTGGTATATTTTTCCTTTCAGCTGTCAACAGGATTATATTTTGACAATCTATGATCATCGTAGTCTCTAATATTTTACCTAATAATTTTAATTACCACTGATAATCCTACAGTAGTTTTATTCCAATCGGTTTTGTATATCTCTTAAAACTTTGCTAATTCCCTCTTTTCTCCTTTACAGTTACAGTTCAGTGAGGATAATTGCATCTTTTTTGATATTCGAGGATCTCTTAAGCTCTGGTGTCATCTTCTGAACATTAATTTTCTTTGAACACTAATAGAGTAAGAAAGAAGAGAATTCAGATGATTTAAGCCATCCTGTTACAACAATCCTGTTTTGAGAAGATTTGAAACAATGAGTCTTCCCTATATCTTATAATGATTACACAGAAAGAGTTTATTGGACCAGATCCATGAATAGTAATGCCATCATAGACCTAATAAAAGAGAAAAAAGCTATCATCTTTTGTTCTTTACATTATAATAAGAGATTATCACATTTTGAAAGTCGAAGTCTTTTGAGATCATGTTTTATGTTGGCTGGAATGAAATTGCCCTGATGTAAAAGGATCTCTTGGTGGAGCCTACCACACTTGGTTTTCTCAAAGGAATTGCTTCTGTCCAGATGGAGCTCATTGCATGATCATGGTCATGATCACCTTTCCATTTGATTCTCATTCCCAAAAGATTATAACCACTTTGCCAGCAGAGAACCAATCAAATTTTCCCTGGAAATTTTATTTGATTGAGATCTGCTGTCATTTTCTAGAGTATCCACCCCTGAAACCACCCCCACCAGTGATGATGAAACAGCCATTGCCAAAATCAGTCACAATCCCTAGGGCAATTACATGTAAGATGCTGACCCACTGTTTCCTTTCTCCACAAAATACTGACTATGAAGACAGAGGGAGAAATTGTTAGGATCAGTACTTGAGGTTAGATTGAAGTAACTTCCTGACAGAGTTGTAGAACCAACATAGGTTCTAGATTTTTATTTTCTGAATATAGTCATGAGGAAGTAATAGCCAGATCTTCAAACACACCAAAATAAGATGGAGGAAAGGATGGATTCATTTGAGTTCAAATATTTGAGGTCTTTCTTTTTCTGCAAGAAGATTACCCCACAGTAGAGAGTAAATTAATGTTTAATTTTGTTTGATTTTGGTTTTTGTCTTTTTTCACTATAGAAGGACCAGCTATTTAACTGTATAAGATTGATGAAAAAAATACCATTTTGATATCCCTGAAAGTAGCTGAAGAAAAGGTTTCCAGACAGAGATTGACAATGGTTTTATGAACCTTAAAATTGAAGCTGTTCTATTAGAAGGGAGAGGATCATTGTGGTGACAAGAAAGATAAGTGTTCCTTAATTCTCAATGTATTAGGTGCTAGAATAAATTCTGACCCAGTGCTCTTGGCATGAGCTTCAGCCCTAGCAACTCTCTGCTCCCTTATGGGAAAACCTCATCATCTGAGGTTCTTCCTCCCCAGGCTCAGGCTCAGAAAGGTTTGAGGATCTGGTGACTATGATGATACTAGGGAATGATCTCTTCTCAGAGATATACTAAGAACTGAGTCCTTCAGCATGCAGTGAGAGCAGGAGCAGAGGACATAGCCTCCATCACTGGGTTCTGATCCCAAAGCCCCATGTGGGCAGGGGTACAGCAGCACTTCACTGTCCTCACGTCCAGTGGTCCTCAAACCAGCATCCCTTAGAATCACCTGGTGGATGTACTCAAACACACATTTTTGGATCACACCTCCAGAGGCATGAAAGTTTTCATTTCTAACAAATATTCAGATGTTGTCCCTGTTGCCAGCAGGGACCACACGTTCCCATCTATTATAGTTTTTTTTTTTTTCTATGTGAGAGACACAACTGACAGATGGGACCAATTACCCCCTTCCTGAAAGTAGTGTTTGAGAACTGAGCTATACTGACTCCCTTCCCCCTCAGCAGGACCTCCTGCCTTCCTAGGACCATAGGAAAGGGAACATGTTATAACTCAAAGAGCCAGGTAAAATGAAAACCTCTCTACTTCATGTAGCAGTAGGTTGGGACACAATTTGTTCCTGAATAATAAACCACTTTGCAGGATATCACATCTCTGGGCACCAATGGTCACTTCATGGACCAGGGAGCATATTTCCTGACCTCCAGTTTTCTATAGACCAAAATATATAGAATGGTTATTCAAATGGTTATTCTACTCAGTGATTAGTTGCTCTTCATCACAATTCAAGACACCAAAATAAGTCCAACATAGGCCTACCTACCTCCCTCACTGAGGCACTCAGTGCATCAGCAATACCATGGAATTGCTAACACACAGGGTTAGAGCCCCAGGAGAAGGAAAGCTTTCCCGACTGTTTATCCTGCAGTCCCTGATCTGGCTTAGAGATTTCTGTGGCACATAATTAGCTGCACTCAAAATTGTGTTCAGTGATACCTGATTTCATGAGAATGTCCCATTCCTTCCTATGTCATTTTTTTAATTAAAACAACATATCCTTGTATGTCATAATGTTAAGAGGTAGGAAAGGGTATGAAGAAGAAAAGATGGCCTTTTGCCATCACAATCCATGCAAGTACATGGGGGAGGCAGATCTTAAATATTAATAATATTAAGTAATAATTGTATTTATAAATGATAATGGAGAAATATAGTAGGAAAAAAGAGTGTTACATAGGACATGTTCTAGTCTAATCTCTGAGAAGGTGATATCTGAGCAATATGCACTGCATTTATCTAACACCCATTCAATGGATCCACTAAGCCCCCAGTCTGTGAAAGGCATGCTGAACCATTCTCCCAGGCTTCCAGAGCAGTGCTATCCAAAAGAACTTTCTGCAATGGTAGAAACTGTCTATAATTTCTGCCCTGCCCAATGCAGCTTCTTACTGCATGTGGTGATTGAGCACTAGAAATGCTATTTGGGTGCCCAAGGAGCTCTGTTTATAAAAATTTCTCAAAGTCGTGGCTAGTCACTACCACTTTAGACAGTCCTTGCAGACTCTATAGTGACCCAAGAAAAAGACCTAGGGTCATTGAGGATCTGCAAAGTTTGGACAAGTGATGGAAACCTGATAAGGCAGAAAGCCAAACATTTAGTTCATCCTAACACATTCCCAGCTTTGCTTATTGTAACCTTCTATTTCCTAGCTACGTTATTCACTTTTTACTTGACACTATCCAACATTTTTCTGCCAAGATCGTGGGTTTTTTCTTGCCAATCTGTCTGTCTCTTTGATTTCTTGCCCCAGGATCTTATTTATCATTTTTCCCCCTAAGGTTAAACATTTCTTTTTTCCTCCTCTTTTGAAACTAATTACTGTACTGTATTGGCCCCTCTTGGCTTTGGTATATACACTTAAATTCTTATACTTCCTAAATTTTCTTCTCAAGTTCAAGTTCAGATACTAGAAAATCAACTCAAGTCAATAAATTTGATTCAATATTGAACATACTAAGAATATTTTGCACCAACAGAAATTTTTATTCTTAAAACATCCCCATATGTATTATGCAAACAACACAGTGATGTTTGTAGGGTGAGTTAGCCAACATCACACAGCCTATTTTTATTTGCTTAATTGCTGTGTGTATGTCCTTTGTGAGACTGTACATTTACTAAGGGCAGAATCTCTGTCTATCCACCAATACCTTCCCATTGTGTAGCACAGTGTCTGGCCTATAACAGATGCTCAATAAATATTTGTGAGGTAAATAAATCACCAGAGGTCTGACCTCTTGCCTTATAACACAGAACATAATCAGACATATTTTCTAAGTCTTTGTATAAGGAGTTTGTATTAACTTTCTGCTCCTTATCACTAATTTCAGGCAAATTAGTGAATAAAGATTCCAGCGTAAAGCTCCTTTGGCAATAGAAGACCAACAGTGATGTGTCAGGCACATAGTCAATTACTCACTCCTATTTATACGCTGCACATAAAGAACAACTGATTTCTAATCACATTGGAGCAATACGGGGAAAACATAGAAAGCTAGATTAGGACACAAGCTGATAGAAGTGCTAAGAGCATTCTGCCTTGATAAGTTGAGTTTGAATCAAAATCAAATTAACGTTTGTCATCCTTAGAAATTTTTGGAAGGCGATTCTGTCAGAATGATTTTATTTGTATTTACTTCAAGTGAAGGATTTATGACAACTTCAAAAGAGAGGTAAGTTTCTACTTAGGTCTTATTGTAGGATTGAGAGATGAGCAGTTTTAGTGGTATTAGTGTTAAGGCAAGCCTGGGTGTACAAGTCTGTCTCTCTCTATAAATTAAGTCCTGAAAATCAAACCCAGTCCCTTTCTCGGCACATTAATATTTGTTAACACTTTGCAATGATTTGTTCAAGCATTTATGAGATGGATCATCCAAAAATGATCATATGCCTCAGCAAACAAAAGCAAAGCAGAGGGAAGTATTGTGGGAAATCTTCCTGGGCTGTGTCCCTGCTCTCCATCACTACCATGAACAGAGAGGAGATGGCCCTTTAAGAGAAACTGGCTAATTTCTTTAGAAATATCTCATTAGGCCCACCCTTCCCGAGATGCTTCTCCATTAAAATGTGATAAATGAATTCTGCCATTGCCAATTCCAGCCTGTCCCTTTTTTCCTTAATGAAATGAAGATGCGTCATGCTGGCAAGCACTCAGGACAGACCTAATTATTCATGGGATGCTCAAAGTGTGCAGTAACCCAACCCATCACTGCCCCACAGATACTGGAGGTGGGAGCTTCAGGAGCCAAAAAGGTGCCTGAGTAGAGATTTATTTTCATTTTACTCAGTGGGAAAAAATGCTATGGTTTTGTACTCTCTCTCTTTCGACTTCTTCCTCCATGTATTTTTTTTTTCTCCATCTTAAAGAAATGTATATGTGTATAAGTTTGGCACTTATACATCTGGATTTTAAATATTAATCAGTTTAAGACCCTATTAAGTTGAATCAAAGTTGAACTTTATTTTTAAAAATACTATATGTAAAAATATTACATGTTGGGATGATGCTATATTTTAAATGATGGTCTTCCTTTTCAAACATTAGTTTTGAGACCTAGATAGACAGGCATGTGGCCCCCAGACAATGTAATTTCACCTCTGAATACGCGACTTGCCTTAGCTACCTGATACTAGTGTTTACTTTTGATTCAAAATTACATTTATTACTTCATGTGACTCTGCCACTGGGCAAAGTTAAGAGGTTTTTCTCATCATTTCAAAGTCTTTATTTAGTCTTTCGGATGATCTGCTTTTCTCCTGTACTCAAATTAATGCACAAGTAAACCTACCGTTATAAAAGGATCTTAAACTCATACTCAAATGTAAATGCCTATCATCTCAATATGCTACTTACAAAAAAAATTGCTAATTGCCAGAGCCATCCTTTAATTTTTTCTAAGGCAAAAATCACACACACACACACACACACACACACACACATTTTGGTTTCTCACTTTTCAAGGCTCCCCAGGCTGCCACATGAACCACACCTGCTATCTCCTGTGGGGCTTTTAGCCTGTACAATAGCACTAAAATTTACAAATGCTAGAATAGCACTAAAAGAAAAACAGACAACTCCAAATTTTAGGGAAATCATCACCAAACAAATGCATCTATTTACAAACTCATTTTTCCATTGCTTTTTAGATCTCAGTTATTTCCTAATGAGTTCACCATCTTTGTCATTTTGTCTTTATTCTTGAGAAAGGTAAATCATTAATTGTATTTTTATAAGGAAATTTAGCCTAGCCTTAGGTTATTAAATTTATAGCACTATATTTCCTAGCAAAATCTTAGATTCATTGCCATTTTTAATCTTGGAGATAGGCAGGGAATAGCATTTCTGAAATATACTACTGTATATTTAGAAATTAAAACAGGTCCTTTTCCCACCCTGCTTGAGCCTGGCAGAGTGAGAGAAGACCCCAGATCATTCTCTCAGTTTCATCCAGGTTAGCAAGAAGTTTCTTGTGGGAATGCAGGTCTTGATTTCTTTGTACTTTACAAATCTAAAAATCACTAAATAGTGCTAAAAACAAACCAAGTATAGAAGGGAGATTAAAAGGTAGGGTGAGAATTGATAGCACAGTAAACAGACCTTTTTTACCGATCTTTTCTGGTGATTTAGAAAATTAAATGCATAGTCAAAAATTTCCATATGAATAATCCAAAGATCATATAATTTCAAGCCATCATGTTTTTTTATCACCCGGTTACTTCAATGACAGCAATCATTATAATAGTAAGGACAACATGAGCAAAGTACAATTGAGTAGTACCTACTGACTTGTCCCTATGATAACAATTTTACATGCATTATCTCATTTCATACTAAGAATGAAGTTACCTACTATGAAGTAACCTGCCCAACGTCCTACACAGCTCACCTCTGGGAGAGCCAAGTCTCCCTGCCTCCAGAAATTGAATTCGGAACTACTTTACACCCTGGGCATGTGGAGTTTTTCTTCTGACTGACCATGCATTGTTTCATTTTATATTTCATCTCTTAGCTTCCTGCCTGAGGATCCCGTGTTCCTCCGGCTGCCCTCTAATAAACTGAGGTGATTCACTGTAAATATTTCCCAGCAAAAGAGGGCCACTTAAGTCAAAATATATCCGAGAATGGGAAAAATCTTTTAGTAGCACTTTGCTCGTTAAACTTTCAAGTGCCCATTTGTGTGTTTGCCATCCTGCACAGCTGGCTTAGCCGGGAACTGATGATGGCTCAAACTGCAGGACGAACAGCTCTGCTCAGTTTTGTGCAGGAGGGCAGCATCTGCTGGCTGATCAGAGTGTCTGCAGAGAGAGAAAGAAAGGGGGAGAAACCAAAAAAAAAAAAAAAAAGGAAAATGACTTTATGATCAGTGACCCAGACAAAAGATAAATGATAAGGCCCAAGAAGAGAGGGCAGACACCAAGATGAGAATGTGTGGCACCAACGCACAAACTCCCATATACTGTGTGAAAAGTGCTTTGCACGGAAAGAATCATAATCCACACTCTTCGAAGATGAGCACCACTGATAGTGAGTTGAGTGTTTGAGATTTAGTTGCATCAAAGGAGCAATGAATCAGGTCTATACAACTATGTCACTATGATGCCCACATCTTTCATAGAATATAGAAAAGACATCTCGCCTGTACCTAAAAGTCTGGGTGACCCAGAGATTTAGAGCATTTTTCAATGAATCTCAGCCAGTTAGGGCTCAAACCAAAACATTCAGGTTTGGAAGACCCCCCCTCTTTTCCTCTTACTTCAGATTCCTTTGTGGCAGGTCTGGGCCATTCTGATCCCTGATCTAACAAAGGTCCTTATTCTCTTTCATTTACCTCTGACTCTCTCCTTCAATTTTTGCATCAAATCCTAGGGCTTAGATATTCTCCTATAAACTCCTTTCCTTGGTGGTAGGTGTTCCCTAAAGAGTCATCTCAGTGGGTCATAGGGTTGTTACCTTTTTCCTTCCTTCATTTGTTTCCCACTTGGAAATAAGCACACTGATTGGAAGGTCTGGTGTTCCACCCCTGCTTTGACCACTTCTCTCTTCCATGTCAGTATATTTGCTACCCTCCCCCCATCAGTCCAATGTTCCCCCATGCATAAGCTTTATTTCAATTTGCTTACTACTTTAGTGTCTTTTCTCCACAGGAGTATCATGGCTCTGACATTTCCTGGTTTCTTCCTCAGTATATTACAGAATCAAGCAGGTGGAATACATCTCTTAATTATTAATTAGTAGTGAGTCAGAGACTGAACCCTTTCAGACTTGCACATTCTTATTACAAAATGGGCTTCTATAGGATAGGATTTTTTGAGTGATAAATACATATTGGGAATTTTGCTTATTGCACAGCAAAAACATTTGGTAAATAGTTCTGAGTATTATTTTTGAAATAATCTTTAAAAATCCCTTTATACCAATCCTTAAAAACCAGAATCTGGCTTCTGCAAGAAACATTCTCAACATGACCAGAAAGGAGAAAGAACTTGCACTGAATGACAACCAACATTTACAAACATTAACCCTTCTGTTTTTAACAACTCAATTAGGTAACTAATTTTCTTCAAGATGAGAGAAAAAAACTGAAGTTCAAAAAGTTAAATGGCTTGTGGTAGATCATACACATAGAAAATGGTGAACCTGGGTTTTAACCCCACTTTGTACTGTGAGCATCTGAAGCACCCCTTCTTTCTGTGGCATTTTACTGCTTGTACAGGATCAGAAAAGCAGGCTTATTCATGAGTTATCAGAGATATTTTGGGGTGATACTCTGTCAGCTTGCAAGAAAGTGTTTCCGCCTACATTCGGGGCTAATTTATGCACTGGAAGTTGTGGCCATATTGTTCTTGAGTAAGAACACAAATTGACTCTATACATCAGCCAGAAGCTGGTCTTCCTTTAACAGCTGATTCCATGACTTGTCACATTTTCAAACTCCTCTGGGTGTCGTGAAAGTGGGTGGATGGGTATTTTACTTAAATATATGAAGAAGAAGGTTGCTATTTCTGCAACATTATAGGGCTATAGTTTACTGGCTGGTAATACTGGCTTTCCCTATTATTGTACCAGATAGAACTGACTACATTTCTACATTTAAGAAATTGAAGTATCTAAAACAAACACTTAGAAGTACTAATTCGGCAGGTGCATAAGAATGGTAGCAAATCATTTTGGAGACATGTCACAGCTATTACCCTCTTGAGAAATGGCCATCTCTATAATCACAAACACATTTATGCCATTAGTACTAGGGGGGAAGAGGGACATTTTTCTTCACTAATGCTTTTAACTCTAACTCACAGTGCCCATCCTTCTTCCTCTCCCAAGTCACCCTCTGAAGAATAGCTCACTATACTGTATTCTCACTTCCATCAAGAAAATAATATCTTTATCATTAGAATTTATTCCTTTAAGATTTCATTCCCTTAACTGTGTTGATATTTATTACCAGTGTGGGGGGGAAACAAACAGAACTCTTCTAGAGACAAAAGTTACATAAAACAATAAAACTTAATTTTAGGAATTGAATAGAAAGAGAAAAATGGGAATGATGAACCAAACTTTGTCCTCTCAAATATCAAGTACCTTAAAAATACAAAAGCTATATAATAGCTTAGGATTGGTATTAATTCAGAAATGGAGATTTTGTTTCTTATTGATATAACAGGATAATCTTAGATGACCTTAAATTCTAAGGAGAAGGCAGCAGACACAGTTAATATGTTCTGCCATAAGAATCTATAGAAATGACATGTTAATAACTTGCTACTGATTATTTAATTAAGAGTTGAGAGTTTCAACCTCAATAGTTTAGGGTAACACAGACTACCAGACTCAGTACTTGAATTCTAATCCTATCTCAGTCTTTAAGAAGCTGTATGACTTTGTACAAATCATATCTCTGGGTCTCAGCACTCTCATCCACATAATGAGGAGACAAAATAAAATGATCTAAATCCCTCTTCTAGCCTTCAAATAATAAGAACTTATCACTTGACAGTTATTAATATTGATTTACTTTTTAGTCACTGAAATATGGATACATTGTTTCAACAAATACACTGAACACATTTTCTAGCCAAACACAGTAAGAAGTACAGAAATAAAACAGTATTTCTATTTCATAAGTAACTCCCTATCCCAGTGTCCAAGCTAAGACTTTTTCAATGTGGCACATGAAACTCAAGATGTGAGAAGATATAGTAAAAATATCTATCTTCTTAACATAAGCACTCACTACCAAAGCTATGGTGAAATCTACAGATGATCACACCGTTACTTAAGTTATTACTGTAAATAATATCACATATCCACTTTAACTAACTCTATTTTATTTATTCATTGACTTGATATATGGGGAGTGATATGCAGGTACACATCAGGTTTAGAAGACTCCTTTAAATGAGGGATAGAGACAAGTTTCTGGGATTCAGGATAACAATAAGGTTACAAGCTCACTTCCTACTATAAGGATTAGGAATTTGATACGATTCACCTTAACAGAATTCCCTTTAAAAATTCAAATCCTTTTAAAGGAGAGAAAAGGTAATAACTGACAATATTCTGCATTTGCATTTATCGAATCAAATTATCTCATTCAAGATAACATCACAATAGAATACCTTCAGAGGATTCATGTCTCCTGCCTGGAAAATGAATTGTTCCCTTGTTAAGTAGCAATGGAAAATAGCCCCTATTGAGGTTCCCAGCAACTGATATTATGTGTAGGGGTGAAACTACTGGGGACTGAAGGGTCTTCATCATGCTGAAGTTCTCTCTGGAATGACCGTAGGGAGTTTAAAGTACATAACCTACAATGTTCAGTGCCGAATTCCAAAGCACAAGTAAATGACTTGCACAAAACATTGCACATATGGGATGGAGTAAACATTGCTATAAAAACCCTATCCAAAACACAAACACAGGCAGCCAAGGCAGCCTACTGATAATGAAGGGAGCAATGAAGGAGTTGTGTTGTGTTGTTATCCAAGACCCTGAATTCAACTCCGAGGGATGTTGTTCCTCCTCTTAAAAAAAAAAAAAAAAAATCAAATTTAACCCTACTACACAACACTGCCAGTTTGACAGAGACTTTTAATTATTTCCTTTCCACACTATCCAAGGCTGAGACAGAAACCCATAAGAAAAGGTATATCCTGTAAAGGTTTGAAAAATCTGGTTCATGTCTCAGGTCTTCTGCTTATTAGCTGAGTGACATTTGGCAAAGTTCCTTTACCACCTTGAGATTCAGATTCTTTATCTTTAAAATGGGGATAACTGGATAATCTTTGCCTTATCTACTTCACCTTGTTGTTTCTTGGGAAAAAGGAAAATTATGTATGTGAAAATTCTTTGTAAGCTATAAAGCAATATTTACAGGTTAATTGGTAAAAGGAGACTATCTCATTAAAAAGGGGAATGGCAAGTTTTAGGGGCTTTTGGTTTTTATTTTAACTGCCTAGCAGAATACCTAGCTAGTATCAAGTCAGTACTTTCTCAATGAACTTTTAGATAACATCCAAGGAACAGAATCAGGCATGAAGGGATGGGGATGCTGGGAATAGTTGAGTATCTGGATGATGCTAAAGCCAGGTTAAAAAAATACTCAGGCATAGCTCAATGTTTTCTATGTATCTGAATACCTGAGCTTTGGGTGGACAGACTTAAATAGAAAACTGAGGTTGAGGAATTCAAAAGTGGCAAGGGAAGTGCGGAGATCCTGGAACATTTGGCATAGTTAAAGGGGTAATAATAGGCTAAGAGATGATGGAGATTTGAGAAAAAGGGAGAGGGACTTCCCAGTTCCTTTCTGCCTCTGGGACAAAAATTGGAGGAAACAAATAAAAAGCTCTATGATTGGTTCAAGGTTGGGGAGTATCAGGGATTCTACATACTATTACCCAGGATAATGGTAGAGGAGAACTAAGCAGCCCTAATGGAAACCCCAATTCCCAACAATGTCAACAAATTGTCTTCCATAGCTGAAGACTGGGATTGTAAGAGGGTCCTCCAGAACTTCAAGTGTGGACATGGATGCCATTTTACAAAAGGCAAGAAGTGGCCTTTGCTTCCACTCACCTGCTTTGTGCATCTGTCTCTATAAAAGCAGCCAACTACCTGAGATTCAAGCTCAGTAGTAGTGATAGTGGCCAAAGTTGGGAAGACTCATGGTGTTGGTAACCCTGAGGCACTAGGGGTTCAGCAAGATGATTTTTAGCACAGGTTTCATTGTCCAAGGCTACGTCTTGAAAAGAACATTGGCAGACAAGGCAAAAATGAACATTTTGAAAAGTCTGAGTTTCCGTGTAACCAAGGTGATTACAACATGGACATAGGACCACTGTATTTTTAATTTAAGGCATAATCATGCAACAGATAGCTAAACTCTCTATGTTCCTCCTTCAATAAGTCTCTACCCTCACTCAAAAGATGAAACTACTAAATAGGTTCAAAATAGTTGCATCTAAATATATTCAAAACATAATTCATAACTTCTTTCTTCTGCATAGCCAAGACTATTTTGTCCCATTTCTTAACATTCTCTCTCATGTCTTAATCTAAGCTCTCTAGAAGGTATTCTGTCCTTCTCTATCCTTCACAAGACAAAGTTGCTTATAATCTCTCATGAACAACCCATTGTCCAATTTTCTTGGAGTTCACACTGTTACAAATGGCCTTAATTAACCTCTAACCTTCATTTAGTTATGCTGCTCAACACCATTCTCCCACTTACAGATCTGACCTTTGGAAAGCTATATAACTTCCAAAGGCCTGAGTTTGCTCATATGTAAATTGAGGACTGATTCTTTTAATTCATTCATGCATCCAAAAAATATGTGTTGGTCTCCTACTACAGTGAACAAAACAGATAAGTATCCCTGCCCTCATGGAGTTTTCATCTTAGTAGAAGATAAAAACAAATAGCAATACAAATAAAACATCAAAATAGGTCATATAGTAATAAGCACTTCAAAATAAAATAGTGTAAAATATAAGTGGTTGGAAGTATCTGGGAGAAGCATCAGAGAAGATCTTCACAAACACTGAAAGAAAGAGCTGAGGAAGGTGAAGATGTAAATTATATATCTTATATCTGAGAAAAGCACTTCAGGCATGGAGAAGAACAAGTGTACAAGCCCTGAGAAATAAATCTAGTACAGTAGGAGATTGAATAAAGCAGAAAAGCAATCAGAGATAAGAACAGAGAGGTAACAAGAGTCAGATCATGTACAACCTTTTTGAGCACACTAAGGACTCTGGATTTTACTTTGAGTGAGATAGGACTCTATTAGAAGGCTTTGATCCAACTTAAACTCACACACACACACACACACACACGCACAACTCTATGGCTGCTAAACTGAAGGAGCGTAAGGGCATAAGGAAGATAGTCACTTACGAGGCCAATGCAACTGGGTGTGGCAGTGACCTGGGTCAGAGGGGTAGTGGAGGAAGTGATGGAAAGTGGTCAGATTCTGAATACATATGGATAGTTGAAGAGCCAGCTATATTTATTGAAAGAGCAGATTTAGATAGGAGAGAAAAAGTCAAAATTTGGTTCTGAGAAACTATAAGAATGAAATGAGAAACTGCAATGAAATGAAATAAGGAATACTGTGAGAATTTTAGGAGGAAATTTTTGGATTCTTATTAGAAACGAAAATGAATATGACAAGTAGTTAGTTGCTCTAATATTTAACCTTGGAGTTCATGGGAGAAGTCAGAGCTACCTATGATTTGGGAGTCATCAGAATATTTAAAGCCATGAGGCTGCATGAAACTACTAAGTGAATAAATACAGATTAAGAAGTAAAAAGACCCAAGAATTTATCCCTGGGCCCCTCCAACACCTAGAAGCAAAAAAACTGTAATGTAGGTGAAAGTAAAATAAAGAACAACAGTAGAGAAAGGGACAAAACTAGAGTTAAATGGAATGATGCTGGTCTAAGTCTCTTTTACTGTAAAGTTTTGTTATATTAATTCAAAGTACACCATGGTAAGTTAAGAATGCATATTATAGTCCCTAGAAGAACCACAAAGACAAAAATACAAAGACATATAGCTAAAGGTCATGGGAGAAGATAAAATGGAATACTAAGAAATAATTTAAACATATACAGAAAAGGAGAAACAAAGGAACAAACAGATGGGATACATAAATAAAGAGCAAGACGGTAGACTTAAAAGGTTAACCAAATTAGTCATTAGGTTAAATATAGACTAAGTACTCCAATTAAAAGATTATCATACTGGATAAAAATAAAAGGATAAAAATAAAATGTCTACAAGAAAGAAACATAAAATGTAAGAACACAGAGGTTTAAAAGAAAAGAAGGTAAAAGAAAGTTGGTGTAGCTATATTAATAATAGACTTTAAGAAACAATACCTCTCACATTTGCTCATGGGAGTTTAAATGGCACTTCCTCTTTGGAAAGCCATCAACTTCTTATAAAGTTAAACATACAGCTATCCAATAATCGAGAAAACACACCCCAACATATTTACCCAATAGAAATAAAAAATGTATGTTCATACAAAGATTTCAAGAATGCTCATAGTTGTTCCAAATGTAGGAAACAATTGAGCCAATTGGAGAAAATAACTCAAATGTCCATGAACAAAGAAAAGATAGTACATAATTGGATTCTAACAGAAAGAATGATCGACTGTTACATGCATCAACATGGAGAGATCTCAGAAACATGTTGAGCAAAAGAAGTCAGATACAAAAGACACACCTCATGTTCCATTTATATGAAGGCCAAAAATAAGTGAAACTATAGTTAGAGAAATTAGTAAAGTGTTACTTCAGTAGGATATGGGAAATTCTCAATGTGGAAAAAAAATCTCCATTAGGTAATGGTTATACAGTACATACATTTGTAAAAATTAATTCACCTGTACACAATTTTTTTCTATTTTTGTACCAAAAAAACACATCAATATAATTAACATTTTAAAAGTTAAGAAGATGAAGAATTAGCAAAGAGACTCAGAGGAAATATTTAATGAAGTAGGAGATTATCATAATCAGATTATCATGACCTGGGAATTGCGTAAAGAAATTATTTCAAGGTAGATCTATAGTTAGAATAGATCACAAAAGATAGTCATCTACTGTAACAAATGCTAGTGACTGTGACCTGACCATGAGATACAGCACAATAGAAATCACTGATGACTGATTAAAACCTGTTTAGGTGGATTGTGGCCTTCAATCTTTATAAAAGTTCAAAAGAAGAGTTTTAAGGAGTTGCTGTAGAGCAAAGAGACTTGAGTTAGTCACTAGAAAAGAAAATTTGACCAAAAGAACTTTCTTTTCCCAAATGGGAAATTTAACAGCTTCAAGTAATCAAATAGATAGATAGAAATAATCTGGTGATAGAAGTAATCAAATAGAATGAGAAAAATTGAAAATTGAGCAAAGACAGAAGGGATTTTTGAACCATGTCCCTGAGCATGTAAGCAAGCATAAAATCTAGATCAAAGGTTAATATATAACTCTAAAGGTGTGTGTTTGGTCATGTGTATATGCACATGAGTAAGTGGGTCAAAATAATTATGCATAGCATAGTATCTTAAAACATATTTCTCTAAGTATCATCTATTTTATTCCAGGTTAATAATCAACTCAAGGGCCATTCTATCCTTAATAATACTGCTTTCAGCTGGCCAGGGTTCTAATGATCTTTCACTCTTATACTATCAAAGACCATAGGGAAAGATCTATAATTATATATGTCTAATCACAATGTAAGCCAAAGCATTATTATTTCTATGGCTATTTGCAGTCTCATATCTAATAATGACAGGAAAAGTTTTTCTCTTTTTCTCATGTTTCAATTCTGAGGTTTGGGAATAAACTTAGAAAAGCTTTAGAGGGGAGGACAGTATACTTGTAGGTATTCCTGAAATTTAACTAAAAAGGGGGTCACTAAGCTGCTTACATGTCAAACTGACTCTAAATATGAGCTGGTATCAAAAGCCTTCTTTTCAAAATTGGCAAACCACTTGGGGCTTTCTCTTTCTGTGGAAATCTATTAAATTGGAACATTTGGATGGGTATCTAAGTGTACTCTTAATTGCTTCTAAGAGCTCTCAACCAACCAGACACAAATGTCAGGTTGTACTTGGAGAGGCACGGAGCTAAAGCCACAGGGCTAAAGTTTAGGAAAAATGGACTTTTTGCGACTCCCAGACTCACTATTCTGAGTGATGAGCTCATTCCAACATTAGTAAGTCCTAGAATTCATCACCTTCCAAATGCTAAAATAAAATCAGGGAAATGTCATCAAGTTGTTAACCATTATTATCTATTAAAGTAGCACTACCGAAGACGAGGAAATCACCTAATAAAGCCAATCTTTCTTCTTTATATCGCCTAGAACTGTCAGGACTCCAGTAAATTATAATGGACCCAACTTAAAACCAATGACCTGCATATTATACACTGAAAATCCCTCTTATCTCAGCAAGTAACCAACACCAGGCTTGTCAATTAGGATGGGAGAATGTCAAGGTTAAATGTTTCTCAAAGCTTCTGAAGTCTACCTTTCAAATTTGAACCACTTGAAATTCTGTTTATTGACTCTTGGCAAATGTACTTCCCTACTTCTAAAAAAAAAAGATGGATTTTACAAAGTACGGTAATACAATGATGGGCTAAATAAATGTACAAAGAGAAACACATTGGGGGAAAAGAAGCTTTAGAGAAGCTCCAAAATGGCTCCACTTTAAACAGTGAAATCTCTGGCAAGTTCTCTCTCCAAGTCTCAGTTTCTTTATCTAAAAATAAAGATGGTGGTCTCTCTCATAAATGGTTATATTGACAACAAAATTAAAATAATATGTTTAAAGTATCTGAAAATAAAAAAGGTGAATAATTTAAAGATATTATTGGTAGTAGTATTTCACACAATGTCCATTAACTTATTCAACTAATACTCAGTAAGCAGCTATTTTATATAGGCATTAAGGTAGTAGACATAAGGAACTTAATAAATAAGACAAACCATCTTTTATTTTCACAGAATTTGCAGTCTAGTGGTAAGTAGAGATGTTTAAAAAAGCAATTACAATATAGAGTTATTTGATAAAAGAAATATGAGGCTTAATGGATGCACAGAAATATCTCACACACAATGGTCTGGTAGGGTTGGAAATTCAGGGAAGGCTATCCAAATGAAAGAACACCAAAACTCCATTCTGAATTATAAGCAGAAATTAGCTAGGCTAAGTGGTTATGGAAAATGCCCAAGGCAAAAGGCAGGCTATGCAAAATCTTGGGGGGAGAGAAAAGATGGTGCCTGCATGCTGCTACTCAGAATGCTGCAATTCAGAATGGATGGAATGAATAAAGGGTTGAGAGAGACTCAGTGAGGATAGCCTTTGCTCCTCCTATCTGAGTATATTCCTGCGAGGCTTTGGTAGGGAGGAGGAGAAAAGAATCAATCCTAATGCCCTTTATGCTCATGCTATCTCCAGAAAATTAGTCAGAGATACCAAGCATTTATGACAGTGTGATAATCTCTTTGTCTATGTGAAACATGTAGATGAAGTGGAGAGAATTAAAGGATTAAAGAGAAAAACACAGCTGTTTTGGACCGCAGTAAAAGGTTAAAAATATGGGAGATGAATAGCAGAAACTGAATTACACTCAGCATTTCAAAAAGAAGACTCATCTGTTGAACTTGCTCATGCTCAAGATATCCAGTTCCCCTCTGCCTTCCAATAGACTGACATTTACATTTTTGCCATCTTCCTTAAATGCCTCCTCCTCTATGGAGCTTTCTTCTACCCCACAATGCAGAACTAACCTCCCTTTCCAGTATGTTCCCGTAGCAAATGGTACTTGGATGTGGTACATTCCTTTTATAGTCATCTATTAATGTGAGTTTCTCTTTCTCAAAATGAGCTGAGGACAGAGCTAAAATTTTTATTCACATATATACGTGGCATGATTAAAAAATTAGTCTTTGGTAATATTTAACTAAAGAATATATTCTTTGGCCTTCTATCCTATCTACATTTAGAGTACATACTTGACATCAGTGTATATATTGTCAACACAAGAAAGATGCATAGGAAGTGTTGAAGTCTACCCCTAATGACTGGGCTATCTCCCAAGAGGTGTGTGCTAGGTTACTGCTTAAAATTTGAACACATTTACCCCTAGAAATAATGGCATAGGGGAAATTAGTTTGCCAGGGAAGCCTATTTAACTAAAACAAGTTAAGTAAGCCCCATGCCCTTATGTAACTTAACATCTCTTTTATAATTTCTGAGGGGAAAATACAACCTAGATTCTAATGGAGGAGGCCAGGAATAATTTTCATTGACCCTTATCTCTCCTGCATTAAAAGACTCAAACTTTTCATAACACAATATGAAAAAACTTCCCCTTCATCCATATTAACTGGATTCCACAGATGGAACAGCCATGTTTTCTGAATCAAAAGTCAAGATACATGGTGTTCCCATGACAATGATAAGTGGACACAATATTTGAGATTCAATGGTCTCTGTTTATAATGGAGCTTCAGAAGTGGTAAGGGCATAAGGCATGAAATAGAGAAGGATAATAGTAGAGGAGGAGCAGAATGAGCTGTTTTTCATGAGATAAAAACTCCTAAAAAGTACTATTCAAGTTTGATGAAGGTTAATAATCCCTAGGATGGAAATGATAGCTGCGCTCTCAGTAGAGGGAGCCACCTCTCAGGTTTTGGTGGCTACAACTGTTTGCTTACATAAATTAAAAGCTAATAAATTAGATATTACTATGAAAACATCAAGCATTTCTTTTTATATTTTCCTAATTATTTTCTCTCTTAAATTTGCCTGTTCCATTTTTTTTCCCCAGTAGCTTAGAAAGTGCTTACTGTGTGGTAAAACATGTTGGAGGGAAACTTGTTTTATGACTTTTTAATGGAAACGTTGTTTAACAGTTAATCTGCATATAAAAGCAAAAATCTGGTCAGTTCAGTTCAAGTTCAGTCAAAAGGGACAAAAATGATTTGAAAAGAAATTCAAATGATCATTTAGTGTAGAGATCAATATTCAAAACAATATTACAGCTTTGACAAAAATCAAAAAATCTAGCACAATGAACATTAAAACAGTCAAATATCACTTTCATTAGCTTATGCCGTTGGCTAAGAAACTGCTGAAATTTAAGCCTGGGCAGATGACAGAGCAAGAGGACCTGAAATTCACCTCATCTCAGAGATACAACTAGATACTACATTAGTGTAAAAAAAAAACAGAAAACAACCCAAAGACTGACAGCAGAACACATTCTACAACTAAAGGTACAAAAGAGGTCACATTGAAGAGGTTAGGGAGGGCAGGGATGTGGTGGGAAGTGAAATGGATTGTGGTGTACACAGGTGGGATGGAGAGCACGGAGAAGGGCAAGAAATAAGACTATCACTCTGAGGAACCAGTGTGAGGAAGACAAATTCTGGTAACATTTGGCATTGAGAGCAAGAGGGACCTAATTTCATGAGTTCTACCCTTCCCTCTTCTAAAATAATAAATGAGCAAATCTTTAAAAAAAAAAGCCCCAAAATAAACCCACAATTATATGGTCAATTAATCTTTGACAAAGAATGCAAGAATATCCTATGGGAAAAAGACAGTCTCTTCAACAAATTTTGTTGGAAAAACTGGTCAGCTACATGCAAAAGAATGAAACTGGACTACTTCCTTATACCATACACAAACTCAAAATAGATTAAAAACCTAAGTGTGAGACTTAAAACTATAAAAATCCTAGAAGGGTGCACAGGCAGTAATTTCTGACACTGGTCGTAGCAACATCTTTCTAGATAGGTCTCCTGAGCCAAGAAAACAAAAGCAAAAATAAATTATTGGAACTATATCAAAATAAGAAGCTGCTGCAGAGCAAAGGAAACAACCAATAGAACTAAAAAACAATCTAGTGAATGGGAGAACATATTTGCAAATGACCTATCTAATAAAGGGTTAGTATCCAAAATACATAAAGAACTGAAATAACTCAACACCAAAAAACCCCCAAATAACCCAACTAAAAAATAGGCAGAAGACATGAACAGACATTTCTCCAATGAAGATGGTCAATGGACACATGAGAAGATGCTCAACCTCACTCATCATCAGGGAAATGCAAATCAAAACCATAATCAGATATCACATCTGTCTGAATGGCTAAAATCAAAAACATAAGAAACAAGTGTTAGTAAGAATGTGGAGAAAATGGAACACTCATGCACAGTTGGTGGGAATGCAAACTGGTGTAGAAGCCACCTTAGAAGACAATGTGGAAGTTCCTCAAAAAGCTAAGAATAGAACTAACCTATGATCCATTAATTGCATTACTGGGTTTTTACCCAAAGAATATGAAAACACTAATTTGAAGTGATATATGCATCCTAAAGTTTGTTGCAGCATTATTTATAATAGCCAAAGTATGGAAGCAGCCCAGGTGTCTAGTAATAGATGGATACATAAAGAAGCGGTATATATATACGACGGAATAATATTCACCAATGGAAAAAGAATGACATCTTGCCATTTGCAACAACATGGATGGAGCTAGAGAGTATAATGCTAAGCAAAATAAATTGGAGGAAGTCAAAGAAATTTGATTTCAATCATTTGTGGAATTTAAGAAATGAAACAAAGGAGCAAAGGTGAAGGGGAACAGAAACAGACCAAGAAAAAGACTTGACTATAAAGAACAGACTGATGGTTACCAGAGGGGAGATAGAAGGGGGGCATGGGTGAAATAGGTGAAGGGGATTAAAAAATAAACTTGTTTTAATGAGCACCGAGTACTACATGGAGATGTTGGACCACTATATTGTACACCTGAAATTAATGTAACACTGTATGTTAATTGCACTGGAATTAAAGTTTTTAAAATGTAAAAGAAAATTGCTGAAATTCAATGAAACATGAATGCAAATGCTATACAAGCCACTCACCGGCTTCTCCTTAAAAACAGCATTTACAGCTAACTAGAACAGTATGTAAGGATGCACAGTGGTTACAAGTCACCACCTAGGGCAACTCCTCCCAACCACCACTTACTAGCAGCCATGGTGACTCCATCAGTAAACCAATTATTTCTTTTTCATGTATTAGAATATATCTAACCACATGGTCTGTAGACTCCTTTGACCACTATATATTTTTAACCTCCTATATCATCTGCTGCTTCACCGCCCCCTGGATTTTCTCCAAATTTCCTTAACCTTTAAGTGACAATGAGGCTCTATCACTGCAGATATTTTTATGTGAAATTAATTTTTCAGAACCGTTAGAGACATGAATCAGAAAAGCTCAAACTTCACAGACCTCTCTCTTCTGTTTTATGTGTGTAGTGTTAAAAAATTTAGTGATTTTTATGGAGATGTCCTGGCTTTGTTCCTCTCACTCCTCATTTTAGTCTCAACCATCTCCTGCTTTCATCTCTTTGGTCCCTATGCTGGCTTGATTTTGATTCCACTCAAGGGAAGTTTCTCCTCAGTGTAGGACCCTGTCCTAGAAAGTTACCCAGGAAGTTAAATGAGAGGAGCCTGAATGTTCTAGCCTTTTCCTCCTTCTTAATGCAGGCCCTTGCTGTCATCCAGTAGTAGAGAGGGCAAACCCTTTCTTTCAGAGCTACTGTTGTAAAATTGTCTGCTCCCCTCCACTCCTTCCTGAAAGCACATACTACTAGTGTGCACATGAGTTGTCTTTACTCCATTGTATTCATGTAGCTGGTGTGCAGGGGTGCAAGGGCACCTGGCTCCTGGGATCCCAAACAGACCTTGAGCTCAAAATAATCCTTATGGCAAAGTGACAAATTTGGAGTTACATATTTTGGTCCCCTGCCCCTCCCCAGCATCTATAGGACTGCCTCCTTTCTATCCAGAACCAGTTTCAATGTTGGCTCCTGATGCCCCTGAAAGAACATCACTTCATCCTCTCTTGATCATGGTAGCCTCTCCTACTTGTTTTGTGGAGTTTTCATTATCAGTAATTACCTTGCCTATATATTGAATTCTTTATCGTCTAGCCGCTCCATGAAAGTAGAGAAAATGTATGTATAATTCACATCCCTGTCTGCCATTACCAGAAAACACCTGGCACATTACAGAGGCTCAATAAATACACATAGTTAAATTAATAAGTGAATAAATTGCCACAAAACCACTGGTTGTTTAATTATCCTGATCTCTCAATGAAATGCTTAGGGCAAAACACTGCTCCTCCCACCGCATAACGACAAGTTATTTCTGTTCTTCTCCCCTGTTCCTCTCCTTTTGGTTTTTAAAATCAGCCTTGCTTAGACAATCATAAGGCTACAACGAGGGACTGAAGGAAGGCCAAAGGACAAAATCTGTGATGACTTTAGTTCCATGGGGGAAAAAATAAAAATGGACTGTCTTCAGAATTTGCTGAACAGATGTCAACTCCATTTGCTACTTCACAAATCATTGTAAAGGATAATTGGATTTCATTGCTCCTCAAACAAGGTGACACAAAGAAAGATGAAACTGCTTTTCAAAGAGGGTTTTTTTTTCTTTTTTCACAGCAAACAGCTGAGAATTGCTACTTAAGAAGTTACTATCAGATTAAGGACCATAATATCAGGGCTAAATCTGGAAGAGAATTTGGGAAATCTCCACAGCCAGCAAAAAAAGGGGATCTTGGGAAAAAGCAAAAAAGAACTCTCCATATTTCTGTTGTGTACTTTGTATCATGAATATAAAAGAAATAAAAGTAGTCCTCTACTTTCTTATAGGACAGGTTTCTGAAAATGCACTCGAAAGCCCAGGGCCTAAAGGCTAAATAGAAATATGTTTGAAAGAGGATGGTTAGTAGAGTGGAGGTTATTTTCCAAGAATGACCATCACTATGACAAAATACTTTTTACTCCTGGGGCTGCTCCCTACCTCTTTGTTTCCTGGCAACCTGGCATATAGGAAATAATCTGCAAAGGCCAGAGGCCTTACCCAGGTAAATATTTATGTGTTCCCATGGGGGTGACCATTTCTCATAGCTGAGGGCAGCAACCATCACCCCAACCACAAACAGCTGCTCCTTCAGTGAAGACTCGCTCTATGCAACTGTGCAATAGTTCACAGTCATGATTATTCTACTAATCTCAAAAAAGCAACAACTCATTTCTCCTGTATGAAAAGAATTTTAGTTGTGAAAATGCATAGTGAAGAAAAATACACACCATGTAAAAGTTGAACCCTGGTAGTAAAACAATAAAATAATTATTGGGTCCTCAAATAGGAAATATATTTCAAAGAGTATAAAAACTTGATATCTGAAGTGGGTCTGTAAATGAACTAAGCATAAGACCTAACATTTTTATTCCATTAACTTCAGAAGGTCATTTTCCCAGAAGCATGAATGTGTTCTATTATGTCTAAAACAGTTCACAGAATATACCCGGGTTCTCATGCTGGACCAACGTCTAAGGCCATTTTGGTTGTCGTGATCATGGGAAGGGAGGATGCTAGCATCTAGTGGGTATTGGCAAGAAATGCTGCTAAACATTCTCTATGCACAGGATGGTACCCCACAACGAAGAATTATCTGTTCCAAAATGTTAATAGGGCCCAGATGAAGAAACTCTGCTCTAGACTTAAGGAGATAGGTAAGTGATAGATAATATTCACTTGTTAAAAAAATAAAAACAAAATTTTTTTAAACCCTCAAGCAGAATGCCAAGTAATATATTATTAGAATATTAACACTGTCAAGCTGGAAGAAAAATACTCAAATGCACAACTTGGCATTATTTTACTCCAGAAGTTTTCCACATTCATATGCCAAAAGCAATTACCATATTCCTGATTGCTAATTAGACTGGCACAGGTTTCAACTTATCTACAGATGGCAACTTAAATGATAGTTAATTTTTAAACTAAATTTTAAATTTTGTAGTTTTAAATTTAAATATTTAAACAGATGACATCATCTGTTAATGTATTCATTACAGTAACGAACCCAACTCTATCACATATTAGTGTTGGGCATATGGAAGAACAAGGCAGATTTCCCAAGCCACATGTGAAAAATCAATCATTTCTGGAAAGCCTACCCTACACAAAGACCCACATTAAGTTGGAGGAAGAACTGATTTACCATCCTCTACACACATACATACACACACATTTCCCTTAAGTGACAAGAACCCTGGACTGGAAGCCAGATGTCTTGCATTTTTGTCCAGGATTTCTAATTAGTTAGGTGATCATGTTCAGTCCTATAACCACCGATGCCTCTTTTTATCCATTGGTAGAATTAATGCTTAGAGTCATTTTGTATCATTATTTAGCAAGGCTTTCTTTGAGAATGTCATCAAAGCTTGGAAGTTTTTTCCTCAAAATGCACATATTGAATGCACACATAGTCAATGCATACATTTTCAAGACAATCCTTAAAGCCCATTTATGAATTCACTAGGAATCAATTGACTGCTGGTCAACAGCTTCTGTATGAAACCAGTTTCCTCTACTTTTCAATTCTAAAAAATGTTTTAGCTAGACAATATAACGAAGTTGAAAAGAAGAGCTCAGCCAGGGAAAGACTGGTGATGGCCAATTGTCAAAAATAAGGCCACATTTGAGCAGCAAAGGACATTTGAAAGGAAAAGGAGATAGGCTCTATCTCAGAGAGCAATAAATAAAATCAACCTTCACAATTCTGTTATGTAAAACAGAATTCTTACTAGAGTAGAACGCAGGTTATTAGTTTCAGAATTAAACAAATGGAAACCTTTGAGATCTACACAGGATTTTTAAAATATTCTATAAGGAAGAACATAAAGTAAAACAAGTGTCACAGCCAAATAACCTTGTTTCTAATTGTTCTGACAGTTTATATGTACTCTCGTTATGTTAGCAAGGAGAAAGTTAGATAAGGCAGTCCTTTAAGTTACCTTTATACAACGTAAAGAATAAAATGATGATCAAGTAAGAATTATTGTGAATTTAAGCACATAAGTCAAACGGCATGTGGCTGACCCAAGATGCAACAAAAAGTCAACTTAAGAGGGTTCAGCTTCTAAGATTCATTTTCTTCCTTGGTCTGAACTAAGACCAACACCAAAACAACACACAAAAAGCCAATTTCACATAGTGGAGAAAATCCCTGGAATTATAAAAAATTCTTAACTCAGGGCACCTGAGTGGCTCAGTGGGTTAAAGCCTCTGCCTTTGGCTCAGGTCATGATCTCAGGGTCCTGGGATTGAGCCCCACATCAGACTCTCTGCTCAGCACGGAGCCTGCTTCCCCCTCTCTCTGCCTGCCTCTCTGCCTGCTTGTGATCTCTCTCTCTCTGTCAAATAAATAAATAAAATCTTAAATTTTTTTTTTTAACTTGCAAACAGGCCTAGTGTCTCAGTACACATACAACTTTATGTTAATGTCCATGGAATATAAATCCTTTCCTTCGATCTTACTAGACCCATTTGGGACATATGCTATCGCTGGACCAAGAAAGGTTTATTGGTTTAAACGAATCATTTATAGCAGATAGATATAGGGAAATCATCTGCAACCATTAGCCATTTCATGCACAAACACTACAATCACTATTGTTAATTTGAATTTAAAGAATCTTTTTTTAAACACAACTCTGTGTCATTTATGGTCCATACACACTACTTGCTTTCTCCAAAATAAACAAAAGATTAACAATTAAAGGAATGATAATAGAGTCATCTCTGAGATTTGCTTTCAATAATTAAAGATCACTGTTTTCTCCCTGCATCTCATTAGCAAAATAGACTGTAGCCCAGCATCCCAAGCTCTGGTGTTGTATGTCAAAGGAAGAACGGTTTAATCCATGGCTCAGCAAAGTTTTACTACAAAGGGCCAGAGAATGAATGTTTTTAACTTTGTAGGCCATGTGGTCTCTGTCTTATAGTCACCTTTTTTAAAAAATAACTCTGTGATAATGTAAAAAAATTCTTAAATCATAGACTACACAAAAACAGGCCCCAGGCTCAATGTGGCTGATGGGCTGTGGTCCATCCACCTAGTAGGAGACACAGGTCTGAGTTCAATAAAAGACTGAAGGCAGCACTATGTGATGTTAGCATTCATTTCATGCCCCTCGGATCATTAACCAGAAGTGGGTGATCAACTATTTCAGTGTGCCCATCACTGAATGGTTTGCCAGGATGTGGGACCTTCAGTGTTAAATACAAGAAAGTCTCCGGCCAACCTGGATGGGGGGGGGGGGTCCCCTGATAAACTCCTCAAATGAGGAAAATGAAAATCTTAAAGAAGGAAGACAAAGGAAAGCTTCCACCTCGTGGTTTGAGCATCTCGTGGACCAGTGAGGAAGGGAAAGCCATAGCTAGAAGGATGTTGGAATTGGAGCCTTTGAAACCAAAGGAGCTGGAATCGCTTCCTCCTACCATGATCCATGGCTGTTAAAGTCATTCATTTTCCATGCTTAGCAAAACTTGGGCAAGTAAGGGCAGGAGAACTCATCCACAAGGTAGTAAGAGTCAAGAGCAACCAAATAGGTCATGTTAAGTCTAGAAAACAACGTCATAGACACTCAGATAGTAGCTTGAAATTTCCGTTCAAACTGGTCAACAAACCAGAAAGCTTGTGCAAGCACACCAACACTGTCCCTAGGTTCTTCTAGGTCCATTTTGTTCTTTGGTTTATTTTTTTTCCTCCCTCTTTAATGTAATTGGCAACACATCGAAAAGAACCCATTCTGTTTCTCTTGCTAAAACAATGAAGCAGATGGTATCACAAGCTAATGCAGCAGGGAAACACAGATCCACACACAATTTAGTTGGTGTGAGCCTTGAAAATGATCTAGTGAAAGCATGTTGGGTTGGGAGGGAAGGGTGGTGAGAGCAGGGTGCCAGAAAGAGGCACACAGAGAGAGACATTAGAAACCAATAATGTCTCATTCCAAGCAGAGGATTTCAAGGCTGAATTATGTTTCATTATTATATAATAATTTCCATAGAATACTGTAATAAGGTCAATAGATACAAAAAGATCAAGATCAAAAGCAACAATAAGTGACAGAACAGAAATCTCACCTAGTACAGGAGCAGAAAATGTCCTCACATAGGAATGGTCAAGAAAGGCAGCAAGATGGACTGGAAGACCTAAGTGAAAAAGGAACTATACGGGAGGAAGAGGCCTTACCTGAATCTCAAATAGCATTCCTGTATTTCTACATGTGCCGTCTATTCCTTAGGAAGCATAAAACATCTCACGTGGTCTCCCTTATTTAGTTTTCTCAAGAAGTCTATGGGCAAGAAATGTTGACACCTATTCCATAGACAGCAGGGATTCAATTACTTCCCCAAAGTCACATCTTAGAAAAATGCTAACTGTGGAAACACAATCTGTGCTCCCTCTAAACTACAAAGCAATCCAGCTATAAAGGCGCAGAAAAGGGAAGCACAAGTCAGTCATTAGATTGTGAAATATATCAACAGACCCCATGTTAAAGGTAGGAATTATTATGCCAAATAGGATGAGGAACCAAAGGATACAAAATGTCATTCAGGACAGAACTCTAAGAGAGGGATTAAAATGTGGCTATACCAGGGTGCCTGGGTGGCACAGTTGGTTAAGCTTAAGCTTCTGTCTCTTGGTTTCGGCTCAGATCATGACCTCAGAGTCAAGATCTGTGTGAGCCCCTGCATGGGGCTCATCGCTCAGCATGGAGTCTGCTTAAGATTCTCTCTGCCCCTCCCTTCCACGTGCACATACGCACACACCCTCTTTCTAAAATAAATAAATCTTTAAAAAATTGTGACTATAGGTAAAAATTATTTTTTTAAAAAAAGTTTTATTTCTTTATTTGACAGAGAGAGAGATCACAAGTAGGCAGAGAGGCAGGTGGGGGGGGGGGGGAAGCAGGCTCCCTGCTGAGCAGAGAGCCTGATCCGGGGCTTGATCCCAGGGCCCTGAGATCATGACCTGAGCCAAAGGCGGAGGCTTTTCCTCACTGAGCCACCCAGACACCCCATAGGTAAAAATTCTTATAGAATTAACATAGTGAAGTCATCAATCAAATAACACAATCTAAAAACCTCACCAAACTAGGGCTACATGGCACAAATCATGCAGTACACCTGGTAGGCGAAAATGCATGAGAACAGTTCTGTCTGAGAAGACAGCTGAGAAAAAGGCATCAGTGGAACAGTGACATGCCCCCTGGGCTTCCATCCCACATTCAGCACCTGTCTGCCAACTGGATTCCCCCAGATGCCAACGGGGGGCTCTGAGCATGAGGCAGCATGCTTCATGGCCTGGGAAATCAGCCAGAGTATGGCCCAGGAGGGTCAATTACTCTGAAACTCTAAGGGGCCTACCTTCTCTTGGGAGGTCTTGGAGAAACTGGAAGCTCAATGGAGAGCAGGAAGTATCTTTCTGCCTCTTCCCCAAACTCATTTCTTTGTCCAAACTGATCTCTGACACCAGGAAGTAATCACTCCCTAGTTACTGCATGTTTGTGCCACTTGATATGATGGTTAAGTATTACTGGTGCTGAAGCGAAGAGAAAGCAGAAATCCTTCCCGATGCTTAAGAGTCCAGGGATGTGCTGGTAAAAACTTAAGGGGCTCTCAGCAAAGCAAACCTAATTTGCACCATCTATGAATTGCCATGGTATAGATAATCCCACCATAGCCAATTTCAAGCTATCAACATGTCAAACTCCCTATAAAATTCCTGAAAATGTGGCGATTAAATGCTGGTAAGAGCCCAGTGTACCACTGATTAAGATCAATGCCTAAGGAAATGAAATTCAGAGAAAACTAGCTCTGATTCTTAGAGGGAGGCAGGAGAGTGGGAGGAGAGACATTTGAAAGCACTAATTTCATAGTTTCCCTATGCTCACATTCACTTCTTTCCAATGGACATAAGTCCATGAAGATCCCTAGCTATCTCCAGAGATAAATTTTGCTGGTCTGAAAGCTCCATGAGACTTTACTTCTAGCCCAAGTACTGAGCCTAGCACAGAGCAGGAACTCTGCACACAAGTGCTTACTGATTGATAGAGGACTGATTTTCTTTGTCTTCTTTTTTCCTTTTGACCGCCCCTCAAAGTCTGCGGGACAAAGGTTGATGAAAGAGAATTATGGTTAGGGTTTGCAACCATAGCATAGAGGGTATTAAAACCATCCATCCCGGATTCCATTTCTCCCACTGCAAACTGAGATGGGGATAGACGGCTGATGATGAACTTTTTTTTTTTTTAATGTGGCTTGAGGGAGTCCCTCCATATACTTACATAATTTAAAGAAAGGTTCCCTGAAGTTAGATTATTATGCTTATTTTAAACTGAAATAGTCTCATGAGAACATGGAGGACACATCTAATCTGGAGGGGTCCTAAAGGTTTTTGAGAAGACAACTGATTAGCCAAGTCAATGAAGATATTAAATGATTTCTTAATTCTCTGCAAAAATGTCTCATTCTCATCTTTCAAGTCTCAGCTCAATCGTCACCTCCTTGAATACACTTACATATGCACATACACATGCGCATAGTCAAAACCTAGGTTATCCTGTTTATCTTCATAGAAAGTATCGTCATATAAAATCAACTCGGACATTTCATGTTCTGTTTCATTCTACTGAAACTTAACACCCAGGCAAGTGGTAACTTTCTCTATCTTATTCACTCCAACATGCCCAGCTCCTTCTCAAATGTCTGGCAAAATTAGGTTCTCAAAAACTATTTATTGAGTAAGTGAATCAATGGAATGGCATACCAATAAGTAATCTCTTAATATCCTGGTGTTTACCAGATTGTTACCTTTACCTCCACTTCCCTCACAACTGAACTTAAAATCACATTGACAAGAATTGAAAAGGAAAACTGAAAAAACAAAAAAACAAAACAAAACAACAAACTGAGGGTTTTGGAGGGGAGGGGGTGGGGGGGTGAGCCTGGTGGTGGGTATCGAGAGGGGCACGTACTGCATGGAGCACTGGGTGTGGTGCATGAACAATCAATCTTGTAACACTGAAAAGTTAAAATAAATTTGGGGGAAAACAAAACAAAACAAAACAAAACACGAATTTCTAAAGCGACATACTCATACCTAGAAAGGTATTTCTTCTCCACAATCTGGCTTGACTCATTCAGAATCTTTCATGAAAATCAGGGTGAGTGCCTCCTAGTATGTTCTTTGTGAAAGTTTATCCCATGTACTTAACTCTTTTTTCTACCAGCTCTAAGAGAATTTGCTGTCCAAAAGCATTTAAGAAGATATCTTCTCCAAAGGAACATGTAAACTAAAACTGGGCTTAAAAGCACATCAGGATTTTCATCAAACCTGAATAAATCAGATTTTCATCAAATACAAATATCCAACGACTAAACTTATTGTTTAGTTTATTAATTTATTGAATAGTTAATCTTATTCATGGTATCCTGTGTGAGAAAACCTTTAGGTTTAGTTTTAACTATAACCAGTCAGGGTTTTACCTCATTTTTCAACCAGATAATCTTTCAAAATAGTATTAAAATGCTTACTTAAAAGGGTTGCTTACTGGAGTACACAGATGTTGTGAAAGTGAATCTTATGATTTCCTTTTATAAACATTTATGTTATTCTGCAATTTTTTTGTTCTCTTACCAAGTAACTTACTATCAGTCCTTCAGCTTTTTTTATATATCATCTGAGCAGCTTACTGATTCCATTATATTTATGGGCCAGAAATAGAAAAAGAATCAAATAGTGTCATTCTTCCTTTATTCACAATTTTAAGTTATTTTTATTTAAAATTTAATTTTTATAAGATTAAGTTTTTAGTCCTCTTAAAAATAGATATCACAAGGGAGTTCTTTATAATTATATAAACTCAAGCAATTACATCTATTCAGAGGAGAAAATAATGATTTTGCTTCATATAGCTTTCTAGATAATTTCAAAATTAAATTCTTCTCTCTACTCATTAAGAGGGCTTTAGGAGTCTTTGAGACATTTTTGTTTTGTTTTCATAGTGTGTGCTCTTAGTGACAAGGGATAAATAAGAAATCCCAGGGGCCATTTGGAAAAGAGTGAATAGTGAATTAAAAAAAAAAAAAAACATTTTTACAGACACAAAGCCTGGGTAGCTAATGGGCTTCACATATGAATCACTAAGTTGATCTTTGCTAATTAATTAGATATGTGGCCTAGTCACAGAAAAGTATCAAAATACCACAGATCCTGAGATACCTTGTTTTCAATTATGTGTTTGGGAATCACCTATACCCAGAGTTGGAAAGACCTTCATAGTGTTATCTAAGCCTGGATCCCAGTAGTCTAGTACATTCCCTAAGAGATGCATGCCTTTGTAATGAAAGAGCAGCTCAGCAGATGCGGGCACGGGGAAAGGGGAAATGGCAGAAGAAGCTGGGGACCCAAGAGCAAGAAACTTCCTGGACCCTGACAAACATCCTGACTCTATTTCCCACATGTAAAAATGTGATGACAACAAGCAGAGTTACTGTGAGAATTAAGTAAGAGTCAAGGAAGCTGCAGACACACAAAGATCAATAAAGCATAGTCTTCCCCATCCCCCTCCTTTGCACAATTCTAACTTATAAGAAGTCAACCGCAGGGCCACCGTCGGGAAGTGCTCATCCTCACAGGTCAGCTTTCTGGACAACCAGGCCTGGTTGCCATGTTGAGCAAGGGACCCCTCCCCTTGCATCTTTCACTGGACCCCACAAGTTATCCAGTTGGTCCTGTTTCCCTGGTGTTGGGATATAAATATCTTAAATGCCTCATGCTTCCTGTCTTGGTCATGCAGGAAACGCCCAGCTTAACACTACTCTGGAGAAGCACCTCAAAGGACCTCAAAAATAGGGGAGGAGTAGCAGCTTGAATTTCCACTCACTTTGTCTCCTTCTGCTGTTCTTATTATTTCATTGTTTCCTAATCGGTTGGTCTTAATTTAAGATTAGGAGAAAGTTGAGTATAAATATATGTATTCACTAAAAATGCTCACTCTCTGGTGTAAAACTTTAAGGAGACAATAAGGCAATAAATGAAGAGTTAGACCATTCCAAAAACACTGTTCTGAAATCTTTAGCAGATTGCTGAATCAATTCTTATACTTAATTTCTTAATCTTGGTCTAAAGGGTTGACGCAAGTTAGACACATAGGACTTAGAGTAGGAAACTGGTGTTCCAGGAGCTGAAGAATAAATACCCAATTAAGATGAACAAATTCTTAGATGAGTAATATTTATAGCTTCCTATCACTTATTTGAAACCTAAAAATCTCAAAACCCCACTTATTCACAATTCCGCCAGTAGCATAAGAAGTGGAATAACAACAATCAATAACTAGGATAAGAAAACAAAAGCGTTAGAGCTTAATAACTTTACTCAGGGGACTTACCTTTACATCTTCAGTTAAGGTCTTTTTATTCCTTTTCTAAACACAGTACTACCAAGGAGGCTCTGGTTTCCAAACTTGTAGTTGAATGTAATAAATTAGACCAGGAGAGAATGCTTAGGCAGTATGCTGACAGCTAGGACAGAATATCACCAACAGCAAATGTGGAGGGGAAAATACCTGATATATACATATGTATGTACATATACGTATCCACTTAGAAAAATACAGACACATGTAACACATAAAATAAATACACACATATATATACATTTGTACACATATACACATGCCATGTAAAGTCCCACACACGAAGGAAACATTTATTGCAGTGAAAAGCAGACCCACGCATTGTAGTGTTCAAAGACAACCCCATCTCCTTCATAGCTGTCATTTACTATCCTCTGCCATGAGTCTGCCATGACTGTGACCATTTCTCTGTATTATTTCTAAACAACACATCACCTTCCTGTGGTACATATTGTTTCCATTTTACATGAAACAAAAATATGAAATTCTAAAAGGGTTATGCTTATCCAATATTACAGAGCTGCTAATGTAGAATAAAGGTGCTCTCAAAGTACTGGTTAGTTCCAAAGAAGATACACTTTTAACCATATCACATACAAGACTACTAATTAGGGGTGCCTGGGTGGCTCAGTGGGTTAAAGCCTCTGCCTTTAGCTCAGGTCATGATCTCAGGGTCCAGGGATCGAGCCGCATATCAGGCTCTTTGCTCAGCAGGGAGCCTGCTTCCCCCTCTCCCTCTGTCTGCCTCTCTGCCTATTGTGATCTCTCTCTCTCTCTGTGTCAAATAAATAAATAAAATCTTAAAAAAAAAAAAGACTACTAACTGATTTTTGTAATAATAGCCTGAGTCATTAAGGGGATATAAGTATATGCCCTTTATTTTTCATTTAAAGATGTGAATAACACATTTTAGAAAGATAATAATGATTATCTATTTAGAAGATTATTGTATATTCTTAAATGAGACTTGGAGTTTTAAATTCCAACTATTTTTAGATACCAGATTGATAGAATTCACTTGCAAAGAGTTTCAGATAAATTAAAAACTAACCTATCATATTCCCTGGCAGTGCTATGACAGAAATAAATCAACCAAATTAAAGGTAGAAATAGACAGTACTAAAGAACTTAAAATCATAAAAATATGATCTAATAGTTCTTTCACAAGGAAATTCCTAATTTGTTCTTGATGACAAATGTGAGCTATAAGCAGAGATTTATGCATAAAGACATTTGTTTCAGCATTATTTACAACACCAAAATTCTGAAACAAACT
>CM052797.1:108389658-108447586 GCA_028533885.1 Nasua narica | reverse complement strand
CACTGAGAATGAAAAAGCACTAATATATTTAGGACATACTCCCCACCTTTTTAAAAAGGCAGGAAAGGATAGATGAGACAAAAGAAAATAAATGGCATGATGGCAGACATATACCCAAGTATCTCTATTTAAATATAAATAAACAGTATTAAAATGTCAGATTGGCAAGAAAAAATGCAAATCTACATTCACATTTTTTATAACAGACTCACTATAAACACAAAGACACAGGTAGAAAGTTAAGCAAGAGAAACATCCTAATCAAAAGACAGCTGTTGCAGCTTTATTAACGTCAGACACAAAAGACTCCAAGGGAAGAAGTATTATTAAAAATATAGAGAGATGTTTAATTTTGGCAAAACAGTAAGTTAAACAGGACTAAAACTTCATAAATTTGTACTCATAATAATTCTTCAAAGTGCAAAAAACAAAATTTGACAGAAATAAAAAAGTAGACAAATTCACAGCCATAATTGGATATTTTAATAAACCTCGCTAATAAATAATAGAAGCAGACACAAATCACTACAGATAGAGAAGATTTCAACAAAGCTCTTAAACCAATTTAACTGCTTTTCAGAATACTATAATCAATAACTACAGAATATGCGTTCTTCTGAAGTGTGTACAAACCATTTAATAACATTATATGCTGGGTTTTACAGCAATTATCATCAAAGTACTCACAACATAAATGGTCGTTGACTAAAATAGGTCTTAAACTGAACTGAAAGTAATTTTTAAAAAGGTAACCAGAAGATCCCCAAGTATTGTGAATATAAGCAATCAATAAGTATAAAAATCTAATAAAAAATTGGGAGAAAACTTGAAATCCCCTTTAAAAAGAGTACATCTAAATAGCTAATAATCATGAACAAGGAGCTCAACATCATTACTCATGAAGGAAATACACATTAAAGCCACCCACTAGAATGACTAAAATTAAAAAGACTGGTAACACCAAGTGTTGTCAAAGTTCTAGAACTTGGCCACATTACTGGTAGCCGTGTAAGATGGGAAAACAGTGGGAAACTGGCAGTATTTGTTAAAGCAATTCCAATCCTAGATACATACCCAAGAGAAGTGAATATATTTGCTTACAAAAAGACACACCAGAGTGTTCATACCTTTACTTTTAAATAACCCAAAATTGAAACAAAAATATTCACAAATAATAGGATGGATAAGTAATTTGAAGTATATATAAATTTTATATTACACAATAGAAAACAAAAGGAAAAAATAAACTGCCGCAACATGCAAGAACAAAGACAATAGCTGTAACTTGTTGATATTAGCTTAAACAACATAAGCCACACACAAAAGATTCCATATAATGTGATTTATTAAATATGAATTTCAAGAAGACTCATTATCAATTTACAGCAATAGAAGCTGGAACAGTGGTTCCTTTAGGGAGTACTGATATGCAAAGGACAAGAGATTCCTTTTAGAGGCTGGAAATGCACATCTTAATCTTGCATCTAGTGAAACATGTGTTTGCATATTTAAACCTTCACTGAGCCAAACACTTGAAATTACTGTGCTTTAAGCTCTTTCCTAATATAAATTTTACCTCATTAAATAAGGGAAAAGGAAAGTAAAGATATAAATTATCTGACCATTTGCAACTAGATCTTTATACATTTCTAATGTCATTCTTTTACAGATGGTTAGTTTGTTAACAGAATCTCTTCTGCTCCATCCTGTGTGGTTAAGTATCTGTGACCCTCCGAGCACAATAACATTAACACAAATGTAACATTTGCATTGTCTACCAACTGTTTCACCACCATTAAGTAGAAAATGTCATCGGGAAGCATCACAGACCTTTGTTGTCTTAATGTAACTCTGTCTCTAAGTGTAGATTATCTTGAGACAGCCATATGCTTGTATATAGTTCTACAGTAGAAAATTCACCTTCTTTTCTTTCTTTTTTTTTTTTTTAATTTTATTTATTGGACAGAGAGAAAGAGATCACAAGTAGGCAGAGAGGCAGGCAGAGAGAGAGGGAGACTCAGGCTCACCACTGAGCAGAGAGCCCGATGCGGGGCTCGATCCCAGAACCCTGAGGTCATGACCTGAGCCGAAGGCGGAGGCTTTAACCCACTGAGCCACCCAGGCACCCCAGAAAATTCACCTTCTTATACTCAAAACACTTTACCCTTTTTATAAAGATTTTTTATTTTTATTTATTTATTAGGAAAGAGAGAGAGTGAGAGAGAGCATGAGAAGGGAGAAGGTCAGAGTGAGAAGCGGACTCCCCATGGAGCCGGGAGCCCGATGCAGGACTCGATCCTGAGACTCCGGGATCATGACCTGAGCCGAAGGCAGTCGCTCAACCAACTGTGCCACCCAGGCGCCCTACCCTTTTTAATTAGGGTGGGGGTTTTTTTGTTTTTTTTTTTAGTACAGCTTAAATACCAATATATTGTAGTGTCTATGGTGGGAAACCATTTATCGATTTCCAGGTTTCATTCCTCCCCTAAGACACTTTTGGAAACCCTAGATTTAATATCTTATTGGTGAAAGGATGATATTAAATTAAATTAAATTAAATTAAATTAAATTAAATTAAATTACTGGAGTTGTTTACCTTGAAGTAATTTTTATGTAATTTTGGTAATTATTAAAAAGAACTGTCAGGTGTTGCTTGCACTATGTTTTATTTTATTTTATTTTATTTTAAAGATTTTATTTATTTATTTGACAGAGAGAGAGAGAGAGCACAAGCAGGGGGAGTGGCAGGCAAAAGGAAAGGGAGAAGCAGGCTCCTAAGCAGGGAGGGATGTGGGGCTTGATCCCAGGACCCTGAGATCATGACCTGAACCAAAGGCAGACACTTAACCAACCGAGCCACCTAGGCATCCCTGCACTACATTTTAGTGTACTAAAAATTAAGGAATGTGTTAAGTCCAAGTTTTAACTTTTAATCTATTTGCATTAATTTCATTTTCCAACTATGAATACAGAGCATTATGTAGCAGGCACAAAACTTTACCTTTACTATCTTAGGGCCTGAAAATTAAATTGACACAAGATAGATTCACAGGAGAAAAGCATCGATATTTTTACATGTACATGGGAGCACCCCACCCAGAAAAATGAAAACCAAATGAAGTGGCAAAGCCTAAATGCTTATCTAACAGGTTGAACAAAGAGTAGAAATTAGCAGAAAATAACTAAAATGTCTGAGGCTAATGCCAAGCAAGTTATTCTAACAAGGTCTATTTGTACAGATTTTCTTGGCTTTCACTCCCCATCTGTGATGACAAGTTTCTTTTCTTCTCATACAGGGAGCATTGTGTGTCCCTTTTGTATCTGCTGTTTTTCAAATGTCTAGCTCAAAATTAAGTTTTTCCAAAGTGGCATATCTTGGGGTGGCATGTTCTGCCATCTTTCCACAGGCAGCACTCTAACCTGATAGTAATAGTTTCAAATACTTAAATACAACCCGTCATTGAAGCTCCTATTTCCTTTTCTAAATCTGTTAACTCACTCAGTTGCTGAAAAGTTTTTTACTTCTCAATGGCATTACACTTCTGTTTATAACACTATTTCTCATTATTTCTAAGTCTACATACAAATATGATTGATAAAACAAGAAACAAAAAGTTTGGAAAGTGGTGCCTGCATGGCTCAGCTGGTCAAGCATCTGCCTTTGGCTCAGGTCATGATCTCAGGGTCCCAGGATCAAGCCCCATGTGAGGTTCTATGCTCAGCAGGGAGCCTGCTTCTCCCTCTCCACCCTGCTTGTGCTCACCTGCTCTCGCTCTTTCTCTCTCTCTCAAATAAAATCTTTAAAAAAAATTTTTTTTTTAAAGTTTGGAAAATGTATTTCACTTAGATTAACAGGTTTTGGGTTTTTTTCCTCCCTGAAGATTTTATTTATTTGACAGAGAGAGAAAGAGAGAGAGCACAAACAAAGTAAGCAGCACAGGGCAGAGGGAGAAACAGAGTCTCCACTAAGCAGAGCCTGATGGAGGGCTCGATCCCAGGACCTGGGGATCATGATCTGAGCCAAAGGCAAGATGCTTAACCAACTGAGCCACCCAGGGATCCCTAGTTTAACAAGTTTTTGTAAGATTTTCCAATTGAAGGAGTTCACAACCAGCCTCCCCCACATGTACTACTTTGGCCTGTGAATGATTTTTTGCTGAGGACACTCAAGGCCCAAAAGATTCAGGAAGAGCTTTTTACTTTCCCCTTCATGGTCTCTAAGATTTTAGAGGGCCTGGTATAGGAAAGGAACTATCACCAGAGAAAATTATAAAGAGTGTGAGCTAGGGGTGGTAGGTATAGTAAACTAGGGAAACCTAGCAAGGCTAGGTCCAAATTCCCCCTCTGTGTCATATTGTCTCCACAGGACATGACAAGTATGTATTTACCAAACATTTGCTCTTTCCATCTTGCTGTGAATCATCTTCCAACCCTCTGAAGCCCCAGACTCCTCCTTAGCTCAGGAGGGCATATAAGCCTCAATTTGCCCAGCTTAGACCCTGTCACGTTTTTGTGGAACTCCCATATGTACAAAATTAAAGTTGTATTTCTCCCATTAGTCTGTCTTCTGTCAATTAATAGATGAGCCAAAAGAATTTAGAAGGGTAGAGGAAAAGATTTTTCTTCCCAACAAAATTGTCAACCCATGCAATGGGATCAAAAACTGTAACATAAATCTACATACAGGCATTCTTTATCTTATCATTCTTCACTTTATTCCACCTCACAGATACTGCAATTTTTACAAATAGAAGCTTTATGGCAACCCTGTATTAAGCAAGTCTATTGGCACCATTTTTTCCAACAGTATTTTTGTTCATTTGGTGTATCACATTTTAGTAAGTCTCAATATTTCCAACTACTACTATGTTGAATAGCAGTGGAGATAGTGGACATCCCTGCCCTGTTCCTGATCTTAGGGGAAAAGCTCTCAGTTTTTCCCCATCGAGAATGATATTCGCTGTGGATTTTTCATAGATGGCATTGATGATATTGAGAAATGTAGCCTCTATGCCTACACTGTGAAGAGTTTTGATCAAGAAAGGATGTTGTACTTTATCAAACTCTTTTTCAGCATCAATAGAGAGTATCATATGGTTCTTGTTCTTTCTTTTTTTAATGTACTGTATCACATTGATTGATTCGCAGATGTTGAACCAACCTTGCAGCCCAGGAATAAATCCCACTTGGTCATGGTGAATAATCCTTTTAATGTACTGTTGGATCCTATTGGCTAGTATTTTGGTGAGAATTTTTACATCCGTGTTCATCAAAGATATTGGTCTGTAATTCTCCTTTTTGATGGGGTCTTTGTCTGGGTTTGGGACCAAGGTAATGCTGGCCTCATAAAATGAGTTTGGAAGTTTCTCTTCCATTTCTATTTTTTGGAACAATTAAAGGAGAATGGGTATTAATTCTTCTTTAAATGTTTGGTAGAATTCCCCTGGGAAGCCGTCAGGCCCTGGGCTCTTGTTTATTGGGAGATTTTTGATGACTGCTTCAATCTCCTTACCGGTTCTGGGTCTGTTCAGGTTTTCTATTTCTTCCTGGTTCAGTTTTGATAGTTTATGTGTCTATAGGAATGCATCCATTTCTTCCAGATTGTCTAATTTGCTGGCATATAGTTGCTCATAATATGTTATTATAATTGTATTTCTTTGGTGTTGGTTGTGATCTCTCCTCTTTCATTCATGATTTTATTAATTTGGGTCCTTTCTCTTTTCTTTTTGACAAGTCTGGCCAGGGGTTTATCAATCTTATTAATTCTTTCAAAGAACTAACTCCTACTTTCATTGATTTGTTCTACTGTTCTTTTGGTTACTATTTCATTAATTTCTGCTCTGATCTTTATTATTTCTCTTTTTCTGCTGGGTTTAGGCTTTGTTTGTTGTTCTTTCTCCAGCTCCTTTAGGTGTAGGGTTAGGATGTGTATTTGAGATCTTTCTTGTTTCTTGAGAAAGGCTTGTATTGCGATATACTTTCCTCTCAGGACTGCATTGCTGTGTCCCAAAGATTTTGAACAGTTGTGTTTTCATTTTCATTTGTTTCCATGAATTTTTTTAAATTCTTCTTTAATTTCCTCATTGACCCATTCATTCTTTAGTAGAATGCTCTTTACCTTCCATGTATTTGAGTTCTTTCCAACTTTCCTCTTGTGATTGAGTTCTAGTTTCATGGCATTGTGGTCTGAAATTATTCTGCCATTTCTTTTTATAAATAGTCTTACTGAAACACTTATAGCCATTCTATGTATTGTCTATGGCACTGTGACAGCAGATAGAATAGTTTTAATGGAGACTGTAAGTAGCCTGCAAAGCTGAAAATAATTATTCTCTGGTCTGCTGCAGACCCCCGTTGAGGAAGAATATTTTAGGAAGTACTATCCCTAATGAGGAAAAACTCATGTTTCTCCTCTCAATTCTTCTGGTTACCAAATTGGAGTCCTCACCCCACCACACACAGATGCCTGGGTGGGCGCAGGCACACACACGCACAGAGTTGAGTGTTCTACATTTAACTCAATTCTAACCCTATCTCCCTGAAGATACCAGGAACCAAAGCTAAATATTGTAACTGAAGAGGAAACTATAGCTTTGGTCAGTTTAAAATATTAAAAGGGTTTTAGGAGCTCTGGGCCAAGAATGAGGAGAAAAACCAAATATACTGTTCTCCTGAGAAATCGCGGTATCCTAACCCTTACCAAGAACTATCAAATTTGCAATCTAGTTTTACTTCAGTTACATTTTTATTGTTATGTTCAAGGAAGTAGCAATATGCTTTTAATATAAATAGAAATATAAACTTGCAAAGAGACATTGGATGATCCTTTTAAAGATTTTTACTTAGAGAAAGTGCATGCACACTTGAGCGAGGGGAGGGGCAGAAGAAGAGGGGGAGAGTAAATCTTAAGCAGACTCTGCACCGAGTGCAGAGCTCCCATAGGGCTCAATCTAAAGACCCTGAGATCAGGACCAAAGCTGAAATCAAGAGTTGAAGGCTTAACTGACTGAGCCAACCAGGCACTCCACATTGGAAGATATTATACATAAGACCTGTATGCTTTAAAGAAAATGAATATGTAAGATTTTTAACAAAAATCGTCATATGAATTGGACATCAGATTGGGTTTAGGCTGTCCCTATTCAGGTCTGCCTTTTGTTTGCCTGATAGTAACAGCTTATATAACTCTGGGAGCCAAGCTACCCAAATTGGCAAAGAAGAAGTCAAACTCTCACTCTTTGCAGATGATATGATACTTTATGTGGAAAACCCAAAAGACTCCACTCCAAGAATACTAAAACTCATACAGGAATTCAGTAAAGTGTGAGGATATAAAATCAATGCACAGAAATCAGTTGCATTTCTATACACCAACAGCAAGGCAGAAGAAAGAGAAATTAAGGAGTCAATCCATTTACAGTTATACCCAAAACCATAAAATATCTAGGAATAAACCTAATCAAAGAGGCAAAGAATCTGTACTCAGAAAACTATAAAGTGCTCATGGAAAACATTGAGGAAGACACAAAGAAATGGAAAAACGTACCATGCTCATGGATTGGAAGAACAAATATTGTGAAAATGTCTATGCCACCTAAAGCAATATACACATTTAATGCAATCCCTATCAAAATACCATCAATTTATTTCAAAGAAATGGAACAAATAATCCTAAAATTTATATGGAACAAGAAAAGACCACGAATAGCCAGAGGAATATTGAAAAAGAAAACCAAAGTTGGTGGCATCACAATTCCTGACTTCAAGCTCTATTACAAAGCTGTAATCATCAAGACAGTGTGGTACTGGAACAAAAATAGGCACATAGATCAATGGAACAGAATAGAGAGCCCAGAAATGAACCCCCAACTCTATGGTCAACTAATCTTCAACAAAGCAGGAAAGAATATCCAATGGAAAAAAGACAGTCTCTTCAACAATTAGTGTTGGGAAAACTGGATAGCCACATGCAAAAGAATGAAACTGGACCATTTCCTTACACCACACACAAAAATAGACTCAAAATGGATGTAAGACCTCAATGTGAGGCAGGACTCCATCAAAATCCTGGAGGAGAACATAGGCAGCAACCTCTTTGACCTCACCTGCAGCAACTTCTTCCTAGAAACATCACCAAAGGCAAGGGAAGCAAGGGCAAAAATGAACTATTGGGATTTCATCAAGATCAAAAGCTTTTGCCCAGCAAAGGAAACAGTCAACAAAACCAAAAGACAACTGACAGAATGGGAGAAGATATTCGCAAATGACATATCAGATAAAGGGTTAGTATCCAAAATCTATAATGAACTTGCAAACTCAACATCCAAAGAACAAATAATCCAATCAAGAAATGGGCAGAAGATATGAACAGACATTTCAGTAAAGAGGACATCCAAATAGTCAAAAGACACATGAAAAAGTGCTCAACATCACTCAGCATCAGAGAAATACAAATGAAAACCACAGTGAGATACCAGTCAGAATGGCTAAAATTAACAAGTCAGGAAATGACAGATTTTGGCAAGGATGCGGAGAAAGGGGAAACCTCCTACACTGTTGGTGGGAATGCAAGCTGGTAGAGCCACTCTGAAAAACAGTATGGAGATTCCTCAAAAAGTTGAAAATAGAGTTACCCTGTGACCCAGCAATTGCACTACTAGGTATTTACCCTAAAGATACAAATGTAGTGATCTGAAGGGGTAAGTGCACCTGAATGTTTACAGCAGCAATGTCCACAATAGCCAAACTATGGAAAGAACCTAGAAGTCTATCAACAAATGAATGGATAAAGAAGATGTGAGATATATATATATATAGATAGATAAATAGATAGATATAGTCACAGATACAGATATAGATATAGATACACACACACACACACATATACACACACACAATGGAATACTTTGCAGCCATCAAGAGAAACAAAATCTTGCCATTTGCAACGACGTGGATGGAACTAGAGGGTATTATCCTAAGCAAAATAAGTCAATCAGAGAAAGACAATTATCATATGATCTCTCTGGTATGAAGAATTTGAGAGCCAGGTTGGGGGGGATGAAACAAGATGGCATTAGGAAGGAGATAAACCATAAGAGACTCCTAAACTCACGAAACAAACTGAGGGTTGCTGGGGGGCAGTGTGGGTAGGGAAAGGGTGGTTGGGTTATGGACATTGGGGAGGGTATGTGCTATGGTAAGTGCTGTGCAATGTGTAAGCCTGGTGATTCACAGTCATGCATCCTGGGGCAAATAATACATTATATGTTAATAAAAATATTAAAAAATTTTTAAAAAGGAGTACAGTAAAAAAATGGCAGAAGAGAAGTGGTTCATTGGCCATATTTTATGATGGATTTTCTAAAATAAAAAGTCAAAAGTAAAAATTGTGAAATTTATGGGGATCACTGCTTTTTGTTTGGTATATGTTTTCATGTGGATTTTCACACATTTCCATCTTAATCAGTAGGTATTGACTCCCTATTACCAAAAAAGGAAAATCAATCATTTATACTTATTCCAAGCTCTTCCTCAAAGTCCAGTATTTGTCAGTTATATTGTATTATAAATATTCTACAAACTTCGGCATTAAAACCAACATACATGTAGTACTCTCCTGAGTCTATCTTCCTATCAATCAAGATGTCCTAAACTCTTCTGGAGTTGAAACCATGAATTTTTCCTAAAATATGGTAAAAATACCCATATATAAATAAGCAAACAAATACAAAGATTACACTAAGCAGTCTACAAGAAAAGTATATAAGGCAGACCTACTTATTTGACAAAGTGATTAGGGAAACATTTTTTATTCCATTGTTTTGTTTTCCAGAGCTGTAGGTGCATATCATCCTGGAATCCACCTCCTTCCCTATATACTCTGAAATTAACACCTTGAAATTACAGTCTTCCATTCCTTCCCTCCTACGTGTGAGGAGGCTTTTACTAGTGAATCACTAGGAAAAAAAAAGAAACAGATGTTTATAAACGAAGTGTCCTCTCAAATTGGACAAATATTTGCAATAAGTATGCAAACAGATAAATTAATCATTGTACAATATGATTACATATGTTTTATATCTTGTGGAAAGAAATTACTCTCTGGTCCTCCGCAGACTCCTGTTGAGGAAGAATATTTTAGGAAGTACTACCACTAATGAGGAAAAACTCATGTTTCTCTTCTCAACCTTGTACTCTCAATGCTTCTGGTGTTGACTCCAGTTTAATCTGAACACTCCTCAGAGAGTGAGGGTCTTGCAGGCCTCATAGGTCGGTAGGACGGTGGTACTCGAGTGGGGTGTGTACTGCCAAGAGCTTCCTGGGTACACAGAATCTACCTTTCTCTCTGATCCACCCCCTTGCTAGTTAGCTATTTATATAACTGTTGCTTTGTTTTTAATAATAGCCCATTTAAAATGCAGAAAGGCAACATGGCACCAGTCCAACACTGTTTACCCAAAAATCCTGGGGGATCCTCAGAGTCATGATTAAGTGTTGGTCTTTTTTTTCCCTCCAGTAAACCTTCTTCTTCTTTTCCCCCTCCTACACCCTCCTGCACACACATTCATATACACAAGCACCCCAGTTCTTATGCACATTTTAAAATTTGCTCTTAAAAGATAAGACTTCATTAAATTCACTCATAGGAAAGTATTAAAATCAAAGGCTTTATCTCCCCAGGACTATTTGCATTTTGAGCCTCAGCAGCAGCCTGCAGAATAAGAAGTTTATCTCACTTAAGGGAATTTCATGCATCAATGACCAGCTATTACAGGGAAAAAGGCGTCTTTCTTAAAATCCTATACAAAAAAAAAAAAAAAAATCCTATACAAACACAGCCTGGCCCGGCTAATGGGGAAAGAAGGTTTGAGGAGTATCGCCAACCATATCTTAATAGGCACTGGCCACAGTAATTTTTACCTGATGGTTTCTGTTTTAAATATGCATCACTCGGGACCCTCTCTGAAATTCAGACAGTACCACCAACATTACAATAAGCAGAAGCAGCACAATAAGCATATCCCTTTCGCTTTATAAACACATTTATCAAAGCATGGCAAGACATCGCCCCCAATTGAATAAACAAAACTAAGATCAGTGTCTTTTCCTCAAGGGTGTTCTGTCTCTGCCAGCAAGAAAATGTCAAGGCTGACACCACTTATTCACAGCACTGATAACCCAGCAACTTCGCTCAGCATCTCTGTAGCTCTGGGGAAAGATTCTTTGATATGGGACCCTGCTTTCAGCTCACTGGTGTGTGGGTTTGGGTTTTGTTTGTTTGTTTGTTTTCTTTTTATTTTTGGTCAGGGAACAAACAGGCATCTCAAAATAGTCTGGGCCTGGTTATTTTTCCCTCTCAGTCCCTGGAGAGTTCCCTCATCTGCACGTTTGGTTGCCAGTTTTCAAGGATCCAACCAAGTTGCAAACTAGCCCCTGTTGATTCCTTTTTATGCAGGAAAATTTGCTTCTGTAATTGCCTCAGGGAGGAGAAAAGTTCCAAAAAGAAAAGAGGTAGCACTTTCATTCACAACAATTCTGAGAAGTTTAAACAAAATCTCCTCACTGAGGATTTCATTAGATTGTACTTGGCTCATTCCCTCGGAAGCTTTAAGCATCAGCTTAGATGTTATCTCTCCCGGGAAGCCTCCCTGACCCGTAGGCTTTGTCAGGATGCTCTTCCCAATGGTTCTCAACACTCTCTCATTGATGCTCTTATCTCTCTGGATTTTAATTTTCTGATTCCCTGCCCCATTGGATAGGAGGTCTTAAGGGCAAGTCTGTGTATATCCTTGTAGCCCTAGTATATAACTTGGTTCAGCTAAGGTAGACATTTTATTTAAAGAAAAAAAAATAAGACATTTCTATCCTATAGAGTTCTGGGAAGAATCAGGTGTGGTTTGTGATGTCAGTTCATTCTCCTTTTGTCTCTAAGGCCTTTGAAGTCACATTGTGAATCAATTAAGCGATGTTAATGATTCTGCTGAAAAATTTAATTGCAGCAAGTTTATTGAACCTAATCCTGACTGGAGAATTTCTTATCTTACCCCAAAGCTTTAGTGCCTTGCAAGTAGCATACTACTTCTAAGTATACCTGTGACCCAAGGATTCAGGGGAAAGAAGTAATAGATAGTGTCCCTGCTGTTTTCGGTTTTAATCATCATGCCACTGTCATTGTAACACTCAGACATTCATAGATGTGGGTTGAGGATAGGAATAGAAAAAAGAAAATCTCAAAAGTTCTGAAACTCTTTCTTACAGTTACTATTTGAGAACAGTATACCTAACAAGTTCTGTTACCCTGAGGCAGACACCATCAAGGAAGACACAGATGTTACCAGGTATGAAAACAAAAGCTTCCCTTTCTTCCCTGAAGTCTGCTATACTCAAGCGTCCCGTGTGTGGAGTTATGAGAGCCCTGAAGCAACCTGCGAAGAATAAATTGAGACAAAGCCTAACGTTAGCATTGAATGAGGACTCCTTACAGAGGGGGGCCTGGATGGGGTGTGGTAATGAACCAGAGAACTCAGCACGTAGTGGGGATTAATCTCCAAAAAAGAGAGAAACTACAAGTACAGACAGAGGTAGAGTCCTGAGGAGGTACTAGGAGTTAATGCCGACAATGCTAGATTTTGCTCAGGGTTTGGCGTCAGAGGAAGAATGAATTAAAGAATGAATCCTAATGTCTGTATCTGCCTGCTTCTGGTTTGCAGCAGCTTGGTCCCCTTGCTGGGTCTTGGAGAAACAGATCTCCTAGGACAGGAAGAACCACACTCACTAGCAAGTGGAGCTTCAACACAGGTGACACAGACTTTTTTTTTCATTTTTGGTATCCAATCTCCGTGATGGAAATGAAATGTTAAATAAATGTATTCTGTATTAAATTACACATTCAGCCTACAAATTATACAAGCAATGTAAGATCATCAGACAAAAAAAAAAAAAAAAAAACAGGGGCGCCTGGGTGGCTCAGTCATTAGGCTTCTGCCTTTGGCTCGGGTCATGGTCCTGGGGTCCTGGGATCGGGTCTCGCATCGGGCTCCCTGCTCTATGGAAAGCCTGCTTCTCCCTCTCCCTCTGCCCTGCTTGTGTTCCCCATCTCTCTCTCTCTCTCTATCTCTCTCTCAGTCTCTCTCTCTCCCTCTCTCTCTCTGTTAAATAAATAAAATCTTTAAAGAAAAAAAAAACATGCCAATGACAATATATAAATCTTTAAAAGTGTTTTCAGTTGGAAAACAATTCCAGATGCGTTTCCTTATTAAAAAAGGCAAGTAAAAATATGAATGTTTGGAAATATTACATAACATTATGATTATACTTCTCAGGATATTAAAAAAATTATCAAATTTAATTTCAATTGCCAAAGAAACAAGTTAAAGAGAAACTGAAATATTACAAATATTTCTTGAGAAAAATATATATTAATTTGTAGTCATTAGTATTTAAGATTATAAAAAGATAGTACTAAGAAAAATCAATTACACGTTTTGCTTGATACATTTTTTATACTCATTTTACGTCTAGTATTTAGTGATTCTATGCTATGAAAAATGAGGCAAGATATTCTTCTTTCTTTAATTTCCTTACAGTCCTCATGTTGCATTAATTATATTATTAATCACATGTTCAAGGTTTATAATTGCATAAAGTGATGCCAATCTAAGTGGCTGAGCAGAGAGTTGGTTCAAGTTCAAGATCACAAAGAATGATTTCTAATAGTTACTTGATATTTTTAACAGAATTTTCAGCAAAATATTTTACTTAGAAACTATACAGCACAGATTTCTTATTCTTTTAAAGAATCTTTGTTTTGAGTGGGGGAGACAATGTGTTTGAAGAAATAATAGCTGAAAACTTCCTAAATCTGGGGAGGGAAACAGACATTCATTTCAGGAAACACAGAGATTCCCCTAACAAATTCAACCCACAGAGGTCCACACCAAGACAAAATGGCAAAAAAAGAATGAAAAAGAGGGGAAAAGAACAGTTACATACAAAAGAAACCCTATAAGGCTGTTGGCTGATTTTTAGCAGAAAGTTTGCAGGCCAGAAGAGAGTAGCACAACATATTTAGACTGCTGAAAGGGAAAAATCTACAGCCAAGAATAATTGAACCATCAAGGCTACCATTCAGAATAGAGTGTGAGATAAAGAGTTTCCCAGAAAAATTAAAGTTAAAAGAATCCATAACCACCATACAAGCAATATTAAGAGGGACTCTGGTTGGAAAATAAAAAGTAGGAGTAAGAAAAATAGGAAACACAAAAGCAAAAAAAAAAAAAAAAGAAGAAGAAGAAAATTTGTATGCCTCTAAAAATCAGTCAAGAGAAGCACAAAATAAAAGGCTGTAAAATATGACAACAGATATCTGAAATGTGGAGGGGAGAAGAGTAAAGAATGAGTTCAAAATTAAGCAACCTTCAGCTCAATATAGATAGTTATATGCAGAAGAAATATATAAACTAAGTGATAACCTCAAATCAAAAACTAGTAATAGATATACAAAAAATAAAGAGTAAGGAATCCAAGTATATCACTAAAGAAAGTATATTGCTTATACGAAAATTGTTAAGCAAACTACAAAAGAGAGTAAGAAGAGAAAGGATCAGAGAAAAACTACAAAACAGCTACAAAACAAGCAACCCAAGTGGCAATAAATATATATCAATAATTAGGTTGAGGGTAAATGGGCTAAATCCTTTATCAAAAGACCTAGGGTGACAGAGTGAATTAAAAAAAAAAAAAGACAAGCCCCATCTAAATGTTGCCCACAAGAGACTCATTTCAGACCCAAAGACGCCAGTAGATTGAATGTGAGAGTATGAAGAAACATTTATCATGCACACGAATGTCAAAAAAAAGCCAGGGTAGCAATAATTCCATCGGACAAAAGAGACTATAAAATAGAGACTGTAAAAAGACACAAAGAAGGACACTATGTAATAATTATGGGGACACTCCAACAAGAAGGTGTAACAATGGTAAATACTTATACACCCAACATAGGAGCACCCGAATACATAAAACAGTTAATAAAAAGCATAAAGAAACTAATTGATACTAATAAAATAATAGTAGGGGGACTTGAACACCCCACTTTTATTGATAGATCATCCAAACAGAAAATCAAGGAAATGGTGGCTTTAAATGACACGTTGGATCAGATGGATATAACAGATATATTCAGAACATTCCATCCTAGGACAGTCAAATACACATTCTTTTTAAAGTGCACATGGAATGTTCTCCAGAATAAATCACATATTAGGCCACAAAAAAAGACCAGTGTGTTAAAAAAGACTGAAGTCATACCATGCATCCTTTCTGAACACAACACTATAAACCAGGAATGAAAAATAAGGAACATTTTAGAAAGATTATAAATGCAGGGAGGTTAAATAACAGGCTACCAAACAATGAATGAGTCAACCAAGAAATCAAAGAAATCAAAAAGTATGTGGGAACAAATGAAAATTAAAAACACAACAGTCCAAAACCTTTGGGATGCAGCAAAAGTAGTCCTAAGAGGGAATTTTATAGCAAAACAAGCCTACCTCGAGAAGCAAAAACAAACAAACAAAAAAAATCTCAAGCAATCTAACCTTACACCTAAAGAGCTAGTATAAGAAGAAACAAAACCAAAAACCAGAAGAAGGAAGCAAATAATAAAGATTAGAGCAGAAATAAATGACATAGAACCAAAAAATAATAATAAAATAGAACAAGTCAATGAAACCAGGAGTTGTTTCTTTGAAAACATCAACAATATGAAAAAACTACAGCCAGACTCATTAAAAGAGAAAGAAAGGATGCATACAAAATCATAAATGGAAGAGGAGAAATAACCAACACCACAAGAATATAAATAATTATAAGAGAATATCATGAAAAATTATATATGCCAACAAATTGTACCTCCTAAAAGAAATGGATAAATTCCTAGAAACATATAACCTACCAAAACTGAAGCAGGAAGAAATAAATTTGAACAGATGAACAGACTGATTATGACCAAGAAGATTTAATCAGTAATAAAAACTGCCAACAAATAAAAGTCCAGGACCAGAGAGCTTCACAGATGAATTCTACCAAACATTAAAAGAAAAGTAATACCTATTCTACTCAAACTATTCTAAAAAATAGAAGGAAATTTCCAACTCATTCTACGAGGCAAGTATAGCCCTGATACCAAAAACCAGACAAAGATATCACTAAAAAAAGAGAACTACAGGCCAATATCTCTGATGAACATAGATGCAAAAATCTCCAACAAAATACTAGCAAACCAAATCCAATAACACATTAAAAATATCATTCTTCACAATCAAGTGGGATTTATTCCCAGAATGAAAGTTTGATTCAATATTCATAAAGCTGATATGATACATCACATCAATAAGAGAAAGGATAAAAACCCTATGATCTTTTCAATAGATGCAGAATGAGCATTTGACAGAGTACTACACCCATTCATGATAAAAGCCCTCAACAAAGTAGGCTTAAGGGAACATACCTCAATATAATACAAGTCTTAAAGGAAAAACCCATAACCAACATCATACTGAATAGGGAAAAACTGAGAGCTTTCCCCCTAAAGTCAGGAACAAGACGAGGATGTCCCCTCTCCCCACTTTTATTCAACACAGTGCAGGAAGTCCTATATATAACAATTGGACAACATAAAAAAAAAGGCATCCAGATTGGTGAGGAAGAAGTAAAATTCTCAATATTTGCAGATGACATGATACTATATCCAGAAAACCCTACCAAAAAAAACTACTAGAAATGATCAATGAATTCAGTAAATTTGCAGGATACAAAATCAATGTGCAGAAATCTGTTGCTTTTCTACACACTAATAGAGAAGTAGCAGAAAGAGATATTAAGAAAACAATTCCATTTATAATTGCACAAAAATAATGTTTCCTATCAATAAACCTAACCAAAGAGGTGAAAGACCTATACTCTGAAAACTATAAACCGCTGATGAGAGAAACTGAAGACAAAACAAAAAATGGAAAGATACTTCATGCTCATGGATTAGAAAAAACAAGTGTTATAAAGATGTCTATACTACCCAAAGCAATCTGCACATTTAACACAATCTCTATCAAAATGCCTTCATCATTTTTCAGAGCTCTAGAACAAACAATCCTAAAATTTGTATGGAACCACAGAGTACCCCAAATAGCCAGAGTGATATTGAAAAAGAAATGAAAAGCTGGAGGTATCACAATTCCAGACTTCAAATTACATTACAAAGCGATACTAACCAAAATAGTATAGTAAAAATAGACACACAGATCAATAGGACAGAATGAAAACCCAGGAAAAAAACCTCACAGTTATATGGTCAATTTCTTCAAGAACATCCAATGGAGAAAAAAAAAAAAAAGGTCTCTTCAAAAAATTGTGTTGGAAAAATTGGGCAGTCATATGCAAAAGAATGAAACTGGACCACTTTCTTACATCATACACAGATATAAACTCAAAAAGGATTAAAGACCTAAATGTGAGACCTGAAACTAAAAATCCTAGAAAAGAACACAGGCAGTAATTATTGGGATTACACCAAAATTAAAATGTTCTGCACAGCAAAGGAGTGAACAAAACTAAACAGCAACTTGAGTGGGAGAAGATATTTGCAAATGACATATCCAATAAAGGATTAGTATCCAAAATATATAAAGAATTTATACAACTGAACATCAAAAAAACCCTCAAATAATCCAATTTAAAAATGGGGAAAAGACTGGACAGACACTTCTTCAAAGTGTACATAAAAATGGCCAACAGATACAGGAAGAAAGATGCTCAACATCACTCATCATCAGAAAAATATAAATCAAAACTACCATGAGATATCACCTCCTACTTGTCAGAATGGTTAAAATCAATAACACAAGAAACAACAAGTGTTGGCAAGGATGTAGAGAAAAGGGAAACCTCTTGTACTCTTGGTGGGAATGCAAACTGGTCCCGTCACTGGGGAAAACAATATGGAAGTTCCTCAAAAAGTTGAAAATAGAACTACACTATAATCTAGAAATCACACTACTGGGTATTTAGCCCAAAAAAACAAAAATACTAATTTAAAGGGATACATGTACCCCTTATGTTTACTGCAGTATTTACAATAGATGAACTATGGAAGCAGCTTAAGTGTCCATCAGTAGGTGAATGGGTAAAGAAATGGTATATTTACAAATATATAAATTTATATATATGTAATATATATTGTATATATGTAATATATACATAATATAGTATTATACAGCCATAAAAAAGGATGAAATCTTGCCATTTGCAACAACATGGCTGTAGCTAGAAAGTATGTCAAGCAAAGTAAGTCAGAGAAAAACAAATACCATACAATTTTACTCAGAATTTAAGAAACAAAACAAATGAGTAAATGGAAAAAGAGACAAGCCAAGAAACAGACTCTTAACTATAGAGAACAAAGTAATGGTTACCAGAGGGGGAGTGGGTGAGGGGATAGGTGAAATAAGTGATGGAGATTGAATGTACTTGTCATAATGAACACTAAGTCATGTATGGAATTGTTGAATCACCACACTGTATACCTGAAAATAATATAACATCTATTTTAACTACACTCAAATTAAAATAAAAATTTTTTTAAAAGAATCTTTGTTTGGTATCACAACCAAATTGACTGGGTTAAAAAATGCAACCAGCAACAAGTATAATCTTTTTTTTTTTTTTAACAAGTATAATCTTGAGTTGGTCACAAAGTGACCAGTTTTTTCAGTTTTAAAAGAATTGTACTAGAGGTATTGAATGACATTCCCAGACCTCAAAATTGATTACTTATCTTAAATTATCCTAAGAGTATAGGATGAAAGACAAGGACGTATGATAACCAAAGAAAAAGGGAACAAATGAAGTGACAATTTAGCAAAATAATTCAACCATGGAAAAAATTATGATGAAAGAGTAAGCTAGAGGAAGATTTTAACCTAGCTCCTTTTACATTTCCTTTCTTGTACTTACTGCTGATCATTTCAACATTATTGTTATTTTTTTCTTTTGTAAAATGGTAACAACTCTAGGAAAATAATAAAGTCCAAAACAAAATAAACATAGGAATATTTGTCAATTAAAGGATGACCAGAGGAAAAATTAGCTTGAGTTTGCCCCCCCTTAAATTATTAGCTCTGCAAATAAACCATTTAAACATACTCTGAGGGGAAATAAGCAAATTAAAACATTAAAAACAAATTAATTAATCAAGTCCCACATCAGGCACTGTGTTCAGCAAGGAGTCTGCTTGTCCCTCTTCCTCTGCTTCTCTCTCTCTCTCATAAGTAGAATCTTTAAAAAACGATTATTCTAAACTAAGCCAACCAGCATCTTTATAATACATGCCAACAGGAAGGCAGAAGAGATAGAAATGATAATAAACCTCTTCTTTCTGAGATACATGGAGGTTCTTTCCCTCCCATAGTTATTGATTAAAAAAAAAAAAAATTTCTTCACTTCAAGGAAAGTCCATTGGAGGAAACTCCATTTAGTCAGTCATCCCTGGTCTCATAGAAGCAGGCCCTATGGCCTTTAAGTGTTGGGTCCTGGTATCCTACTAAACTATTGTAACCTGCAAAGATTAATTTTGCACCAAAGATTATGCAAAAGTGGATACTCAGCAGCAACTAGAGAAATAGTCTTCTCTTTGAAAAGAGTTGAAGCCAAGTCCCCAGACTCTATGTGGACTAACTCGAGTGCTTTATCCATAAAGTTGGCTTTCAAATTCCACAAAGACTGCTTTTGTTTTCAGATCTTCAGGGAGTCTTGTAATTCCCAGTGTCAAGGGCACAACAGATTCTGTGATCTGCACGCAGCTCAGCTCATCAGCGCTAATTATTGCTCTGCCAACCTTGTAAACTAATGTAATCAGAAACCTTATGCAGAGGCCCCAGTGAGGATGCCACCTTTTTCTCTCCCATTAACTGTTCGCTTTCCACGCTTTGATTTCTCCTCTTATTTTTCACTTGCTCCCTGGGTGGGCACATCTGCCTTCCTGGCTTCAGCCAAAATTTCTATTATGAAGACTTCTAATTGTACCTTTTCAGCCTCAGCCTTTTTCAGAAGTTCCACACCTGTATTTTTGACTGCCTACTAAATGCAACCCAAAGCACCAATTCCAAAATGGGCTCATGCTATTCCTTTACCCTCAAGCCCATATTTGTTTGTCCCCAGGTGCTCCCACCTTGAGCTGATGTCTCCACCCTCTGCAGAGCCAATGCTGTAGAAAAAGAAAATGTCAGTTTCATCTCTTACTCATTTCTCTGTTACTCCTGTATTGTCTCATCACAACAGTCAGCCTTTGGATCACCTCAATCCCATCGTAGGACCTTCTATAGAACTGTTCCTACCTCAGAACTATTGCCCACTGTTGGTTTCTCTTTGTTGCTCAGCTGGATGATTCTCAGCCCCCCTCAGTCTGACTGGAGGTTCTTACCAAGCTTATTTCACCCCCACCCAGCAGTGCTATCTCTCTAAACATCACTCTGCTCCTGTTTTCTGTTTTTCTTTGTGTGTGTGTGTGTGTGTGTGTGTGTGATGAATGTATTTACTTTCCTCATGGAAAAATACACTTTGCAAAGTAAAGTTTGATGAAATAGAAAAAAGTCAGCTTTGATTTATTTAACTCTTGACAAGTTAGTTAGTTTTTAAAACCTAACCTTGCTTCATGCTGCTCTCAATGTAAAAGAAACCCATTAGCCTGGTTTTCAAGACAAAAGGCCATCACTCATATCCCAGGTATCATCCTCTGCCATTCTTCTCCATAAGCATGATAATTTGGACACACTACTGGTGTCTTTAACAGTTCCTGGCACATAGTGAGCATTGAATGAACGTTTGTTGAATGGATGAACAAGTTGCTCACGGTAGCCCATCCTTGCAAAGCCCTTATATGATTCCTGTTTACTTTCTACATGCTACCCTCTACTTGGAAAGCTCTTTCCATTCTTCGGGACCTGGCTAATGATTGCTACTCTTTCTGCAAAATCTAGCTGATATGTGACCCTTTGACTTACTTATTAACTGAACAAGTGTTTATTAAACACATACAAGGAATCTAGTGTATGGGATAAAAGAACCAGTCTAGCGTGGAAAATGCATTAGAAAGCAATCGCATACTTCCTATAGTTTTTCCTACATGTACATGATGTAGTTGTCCCCTCCTGTCTATCTCCACAGAACCTGGTACAGGAAGAACATATCGATGACCTTGCCCAAGTGTAGGCTAATGTAAATGTTAGGTTAGGCTAAGTAATGATGTTCAGCAGGCTAGGTGTATTAAATGCACTTTTGACTCAGGATATTTTCAACTTACAGTGGGTTTACTGGGACGTAACCCTACCAGAAGAAAAGGGAAATCTGTATGTAATTATGCTGAGGATACAATATGGAATGAGCCTGTTTGTGATCAGTTTGCCAATTTGAAATTCAGACTATCTGACCTATGCAATTAAGATCTGGAGCTGATCAATTAACTTTCCTGGCCTCATTAGCATCTTTGTAAATCAGGTAGGACAACACCTACTTCATGAAGTTCTTCAAAGTATCAAGTGATGAAAAGAGATTGGCTATAAATGCTTGTCCATTAATTGCTTGATTTATGAATAAAGCAATATATATTGGTAATGAAAGTTCCATAGATGGGATAAGTAGAAGAATGTACACAAGAATGAATAACTGAGTTAGGTCTGAGTATTTTCTAGATTGAGAAACTCTGAGGACAGCAACAGAAAAAGATATACAGAACAGGTAAATTCTGGGGTGCCTGGGCAGCTCAGTGGGTTAAAGCCTCTGCCTTCAGCTCAGGTCATGATGTCAGGGTCCTGGGATCGAGCCCCACATCAGGCTCTCTGCTTGGCAGGGAGCCTGCTTCCTCCTCTCTCTGCCTGCCTCTCTGCCTACTTGTGATCTCTCTCTCTCTCTCTGTCAAATAAATAAATAAAATCTTAAAAAAAAAAAAAGAACAGGTAAATTCCTGTTTTAGTCAAACTGCAAAAGGAAATTCAATAGTTTCTTCCCTAAAAGGAGCAAGAAGGCAATATCTATGTGTTTATATGATACTATACATTAATATGATTTTGTTAAAAACTTATTACAAAAAGAGCTGTATCTCAAAAGTATAATTTTAGTTATTTTAAACAGATCTATTTGTTGTTGAAGTCTTTCTTTTAAAAACATTGAAAGAAATAGATGCCCAGCCTACAGAAAGCAGAAAAATCAATATTCTGGGGCTCTGAAAGCACAAAATCTGATAGAAACCTCCCCATCCGCCTCCCAATGGTCTGCTTCAACACTGCTCACTTCTGTTTTCACATTTACTCTGTTGGTCTCTTGATTCCTCTTGGATTCCTTCTACAGATATTTACCTGATGACTGATGGAGTGTATAGGAAGAAGGACTTGATCAGGTCAGGACTCCAGGACTGAAAGTTTTGCAAGCCACAGACTCCATAATGGAATTTTTTTTTTTAATAGACTGTGCAGATGCCAGAGATCAAAGAACACGGCTCTCTAGGATAGTTTTTTGTGTTTGCTTTAATACAAGATGAATTCTTCACATATGAACTCTGTGAAGATTGACTGACATCAAACTCTTCAATATTCCCCAAGCATATTTTCACCACGAGGTATGTCTATAGGATAGAGTTCAGCTTCAGTCGATAACTTGCAATTCTCATGGTTCTTATTTGCTAGGCCTCTTTTTCTCCTGTCATCCTTTTAAAGTTACCTTCCCGTCCTCTTGACCTGATAAAGCTAAGAATGATTAGCAAATTTCCCAAAGCAAGCTGTTTGTTGAAGTGCAGAGCAATCTTATAAAGTCCTACAAAATTTCAGTGTAAAAACAATAATGAGGAACCAGAAGAAACTGTAAGGAAACTACCCCAAAATAAATAGGGTAGAAAATTAGGCACTTTTGAATGGCTATTAGTTACAAGATACACTGCATAATATTTTATAAATGTGTCCTTATTTAATTCTTCCATGTAACACTTTGGGGAAATTGTGAGGAAGGCTAAGCTTAATTTATTCATGATCAGATATACTAAGATGCTGATACAGGATTTGAACCCATACCCATCCAAATCTAAAATATATGTTTTTTCCACAACATTTTGCTACCCACAGAGTATACTATTGTTGAGCCCTCGAGCGCTATGAATTTATAAAAAAATAAATTGGAATTTTCCTTTTAAAGAGAAGGCTTAAAATGCGAAGTTTTTTCTATTTTAAAAACTGAATCATGCACTAGTGAGTCAATTTACAATTTTCCTTGGTTCACGATTTTATAAATAAACATGGGATTGCTTTTGGCAGTGTGTCAGTCTGACTTGTTTTCACAGCAGAAACTGAATGAAGTCATGGAGTAGCTTTTCTGGCCAGGTCATAATAATATAATCTACAGCATATTAACCTTTTCATATCATATTGATTTTTTTCATGCTGAAGGGCTTCCAAAACCACAATAGAAGCTAATTCTGTGCTAAAGAACAATGATATCAAATTAAAAGTTAAAGCACATGCCAATTCAAATATCGAGTTGATATTACAAAATAAACATTTGCTGCTTCTTACAAACATTGGATTCACCCATGACTAGAGTCACACATGATGAAAGAATCTAAAAAACAAAGATGAAAACCAAAATTACGTTCTGGGACCAAAAATAAGAGCCCTCACCAAATACTGAGCTTGAAAGTTACCAGTAGGAGAAAAAAAGAATCACCTGAAATAATTCAAAAAGACATTGGTTATACCAAATGATGGAAGGAAAAATGAAAGCCAAGATCCGGGAAATATTTACCAATTATCTGTCCTTTTGACTACAAAAAACTTTCTTCACAGCATGATTTCAAAGCTGAGTCCCACATAAGGATCTTTGTTCATCACTTTATTTTTTTATAAAAATTTATTATTTGGGGCACCTGGGTGGCAGTCATTAAGCATCTGCCTTCAGTTCAGGTCATAATCCCAGGGTCCTGGGATCAAGCCAGGCATGGGCTCCCTGCTCAGCAGGAAGCCTGCTTCTGCCTCTCCCACTCCCCCTGCTTGTGTTCCCTCTCTCACTGTCTGTCTCTCTGCCAAGTAAATAAATAAAACCTTTAAAAAAATTTATTATTTGTTTATTTGAGAGAGAGAGAGAAAGAGAACACGAGAGGGAGCAGACTCCCTGCTGAACAGGGAGCCTGATGTGGGGCTCAATCCCTGGACTCTGGGATCATGACCTGAGTCAAACGCAGATGCTTAACTGTCTGAGCCACCCAGTGATGCCCCTTGTTCATCACTTTAAATTGTATTCGAGAAGTGCTAAATTTCTTATAAGGTAAAGTTTGTGAGTAGAAACTTCTCACTATCAATCTCTGATTCCCTCAACCCAGAGCCTTATTTTTTAAAGCAAAACATAATTGGAAGCCCAAAGCAAACTAAAAAGTCTTCAATCTGCTTTGTTCCTTTGTTCCTTAAACCAATTCAATTTTAGGTTTTTATTTTTTTATTTTTATTTTTTTTAAAGATTTTATTTATTTATTTGACAGAGAGAGAGAGAGATCACAAGTAGGCAGACAGGTAGGCAGAGAGAAAGGGGGAAGCAGACTCCCCGGGACATGGGGCTAGATCCCAGGACCCCGGGATCATGACCCGAGCTGAAGGCAGAGGACTTAACCCACTGAGCCACCCAGGTGCCCCTCAATTTTAGGTTTTTAAATTTAAATCAAGAACCATATAATAAGACCTAGAAAAACATTTTCATTATTTATAAAAGTAATGTATCTTTAAATAATTTCAAACATGTTACAGTGGCAACACAAAGAATTCCTGTATTCCTGTATTCAATCAGATCCTCCAGTTGTTAATATCTTACAACATTTGTCTCTTCACACACAATATTCCAGAAAAAAACTTTATATGTAATTTTGACATAATTCCAAATCAGGCACCCGACATGGTTTCAACACTATAATCACATCCATAGATCCCTTCAAATGAGGCCAAATACCCCAATGGTCCCAATGGTCTGGACAATATCCATTCTGGTCCAGAACCCTTCCTTGGAGCTATTCCTCAGTCTTGCCCTTACCTTCAGAGCCTTGACAGATTCAGAGTCTACATGATACCCAACCAGGTCTGTCTAGTGTTTCTTGAGTAGACTCAGCTCAGGCATCCCTAACAGAAACATCCTAAACATAATGCTGTGTTCTTCTCAATGTAGCACATCAAAGGGGACACACCACCACCACTGGTGGCATAAGAATGATACAAATGAACATGATATAACCAATGTAAACTGCTGATGTAGGTATGATACCTGTTAATGTAATGAGTAACATTTCTCCCAAGTTTCTTCACACACAAAAACAAGTTTTGCCCTTGGTGATAAGTGGAATTTCATAGGAAGGTACTCTTAGATTGTAGCAATATTCTGTTCAACTTCCACTAACCAGTATTTGGTATCCTTTGAGGATTCTCACCTAAAATACCCACAACCGTGGTTGCCAAATGGGTAGTTTCCATTTCCAACACTATTTCTACATTAAATACTTGGTACTACTACCATAGAAATGCTTTAATATACTTAACACATTCCTATCAGTATGGATATGCACAATTTTATTTTATTCATTGGTAGTCTTTCATTTTTTTTTTTTTTTGATGCTCAAGTCTTTCTAGATTTGTCCAATGGGATCCCCTTCAAGCTGGGTCCTGTGTTTTTAACATGTCCCCATTATTTTTTTAAATATTTATATTGATACAATTCATATGCCATAAAATTTACCTTTTTAAGATATATAATTCAGTAATTTTAGCATTTTCATAGAAGTATGAAAATACAATATAAGTTTATAATATTCTCATCCCACTCTAAAAATTCCCTCCTGAATATTAGCAATTGTTCCTAATGCTTTCTCACAGCCATAAAATCACCACTGTTTCCATAGGCTCCCCCATTCTGGATGTTCCATGTAAATAAAATCATAAAATCATATATATAAGATGTAACATCTTACATGATATGTGGTCTGTCACTAAGTATCCTTATGGTAGTATAAATAAGTACTTAATTTTATCACCAAATAATATTCCATTATATGGATATAAAATATTAAATAATTAATGGGTGTATGGGCACCTGGGTGGCTTAGTTGGTTAAGCGACTGCCTTTGACTCAGGTCATAATTCCAGAGTCCCAGGATGGAGTCCTGCCTCGGGCTCCCTGCTCAGTGGGGAGCCTGCTTCTCCCTCTGACCCTCCCCCTTCTTGTGGTTTCTCTCTCTCTCTCTCTCTCTCAAATAAATAAAATCCTTAAAAAAAATAATTGATGGGTGTATCAGAGTACAACCAAAGAAATAGGACCAGTAGGTATAAAGGAATCGGTTTATGTGATTGTAGAGTCTAACCAGGCAAATTCAAAATCTTTAGGATAGGTCATCAGGAAGGATATTTAGAAATGACTGAACTTCCTGTCTGCAAGCAGAATTTCTCCCTCAGGGAAGCTTCAGTTCTATTCTTAAAGCCTTTCAAGGGATTGAATCAGGCCTACCTAGCTTATCTAAATAACCTCTTAAAGCCAACTGATCATGAACTTTAATCACATCTACAAAATACCTTCACAGCAACATTTATATTAGTGTTTGGTAACCGGGGAACTATAGTCCAGTCAAGCTGACCTATCGAGAACACCATTGCAATGGATTTGAGGTTTTCCACTTTTTATCCATCATGGATAATGTTGCTAAGAACATTCCTGTTTGAATTTTTCAAGAGCATATGTTTTCATTTCTTTTGAATATACAAATAGGAGTGGAATTGTTGGGTCATACGGAAACTATGACATTCTGATGGGTGACACTGAGGAACTGCCAAACTCTTCAAAGGGGCAGTAACATTTTAAGTATCCAACAATCTGCAAAGGTTCCAATTTCTCCACAACCTCAACAACATTCTTTTTGATTATAGCAACCTGAAGGGTGTGAACAGATATCTCATGGTTTGATCTGCACTTACCAAATAACTAATAGGGCTGAGCATCTTTTTTAAGTGCCCATTTATATACCTTCTTTGGAGAGATCACTTATCAAATCTGTGTGTTGTTTTTAACTGAGTTGTTCAATTATTAAGTTTTAAGAGTTCTTGATTTGGGACACTGGACCCATCCTTATCAAACATAAAAAAAAAATTTCTCCCATACTATCAGTTTATCTTTGAACTGTCTTGATGGTATCATTTGCAGTGGAATTTTTTTTTTTTTTAATTTTTGTACAGTCCAGTTGATCCACTGGTTCATTTTTCTCTTTTTGCTTCTGGTACCATATCTAAGAAACCATTGCCTTTTGAAGATCAAAGATTTAATACTATTTTTTTTTCCTTTTAAGAATGTTATAGTTCTCTCTTTTACTTTTAGGTCTACAATACATTTTGAGATAGTTTAAAAGGTATGCTTTTCATATTTTTGTATAACATGAAGGGATCCATCTTTGCTCTTTTCTGTGTGTATATCCAGTTATAACATCATTGATTGTTGAAAAGTCTGCTCTTTCTCCATTGACTTGTAAATTGAAGTCAAATTGACTGTAAATGTTAGAATTGAGAGACCTGAAATTAACCCTAACTCCAGTGATCTATACATATCTACTATGCCAGTTGTCTTTAAAATGGTAGCTGTATAGTACATGTGAAATCAGGATGTTAGAGTCCTCCAAATTTTTTTTAAGATTATTTTTGGCAATTCTTGGTCTCTTGCACATCTATAGGAGTGTTAGGATCAGCTTGTCAATTTCTGCAAAAATCAAGGTAAGAACTAAATAGGGATAATCTTGAGTTTGTCAAAAAAATTTTTTTAAGGAATACTTTCATCTTAACATTTGGTCTCCTAGAAACCATGAGAGACTCTTGACTCTGGGAAACAAACTGAGGGTTGTGGAAGGGGAGATGGGTGGGGGTTGGGGCAATTGGGTAATGGGCATTGAGGAGGGCACGTGATGTGATGAACACTGGGTGATATATGTAATTGATGATTGTTGAACACTACATCTGAAACTAATAATATACTTTGAGTTGACTAATTGAATTTGAAAAAAAAAAATTTGGTCTCCTAGGCCATGAACATGATTTTTCTTTCAACTTTTGTCTTTAATATCTTTCACCAGTTTTATAGTTTAGTGTACAAATCCTATACTGTTATTCCTATTTTTGATGCTATTATAAGTGGAATTTTATTTTTTGAAGTAGTGTCTAGAAATATAATGGACTTCGTACATTGATCTTGTATCCTGCAACATTTTGATATTCGTTATTCTAACTTCTGTTGTAGAATTTTTTTGTAGGATTTCTATATGTAAGAACACCATCTGAAAATAGAGGTTTTACTTTTTTTAATTCCAAGATCTTTTTAATTATTTTCCAATCTGGGTTTTGTACTGCTTTTGCTTGCCAATTTAATCAAACTAGAATCCTCAAGTACAATGTTAAATAGAACTGGCAAAAGGACATCCTTGTTTATGATCTTAAGGAAAAAGCATTCTGCTTTCTGCCCTTCACCAATAAACTTTTTTGTGGATGTTCTTTAGAATAAAGGAGGAATACTGGGGGTGTGCAGGTTGGTGAGTGCTTTTTGTTTTTTTTTTTTAATTGTGTTTTTATTTTGTTTCTTAAGCAGTGGTGGGGCTGGGGAGAATTTATAGTATTGGTACTAATTCTTTTTTAAAGATTTGTTACAATTTGCCAATGGAGCTATCAGGGTCAGGGCCTAGGATTTTCTTTGTGGGAAGTGTTTAAATCACTAACCCAGTTTCTACTTATTATAGGTCTTCACATTTTTTATTTCTTCTTGAGTCATTTCAGTGGTTTGTGTTTGAGTTTGTCCTTTTCAACTAAATTAATCTGATTTGGCATAGAGTTTTCCATGGTATTCTCATGTAACCTTTTCCTTTAAAGTTAATAGTAATGATACCTCTTATTCTTGACATTGGTAATTTGAGACTTATTTTTTTTTTTCTTGGTCAGCCTACTTAACGGTTTACCACTTTCATTGATCTTTCTTAAGAATCAACATTTCCTTTTGTTTTTCTGTTCTAGATATTTTTATTCTAACTTTATTTTTCCCTCCTGTTTGCTATGGTTATAATGGATTTTCCCAGTGTCATAAGGTGAAAGCTTAGATTATTGATTTGAGACCTTAATATCAGTGTGTACAGCTATAATGATCTTTTGGAGGACTAATTAACCAGGATGTTGTATTGTCACTGTCATTTATCACAAGATATTCTCTAATTTCCTTGTGATTCTTTTTCTTTGACCCTTTTGTTACTTAGGAGTGCCTTACTTAATTTTCACTTGTTTGTGAGTTTCTCAGTTCTCTGTTTGATTTTTAATTCCATTGTGATCAGAGAAAATGATCATGATATGACATCATGATCATGATATCAACCCAAATTAACCTATTGAGACTTGTTTTATGGCATAACAGTCTATCCTGGAGAATCCTCCATGTGCAGTTAAAGTACTTTGCTATTGTTGGATGAAGTATTCTATAGAGGTTTATCTTATCTAGTTGGCTTATAATGTTGTTCAACTATCCCATTTCCTTGTTGAGCTTCTGCCTAGTTGTCCTATCCATTATTGATAGCAGGCATTATGGGCCAAAATATGTCCCTTCAAAACTCATGTGACTATTTGGAGAGAGCCACTTTAAAGAGTTAATTTAAAATGAGACCACCGATTGCTTCTCGGCCTTTTGGCTAAGATCAAGTGTAAAATGAGACCACCGAGGGTGCCTGGGTGGCTCAGTTGGTTGGGCAACTGCCTTCGGCTCAGGTCATGATCCTGGAGTCCCAGTATCGAGTCCCACATCAGGCTCCCTGCTCTGCGGGGAGCCTGCTTCTCCCTCTGACCTCTCCCCTCTCATGCTCTCTCTCTCTCTCTGTCTCAAATAAATAAAATAAAAATAAATCTTTAAAATGAGACCACCGAGTGGGTCCTAATCCAATCTGACTGGTGTACTTTAAAGAAGAGGAAGAGACACTAGAGGAAAGACCATGTGAAGACACCCTGAGTAGGGTGCCATCTGTAAGCCAGGAAGACACCTCAGCAGAAACCAACCCTGCTGACACCCACATCTTGGACTTTAAGGCTCCTCAACTGAGAGAAAGTAAGTTTCTGTTGTTTGAGTCACCAGTTCTGTGACATTGTGTTGTGGCAGCCTTAGCAAACAAATACAATGGGGTATCAATGTCTGTCATACTAGCTATTGTTATTGAAAGGTCTATTCCTTCAATTCTGCCATTTTTTTCTTACAATATTTTGGACTTTTAAGTACATGTACTATAAAATTATTTATTCATCTCTTGATGGATATTTCTAATGATAAGTTTCAATCCGTTCTATCTAGTTACATTTTTGAAATTTTAAAGTCTATTTTGTCTGACATAGTGTGGCCATGTATTACATAGCAGAGCTATAGTATTACCTCTCCTATTGCTGTTTGCGTGGTGAATCTTCCTCTATCCTTTTACTCTCAACCTACTGTAGCTTTAAAATGGGTCTCCTGTAGACAGCATATAGTTGGATTTTTTTCTACCTAATTTGACAATCTCTACCTTGTGATTGTATTGTTTAATCTATTCATACTTAATGTTATTGATATGGTTGGATTTGTATCTGTTGTTTTTTTTTTTTTTTCCTATCTGGCTCATGTCTGTTTGGGGCAACTTTTTTTTCTTTACCACCTTTTATTTTATAGTTTAACATTTCAATTTATTTAGTAAGTTTTAAGTTACATATAATTGTTTTCTTCATGATTTCTCTAAGGCTTACTAAGTATACGTGTATGTATGAACATGCATATATATGCATTATGTAATTCAGATTTACACTAACTGAATTTGAGTGAAACAAAATTTACCTATACAGGTACACACCCTCCTCTCATTTGGGGCTATTATATAGGTTACCTCTTTGAAAAGTGTTATATTATTTTTTATGATCTTAGGTATTAAAAGGAGCTTTTACTACAAATATATATACTTGCTTTAATTTCTTAAGTTTTAAATCTTTTTATTTATCTTTTCTGGTTCTCCATTTCTTCTTGCAGATTGAGTTACATTCTTTTTTTTTTTTAAGATTTTATTTATTTATTCAAGAGACAGAGAAAGTGAGAGAGAGCATGAGAGGAGAGAAGGTTAGAGGAAGAAGCAGACTCCCCGTGGAGCTGGGAGCCTGATGTGGGACTTGATCCCGGAACTCAAGGATCATGACCCGAGCCGAAGACAGTTGCTCAACCAACTGAGCCACCCAGGTGCCCCAGTAGATTGAGTTACCTTCTAATGTCATTTTCTTACTCCAGTTCAGGTTTGATCCTGTCCCTCATGTGCAGTAACACTTAGAGATATCATATTTCTATGTGCTAAGCTAAACAATATTTGTTGTATATAATTTTACGTAATATAATTTTATATAATGAAACATTTTATGCAGTTACTCTCTAAATCAGTTAGAAGAGGGAGAAATAAGCAATTATACTTACTTTCCTAGTTTAATCAGTCATTTTGTTTTTTCATGGGGATTTAAATTACTGTCCAGTGTCATTTGCTTTCAGCTCAAGTACTTTAGTATTTCTTACATGGCAGGGCTTCTAGGAACAAATTATTTTGGCTTTTGTTTATCCAGGAAGATCTTTATTTTAACTTTCCATTTGAAAGATAATTTTGCTGGATACAAAATGCTTGGATAAAGGTATTTTTGTTTTATCTTTATACTTACAAAACCTTGAATATGTCATCCCTCTGCTTTCTGACCTCTGGTTTCTAATGAGAAGTCAGCCATTAATTGTATTGGGATTCCCTTGTACACTGAGGAGTTATTCTTTTGTTACTTTTAAGATTTTCTCTTTGTCTTTGTTTTTCAACATTTACTACACTGTATCTGTGTTTGTATCTCTTTGTGTTTATCCTTAAAATTTGATGAGATTCTTGTATGTATACATTAATTTTTTTAGTCAAATTTAGGAAATATTCAGCTATTTCTTTGAATACTTTTGTCTCCCTTTGCTTTGTTTGTGGCATTTCCACTAGGCATATGTTGGTGCACTTAATGTTGTCTTATATTTGAGTGTTCATTTTCCTCCATTATTATTTTTTTCTTTTTCTAATTATAAAACCCTATTGATTGTCTTCAAGTTTGTTGTCTTTCTTATGACAGCAAACTGGTGAGTGCCCTATAGGGAATTTTAAATTTCACTTGAGTTTTTCCATTTTACTATTGTACTTGTTAACTTCAGAATTTTTCTATTAATTTTCTTTATATAGTTTCTCTCGAATTCTCTATTAGATAAGACATTATACATTCATGTAGTGTATGTTGTCTCCTTTACTTTGAATATATTTATAAGGGCTGCTTTGAAGTCTTTCTTTTAAGTCTAATACCTAGGCCCCTTCAAAAGTAATTTCTACTGTTGAAAACTGAACATTTTTAGATAATATGTTGTAGCATCTTTGGATACAGGTTTCTCTCACCCCTGAGGAGTTGATGTTGCTGTTTACCAGGTTGGTTGATTCAGGACTTGGCAGAACTGACTCTGAAGTCTATAGATCTCTGGCAACATGCAATTTCTGATGTCCCCTGATTTTTTTTTTTTAAGTGATCTCAATCTGGGGCTCAAGGTCATGATGCTGAGATCAAGAGTCACATGTTCTACTGTCTGAGCTAGCCAGGTACCCCTAAGATATTTTTCTTGTTTTTATCTTTTACCCTAGCTACTTATGGTTTGCCCCCAAATCAGCAATGATCTTCTTATTGGTTTAAGATTTGCTTAATCTCAGGGCAACTGGGTGTCTCAGTCAGTTGGGCGTATAGCTCTTGATTTCAGCTCAGATCATGATCTAGGGGTCCTGGGACTGAGCCAGGCATCAGGCTCCACTCTCATCTGGGAGTCTGCTTAAGGATTCTCTCCCTCTTCCTCTGCCTTTCCCCCACTCAAATGTTCACTCTTTCTCTAATAAATCTTAAAAAAAAAAAAAAGATTTGCTTAATCCTTTTAGCAATCCAAGTTTTACCCATTACTATTGGATGTGTGTGTGGATTAGAGGATGTATCACAATTCACAGAATTTATAATTCCAACCACATTTACATAGGGACTAGTAGTTTGATCTCTTCTCTTATCACTCCTGACTCTCTTACAGGAAATGCAGTCTTCCAGATGCCTAGAGTTGCATAAGATTGTATTTTTAAGCATGGCTTAAGTAGGACTTGCTTCTGGATCACAATAAATCATAGTTCAGTTAGTTGGGCAGACGTTGTGTTTAAGTCCTTGTGCCAGTAAGTCTTCTGCCTTGCCGATGGCTGTGTGTGGGACTTTGGAAATGTGTTTCAAGTCTGTCCTAGGTCCTACTCTGCTCCTTGAGTGGGTGTAGCCTAGCATACATGTACACCCTTCCCAATCCCCAGGGTTAACAGTGACCTCAGAAAGGCTCTTCTTGGCTATCTCTTTTCCAGGTTCTATATTAAACCTCTGAGTGCTCTGCCATTTTACTTTTAGCTACTTGTATCATGGAGCTCTAAGTGCACTCTCTTAATTGGTGTCCACTAAGATCTCTAGTGTTTTCTTTATCATTCTTTGGCATAGAATTTTATACCCTATGTTTTAAATAAAAATTAGTTCCCTTAGGCAGAACTGAAGAACTCATTAAGCACTGCTTCTCTGGCCTTCCCTAGCTCATGGGCAGGAACTTTCCACCACTACACAAGAAGTGGAGGCAGAAACAGTATACACTCCTTCCAGAGGGACACTCCTGCTTGATAAGTAAGTGCTGGGGGAGGTAAAGTTCTACTTTGACTTAGTTCTGTAGATATAGAACCTCTCTACCCAGAAAACCAGGGCCCAGCATTCTCAGCCTGCCAGCCTGGAATGGGGCTTTTGCTATATATATTGGGTAGGCAGGAGGAAGGTAACCCTAGGCATCTATACCCTGTTTTTCTGGCATGAAGTTTCTGCATCATGGAACTAGAGGTGAGAGGAAATACTTGTGGCTTGCTCCTCCAGAGATGGAGTAGCCTGGACTGGAAGCTGGGGGGAGAAGGAGTCCCTGTCTTTAGACCACTCACTCAGTTCAAACTCCCAGAGCAGTTTCAGTAAGACAGAGCAGGAAACAGGAAAACAGTCATATCAAAGTGCTGCAGATTCTCACTGCTTCTATCAAGATTTAGTCTGTTTTTTTGAATGAATATTTCCCCACTTCCTATATGCCTTCAGAATAATTTCTAGATAATTTAAGTCATTTTAAAAATATTTTTCTCCAAAGGGGAACCCTCCTCCACTGTCGGTGGGAATGCAAGTTGGTTGCAGCCACTTTGGAAAACAGTGTGGAGATTCCTCAAGAAATTAAAAATAGAGCTATGACCCTGCAATTGCACTACTTGGTATTTACCCCAAAGAAGCAGATGCAGTACAAAGAAGGGCCACATGTACCCCATGTTCATAGCAGCAATTGCCACAATCGCCAAACTGTGGAAAGAACCAAAATGTCCTTCAACAGATGAGTGGATAAGGAAGATGTGGTACATCTATACAATGGAATATTATGCCTCCATCAGAAAGGATGAATATCCAACTTTTGTATCAACATGGACGGGACTAGAAGAGATTATGCGGAGTGAAATAAGTCAAGTGGAGAGAGTCAATTACCTTATGGTCTCACGTGTGGAGCATAAGGAAAATCATGGAGGGCATTGTGAGAAGGAAGGGAAGGGTGAATGGGGGGAAATCCGAGGGGATGATGAACCATGAGAGACTGTGGAATCTGAGCAACAAACCGAGGGGTTTGGAGAGGAGGGGGTTGGACAAGCCTGGTGGTGGGTACGGAGAAGGGCACGTATTGCATGGAGCACTGGGTGTGGTGCATGAAAAATCAATCTTGTAACACTGAAAAAATAAAATAAACATATTTGGCGAAGAAATTTTTTTCTCCAATTAAATGATTGTTGGAGTAAAGATTCACTGTACTCCTCCATAACAAAAAACTAAATAGCGATCTTACCTAATAGGGCAATTCAACTATATAAGTAATTTTTTAAAAATCTCTATAAATTACTTATGATTAGGTATGTAATTTAAAACAAAAAATATCTGAATATTCAATATTAAGTATAGTTGACATCTACGATAGGCTTGGAACTATTAAATGCTGGTTGTTACAAAGATGAGTAAAACTTTAACTTCAGGAGACCCACAATCTAAAAGATCTATGAAAAAATGGATTTATACATGTTTTGAAGCATATATAAAAGATATATATGTGTTTGTGTATATATATATATATATATGCATATATACCTACATACACACATCTGGGATTAATTTGAAATCTTGAAAATACCAACAAACTCAAATGTAACTTAGCTTTCCACTTTTCTCTTTATGGCTAATCTACCTGGCTCCTTTATTCAATGAACATTTGTTATGTGTATTGGAGTTTAATTACATCTTTTCTCATCCTTTCCAAGTTTTGAACCAACTAAGATCAAAACACAAAATCGGATGGAGAGGAAAAAAATGGTAGTTTTATCACAGATACAATTGCCTAGCAGATATAAATTAGGTATTTGGCTTCAGACTTTCTAATACTTCCACTAATTAAAACTCCGGCACTCAGAACTGTGGGCCAGCCCACACCCACTTTGCACCAGGGTGGAGGCTGACACACAAAGGAACAAAAAGGAAAGAAATGTACAGGCTTAGCAGAAAGTCTAGTCCAAAAGAGGAAACCTAGAAGTACCTGAACCACACATGTCTGTTCTTTCTCCCAATCTTGGCAAACAAGCAAACTGGATGGGCTTTTTGCAGGTTTAAATCTGAATTAGCGCATGTGTGTCGGAGTGGTAGTGGTCCAGAATGAACAATGGCTTCAAGAAGCATACAATCTAGGGGCACCTGGGTGGCTCAGTTGGTTAAGCGACTGCCTTCGGCTCAGGTCATGATCCCAGGATCCTGGGATCAAGCCCCGCATCGGGCTCTCTGCTCAGCGGGGAGCCTGCTTCCCCCTCTCTTTCTGCCTGCCTCTCTGCCTACTTGTGATCTCTCTCTCTGTCAAATAAATAAATAAAATCTTAAAAAAAAAATTAAAAAAAAAAAAGAAGCATACAATCTAGTGAGCCCCATCTTCTCTAGCAACTGTATGTTTCATTGCTATTTACTGACTGCCACGCATAGTCCTCTCTCTGGCTTAAATACTTTTCATGGTAGCACATGGTAAAAAATAACTGATAAAAATTAGAAAATTCTTTAAAACGACCCTCCTGGGGTACAGAAATGAAGAAGCCTCATTGAACAAAAAGTGCAATCTCCTGTGAATGGACTTTCTACAGCGGTCCTTTGAACATATTGTGTAGCATTGAATGCAGAGTCCTCGCTTTCATTTTTTCTTCTGCCGTCTTGGCCACTTCCCATCTTATTTAAAAATAAAGCCACCTGCTGCTGTCCTAGTGGCCAGACAATGATCTTGCTGATCTATCCGCCTGCTCAGTAGATGTTTAGAGTTTAACCATCTGATTTATGGCATCATGAGTGAGGTTATGAGTCAATCAACCACCTCTTAGTATTTTATAGGTATCTAGTATTCTGTCTACATCTAAATTAGTTCACAAGCTCTTTGGGGCAAGCACCTTGTCTATGCTGCTTTATGCTTTGCTAAGCTTCCTGCACACTTACCACACTCTATAAATATTCTCAGAGAATATTTATGACAAGTCTAACATGGCAAGCAATTTCACCAGGGTCACTTTTCCCTGGTAGATTTAAAGCTACATAAATTACAGTAGATACCTACTTTGTAATATTTTATCTAGAAAAATCTAAGTTCCAAAGCAACTTTCAGATCCCAAGTTTTCTAGCTTGCCAATGAAAAAAAGTCTCAGGAATTACTTAGTGCCATTTCAAAGTCTATGAATGTTAAAGAGCACCATCATAAGAGTAAAATTACCGATTTAAAAATCTAGATTTAAGGCCGATTTGTCTGAGTTCCAGTCTCAGCCAAACCATTTTCTATTTGACCTAGGACTTCTCTAAATCTGGGTTTCTTCAACTTTTTTTTTTAAAGGTTTTTTTATTAAGACTTTATTTTATTAAGATTTTATTTTAGAGAGTGAGCAAGCGAGCAAGCAGTGGGAGGAACAGAGGGAGAGGGACAAGCAGACTCTGCACTGAGCATGAAGCCTGATGTGGGGCTCGACGCAGGGCTTGATCTCATGACCTGAGATCATGACCTGAGCCGAAATCAAGAGTCAGATGCTTAACCAACTGAGACACCCAGGCGCCCCTAGGTTTCCTCACTTGTAAAATGGGCATTATAATAACTATACCTACCTCTTGGTGCAGAAAAGGAGGGGAGGGATCTGTGAAGATTGAATAAAACCTGACACTTGGCTTATGCTCAGTACTTATTAGCTGATAGAAACTGTGGTAGTGGAAATTGTAAAAGGAGTAATGATAACAGCAACAGAAAATCCATGCAAATGGATCTGGAGAACTATAAAAGGCACTAAAAGTAATTCTTGGTGGGTAAAGGACATCTGGGAATTCCAAAGCCCATAAGAACATGGACTCTGGAAGCTGAATTAAAAATATGAGTGTAGTAATACCAAAGCCTACATAATTGTATGTCTCCAGTTTAAAGAAAGCTTGTGTTGACAGAATTAGTTTCTAAGAGGTCTAGACAAATGAAAATCCATAAATGACCAATTAATAACGTGTTTTTTGAATCGATTAGACTATATCCTGACCTGTTGGCAGAAGTATTTATAGCAATTTGGCAGGAGTACCGTTACCCCCATGAGATGGATCTATCATGGATCTATCAATCTGTCCAACTGAGCTACTTGTTGAAACATCCTACTACCTCCCTTTGCTGCAACTCCAAGTTCCTCAAGTAACTTCTGGTGAAAGTTTGGTAGCCAATGACCATTTTCTTTCATGGAGAGACTATATGGCTCCCTGTTACAGTTCTAATTAACAAGGTGGCAATTCAGTTTATACATCAGTCTTTTGTGCATTTAGTAGTCAGTTTCAGAGATATTCATAAATTTGAGTGTCCTGCTACCACAGGATTTTAGAAACTAAGATGTTTGAACCTTGGACTGTCATGATAATACAAAATATGTCCACATCAATGATTTCCTCTCTGGCCAGCCACTGACCTCACTAGATGGCCCCTCTCAACTTTTTCACTGTAACAAAATCTAAAAATGGTAAGATTAAAAAAAAAATCAACTCAATCCCAGCCTCCTTCAAGAGAAAAATGTGGATTGTAGATCCAGGATTTTATTTTATTTTTATTTAATTTTTTAAGGATTTTATTTATTTGAGAGAGAGAAGGAGGGTGAGAGAGACAGTGAGAGAACACACAAGCACGGAGTAGGTAGGGAAGGCAGAGGGAGAAGTGGACTCCCTACTGAGCAGGGAGCTGATGTGGGGCTGGATCCCAGGATCCGAGAGAGCTGAGGCAGGCACTTAACCAACTGAGCCACCCAAGTTTCCCCTGATCCAAGATTTTAGACTTTCATTCAGTACATAATTATAATCCAATTTTTATGCTTATAGTAAAAATACATCTCAGTGATAGATTATATCCTTGACATGGGAAAACAAAAGGGAAATGTAATAGAAAAACCTTAAATAGGTTAAAAATAGACCTTGTGTTAATACTTGTATCTTTCATTTTAAATATTAACTGGGGAAAAAAAGAGGAGATAAACTTCCTGTTGAAATTAATAGTCAAATAAAAGCTTAGATAGAGACTGACATCTTAGTTTTTCCTTCTGTGAAATATTTCCTGCTTTGTTTGGACCCAGATTTCTCTTTACAAATTATTTGAAATAAAGGATGTTTCTAATTTATTCAAATTAAAAGAATTTGGTGCTTTCTTTTCAGCAAGAGTACCCTCATTATGGGTAAATACCATGTGCTCTCAAACATCACACCAGTAGGTTAACACAAGAACATCCATTAATTTACATAATTTATATAGTGGTAGCCTCATAATTATAGGATCATGTTTCATTTACAAGCTACATGAATGATTCCAATTTTCTACTGAAAAAAATACATTCTTTGGCTACCTGAAAATTCAGTTTCTTGCAATATGTAAGCTCTATAATTTGTGGTCATGACCTGCTTCACAATTAAAGGTAGCATTTCTGGGAAATCATTTTCACAGTTTAACATTTCAGGAAATTTCTTCTCATATGCTTAGTGTTAACTAATAAATAAAAGGTCTTAATTTTTAAAAAGAGTTTGCATAGATTTAAATGTGAGTATTCACTAACTTTGTTTTTCCCTATTTATTCTAGAAAAGGAAAATAACAAGCATAAAATTTTTGATGAGTATATATTCACAAAGTTATTTCCCCTAAGAGTTCTCCTAAGACACTATTGTGACCAATTAATTTTGAATAAGACTAAATTAAAATTACTTTAGATAGAGTCATGCAAGATACAGTGTTAGGAGGGACTTATGATTTTATGTCATATTTCTTTTGACCACAAAATGCCTAGATGCTATGGAATCAGAAATCAAACACTTTTAGTCTCTTAATAGGTTTCTGTGCAAACCACCTATTGTTCTTACAGGGTCACTGTCAAGTATTTGTGTGTGTGTGTGTGTGTGTGTGTGTGTGTGTGTGTGTGTGTGTGTTTATGTATGCACATAAAGAGATGTTGTTGACGTGGATAGTAACTATAGATATTGGGAAAGTCACAAAAGAAGAATAAACCCTTTAAAAACCTGGTTTATATAAAGCAGTGTTCCATTTTATGTTTAATGCTTCCATTTCTGTGTAATTTCCATACAGAAAATGATTGGACATATTATACATGTGTCAGTGGTTTATATAAATTTCATTTGATTATATTATCAATCTGTTCATTTGATCATGTATAGACAATTTTTTTATAGGTTATTGCCCTTGTAGGAAGGCCATCTGCTCTCAGGTTTTAAAAATAGGAAATAATAGTTTTATGGTCAGGAAAAGGTATTCTATAAAGGAAAAGAGAAATACAGAAAACAATAAAATTCAAACAAAAATGAGGATGGTAATTCCATCTTAGAAAGTAGTCTAAGTAAAACCAAATTTTATCCTTTTAAAATTCTGATTTCAACAAGTATGAACTCAGCTAATCTACAAGAAATCATACAATGGTTATGATATCAATAAAAACTTAAGAGCTGCACAAAAGAAAGTTTGATGCTCATTTCTCTCAAAATGTTGGATTTTTTTTTGATACAACAGTACTGTGTACATAAATAACAGAATTAATTTCAATCAAATTTTTAGGCAGTATCCATGGTAATAGGAGGGCATTGTTAACACTGAAATTATGTAATACAGGTAAGAATTTGTTCATTTTATTTCATTATTTATTCAACATATATTTTTGCACATAATTAGTATTAGGCATTCTTCTTCTAGTTTCTAAAGGAGAATTAATGGAGAATCTAATTACAATGGAGACTCAGACATAGATCCCTTTTCTCAAGGACTTTCTATTCTTGTATTATAGAATTTGTAAATGCCCTTTGGGGGACTTTCTCTTCTAACATTACGGAATTTATACATGCCTTAGAGAGGTACAAAGAAAATGCTTCAAGAATTCAGAAATGATGGAGATGGTCCTTACTTGCCATATGGACAAGAGAGCTTCACAAACAGGAGTTTCATAATATGTACCCATATATTATCTGCTGCACTCTGATTTTTTTAATTCAATCCTGCCATACCCTTTCCTTTTTTATTATTTTTAAATATTACTTATACCCTTGAAATTCATTTAACGACCCTTTGATTGCGAGTCCCATCTACAAAATATGGTATGTCATGGCTGTGGTAATTAGAATTGAGGTCATTTGCAGGACACAGTCATTGGAAGACTGGGGTCAAGAACTGTTAGACCAGGAAATGAAAGGTGCATCCAGGTGGAAATGAGACCCAACAAAATTTATGAGAAAAATTAGTGTAGTAGATTGAGATCTCAAGCCTTTCATGGATTTTGTGAGAATCTTGAAATTTAGCCTACTCAAAAGATGAAACTTTTAAAACTAACTTAAGATGCATACCAGACTATGTGCAGACTAAAACACCCAGTGGTATAGAACAGATTACGCTGTGTGTAAGGAGGCACTACAGATTCACGGAGTACTTTATCTTGAACATAGTATAAGCATTCTGTAGGTAAAACTTTACCTTTTACCATGAACTATTACTTATACTTTTTTCCCCGATCCCTCAAGGTACCCAGCACATTGCTAAATCCCTTGTCTCAAAAGCTAAAGAAACTTGCTTGAAAAAATCAACATCCAAGTATATAAAAGAAACTCTTAACCTTATAAAGTCTATCTACTTTAACCTGCAGTATGTGTCACATCTCTAAAAAGAGAGATACATCCCCTTTAAGGTGTCAGAGATAGGCATCTTTTCTTGCTACCACTACTCATCATAGAATCAAAAGGTTATGGTCAAGTAAAACAAGCAGAAAAAGCAGAGTCATAAATATTTCCCATCATTTACTATTATAAATAGAAGACTATCAAGAGACAAAACACTAAAAGAATTCCATGTAACTACAAAAATAATATATCAATACACAAAAATTTCTTAGACCCCAGTAATTACCAATTGAAAATACAATAAAACAAATACCGTTTGCAATATCTATGTCTATCTTTTCTATTTAGAGTTTTTAGCAATTAACCAAATAAAAATTGCTTTGGACTATATGGGAAAAAACCCAAACTGATAAAAAAGATAAATGAACTAAAAAAAGGGTCAGCTATGCCCTCTCTCCACAGTGGGAATGACTTAACATTGCAAAGATATAAATTCTCTCCAAATTACTTAATAAAATTAAATCCAATTCCAATTAAATTACATTTATAGGCTAGGGGAGAAATAAAACGATTGTAAGATCTTCAAGAAACAAAGTTTAATACAGAGATAATTTTTCAAAGAACAAAAGGGAAGATTTTCCTTATTATATGTTAAGTCATATACAAAATTATTGGTATTTAAAACTGCATAGTTCTGTAAAAACAGATTAAAAGAATATGGGGACCGAATAGAAAATATAGAAACAGAAGCATTTATGTGGGAACTTAGCATTTATCAATCTGGAAGAATAAGTTATTTAGAAAATAGTTTTGGGAAAATTAGATCAATATACAGAAAAAAATAAATTCCTACCACATATCATATTCAAAAATTAAGACCAAGTAGACCAATGACATGAATGTAAAGGAAAAAAAAAAGCCCTAAAACTTACTAGAAGAAAACATAGAAGAATAGATTTGTAAACTCAGGAATGAAAAGACATCTTAAAACATAAAATACGAGTCATTAAGGAAACAATTAATAAATTAAGCTCATGAAAATTTAAGAAAGTATATCATTCAAAGTTAACAAGCAAGCATCAGGCTTAACAAAGATATTTGCAACCTTCAAAATCAACTAAGGTTTCATGTCTGGAATTTATAGAAAATGAGAGGACACAAAGAATAGGGGGATAATGATATGAACCACAATTCAGAGAGGGGCAATCTTAAGGTCAATAAATACACAAAGAGGTATCTAATCTAATCTAGATCTAAAGAGGTATCTAATCTACCAGCAACCAGGGATATGCAAGTTGAAATACTGAAATTCTCCTCTAAAGTTACCTCGTTTGGAAAAAATTTGAAGTCAGGTAATATCAAGCTTTGGTTGAAATGAGAGGAAATGAAAATCTTCTAACCGGGAATATAATTTTGTGTGGCCATTTTTTAAAGTAACCTGGAAATATTTAGAGAAAGTGGGATATGAATATAGTATTAATTGGAGTAATGTTAGATACTGATGTAAAAAAGATGTAAAACAAGCAAGCCCAAATGTCAGTTATTTAACAGTTTGAGGTTAAAGTTACAGAGGGGAGGGGTTAGCGAGAAAATAAAAACAAGCTATTTAAGTTTCGTCAGAAGTTAAACTTCCATTCTGTACATGAATTTTGATTGGCACTGACACTGACCTTTTGGAAGTGTGGAGCTCCTAGCACAAATGCTTTTAATCTAGTACAGATTTTTGACCTCATCACTGACAGAAGGTTGGCATTTCTGATCCACAAATATGAGACTATCTGACCTTTTTTGCATTATAACGATTGTCATGATTGGCAGGCCTTGGCCTCTCTTTTGAAGAGAGGTGGCACTTGGCACCTTCAAATCATATCAAGAACCTTCACCCTGTCCTCTCCAGCCTGGGCATGACAGATTGCCCCATCTGGTTGGTATCCTGAGATCCTGTTGTTTCAATAAGTCTATGGATGACTACCAGCTTCCCGATGACAGACAGTGTATAGGTTGGCAGATGCCATTCTGACGTCCTTATAGCTTTGCAGTGATACTGCTTTGACAGCCAAGACCTTTTCCTGAATGGCAGTGAGCACAGATTTCAACGTAACAAGGAGAGAACTTTAAAATCCCTCATCTAGACTGCATATCACATGGGATCCTGCTGGGAAAATAAGACAGAAGGCAAGGGAGGAGCTAGTACCTTCATCGCTGGTGAAAACCCGCGTAGCTCAAAGACAACGTTTCCCATCAGACCCATATCACCAACTTTCAAAAAGTCCTCATCATCGCTTCCCCAGCCAAGCACACTGCAAGGCACCAGAGGAAGGACACACACAAAGTTCAGATTCACCCTGAGGGTAACTTGGGATCATTCCGGCAGAAAGAGATAGAGCAGTTCACACCCAAAGCAGCAGCATCTGCTCAGCTCCAGCTTGTTGGTGTCTTGTGGGAATGACTAAGCTCTCCATTTTATAAAACTTTGAAATTTTAGACCCGATACTATAGCAACCCACTCCAACTTTTAACATTTAACTGATTTCTACTTCAATCCCCTGTGCAGACCTGTGTTATGTGGGGAAATCAAAACCCGCTTGGATGTTGGATGCAGTCCTCTGAGTTTTGACCTCTTTGTTTTCCTTGTTTCACCATCTATTGATGCCCCCTTGTAAAAGTCCCTTACCTCTGATTGCCAAAATAATCCAAACAGTGATTTTGAATTGGAGCTATTATCAAGAGACGGAAAAGTAAAAATTAACTTTTGACTCCAGTTGAAGTATTTTTGTTCAAGGATCTTATCTGATGGATTTGTGGAGCTCTTAAAATCCACTGAACTATCATCCATTGAAAATATACCAAGTGGATCTATATATCCATACTGTTATTATGGATAGGGCTTAACTCAAAGGCAACATCTCCCAAATCCAGGGGCACACGTCCAAAGTCAAACAAATACAAAATTACATAACTCTTCATAACAAGGCAATAAATGAGTACAGGTCTCAGGATTTAATTCTCCTAATTGTTAAAGGAGAAACAGTAGGGGGAAAGGGCGGATTCAGAATACCACCCGGCTTGATGATCCTCAGATACAAATGGAATGTTAGAAAGTTGTATAGAACATGGAGGAGGAAAGCAAAGAAAAAGAAACACAAAGCAAATTGCTCCATTAAGCGTGGTTCATAACTTCCATGGCCCATAACCATGAAATCACTGTTTCTAGTGCCAAAACCCAGGTATCAGTGGCTCCTGATTACACTACACATCATTAAATCTATCTTTTGCATTTCCCAAAGATTGTGAAATGCAGAATGCTTTAAATAAATGCCATTATTTAAAGCAACAAGAGGAAAGAAAAGCAGATATAATTTTCTAATAGTTACAAATCCTACTCCTTATGAGTGATCAATTACTGTCTTATCGTATTCAAGCATTCTTCCCTTTAAATTTTCAGCAAAATCTCAATTACTATTTTCAACCATGAATTTAAATTCCAAATACTTCCTTCCTCAACTATTGAAGGTTTTCACCAACAGCCTCCATAACATTTCTGCTCATCAGTTCTTCCTATATTGTTACCAACTTCAACTCGCCATAATCCCACCATTATCATTTTTCATTTCTGCTCTAAACTTTGAATGGCTTTGTTATCCCACAGGATACCTGAGCTCTCCACAATCACCTTATTAACCTGTTGAACAAACAACAATATAGCACTTACTGTGTGGCAGATACTGTTCTTAGCACTTCTTAATATTAGATTATTTTGACGTTATAAAGGTAGCTGTCTTTATCATCATTTTAAGAGTGAACAAACTAAAGCAGAGTGAGCTTGAATACCTTGCCCAGAGTTAAGACAGGAGGACAGTGAGAATGGCTGGCATTAAACACAGGAAGTCTGGCTTTAGAGATCAGACTTTCATCCTCCCAGCTTTTCCTCCATTGTAGCCAAACTCCTTGGTCATGCTCATCTATTATAAGTTCTAATTTGGAGGCTACAAATTCCCTTTCTTTCTGTTTCCACTTTCTTTTCATATCTCCTTTCTTAGATTCCTGTGAATACTTCCAATTTCTGCCAGAAAGAGGCCATCCTCAATAAAAAGCCATTAATGGAAAAATCTCTCCCTCCAAGAACCAAATGAAATCCTATTCTTTCTAGTTTCAGACCAGGAGATAGTTCCATCTTCTCAAATTCATATTTCACTGTAATATGATTTGTCACTTGGTAACTATTACCAGTGTTCTCCACAGAAATGGAACCAATCTGAAGTATGTCTTTATATGCACACATACACATGTATGTACATGTACATATAAGTGTGTGTATACATGTATACATAAGTGAGAGACTGAAATATTATAGGAATTGGCTCAGTCAGTTATAGAGGCGAAGAAGTCCCCAAATCTGCCATTTGCAAACTGGAGAATCAGGAAGGGTGGTGATATTTTTCAGTCCAAATTCAAAGGCTTGAGAACCAGGCAGTCACTGATGTAAGTTCCAGAGTCTGAAGGCACATGACAGGAGTCTAAAGGCAGAAAAGGCTAGACATCTCAGCTCAAAAAGGGAAGTTTGCCCTTTCTTCCTCTTTTTGTGGTATTCAGGACCCCAACAGATTGAATGATGTCTACCTACAGTGGTGAGGGCAGATGTCTTTAGTCATTCTACTGAGTCAAATTTTAATCTCTTCTAGAAACTCAAAGAATCACCCAGAAATAACATTTTTCCAGTTATGTTGGCATCCCTTAGACCAGTCATGCTGACACATAAAATTAAACATTTTATGTGTCATTGATTAACCAATCAATTCTACAAATTATGCTTGCAGGGGAATGTTCTATTCACTAGGAAGAAAACAAAAAACAAAAACAACAAAACTGAAACAAAACAAAAACCGCTACTTCAGGACAAGGACCAGTCATTTTCTCACTTATTAAACACATATATTGGGGTCCCACACCTATATATGTATCAAGCCCTTTTGTAGATCCTTAGAAAACCATGCTGAATAAAATAGCACCTGTCCTCACGTAGCCTATACCTTCAGTCCCTACTGCCAGGTCTTAAAAATGATATCATTTATAAACACCTGAAAACAGTCAAAGTGAGGAAAAAGCTAAACAGGAAAGTGAGAGGGAAAGAAACAGAGGAGACCAGTGATATTGTCAGCTCTTGAATATTGAGGGACACTACACATGATCTGTGCAGAAATCAAGCATTCCTTTGAAGTGATTGAAAAGAATTTGTACCATCTTTTATAGCCAGTTTATCAGGGTCCAGGAAATTTTATATACAAAAATAGGTGTATAAGTGATATTCCCTTTCTAGAGACTTCTGGAAAATAAATCATTATGCACCATATCTAGGAATGTGGTCCCCAGTTTCACCTTCATTTAGGGAGAAATAAATTGGTTTCCTATATGAGTTGTTCAAGATTGAGCCTAGTTAAGGACAAGGCTCTAAAAAGAATGTAGGACTTCTGCCTGGAATTAAGTTCCTGGTCTAAACAATTGGGCACTTTTTGCTTATAAAATGAAATTATGGCCATTTCCAATCCTAAATAATTTGGGCCAAATAGACTTTACATGTGATATTTATGACTCATGTACCCTATTCTGTAAAACTTCCCCCAAAGACTCATTAAATCTGTTTTATGTGAATTTTTCCCAGCCTTGCACTTTTCATTAACTAGAAGGAAGAGAATAAAGTCCACTTACAATGTCTCCAGATCCAGGCCAAGACCCTTATTTGATGGACGCCTTCCTAATAAATTATAGATATTGTAAACAAGGAGTATGTGCCAGCCCAAGGTTTTCATTAATTTTTCATTAATGAAATGCACCACTTAGCTTGTTTGACATTTAAGCGAGTCACATAAATTTAAACTAGAGGTCACCATAAAGAAAGCATTTGCAAGTGTCACTGAAGGAATAAACTAGCAGCTGCTCCACCTCTTAACTCAAATCCTGCCCCAAACCATGTTCAAGATTACCACCAACAGATTAATAAGATATGTAACAAGTAAATGACATTATAATTAGCTGCGAATGACTAAGTTGAATTAGTGCTCTCCACCATTATTAAAGAACATTGTGGGTTTTTAGTAGTTTCTACTTCATTTTTCATTCCTTAATGGACAACTTAGATGCCAGGTGTATATACATGTATATATGTATTTGTACGTGTATGTATATGTATATGTATATGTATATGTATACATACACACACACACACACACACATATACATATATATATATATATAGTTTCTATCATGTGTTTCAGGGTTCCAAAAAAGAACTCTGAATTAAGGCAATGCAACAGGAAAATACTCTCAAGACATAGTTAAAAGAAAAAGTCTAACAGGTAATCCAAATGCCTATAAAATCTAAAAAGCCCAAAGTTTTCATAACCAGAGAATTCTAGCAATGCAAGAAATAACTACAGTTAAAATATAAGGATTTGAGGCCCATTTTCCATTGACTCCTGATGCACTTAGAAATCAAGCTCACTCAAAGCATATCAGTTCAAAGTCTAGATTAACTCTAGGTTCTTCTAAATGATACAAATGTAAACTGCTTGTGTCTTTCTCATCTGCTCAGAATTAGCTTATGATGCAGGTAGAACTGAGTTTATAGAAGTTTTACCTACAGAGTTCTCTGAAGCTGGAGAAGGTAAGAGGCCAAGTGAGAAAATCTTTTTCTCTCCTAGATATACACTGACCATGTAAAATAAAAGTGAAACCAATAAAGGATATTGTTGTGGTCTTTCTCCCTATTGGTCAGGTGGGGCACCTTGTTAATTACACAAACTTTTATTTTGCTCTGTCTGATACCATGTTAGGCATGGAAATTACAGAGGAGTATAATAAATGTTCTTACCTTCAAGGAGTTCATTTTAATGGTGGACGCAAACAATCAGGTAGTACAGTAATAAAGACAAGAACAGAGTATGAATGAGATGAATAAAATCAATAAGATGAAACTGAATCAATCCCAATTGTAAAGTAGATGCTAGCTGCTATCCTCAACAGGTTCTGAGATTTACCTCATTTCATCAAACATAAGATATACCAAACATTGTTCCCAGATAGAGTAGCATGTTTCTGCATGAAAATTTTAGTAAGAAATGAAGGACATAAAGAATCATTCATGCTAAAAGGAGCATTATGTCTCTTGCAATTCTATTGTAAGCACCATGATTAAGCCATGGTGATTTCCTTTGGAAGTAATCTAGCCATCAATTTTCCATTCCTTAGTATGTTTGTTTTCTGGTGATCCTCTTGGATCATCTTAATTTTCTTCCTGCTTTCGAACTGTCACCATTCAGTTTTTTACGTAGAGATTATGCGTCCACCCCCACCAGCTCCCTGCAACACTTCTTTTAAGAGATTGCCATTTTCCCAGCCTCTCCTTTCCCTGTTATTCCTTAAAAGAAGAACACAAAAGATTTGTTCTTAGAGGACCTGTGCTCAGCATTTAGCGAAGTTGGCTACATGACAAGTCTGCTTCAGAGCAATGTCGATGTGAGAAGAAAACAGTGCAAACCAAATCTGTACAGATGAACCTCACTTAAAAAAAAAAAAATAGCAGGAAGGAATTAAATACAGAACTTAGAGCTGGACTTATTAAGAACTCTAATTATTCCCAAATACGTTTGCATCCTCTATTAGTCTCACTCATTCACCTATTCTGATGCCTCTTTCCAAAAATCAGCATCTAGGCTATGAGGCTTTTCAGTTACCTCAGACCTCACATCTTACTTAATACTTATTATACAAATATATACATTGTCCGTAAGTCCTCCCCTTTTCTGTTGGTCATGCCTTTGACACTGAATATCACAACATCCTCTATTTTTACATTCCTCAAGGTTAAGTTAACCAAGATATACCCTGCTTCCAATCTCTACCCCTTCTCTAGGTCATGAAGGCTCCCTCCTAGAAAGCCCATTCCACCCCATTACACAACAAACATGCAAGCTATGAGGTCACAGAAAAATAGGAGGTGGAAGAAATTTACATTTATCCAACTCACATATTACCATTTCCATTGGAGAACTAGAAGTAGCATGTGATCCACTCACTTGCCCCATAACTCTTATCTTCTGGTTATAGGACTAGTTAAGTGACATAAAATAAATATATACACAGAACAAGCATATTTACTTGTTATTAGCTTTTTGATGAAGAAACCTGAAATATCAGCATAATGACTAACGAAATTTGTTTTCTTAGCATCTTCAATAATTCCAAATTGAGTGTATTGCAACTGGAAGTTATCCTCACCCACTAATTTTAAACATCTCCCCAGAATTTGTCAATGAAAATAAGAAAAAAAAAATGGAAGGAACAACAGTTAGAAGGTCATGAAAAGGAAGACTTATCATTGGTGCATGTCACTTCTAGACAACAATAAATAAAGCTAGAAGATGTAAATGAGTTTTGAAACCTAAGTGATCTGCTACACAAATATTCCACCCAATAGAGGACATCACCTCTGATTACAACCACATAAGGACCACGAAATTGTGAGGTAAAATAAAATGGTTAAACTACTAGTTTGGGGGTTGATATATTACAAAGCAATAATGCATACAACCCCTAACAAAGAGGATTCAGAAATGACATAAGAATAGAAGAATGGCAGTAATAAAATGAAAGTCTGAACAGAAGAAGAAGAGGAGGACAATTTTTTTTAACTTATTTTTGGTTTGCAAAATTTAACTCCATTAGATTTGAATGTATTCATTTCTGGTTCTAACAGATTTCTCTAATACTATTTTTAGTTACACACATTATTGTGCAAGCCACTCTTGATGTGATGAAGACCAAAGGACTCTACCTCACCCCAAAAATCTTCTCTTGTTACTTCGACAGTTTATCAAATTTCTGTCATTACAAAAAGCAAGACTAGGCAGAGATGATTAACTATTCAAGTAAATCGTTTGTCCAGCTCATTTGTAGAAGGAAGTTCAGATGCCAAACTCTTTCCTAATGTTAGATAGTTGTGTTCGTTATCAAAAGAATCTTAGATCCATTACAGTGAAAAATAGTGAAATTAAAAGGAACTTCTTTTGTAAACCACTTAAACAGAGAAAGTAGATTTTTCATCCACACCATGAAAAAAAATCTTTCTCTCTGCTCCCTATATGGCCATCTGATTTCCCATCTTGGATAACCTACGTAGATTTATATCCTCATTTTCAGTGAAAAATGCATTCCTATCTAGCTCCTCATCATAAAAGGGGAGCGACATTTCATATTCTATCACCCATATACTAAAAACATCTTAATTCCTAACTATGCACTGGATCCATTCTCTCTATCCTTGACTTTATAATCTCCCCTAGGCCCTCATTATCTTTCCACTGCTTCACTTAATTGCCTCTTCAAAGCTTATTCTCAGCCTATTCACAGCCATCCACTCTGCTATCAATATAGGGTTCTTCTAAAATACAAACATCACCTTATTCCCCCACTTTAAAGTATTCAATGACTTTCAAATAGCTATAGGATAAATTCAGATCTACTTAACATTATCCTTCAGGATCCTGCCTATCAAGACATCATCCAGTCTTTTACCTTATCACTAGTTATAGTACATATGTGCACTTAAAGTTCAAGATACACTTAACAGCTTGGAATCATCCAAACTTCCATACGTTCTATACTCCTAATAAAATACCAATTCTTCTATTTGCTCCCAATTCTCATTTATCTTACAAACTCTCATTTCTCCCCAGACTGTGGCAGCTGATCTTCCTGCGAAGCTCTCCCTACTACTCTAGAACAGAACCAATCATTTCTTCCACTGTACTATGTTTTTTTAGAATCATCTACTACTGTCAATTCCAGATCCATTATAGATATTTGTAGTAATACTTGCAGAGCTCTTCCTCCAGACAGCATTTTGGAAACCACGAGTTGTGCCCCATTAATGAACCACAAATTAGGATTAGAATGTATAGGGTAAGGTAGGATAGTAAGGCAATTTAGTTTATCATGTATAGTAAGGATAGTATATTCCTAAATTCTTCTTTCAGTAGGGAGCATGCACACACAGTATCACATACTGGAAAGTAATATATAAAGAGTTTCTTACTGAAGACCATAGTTAGAAACATTTTGAAAATAACTAGACTATGAGAACACTGAAAATGGAGGCCAGGATGATAATAATTAAAATTGTAACAGTGTTGTCTGCTTATAAGTATCTCCTTGGAATCGGGTCCTGGCCTTTCTGCTCTAAATAAGTCAGTGTCTTGACCAACATGGTGTTACATAGATACTGTCATCTCCATTTTACAAATAACGACAGTTACTCTATTTATTATTTTAGGTTTACTAATTCAGTTCCATTGATTTGGATGCATAACATTCCTATTCTCTCCCACTTCTTTGATAAGTGCATTGGTATACCTTTGCTAGTCACACAGATCATCTGCAAACCATTTTTCATGTGTTAGAGACCAAAGGACTTATCCAAGGAGGAGAGGTAGTATTGGAAGTAACACCAAGTCTATTTAACCTCCAAATCTCTACCCTTTCCCGTAACCTACACTACCTTACCCTAACTCTATTTACCTAATCCTATCAGATTCCTAGAACCTGACACTTAAGGGCTTGTAAAACTATCATGACAGAGTTTTAATGTAATTTCCCTGAGCTAACTGAATGAGAAGTCACTTAAACACATTTCTTGCTGTCCAAAAGGTCCATACCAATAACAAGAAGGTAATAGAAATATGTGTAAAAATATGCATTATGACCTAATTATGGAAAATAACCTATTTGCAGAAAGGCATATAGAGCACATATAGGAGCTCTCAAAACCCTTAAAAGTGCTAGCTTTGGCTACTAATAAGCATTATAAACAAAGCCCTGTCAAATTGGAAAGCAATCTGTGGTCTTTATTTACCTTTCTAACTCATTAAAACCAAGCACAAGGAAATTTCCAAATACAGTTTCCTGTTTTGTTTAACATTCTTATCTCAAGTGTAGGTAATTTCAAGTTTGCTTTGGTAATAGAGCTTCTTAAATGTATGTTGACATTTCAGCTGGTTGTGAATAGCTTTACTTTTCCACATTAGGTAAGGTCTGAGTCATATTTCTGATAATTGTATCAGTCTAACTACTGCTACAAATGAATGGACTTGTTCTTACATTTAAATTATTATATTAATACATAGGTATATAAAGGAATAGTTATGGCTAATAAAATATAAGTGTAAGTAAAAGATATGGTCTCCCCAGAATGAAGGCCCCAACAGAGAGATAACCCCCTGTAATTCAGACATGAGGAAGAGGACAATCTTGTACAGTTGGAGAGGGTACTTGACAGAATCAGGTTATCCTGTCTGGGTTCCCATTACAGCTCTCCCTCTGTCTTCAGTAGCTACATGATGGTTTTACTCAATCACTTCTGTCTTCAGTTTCCTTATCTGTAAGGTAAAGATATTCATCTATCCCCTAGGACCATTTTGAGGATTAAAGAAAGTAGGACAAAGATTGTAAGAGACCTGGCACTTATAAAAACTCAATAAATGACATCTATTGTTAAGATTTGATGATGTAGTAACTGGGAAAGCGGTTGGGATTTTATTTTCAGAAGGATTTGATGATAAACACTAAGCGGAGGTCTAAGAATTCTATTCAGCACTTCATTCTCAGCACCCAGCAGAATGTCTAGCATGTAGCAAGTTTAATAAGGGTTTGTAATGTTTGTGATGAATGAATGGGGAACAAGACAACAGTACAGCAAAGCTGATTGCTGCTCCTAAGGACTCAATTATTTGGAGGGAGTAATAGCTGCCCCCTAATACCAGCTCCTGCTCCCCATTGACCTCAACTCCCAAGCAACATGTGAAAGTGAGATGCCACTTGCTCAGGGAGTGATGCCAATGAGCTTGAGTTCAGCGGAGGAGAAAGTGGCAATGAAGGGGTGGAAATGAATACAATTTTTCAAGTGTCTGAATTCTTTTCTAGCTTCATATATATAATCACCTTCATTCTCCCACACTCCTACTACAACTCTGTCCCTAGTCTTTTTTTTCCCCACTCAAGTTTCTAGTATAGGATTCTAATGATTTTATTTTTTTTAAGATTTTATTTATTTCTTTGACAGAGAGATCACAAGTAGGCAGAGAGGCAGGCAGAGAGAGAGGGGGGAAGCAGGCTCCCTGCCGAGCAGAGAGCCCAATGTGGGGCTCGATCCCAGGACCCTGAGAATTGACTTGAGCTGAAAACAGAGGCTTTAACTCACTGAGCCACCAAGGTGCCCTGGATTTAATGATTTTAAGGGGGGAAATCACATAAAGATGTTACTACTCAATGTAGAAAAATGAGAATATGACTACTCTTTTGTGTTACCTAATAATGAATGTTAACACAATGCGACAACATGGTCACCTGCTCCCCACAACAAGCAATTTCATCTTGGAGAATTTGACAGAGAAATTGATGAACTGCAGGCCAACATGCAAGATCTCAAGTCAATGAGAGGACCAGGTCTCCTTCTGGGATCTCATGTCAGCATGTGGTCTTCTTATCACTGGTATGGTCTCTGTTACTCAGTTCTCTATGCTACTATAGCATGGAAAAAATATATGCTTCTGTGTATATATTGCACGGAAATATAAAGTTAAAACATGCATATGCAGAGGTATAATAAATTTCAATAAAAATGTATAAAACAAGACGCCAAGAATCACTCCTACACTCTGAACAAAAATAAGCTAGATACAATAAATTTAGCCCAGGAGAGCCAAAATACAGCGTGTACTTATCTGAGGCAAACATAGCTGGGCACCGGAAAGAAATCAACTAGAATAGTTAATAGGTGACAGCTACAGATACACAGGGAATGTGCATGTTCCTTAAGTTTTTCCCTTAGACACTACTAGGCATTCACGAAAATCTTTAGTCAAAATATAGAAAGAGTTCATTGTGCCAGCTAGAGTAAAAAAAACTGCAGGCACAGCAGGAGAGCCTAGAAACCCCACCTGGATCTCCTCCCCATCTCTTCTATGGAACAAAAGCCTTAATCTGAGGGGAGTGGTATTAACACTGTAACCTCAGGCGCTAATAAAGATACATAGTAACTAGGAGAAAGAAACAGTGAGACCAAAGAGGCCAGGAATATAGGCTGGTCCAGAAAGTTAGAAATGGGGCAGAAGCTCAGACAAACTTATATTCCAAAAACATAAGGTCACCGTGCCTACCAGAGACGGAGGTTTTATCTGAATAGAAAATACCTAACCCCAAGCTCCTGCTATCAGGCTAGCAAATGTCAAGTAACAGTCGAATACTGCTAGAAGAATTGTAAGACCATGGGGACATGGCCTCTCTGAGGGATAGCACAAAGACAAGATCTAAAGCAAAGGGTACAGCAGGCATGGAGTAGAATCCTCGGACAAATCAGCTGCCTCCCTAAACACAAGACATCTTAGAGGAATTGGAAGTACATGGTAGACTGACAGCAAAACCTGCACCAATCAATGTTAAGCACAGCCCAATTCAAAGCTAGATGAACCTACATCTTGAAACTAAAGTCAGGAATAAAAAAATATTTATTTTTACCACCTGAGGAAGAGTTGATAAGTATGATTGTATATACAGGCATATCTTGCTTTATTGTGCTTTGGAGAGATTGCATTTTTACAAACTGAAGTCTTGTGGCAGCCCTCTATGGAGCAAGTCTAGGATGCCATTTTTTTCCAACAGCACTTGCTCACTTTGTGTCTCTCAGTTTGGGAGTGCTCACAATATTTCAAACTTTTTTAATATTTGTTCTGGTGATCAGTAGTTAGACCTCGCAGATAGCTCATATTATGGTTAGCATTTCTTAGCACAGTGTTTTTAATTTAAGGTATGTACTTTTTTTAGACATAATACTATTGCACACTTAGACTACAGTATACTGTACATATAACTTCTGTGCATGGGGAAACCAAAAAATTTCTTTGACTCCCTTTATTATAATATTTGCTTTATTGTGGTGGTCTGGAATGAAACATGCAATATCTCCAGGGTATGCTTGTATTTAAAGTATACAGCATGATGATATGATTTACACATATGTTATGGAATGATTTTTACATGACTATTGATCTATACAAATGTCCAGATTAACAATTAAAAAAAAAAATCACACTGCCAACAATCAGTAGAATTGAACTTAAATATGGCACAGTTGTTGGACTATCACAGAGTATTGAAAACGAAAATAATAAGACTAAACAAAAGGTACAAAATATGCAAGATACAATTTCAATAGAATTATAGAAACTGAGAGAATCATTTGAAATGTTGGGATGGGGCAGGAATACAGCAATAGATAGAAAGTGTCAATGGTAGCCTTGACACAGCTGACAAAAAGTGTGAACTAGAAGAAAGTTCAACAGAAATTTCCTAAACTAGAACACAAAGAAAGAGGATGTGGAGAAACAGAGTATTCAGAAGAGGTGACAATATCAAATGATTTAACATAAGTACATATGATTCGAATCACAAATGGAGAAGAGAAAAACAAGGAAAAAATATTTATAAAGGCTAAGAATTTTTCACAAGAATACAAAATCAAGAAACAGCAAAAAAAGATAAATACCAAGAAAACACAACCAAGTAGTGATCTCATATTCGAACAGTTGAAAATAAGAGACCAAGAAAATCTTCAAAGTAGAAACACACATATTTTACACACAGTGTAGGTGAGGATTACAAACAGACCCTTCAACAGAAACCACAAAAGCTAAAAGATAGTAAAATAATATTTTTATAGTACTGAAATAAAAAGGTGAAACTGCCGGTCCAGAAATCTATAACTTTAAAAAATACATTTAAATGAAGAAACAAAAAACTTTTCAGACAAACAAGCAGAACATTCATGGCCAGAAAAACCTACACTAAAAGAAAATGTTCAAATGTAAAAGACGTTCTGCAGGAAGAAGGAATGTGGGAGTAGGCAGAAACTTGGATGTACAGAAAGATATGGAAGGCTCTAGAAATGGACTAACTACACAAAGAGAAATCTTTCTTTCACCAACAACCCCTCAGGAATGTAGGTGGTGCAAAAACTCCTCAACAAAATATCAGCATGTCAAACAATATGTAAGAAAGATAATACATCACTAACTGAGATTTCTTCCAAAAGTTGCAAGGTTGATTCAGCATGGGGGGGGGAGGGTAAGGGAGATAAAAAGTCAATCATTAGACATCAGTAAAAAGCCATAGAAGTTTACAGCACAAATAGTGGACCTTAAGAACTTTTGATGTCCTTTAATGGGTAAGCGGGTACATAAATAATCATGGTATGGACTGCTATTCAGGAAATGAAAAGGAACTATTAATTCACAGAATACAGATGAATCCCAAATGTGTTTTGCTAAGTGAAAGACTATATATTGTATGGGATTTTGTCTGATGTTTTAGAGAAAGCAAAACCATTAGGATAGGGTGCCTGGGTGGCTCAGTTGGTTAAGCAACTGCCTTCGGCTCAGGTCATGATCCCGGAGTCTCAGGATTGAGTCCTGCATCGGGCTCCCTGCTCTATGGGGAGCCTGTTTCTCCCTCTGACCTCTCCCCTCTCATACTCTCTCTCTCTCTCGTAAATAAAATAAAAATAAATCTTTAAAAAGAACCAAAAAACCATAGGGATAGAGTACAGATCAGTAATTGCCAGAAACAGAGCATGTGGGATGGTGTTGGTTACAAAAAAGGCAGAAGTCTTTGTTGCCAAAATTGTTCTCTAGCTTGACTGTAGTGGTAAATATACAAATCTATAAATTTGTCAAAACCTATAGAATTTTATATCAAAGTAAAATTTATTGAATTAAAAAAAAAACATAAACCTGTAGCTCAAAATTCCTAGAACTCCTTCGTGGCTCTCAGAAACTACTACAAAAGATTTTCTTTATTAGCATATTTAAAGTAAATTCCAGATTATCATTTTGCCATAGCATATGATCATGGACAGTAAAGGACACAATCACTTTAAAAAGTCATTTAAGAAAACAGAATGCCACATTTAAGTGCAAACTTAAAATAAGCCTGTATTATTGAGTCTGAAATCAATCTGTTTAGTGAATTCTTTTGACCTTCGACTCTACCATGTCTTGTGTTAGGTAGAAGGGAACTCTGAATAAATTCTGGGAATATGCAGAACTTCATATCGTTTATTGCTAATGTTATGCCCAGATTTTGAGATCCCCAAATACCACCAGGAAGCCGAGTCCGATGCAAAAGCAAAAGAGCCCTTTATTCAAGCTAGCTTGAGCTCTGTCTCTCACACTCACCGACACAGCGGCGTGGTGTAGAGAAAGAGAGCGAGTTTCAAAAAGCACAACAGTTTTAGAGGAGCCAGTGGCCAATGAGTTTGTAACACACAGAAAGTTGCTTAGTAACTGTTTGAACTAGCCTATCACCCTGGCCAGAATTGGCACACAAGTTTGGAGGGCAAAAGGCGGGGTTTATATTCTTTCCCAGGCAGGGGTTCCGCGTTCCTATTGGCTAACCCAAACCCAACCTATAGGCCGTCTGG